>JAOXJK010000003.1:35754998-35780840 GCA_025774025.1 Xenus cinereus | reverse complement strand
AAAGGTTAAGATTTCAGAACTATTTAGCTCCAAACTATTAATCATAGAATCATAGAATGGTTAGAGTTGGAAGATACCTTAAAGATCATCAAGTTCCAATCCCCCTGCCACGGGCAGGGACACCTCCCACTAATCTAGGGACAGTTTAGAATTTCAGAGGAATTTTAGACTGTTCTTTTAGGAATTTATGCATCTTTGCTAGAGCTACATAAACTTTAGAAGTCACGATAGTCTCACGGAAGTTACTGAGAAACTTTGGGGTACAGAATGCCTGTCAGATTAACGCACATAACTTTAGAAATCATATATGTGGTCCCTAAAACTTGGATTGATTTAATTTGTCTCATTGGAATCTCCATTTTTTCCAGAGATGACCAAATACTACAGTTGAAGAATTCTGTCCTTTAGTTGTTACCTACCGTACTCTGAACAATGTCTGACTCTTGGAATGCCACAATTTAGCAAGACATCTAAAATAAATAAATAAATAAGTAGATAAACTAACAAAACACTGGAATTAGCAGAAAATATTTAAAGTTTAAAGGGGTAAAGTTTACACAAGAAGGTTCTTTATCACTCAGAAACACGCTGCACATCCACGTTTCGAATAAAAGTGCTGCTAAATGAAGAAAGGCTCAGTCATTCTCCTTTCATATACAAACGACAAAAGTTAAACACATCTTGTAAGCAATGAATAGGGAGCGCAAAGATTTCAGTGCTCTTATGGAAGTTTTTAAGGGTGCACACAGATAAAGAAAACATTTTTTGAGTAAATGACTTGTATCTTTTCAGCACCATTTCAAGTACAGTGTGTCAAAATGATTGATGATATAAGCCTGTAGCTGCTTCATGACAAATTAGTGATTTTGACATATGTTTGATGCTCTAAGCATTTTTCACTTGAAAGTAAGACAACTCGCTTTTCAGGTGCTGCCTTTGCTCAGAAGTTTGCAATTGAGTCTGGCAATTCAGTTATCTGGAGGACAGCAGGATTTCTGGAAATACCATCAGAGCACCCAGCAATCAGTGTTTTCCCAGCGCTACTGTCTCATTATGTCTAAAGAGATGCAACTTCAATGCAGGAGGATTGTCATCACAAAAATAAGGGAATTGGATATTAGCTTCAGAAGGGATGACAGGATGACTACATACAGCATAGCCTCACTTCTCCTGGCAAATGTCTGTTTTATCAGGAAACAGAGCTGTTTATTTGCTTTTTAATTTATTTTTCCAAATTACCCATTCCTGCCATTTTACAGCTTTGTGGATTTGTGTATTAGTGTTCTACAAGCGACCAGAATTGCATTGGCACACCAGGCCAGTTGTCCTCAAACACAAGAGAAACAGAAAATACAGATCTTTGATTAAAAAAACCCACCATGCTACAAACCTAATCTACACGAAACACTAATAATCCTAATTTCACCAGGTACCTTGGCTTAGGTGTGATCCCATGATCACAGCAGGCCAGAGAATATGAAAAGACTTGCAAAGTCATGATCCCCTCCTTTCTTTAGCTTGGTATTGAGATAACCTTTGCTGATGAGTTAGTGGCTTTGCATGAGCACGTGTGGCAGAATCGGGTCCAATATTTTATCATGGATAGGAAAAATGAGTGAAGAAAAGGGCATTTTCCACAAATAATGCTGCTCAGTGTTGCCGCCAGCTCTACACCGAGATAGCAGACCCTGCTTGCGCTCCTTCCTCCTTGGACAAAAACAAACCAGTGTTTTGAGAGAGTACCGTTGTAATTGTGGGCAGTTATATGGAGGGGAAAAATAATGTGGTTTGTCATCAATCTCTCGGTGTGGCACACAAGGGCTGACTTGTTGAAATTTTGTAGGCTGTATTTACAGAGAAAACATAGACCTGGTGCTGTGCAGGGCCCTATCAGTCCCGAGGTCTGGAAGAACCATATCAGAGAAAAAGGGAAGGCTTGAATCGTAACCTTTCGGGATAATCTAATCCATAAGGGAACGAAAATTGCTCTGCTCCTTTGAGCAAGATCAAAACCTGAAGAATTTAATTATTAGGGACTTATTTGTGAATATATACATAGACTGATTCAAGGCAAGAGCTAACAACTAGCAACAATTACTCATATTGCTGTTTTATGCAGCTACAAACAATGGAGAAAATTAAGGATCGATGCTTCCAGACTTGAAAAATGCTACCCTGGAGTGAAATGAGATTGTTTGTTGCTGCAGAGAAGCAATGTCAGTGAACGGTGTAACAGTTCTAACCAAAGAGACACCATTCACAGAATGTGCCAGAATTCAGACCAAGGCATAGTTTGCTTAAGGGTTATCTTGCATACAGCTTTCAGCAGGGTAGTCTCATTTATTTTCACTTGCCCCATAAAATTACCTGCTAGGCCTGATGAAATGATGAATTTTTTAACTGAGTGGATGAAGTGCAAATGCAGAGGGCCACGCTGGTAAAATTTGGAGGGGGTTTTGCTAGAAACTATTCATTGTATTTGGCCCACATTTGTGAATACTATTGGTGTCTTTCCTCCCTCTCCCCCATTAACTTTTAGACCAGTGTTATTACATGGAAGAAAGAAACACATGAGAGATGGGCTGCTTCTGACTCTATTTTTTCCCTGCCAAAGTTAGGTAACTCCCCTATAGCTGCAGGATCCATCTACAGTCAATGGAGGAAGGAGCCAGGGCAGCTCAAGTCGTGCCTTAGAGCACGATATGGTATTATCACCCTGAAACAAAATGTGCCTCAGACTGAAGAGTCCATAGTCCTTCCAAGTATGAACTGCACCTCCATCTCTGTAACAAGAATATCTCCAGCCTGGCTCTCCCTCGGACGAGTTCTGTTTGCAACTCATACCATGGATTTTTTTTCTTTTTTTTCTTTTTAACCTTGTTATTCTGCAAAATTAGAAAAGCTGTATGAAAGGTAAAACCCTCCCGATGTAGTAAACGGCCTCATTCTGCAATTTGACTACTTTTCTCTTTTACTTAAATAATTTTGGAGGAGATTTCAAAATAAAACTGAATCTACTTCTTTTTAATATTGCCAAATGAGTCACCCGTATGCATAGCTCTCATACATAAAAGGAACATTTTCTTTTACTTCCATAAAAATACCCAGAGGGCAGTGGCTGTGAGAGTAAATTGAGAAGACCAAAGTTAAACAAAACCAGTCTCGTACACTTTCTGCAACTTCATTGTCTGCTTTGCGTCTTGCAGGAAAAAAAATAATGTGTAGGTTTGCACTGTAACAAGTTCTATAGTTAAAGAAATTATCATAAAAACCCAATGGCTATTTTAACTAGCTCACTACTTAAGCAAGAATATATAGATTTAATTTTCACATTGTGTCTTGTTAAGACCATGGTAGGTAGCTGGTGGGTAATCCCTTGTAATGTCCCCCCAAATGATTTGAAATTTGCCAACTTTCAGGTTTTGCTATAAGTCCAAATCTAGGACAGATTTATGGAGTTTTATTACTGAAATTGATAGGTTCATATATCTGAGCTGACTTGCCTGGAGTCCACAAAATTCCAGAGAATAATTGACTGACCAATCAGTCTAGTGTCTATAAATGTATACGCTGAATATAGGTGCCTTCCGAGTCTAAACCTTCCTTCAATATTCTTCCTTCAGTGCTAATTCTTGGAGCATTGTCTCTGTTAAATAAGTGGTAAAACTTGTACAGAGCCCACAGAATTTAGGATGGATCCTGCAGAGCTTTGTTCAAAAGAAGGGAAACAGTGAAACTTCTTGCATGTTTTATTTGCCAATTATTGTAGTTTTCAGCCGACAAAAGCTGTTTTATAAATCTTGCATTCCCTCCATACTTCTAACCAATACAAATGAGAAAAAAAATCAAGACTATCAACGTGGGTTATTGCAATGTTTTTGACACAGAAATGCTTCAAAATTAATGATTCTTTTCAAAGAGTCCTATATTCAACTGGGAAAAAAAATAAATTTCAAAACAAAGCTACAATTATTGTTGTAATTTTAAAGTTAACTGGAGGCAAACATTTTGCTCAACATGTTCTTTGGGCCAGCCAGCTGACCAGAAAACCTCTTGCTTCCACAGCTCAAGTAACTGATAACTTTTTTCCTGCTTTCATTCATGAACATAAATGTATATTATGCACATAATATACATACACAAGATAAAAATCCTAATTCTTCTCGCACAGCCTTGTGTACAGAAACAGCATTAGGATAACTCATTAATGATCATGTTGTATTTTTTCCCAACTGAATGGCACCTTTAGTCCTAAAGGAAAGATTTCCAAAGCTTTTTACACCTATACTATCTAGTGGAACATAACTATTTCTCAGATGGTTCAGGAACCCAGATTCTATATCCCAGCTGTTAGCGGAAGGGAGGTGGGCAATGCTGACCACATTCTGGGGTAGAACCCTAGTCTGCCTTCAAAATGTGTCCCAAAATCACAGACTCCAATGCCAACTTCACACAACGCTTTGTGTGGCTTCTTCGGAGGAAACCTCTAATACCGAACCTTGGTTTGCTCTGCTCTGAGGTGTAGTTTGTTCTGCTCTAGCACCTGTAGCTTGTGCACACACACACACACGCAGAGAATAGTATCAAAGGAGTTACTTTGGTCTCTGTAAGGGAAAATACTCCTCACCTGCATCCCTTGTAGATTTGATGAACTTGGCTCTAGAGCAGCACAACGCACATTATTTCTCTGTTGCCTCTGTCCCAGAGACGGTGGCATCTCAGTGGCACAGATCTGTTTAATCAATAAAGTTTCTACTCCTGTAACCACGATTCATGCACAAAGAATTTAGCAATCAGAAAAATAGCAATGGTGCAGAGAATTAGGGCAATATTTGTATGTATATACAAAGCGAAATAGCATTTAGATTTGGGGATTATAAAGCTCATGATGTTCTTCGTTCATAGTGAACGTGTGAGTCTTCCAGAAGGGCAGAGAAAAAACAAAGGCAGAAAAGAGGGAGGAAGGCAGAAAACTGGTGTGAGTAACAGTAAATATGCTTCTAAAATACCTAGTATGACACAGTCATTTACAAACATATTTTAATGGCATTGTAAAGTATTCACTGTAAATAACAACTGCTCTGAAGAGGACTATAAATGGCTGGAGATACCGACTATTAATTGCAGTCCTGTTCAGTTAGCCCATTTTCCTAAGGACATAATTTTGAAAAGCATCTGAATAAAGGCAGAGACAGTAATTAGCTTTTGCCTGCCTCGTTATCTAGATCAAAATGTACAGACCTGTAGGAATCTGCAGGCACAAGACAACTGAATATACTGGGGTTTCTCCCACAGACTTTAAGAGAGAACAATATCTGCTCTATAGGCTTTTAAAATGAACCTCTGGGATTTCATAATGAATTGTTTCCCAATTTTAGTCTCATGGAAAGTTTTTTAACTGTTTAATCCAAAGGCCATTGGAATGAATAGAAATATTTTCATTTACAATGTGGGATTTTGAATAAGACTCTGAGTAGCCATGAAACAAATGTAGATCTATAAAAATGAAACATAATTATGCCCAGAAATAATTGAAAAACTGTTCAAAATTTCATGGAGAATATTTTTTTTCTGCAGGATTTTTAAAAAATCTTAGGGACTTCACAAGCAGAAATGTGATTTCTCATCAGATGTCAGAAACTGGCTGGAAATGTCTACAAAAGATCTCATTTTCTATTATTCTCTGTGAGACAGAATATCCATTTTTCTAGAGAGAAGATAATAATTCTGCCGGGATTAATTCTGAATTTGCTTCTTGCTACAAAACCACCCCAAGTGACCGTGTTTGCCTTTTCAAAACGTGGTAATAATACGTGACAACTAGCAGTTTTTAAACCCATCTCCAGAAGTTCCTGCCTCTGTTTTAAAGAGGTTTTAGGAGATTTTACAGCCATTTGTTTCAAATGCAGGATGCATAGCGCTGCCAGTGCAAAGCTTCCTTGTGTTAGAAGGTCAACTATTTTTCACCCGATTTAGCATGTTTCCACTCATCTTCTGTCCTCCTCTCTCTATCCTTCACGCATATACCTATGTGTATTTATGTCCAGCTATGTCTCTGTGTGCATGTTCTCCTTTTTTAATGCTGAGAGACACTGAAGTTTATTTTTAGCTTAGGAGAAAGCAGCCCCTCTTCATTAATGCCAGCAACAGTGTCTTTGGGGATAGATTTCAGCATCAACCCCCCAAAGACTTGTTCCTTCACTGAAGTAAATTATTGTATTATTATTTCTTCTCCTGTATTTGAGAAAGTGATGAGATCATTTATTGTTTTTAAGGGTTAATAGAACCTGTCAGGGTCTTTTTCCCTCGGCTGGTTTTGCTGCTGCTATAGGATCAGTCATAGCTCCAAGCTACATGATGCTAAATCAGACCACACTTTCCTGAAGAAAAGAAAAGAAAAAAAGAAAACTTACCACCAAGCGAAGAAGCAGTTCAGTCTGGTTTAAAGGAAGGGGAGGGAGGGAGGCAGGGGGAACAGGGACTAACTTTGGAGAGAAAATAACAAACTTTAAGTCCTGAGGTCTTTCCTCTATATTGAAAAGGCAGTTTGGAAAGGAAATTAGTAAAAACAAACAGAAGGTGCCAAGGTTTCTTTATCATACCTGGAGTAGGATATGCTAAATTCCACAAGCCCTTGCACTGGCGCCTGGTGCTGCGCTGGAAAAAATGGTACCCATGGCTCTATAAAATGATCTATTGGGACTTCAAAGTCGTGGCAGCCCCGTGTGGCACAGGATGTACTCAATTAATTATGTGATTTTTAAATGACAGGGGTTGGGAAAAGTAAAAATAATAAAAAGGGAAGGAAAAAAAAAAGAACATGATGAAGAAGAAAAAGGTTTTTAAAGAAAATAATATTAAAAAAAAATTGGAGAAGTAAACTGAAAGGCCTTGTTGTCTGTCTGCCAAACAGCAGCAGCAGATAAGGTCCATAGTTGCCGTGGAAACTCAGGCCCGTAGGAGACAGAATCCAATTTCAGAAACCACAAAATCAACATAAACGTGTGCAAAAATAAAAAGGTTTGTTTGGCAAGTAATAAGTAGAAGGCTACCAATGTATAAAACAGATGAACCGGGGTGACCTTAGCCAACTTTAAGCCATAATAATGACGATGTCCCATGTAGCTTTGGCACCTCCCAAATAAGCAGTAACAAGACGCCGTCCGTGCTGCCGACTGTTATCATCTAATTGCCACTCTTTTTTTTGTAATACTCAATCCCCCCATCAGCCTCCCCCTCAGCCCCTCTCCCTTAAAAAAAAAAAGGAATGAGAAAGGAGAAATATTCATTAAAGCAATGTTAGTCGTCTCATTTTCAACCTCAAAAGGCTCAGGGATTCAGAACTGATTTAATTCAGTTTTCACCTATATATTGTCCACTAATTCTGTCCAAAGTCATTATATATTAAAACATCATCCTCTTTTCCTGCTCTCCATCTTATGGCCAGAGAAGGCCAGACCTTAAATAATTTTCAAGTCTATAAAGACAGTACAATTACAACTTTGGAGTTTTCTTGGGAAAAATGTTATAGTGCCTGGGTGGTTATCACTATATTAAAATGCCGTCACTGAAAAGACTCTTCTTATACCAACTCAAGGGATTTCCTTTCTGAAGATGGCTTTGGGATACTTGGACAACTTTGAAACCAAACTATATAGGTCTTGGGTAAAGTGGCACAGCAAATACTTTCCCCTGCTTATATTTTTTAGAAAGTTTTAGCATATTCTGTCATTCTACAAGACACCCCTAAAAAAACCCCCAGCCAACCTCAAAAGCCTTAAGCTGGACAGGATTTCACCCAGCCCAGGCTCAGTCCCTGCAAGAGGGATGTAGTCAGTGAGGCTTTAAGGACCTGCCGTGGTTAGAAACTCCCTGAATTCTGCTCTGCTCCTCTGAAGAACATTTCTTAACTTAATCCAACCAAACAGCAGAAGTATCATGGAAGCAATTTTAAAAAGTATCTCCAGCAAGCTGGGAAAGTAGTAGGCGGAGCCAAACAATTGTACTTGCAGGGTAAAAACTCAATTTTGTATTTTTTTACAACCCAACTGCTGGGAGCCCCTAACAGTAAAAAGGGACCCTTTATTTTAAGGGTCCATTTCCAAAAGAAACAGCAGAATGGATCATGCCTTCATTCAGTGCTGAATGCCTATTTCTGCTTTGGAAAATGAGACTTTATCTTCTCTATCTGATCATTACTCTGTGTTTCTTTTTCCCGTGTGTCTAGAACAAGGCGCTGTGTGTTAGCTCCACGGTCTGCTGGGGGAACAAAACCAAACCAGAGTCCCCAGTAGGACTCCCGTAATGCCGTTCCTCATCTTCGGGGTAAGGACCTCTTGCTCAATTGGTGCTCATAGTGGCATGATACAAGCGTTGGATATTCCCTGAGAATATCCCATGTAAAATACTGCAACTGATGCTGACATGGGCACTTCTTGGCCATGAACTGGGGTTGTTCGCTAAGGACAGCAAAACTTCAAGGCCATTAATCTTAATAGGGTCCCTATTTCTGTACCACTATGCCCTATAATTTCTTCTTTCAGCAAATGCCTTCCTTCGGTGTTAATTGTCCTTATTCAGGCAAATGCAACTGGCTCCAATGTTGGTAAGTTCACTGGAGGGTTTGTCTGGGTGGGCAGGAGTGCGCCATGCCTCAGTACAATGCGCTGGAAACAGTATTTACGGGCAGGAGCGGTTTTATGAGGCTTTGCAAGGTAAAAGCCCGGTAATCCTCTGCACTTCATACAGACCACTGCCTTTTTGCTTTACGCTAATATTTTCTTGCTTCCAACAGTTGCACGTGGGCGAAACAGCCGACAGCTTCTTCAAACACCGTCATTCCTCACTTTTTTTAAGAGCAGAGCTATCCAACCACGTGAACTTTAAATTACTCTAAGAAGAAAAGAGCAGAAGATTGAGGGGGAAGGTGTGGGACTAATGTTTTCACAATTCGCATCTCTCCCAATACTTTTGCTTCATTAGTGCTCTCATCCAACAGTGTAGCAACCTTGTCCTTCTCCAGCTTGCTTTGGGAGCTTCGGTTCATGTTTTACTCCCCAAACGGATTGATTTTCTGCCATTTTGGAAACTTCTGGGCAGCGTGATTGAGAGCTTGGGCATTATAGATATCTAGGGAACCCCTGCCACCCTATCTAAGGTTGTCTTTGTTGGGAAAAAGCCTCCCGGTGGAAGCAGAGCAGAGTCGGGAGGAGAACCTAAGCCGAGAAATATAAGAACATCCCTCCTTGTTGCAAAAGTAATTTGCACTTTCAGCTAAACTCACTCCAGCTTCTCGGCGAGTGGAAGAGAGGAGCGTTTCTGTGTCACTGAGCAGGCTTAACGAGCGGCAGTGACAGCGTGGGGCTCTCACGTCCGGCTGCACGGGGACTCCCTGACCCCGCACGCTGTGGGGACGGAGCTGGGCTTGGCAGGGTTTTCTCTCTTTTTGCTTTCACACAACTTGCTCTTGTCAGCAAAATCCAGAGCTGAGGTGGCTCCCCAGGCCAGATTTGTCACCTAGCTTCTCCTGTCCCCAGCAAATGGAGCCAGGCCAGGTTCCCACACTCTGCCCGGGCGCAGCCCTCCAGAGCAAATAGAGGGAGGGTTTGTTTTTCCCTGTCACCTGGGAGCCGCAGGGTTTTCCAAGAGCTGCTCCTCTTCCAGGGATCCTGCTTTTGACTGAATGGTCCACAAAAGGGGACAAAAGAGAGAGGTGCATCCTCGTGGCCAGCTTCTATGAGCCCGGGGACGCTGGGGCAGCAGGCACAAGGGGCTGGGAATAAAGAGGTCTGTGTTCCCGGCCCGGGGCTGCCAAGGGTTTGCTGTGTGACAGCGAGTGAGTTATTTTGGCCTCTACTTTCCAAAGTGCCCACAAGCTTGGATGCATTGGGGTTTTTTTGGTGGTTTGCTTTTTTTTTTTTTTTTTGCATGGGCAATTCGGCTTAGTTGCATTATGAAGGCCCCGGTTCTCAGAAGCAATTACAGCCTGAAGATGTAACTGCCTTCCCCACGGGCTGCAAAAAAGTAGACGCTCGTTACCCGCAGGCAGACACCAAAAATTAGTGACAACTCCTCTGCCTAGGTACATAGCTCGGGAAAAGATAATTACTCCTTCTCTCCTGCACATCTGCACCGGGCCAAATATAATGAAGCCCTATATTTTAATGGGCAGTAATGTTTAATATTTGACATTAGGTAAATATACTTTCCTTGCCGCTAGAATAATTTCATACAGATTTAGGGTGGAGCTTTGAAAAGCTGCTGGGTAATGGAGTACAAATTCGCCTGCGCTCAAGGCTTACACTGTTTTGAAAGTCCCACCCTTAATCTCTGATCATTATAAACTCTTACCAGCCAGTAAATCTCGACCGCTGTGTTTTCAATAATGGTTATACCAAAAAACCCAACACCTGGGGTCAAACCGTGTGAGGCGGCGGCGGCGGTGTTCCTGAGGACAAGCGGTGATGTCACGGGCAGCCCCCCGGGCTCCGCGGGCTGGGGGGGCCGCTGGGGAAAATGTCTATTTATGCAAAAGCCTTGGCAATGCAGAGCAATGGAAAAGGACATAAAGAGCGAAAGTATGGAGCTGAAATGTAAATAGCAGTTTTTATGAAATATGTCTCCAAGTTAGTCCATGCCCGACAAAAGTTCTCGAAACGTATCTGGATATATTGTAATGTCTTTTTTTTTTTTTTTTTTAAGTACTTTACCAGTCTATCTATGGCAGTTCAGTGGATGTCAGCAGCAGTGCTGCGTTTAAAATGATAGATATTTTAGAATGGAACTATAAATCTTTACAGACTTACAATCTACTTCCTTTTAAAAAATGTGGGTAATAGCAAATGGAAATTTACAGTTGTCAGGAGCGGAGCGGTGGTGGCGCTCGGTCCTGGTGCAGCAAATCTGCAGCAGATTTCTTTGAGGGGGCGATTCTCCTCCTCGGCCTGAAGTCCAGCAAAGGCATCAGTCAGGAAAGATAGCATTCAGGTTTGGGGATTATAAAGCTCGTGATGTTCTTCATTTTACAGAGAATGTGTGAGTTTTCCAGAAGGGCGGAGAAAAAAAAAGGCAGAAAAGAGGGAGGAAGGCAGAAAACTGGTGTGAGTAACAGTAAATAGACTTCTACAATACCTGGTATGACACAGTCATTTACAAACATATCTTAATGGCATTGTAAAATATTCACTATAAATAACAATTGCTCTGAAGAGGACTATGAATGGCTGAAGATACCGACCCATAAAAAGTGCTGATGGATACACCACTTACCCAGCTGATCTCACCAGGAAAAGCACCTTAAAAATACTGCCTGGTGTATAGGAATACTTGTAATTGATTTAAATGAAACAATAAATAATTTCTTAGATAGGGTAGACTTTAAAAAAAAATAGAGATGATGGGAGCTTTTTGAGCATCGAATCAACTTTTCTGAAGTGGTACTTGGGCTGCAGCAACTTTAAAGCTCCACTGGAGATCAGAGGGACCAGAAACCAGCTGCTGTCCATCCAGGTGCAGCCAGCGGCACAGGGGTACGGACGCTGCCCCTCTCCTGCTGATGCTCACTGGGATGGCAGAGAGAGGAGGGAGGAAAAAATGGTCTAGAAGCCCCAACACTTATCCCGTACCGTGGTAAAGATGAGGGACGTGGTGGAGGAAATGCTCTCATGCTGCTGAGCCAGAAGGCACCCCTGGTTTGCGCGAGGGAAGTGGGAAAATGCAGGTTTAATCGGGTAGAGAAACCGGCCTCTGAGCTTCACCCACCCTCACATGGCTCAGAAATAACATCCGAAGCATTTTGTAAGGGGATCTCAGGCGCTGGAGATGGTTTCTGTTCCCAAAGAGTGACCTTCTTACAAGGTACACCAGCATTTCATGAGATGTCTCTTCCACTATTTTTCTGTACAAGTTAATGATAATATAATAAATTATCCTGAAAGAGAATAACAGATCCTCCTTAAATCATAACACTGAGAACCTGAATTGTTTTTCAAAAGAAAATTAAATAGCCCATTTTATGATTTATTCTCTTTTGCTACACACGCGAGGCATGGCTTATTTTTCCATTAAATTTTAGCTGGCCTCCAAGCACGAGGAAAGAAAACGCTCGCAAACACCACATTTGTTAGGACTGGTGGAGTTGGAATAAACTTCAAGTATCGCCTTTTAATGTTTGATACATATAGCGATGCTGGGCTGTCTCGTTTGAGGTCTTTTTCGGGACCGTAGCAGCAAACAGAGGTGCTCCAGCTCCGAGTTGCAAGGCACCGACTCAGCGCCGCGATCCCAGTTTGGTCGCTGTGTGATTTGTTGGGGTGGGTGGGTACCTTTTCTGCCCCCCCCCCCGTATCACACAATAACAGTGCTAAGCTTAAAAACAGTCCGTGAAATAGGCTCTGGTTTTTGAGGGGCTGATTAAGCAAGACAAAATCAATTAGTGTCTGAGACCTCACAAGTTTCTGTGGGCAAATTGTTCCAATTACTAGTACCCCAGAGCAAATTAGGAGGCAATTAAAAGGAGCAGCTGCGATTTCACTAAGTTACTCTTGTCACTGTCATATACATTCCGCTTTAGGCTCATTAAAAAGGTATTTTGTCATTTCATTTTTTCTGTAAACGTGGCATTTTTCTTTCAGAAAAGTTGAAAAGCACACTTACTACATTTGGAAGTATTTCCTAAAACTGAGATAGGTGAGGGTACATGCGTGTGTATATTTATATTGACTGTGGTTCAGGTAAATGCCTTGGGAGAGGCTTTTGCTGCTACTTATTCTAAGAGCTGCTTTGCGTGCACAGAAGTCTCAGGAAGAAACTGACCTCTGTGCACAACATATGCTTTCTTGCAAAGTATCTATAAGGAAGAAAAACAAAAAGAGAGGAAAATCCATTCTCTATCCACCTTCTTGCCTGAAACAGAACAATAAAGCAGACATTCACACAAATCATGTACAAACCATGCTCGAGAGTCTACTGTTATCAAGTCGTTAGTCAAGGATCTCAGGTCACATCGCAAATATGAATTATTTTGCTTCATTCTAGTTTCTCCTCACAGTCAGATGAAGTGGGGAATTTAGCTTTACATTGCTCAGCATCACACAGGAAATAGGAATCCCAACCTTTAGCATTTCCTAAGCAAATTCACCAGCCTTAACTCATTCCAACTGAAAGAAAAATCCGCGCTATGCAGCCTCGCACCATCAAGTCCGACTTTCCTCATCTGACTTTTTTCCCTGAACACCATCTGCTGTCACCAGCCATTCTGCCCCGGGCTCTGCCTTTTTTCCATTCGCATTCCTCAACCTTTTGGAGATTCTCCATCTCTGTACCTTCAGTCTCAGGGCACTGCCTAATCAATGTGTTTAATGCTTTGGGTGCTGGCTGCTTTCCTTGGGCTTGGAGCAGTTTGGTGGTGAAAGGCTTCATGCCAAGGAGGGAGCATTTCTGGTCAGTGGGGGGCAGAATCAGCTCCAAGCGTGGGGAGGAACAAAGCCACTTTTCTTGGACTTTACCCATGGATTGATGCACCTCATCCCTTCACCCAGGCTGTATTTTTAGCTGGAGCAGTTCCCCACACACTGTTGAGTCCAAATCCCCTTGGTGACAGTAGAGGCAAATCACATCAGGAGCAGAGCTGAGTACAAATGTCCAGAGTGAGCTTTTTTTTTTTTTTTTTTTTTTTTTTTTTTTGTGAGAAAAGGGATTTGCAGTTGTACTGAAAAACTGCACAAATCCATCTCGTTTGGGGACAAGGGTAAGAAGAGGAGCTGGTGGAGATCTGGCACTGCAAAGGGGGAAGGGAGAGGAGGGGGGAGCTCCTCTCTGCGCTCCAGGAGATGCCTGTTCTATAGAAAGGATGCCTATAGACCCCTATAGAAAGGAGAGACCCCCACCCTCTGGGAGGTGGAAGAGGAGACAAGGATGCAGTTCCGAGCAGGAGCAAAGCAAGGATGGGGCGAGTTAGAAACACAGGTCTCAAGGGGCTGGGATGCCGATTTGTTCCTGAGCGTTTAAAAGGTTAATGGTCTTTTTGGTTAAACACCATGTGTGAGTCTGAGAGGCACCATCCCAGGGGAAAAAAAAAAAAAAGAAAAGGCAAATTAAAAAATAAGCTTCACACCCACTAGTCTGCAATTGAATCTGCTCTGTCATGCTGAGGGACTGGTGGAGGGGAGGAGAGGAAAGCAGCTCGCTCCAGCCCTAATAATTCTGATGATTCATCGCTCCGAATTAAGTAGAGGTCTCTGGGGACAGAAGTACCAGGATCACTCTGCTTCTTTAGGGACAATAAACACTCCCGGTAAACATGCCTCTCCCGTCCCCTAAATGTTCACCTCAGGCAAGGGCCGTGAGTCACGGATCCCACCCAACGGCAGGTCCTTCCTTCGGCAGCACTTACACCACCCCGCAGCCGTCCTCCCCGGGCAGAGGCTGCTGGAAAAGACCCGGGATTTATTTATTTGGAGAGAGATGCACGTACACACGTGCAGACACACACACACTCACACATGTATCTGTATAAGAAAGGCTTTTTTTAAAAATTATTTTTATTTTTTTTAAATTTTTTTTTTTAAGGGAGCATGGAAAGGCATCGTGCCAAATAAACGACACTAAGCGGCGCGTTCCATTTTAGGTGTTGACAGTGTATAATAAATCCCGGCCCTACCTAACATTTACAGGAACATTATAAAATAAGTGAAACGGCGTGAGCTGGTTCCCAGGGCAACCAGACAAACACAATAAACAGGCCGCAGAGGCAAGAGTAAGTTACACCATACTCCTGGGTCTAAAATATATCACTTTACATTAGCCTTCTGCTGTTGCTGCTCCTGAAAGCTCTTTGTTTTATTATTATTTGAAAAAAAAGAAAAAAAGACTGCTATTTTTTTAGTGCAGATCAGCGTGAAATCGATGAGTTCCTTTGGTTGCTTGTCTTTATAGGTCTTTTACTGTACATTAAAGCTTCTGTGAAAATAATAATGACTATTAATAAATCTTTATAACTAACTGCATTCCCTTCTTGCAGAAGAATATTATTAATAAGGTGTCTAACAACCCAGGGCCTTTGTTGGCCCACGGAAAACTAGTTTTGAGGGGTATTTTTCCTCAACACAGATACAAGATTAACTGTAAAATATATGGGGTGCCTAAGGCAGCTTCCTCTCTTGATTCAACAGCCTTCCTCCAGCTTCTCACGTAACCAAACTACAGGTTTGGATCCGGCTGTCCCTAATTTTAGAGACTGTCCTGGACCCAGCCAGGCCATTGCAGCTTGGGCTCATGGAGTCCCACGACGAGCTGTACAAAACACTGACGTTTAGTTCTCCTGTTAACCAGCCAATGCGTTTCTCTTCCTCTACTCACCGGTGAGACTGACATCAATATTTTCAGCCGCATTCCCTAAATACCCGATTGTCAGGATACAGGCTGCCCAAGAACAGGAACTTCATTTGAGATGGGGGAAGGAAGGTGAGGTTTTTAGCGAGGCACAACAGTTGTGATGGGTTTGGGAATGATGTGATTGTTTTGGTAAGATGACCTTAGAAGTCCCTCAGTTTTTAAGACCACCCGCAACTGATTTATCCACTGATGCATCATAGGTGCTGAATGAACTGATTTTTGCCATTTTTCTCCAGTCCTGCCCATCCACTACTGCAAACCATGTTGTGCTTAAATCTCTCTTGTTTATCCTTGTTGAGCCACCTTTTTGTGGTTTCCGTAATTGTTTTGGCTTGACCTGATTCAGGATGGGGAAACAGGGGAGGCTCCATCTCAGAGCAGTGTCCTGATGATTCTACCTGGATATAAACCGGGTGACTCAAAAGCTGGATATGGAACATGTGAATCTGGAAACCCTAAATGAAGCAGCAGGAGTGTCACTCAGTCCATCCACCTCCGCTTCTCCCGACCTGTCCTTGCCTGAGGACCAAGTAATAGTGACCAAAGGGAAACTGCTTGAAAACAAGGGGGTACCAGTTAACAGCCCCAACATTTTAAAGGCACTTCAGCAACGGCTGGGACCTTTCTTTGTGTGTTATCCAAGGTTTTCTGCACAGTAATGACATTTGGAAGCGTGGATACCAGCCCGCCTTACAAGTGAAGGGTGGGGTAATCACACGCTCCCGGTTTCTTTGCCATATTTAGCTCCATCCTTTCCAGCCTGCCGCGGCTTACGGGCTTCGGCCGGGTGGCCCTGCCAAGAAACAAGCTGCTGGCCCGCAGACACCGGGGCGGATGGCTGCTGAGTGAGAACACATCCACCCGCTCCGCTCCCACAGCAGCGGAGACAGCTCTGTGGGTACCAGCCGTGCGCAGAGGCAGGGCTCACAGAGTGGAGGTGGCTGCTTGTTTTTATATCTTTTTTTTTTTTTTTTATGACTAAATCACCACCCTATTGGTGACTAATTAGAATGAGTGAGGTCCAGATGGCAGGCTTCTTTAATGAGGCCAATTAAGGATCCAAATGTTTTCATACAGTGCCCTTTTTCCTAGAAAGACTAAGCAGCAATGGAGGTCCCACCTTCTACTCCAGACACAGGTCAGCAACATGATCCTAGAGGGCTTAAAAAATAAAAGGTAAATGTGATAAGGAAAAAAACAGTGTAGGTTTTCAGCAGAGAGGCTTTGTGTCATGCCTCAGTCTCCAAGATTTATGCCAAAGTCCATCTCTGAATACCTTCTCAAAACTAAACCCCTGTTCTTGGTAGAGCTGCCCAGCTTCACTTTCTCTTTTTTTTTTTTTTTTTTTTCTGCTGCAAACTCTGCACTCCTGAGTCATGGTCATGAGGAGAAGAGCCATAACACTCTGAAACAGAATTTCCGATTTCTAACCTGAACAGACACAGTGAGTAGCTCACGAGGTTTCCACCCTTGTTTTGCAGGTTTTCAATAGGGTGTCCAAGCAACTGGCTTTGGAGTGTTTATTGGAACTGAAGGAGCTTCCTGAGGCTCTGTCCTCGCAAGAGCCTTCTGTCTGGCCACCTGAGGTTTGCAGGACACCCATTCCTACCCCATAATACTACCTGAGGACCCCTTGAGTTTTTAGCCTATTTCTCTTCACCAGGCTCCCACGAAACCCTTGCATTTTACAGATGGGGAATCTGGGAGAAGGAGGACTATTTGCATTGCACAGAATGCAGAAAATAAAACATAGAAATGAACCCCGATTTCCAAACTCCAGGCTAGTATTTAGCTGCCAAACCAACCTTCTTGTTGCTGCACTGCATGGACATTAAGGAAGAGAGCAGAGTCCGATTCCATCACGGGTGAGACATCTGCAGCTTTACTCTGATTAAGGAATGCTTATGTACAAGGTCGATCACACCAACGTGCTTTCAGCAAAGATGCTCAGGTGAAAAACTCTCAGACCTGCAGCCAGTTCTACTTCCCAGTGACTTTAGGGATGCAGAATTTGTCTGAGTCCTGAACTAGACTGCAAGCACCAAGCTTAAACTCTTTTTTTTTTGATAAATGAAACAATCAAGTTTTTTTTAATCCTTCTAGTCACAAAACTTTTAATTTTTACAAAACAGATTTTTTTTTTTTTTTAATAATCCAAAGGGATGAACAAACATTCAACTTCAGTATTTCCAATAACTAGAGAAGCTTCACCTGATCTCAGCTGGGTTTCAGGGCCCAGCTGAGCTGTTTCAGGGTGACGGGCTCCTCAGGTGAGCGATCGCTCTCTCCTGGGAAATGCCGGCGGAGGAATGCCGTGGATTCCGAAATGGCTAAGGGCTACTTGGAAACGTACACGTCTGAGTGCGCTGGACTGGATCAACCACAGACATTACGAGGTTTGCGGTGTGTCTGGGTGTAACAATAGCAACCCAAGTCTATACGAGATTTCCCGGAGGTGTAAGGCTAAGCTGGATCACATATGTTCCATGGAATACACTGCGGACTCCAGGGAAGCCGACCTGGAGCTGTAGCGCAGTTAGCTCCTCAGTTAATGTAGGAAATAATGTCAGGATTCACGACTAAGTGGCGTTATGTATTTTTCACTATCATCAGAAACAATGAATGTAGGAAACTTTTACCCTTCACGTGGTCATCCACTCACCCCTGTTCTGGGACGCTGGGTCCCAGTCCCAGTAAGGACCATACAGTGACCACAGCTGTCTCACGTAGAAGACAGAGAACCCAGAAATTCTTGCGATAAGAGATCTGGGTTGTTTCTCCCATCAAAAATGCAGAGACAATAGCCTTTAGAAAAGTTGATGCTCTAAAAGGTTAGAGGTAGAGAGAACTTTTGAAGTCCCTGGCAGCTAAAATTGTTGATGTGTTTGAGAAATGATTGACCAAGGAGCTACTGGAAGCATTGCTGTAGTTTTCAAGATATTATCATCGGGTGAGTGACAGAAAATATCTGTGACAATTAACCTTTTCCCCAAATCTCTTAATAAACAAAATTAATAGAAATATATGTCTGGAGAGAATCCCTCAGGTTGGGCAGTGAAAGGGAGACCAAATGCTCTACCTGAAGTCAATATAGAGGCACTTGTTTTCATTTAGATTAGAAAAATACGAATGAAGTTAAAAATTTTTTTGATGAGTTGATACCTTCATGAAAAATGCGTGCCTCGCAAATGGGCAAACTGAAGCTCCTAAAGGAAATGTCAAATAGCTTGTATTTCTGGCAAGACAGAGGCTAACGGGCAGTTAGAGGGAGAGTCTGACAGGGAGCGATGAAACACGCTGCTCACCAGGCCCTGTGGGTGCCTGAGCAGACGAGGGCCTGAAGGAAACACGAGGCCATTTAAGGGCAGAAAAGTCTCCTGGGAACTTCTGACGTATTTGGGGGACAAGCTGAGGTGAACAGAAAAAGGATTTAAAACACTAATAGTGGGCAGAGTAGAGACAGCCTAAAAACCCCGAGGTTGAGCTCCCTTCGGAGTTATTTGTGGCGCTGGGTAGGATTTCACTCGTGGTTTCTATTCTTTCCCTCATCTTTAAAAAATGTGATGGAGTCAATAAGCTTTGTGACTGCCAGCCAGGTCCAGCACTCCAAAACCAGCCAACCTTCTCCCTTCGCACAGGCCCTGCTCCGAACCGGGCTCTCACACTGGGCATCCAGAGCGTGATGTTCAGGGATACCCAGGTGGCCCTCAAAGGCTGTGTCTCAGCACACACCTTACCAGACTTGTCCTTAGTTCACAGCAATCCTCCCAGGATTTGCAAGGTGTCCAACAAAAAGGGTTCCCATTCATACAGGTTGTCAGTAGTGAGAGGCTGACGGCACTGGGCGGAAAGCAAACAGACCTGAGTCCCTGATTTATTTCCTTCATCTCTGAAATCTTAGTCTGGGACCCAGAAAGCCACCCTCATCCTGGGCTGCACCCCCAGCAGTGTGGCCAGCAGGACAAGGGGGGAGATTCTACGCCTCTGCTCCACTCTCCTGAAACCCCCCAGCAGTGTTGCCTCCAGCTCTGGGGCCACCAACATCAGGAGGACATGGAGCTGTTGGTACGGGTCCAGAGGAGGCCACAGAGATGCTGGGAGGGCTGGAGCCCCTCTGCTGGGAGGACGGGCTGAGAGAGTTGGGGGGGTTCAGTCTGGAGAAGGCACTGGGGAGACCTTGGAGCCCCTTCCAGTCCCTAAAGGGGCTCCAGGAGAGATGGGGAGAGACTCTTGAGGGGTGGTGAGACACTGGGCCAGGTTGCCTGGAGAAGCTGTGGCTGCCCCATTCCTGGAGGTGTTCAAGGACAGGTTAGACAGGGCTTTCTGGCCTTCTGTCTAAACACTTGATTTACCTTGTTTCAGGGCTGGGAAACAGCCTAATTTCCTTTAGAAGTTGGCTATGAGTCCTAGCCTAGATGTCTCATCCTGCCCACAGGACATAGAGACACCGACACAGAGGAGACCGGGTACCACAGACTCCTCCTCAGGGATTGGGGATTTGACCCCATGGGTTTGGCTTCATCATGGGTCATCCTGAACACCCTTCCACCACAGCCACATCACGTACTCAGTAGGGATGGAAATGTTGACAAATCCCAGTGCAAATTGCCTTTATTTTGGTCAGGTACTCCATGTTTTTCCCTATGGTAATGCATGCACGACGACTCAATGTGCTATATAGAAAAAGCAATTTTCTGCACACCTACGTTAATGGCTTAGGTGAAAATCAAAGCTTTTTCCAGATGTGTCTTTCCACCCATATTTTAATAAAACAGATCTGAGAATCAGAGCTACCCATAAGTCATTTGCAGAGGAGTATTTACCGACACCACCAAGTCACTACACCACCCGGGTGTCCTCTCAGCTGTTCCTCTCTAGGTGTACGCAGGTGACACGCGTCTATTCGGTCCCTATTTCAGGAGCCGCTTCCAGTATCAAGCCAGCAAGCTGGGCCATTTCCCTCAGCACTCTCCTGGCAACTTCATCATACTGCTCCTGAGAGCTCCTTGGCCAGGCTGATTTTTTGGAGGTTCTCCCTCAGGTTACCTTCTAGCCGTACCTGGTCCAGATACACCGGATTTGTGGTTTTGATCTTCTCTTCCAGCTGAGTCTGGCTCTGAAGCATCGAGCAGATCATTTCCTGGAGTCCAGTTTTTCTAGCAAGGAGACTCTTCGTGGAACGACTCGGCTCCCCCACCTGCTGCTGGACCTGCTTCAGTTGTTTGTCAGACATTTTATTCTCCTTCACAATGAGGGAAAAGCTATAGCCCTCCACGCGCACCTGCACCTTGGAGGCACCTGAAAAGACAAAACAACATCTACCTTGTGACTTGTGTCTGGTTGGAGTCCCACAAAGGGATGTCTAAACACTTTTGTTTCTGCAAAACCAAACACATGATGCAATAGCTCTCCGGTGACTGACTCTGACTTGTTTCCCTATCGCTGCCGCTGCTCTGCCTGCGTGTGCTCTATAACAGAGGCGTTTGCCAGTAGGAACTCAATGGACTTGTCTATAACTCCCTTAAGGACTTCCTTAAGCACATGGGGCCAAAATCATCCCTGATGCAGCTGCTCTGCTTTCCCTCAGGTGAAATCAATAGTCTTTCCACCTGGCTAGATTTCAACCATCTTTTCTGTTTGTTCATTTAGTGAAAAGCACAGGCTATTGGGTGAGTCTTTTCTGAAAAGCGTGTTGCAAATCCAGCCTAATCTTCCATTAGACACCTCATTGTTCTCCCAATCAGGTCCCCCCCTGAGTTTTGGGGCTGGTTCTCCAGTATCGCAACAGCGGAACAACACCGGGCAGGGCTGGAGTCAGATCTACCTGAGGTACCACTAGAAAAGCCATATCTCACGCCGTGTTTTCAAGATCAGTCAGCCCTGTCGGAAACATTATATTGTACCATAAAGTAGAAACAAGCTATAAAAATGGCCAGAATCTCCATGAAATGTGACATCTCTCCATACTGTGCCATACGGCACGTGAAGCAGCAATGATGGGGGCTCCCAGCAGGCTCCAGACGCAGGTACTGGGACACGACAGCACCTCTGGGAATGCCGTTAATTCACCTGGTCCCAGTTATTTTAATGCTGGCCTTGAGTTGGCTCTCAGCTTTCGCCTGCTTACCCTGCTCCTGCTGCACGGCCCCTGTGCAGGCTGTAAGGCTGGCGGTGGGAGCCCAGCCAGAAACCTCTTTCAGCTTCTGGGCAGCCTCCGTCATGGCAGCGTGATCCTCGTGCTGCTTGTTGGAAGCGCTGGAGATACCGGAGAACAGGGCGTCAACGGCACGTACATTGACCAGCTTCATCACGAGGGTCCCCTCCTTATTGAAGACCCCTGGGGAAATTAAAAACCCAAAGGGATTTCAGAGTTTGGAGTAGAATAAATCAAGCAAGGACTTGGGGAAAGGGTGAAGGACAGTAAAAACTTGTTTGAAATGAGCGTGGGACCGTGACTTGGATGCCGTGATCAGCTGCTACAGCCCCTTCATTTGGCTTTGGGGGTTCTTTTTTTACCTGAAATCAAAACTTTGCAAAAGGAAGGATAGATTCTGAGCAACTTCTAACACAGCTATTGGGAGCAGGGGACAGGGGGAGCACTGAAATGGTTTAAACAGCCCATAATAATAATAATAATTCCAAAGTATAACAAAAATTGTGAGGACTTTTTACTTTGAAATGTAAATTGACTATTGAATCATTCATCTCACTCCCTGTGACATTCTGGTAATGCCATATAGACGAAGAACTCTCCATAGTTAGCAGAAACATATACTCTGCTCTCAGATGATGCTGAAGATCACGGTGAAGATCATTAGATCATGGTGAAAACCCCTCCAACCCATCCAATATGATATTGCTCTGCCAGATGCTTCAGAGGGAAGGCGAAGAGCCCCTCGGTTTGGAGGTGTGGATTATGTGGCCTCCACAAGGCTGCTCCTGTAGCAGGAAGAAAGAATACAGTGGCTATGAAACTTTGTGGCTAAAAATCATCTTGGTTCCACTTAAATTGGATAAAATACCCTGATTTACAGTAGCAGAGGATCTTGTTCAGTAATTTTTTATACCTCCGGTAAAGTTTTTCTCCACTAAGCAAAGCCTCCCTTTTTATACAAAGGGAATATATAGGCCAAAAGTTTCAAATCCTCTTAGAGTATGCTCAGTTCACAATAATTTTAATCAGAATTTGACATTCAAATCCCTTAGGCAGCTTTAGAAACTGCAAAGCAGTTGCGCCACTGGAGCCCTAATTAAAAGCTCAGTTATCCAACTGGAAATCAGAGCACTGGTTCCATGACAGCACTCCTAGACCATAGTTTGTTTTACAAACCTGCAGAAATCTAATTGCATCTCCTGCGCAATGGAATACATGATCCATTTGCTAGCAATATTTCCAACAAATGTCAGAGAGGTTTGTTTTTTTTATAGAAGGAAAACTTCAGTCTCAGTTTTAAACAATAAAATCTCTTTCAGTAAGTTTCCCTGTTGCCAAATTAATGCTGAGTGTGCTTTGCTTTGCTTCTCTGTTTTGCTTTTATGTGTCTAAGTTTCCTAAAAAAAAAATAATAAAAAAGGAGGAGGAGGGATGGAACATGGGGCTTTTTCCAATAAAGTGATGGATCCTAATGATAAATAGAAATGAAGAATCTGTTCTCTGGGGTGCCACAGAAGATCAAGATGTTCCTTCAGATTTATAGCAGTGTAAGAGAAGGAAAAGTTAATTACTATCAAATTCCATCTAGTTCCATAAAAGTTATTTAAAGTAGAGTCAATGAATAAATAAACACTTCGTTAGACTGCCCTGAAGTGTATTATGTAGAATTAATTTTAGGAAAATTCAGAGCAAAGTCTGAGCTAATTATTGATCCCAGAGCTTACCCTCTTCAGTGCTAGTTCTTGGCTCTCTTCCTACTAAATGACTAGGACTGGTCTTTAACAGAAACATGGGGTTTTAAGAAAATGAAAATATTAAAATAAAATGCTTTGTTTTCTGGAGAAAATCAGACTTTTATTAAAATAAAAATATCCTGGAAAACATTAAAGGTTTTTGTCTGTACTGAAAGCTAAAACTCATCAAAAGCCTAAAAGAGCCCTGTTCAGAAAGATCATCTTGATGTTTCTTGGAAGGGTATTTCATCTGTCCCATTTTCAGTCTGTGAGGGGCTGTCCTGGACACTTGTCTCTTCCTGTGATGTCCCATTTCTCTCCAGTGAGATGGGAGGCTGGGGCTCACTGGGAGGGATGGAGTGAGATAAGGTGAGTTGGCCCATGTAGGAAAACTGATTTAATTCATCCAATCTGCAGCTCCCACAAACTGAAAAATACTGGCTTTTTTTTTTTTTCCCAAGAAGTTCAAATTTTGTCAGTTTTAGTTCAGCCGATTAAAATAAAGTTCCTTTTATTTCCCCTTCAGCAAAACTTCAGTTATTCAGAGCCTCGGCAATATTTGACATGTGGGAATGGCACAGGGCTGGACTTGTGTCTTGTGCTGGAGAATTTATGGCTAAATTAGCATTACAAATGGAAACTGTCCTTGCACACGCCTTTAAATGAACCTTTGCACTGAGACGCAGTATAGTACAGTCAGCACATCCAACTCGTTGGGCTGGAAAAAATGTCCTTATGTGTTCTATACTTTTTGCTCGTACAATGTTATTTTGATCTTCACCGGAGTTTCTGTGTCATATAAATAATCCACGGCACATTTGGTAAATAATCCACTGCACATTCTGCAGCTTCAACACTTTTTTAAGTCTGTGCTTCTTGTAAACACACAATTTTGGGGGGGATCCTTCAATTTTCCTTCATTTCTAGAGAATTTACTATTTTTCACTTCCTGTCCTAAATTGTCCCCAAGTGGCTACCCATTAGCAGCCCTGCAGTGACTTTTAGAAACACTTGGCAGTTTGCAAAGCAGTTGGGTTTCTGCTGGATGAAAAGCGCTGTATAAATGTGAGGTCATTACCATTTAACATACTCCTTTATAACTGCATGTTTACGGTCTCTGGCAGGGGGTCTACACCCATATTTTTTGTTTCTAGCAATGGCAGAAAGCGGGGTGCTGGCAATCTGTGTACACACGTTTCTTGTGTATCTGTGTACAGTTTCAGTGTTAGAGCATTTTTGGGCGAGTACCAGAATTTACCAATTATCACTTTATCCACTATCCACAAAGAAGGGGGCGAGGGGTGAAACGTCCAAAGAAAATAGTTAAAATCTTATTACCGATGTTTCGACAGGGCTGCCTTGTATTTACAGGAAGGGGTTCCCACTGTGACAGAGAAAGAAAGTTATGATGTCTTTTTCAAACAGAGAAGGAATCAGCTTTCTTTACACAAAGGGTTTCAATATCTCTATTCTCCATTTATTTATTCTCCAGAGGGAAACGCTGCGCTACGGGGGAAAGAGGGTCCTGAGCAGACCAGGAAATCAGGAGGGTCTGGATGGATGGGACCCCGCTGGACCCGACCACCTTGTGCCCTGCATTAAGTCATAACTCACTGGACCACACGTTCAGAAAGTGTATGAGCCATGCGACCCAAAGAAAGGAAAACTTTACATCAAAATCCCGGCTAAGACTCAGATTTGGAAAGCCCTGAGTAGGGCACGACGCCGGTTTCTCTCACCTCTCCCACCAGAGTCTGCACAACTTTCCCTACGTCTTTTGCAGCTCCACCAGCAGAAACCTTGTCATCTCCCCATCCGTCTGTTTCTGAGCCAACAGCCAAAGGCTTTGCTAAGGCTTGGCTCCCTCGGAGAAAAGGCAGCGCCTGAGCCCCGTGAAGCAATCAGAGGTAATCTATCAGGTGCCGCCTGATGCTGTGCTGGCACCGAACCCGCTCACTGATCTTTGGTTGAAGGGAGAAGGCCTCTTCTGGTTTTAGCCTCCATTACCTGCTCTGGTATTACCACCAGAAGTTGTTACCTGCCTATCGTCACTGCTCCCCACACTTCATAACTCCCTGCACCAAATCCTACCTCCCGCTTCCCAGCCTGTCCTGGGACCAAACGCTGGAAAAAGCATTTGCCAGTCCATTCAGGAAGTCTTTAAAAATAAAAAAAAAAAAAAAAAAGAAAGGTTAAAGAAATTCGGACTTTTACTACCCTCTCAGTGCCGACATTTCTGGTTTGTTTTGGGGCTTTTTTTTCCTCATTGGAAGCTGAGGACGCTCACTCTTACCTACCTGGCAGTGAGGTAAGGCCTGCTCTACTCAGACATTGAACAGCATCTGATTCTGACAACTACGGACCAAATCCTGCAGAAAAAATTCACAGCTTCACTTGACAATTGTGAAATTTCAGGGTTTTATACACAAAATAATTAAAAATATCTAAAATAGCGGCTACATTCAGCAGGGACACCTCCCACCAAACCAGGTTGCTCCAAGCCCCCTCCAACCTGGCCTTGAACCCCTCCAAGGATGGGGCAGCCACAGCTTCTCTGGGCAA
>JAOXJK010000003.1:35734791-35753952 GCA_025774025.1 Xenus cinereus | reverse complement strand
TCCTTCTCTTCCAGTTTGAGGCCACTACCCCTTGTCTATCACTCCACGCCCTTGTAAAAAGTCCCTCTCCAGTTTTCTTGCAGGCCCCCTTCAGATAGCAAAAGGCCACCATAAAGCTCCTACGGAAAGCCCCTCTCCCTGTCCCCATCAGCCTGGCCACAGAAGGGCCAGTCCTTCTCCCACCACTACCACCCCACCACAGACCCTGTTACACACCAAGATACCCTCAACAACTCCTTCGCCTCCCCTTCCACCCTATGTCCTTCCCGCGTTGTTGATGGCAACAGGGGAAGCTGCTTTCTTACTTCTTCTGAAGTAGCTGGGAGGCAGCAACAGCAAAGGATGGGCATGTTAATCTGAAAAAAACGTCTCAGAACAGGGGGAAGTAAGAGTAAAACGTCTTACTGGGATCTTTAAAAAGCCTTCTCGCAGCACAAGAAAACAATTGCAAAACAATTGCAGCCCAGACGTAGTCAGGACTTCGTGTCACGGCACGTCCGGGAGGGACATCCCACTGCAAAGTGCTCCCTTGCCCACATACCCACTGATATTTCTTTTTAAACCTGCAGTTTTCCTTTCAGCGATGCAATGGCGTCTGACACATCAGCTTCTGTCCCTCTGTAAATAAAGCTGGGATTATCAAACACACGCTTTTCTGTGGATTTCCTCCCAGCGCTCCCTCCCGGGGACGGGAGAGGTGGAGGGCAGCCCAATCGCTGTGACAGCACGAGAAATGAGGCCACTCCGGGGACAGCTGGGTACAAAAAGCGTGAAAACATGGGCCTGCGCCTTCAACAGGATATTTTATTGTGCCAGTAAACCTGGGGGATTAGGATAGGATTGATACTGTAAGCAACGCTCACCTTTGATTCTCCCGATTGCTTCCATTCTGTGTTTTGCTGCTTTGCTGGAATGACTCGTCACGGCAGGAAGATGTCCCTGTACAACAATCTGACACTGCGTTTCAGCACGTTGTCTCTCGTCTCCGTGAGCTCAGACAATTCTTGTGACCATTTCTGATTCCACCCTGCCCATGCTGACTGGGCAATTTGTTATATATTCATGGAACTGGACAAAATTCAGCCTTCCCAATACAGGCTAAGAGTAAACTGGTGTTTAACAGAGCAACCTGGGAAGGCCTTGCACACCTGAATGGCTAAATTTATCATTTCTAGCAGTGCTAGAACTCAGATCCTCCTTGAGACAAAACCAACGATGGAGAGATTGGCACCTCCCTCTTGGCTCTCCAAGAAGCCTTTGATTTTTGGAGGGCTCCTGTAGCACAGACAATCAGTTTCCAGCCAATAAAAGGCAGAGTCACAGATTCATAAAAAACTTTCAGCCTCTCGTAAAACATAAAATACCATTGTTAAGTCAGAAATTCAGATCTTCCATGTACTTGGCTGAAGGGAAATGGAGTCTCCAAATTGCTTATTATTAACCACAATGTGCTGGGCTGGTTTGGGTTTTTATCCCCCAAAACCCCTTCCCACTCCTGTTATGACATCTTTTCTCTTTCTCATACCAGTCTGTCAACCACGAATCCCAAATCATAGTCAGATTCGTGTTTCAGTCTCAGGTCTCCTGCCCATTCTCTTACTCATATAAAATGGTGCAATTAATTTATTGCAGTCTCGCCACAGTTGTTTTATTCATCATCACTGTAAAGCTCCTGTGAAGTACGCCCAGGAGAGGTAATATCATTTTAACAAAACTGTCCTGATGAAAGAAAGCTGAGAACCCAGGGAGAAACAGTAAGCTTATATACCTAGAGTGTGTTTCTGAGATAGTATTTCTTCCAATAAAACATTATTTCATGTGATAATGAGTATACAGCCTGTTCAGTGAAGAAGCCACACAGTAAACAGATATGGAAAAAGAGAGAAAAAACCACCATGGGCAGACACCAGAATTAAGCCAAGTAAGCGATGACAAATTCATTGAGAGATGCTCACTCCCACCTCATGAATGGCCCTGGGCTGAGAACGTCACTGTCTCGGAAATGTGTCCAACACAGAAGTGATCACAGCTATTTCACGGGTGCTACAACTGTGGTGGAGGTTAAAGGGTGGTGTCCCTGCACCAAGAGACAGTGAGAACTCAGGAACTACCTGAGGGTTTGAGTCCCCTCTTGGGAAGAAGATCGTCCATCCCCCGGAAAAAGGCAGATCTGGAGAACCCCCAGATCAGGAGATCAAGGCAACTTGATGGGTACTGGCCAGTCATGATGATATCTAAGCATTTACAGGGAAAAAAAGGCAGGTCAACCATGCAAATCAGCAGTCTGAGCAAGCTGCCGTGAGGTTTATTAGCCTTTTTCACTAATCCAAGCTGCATTTTGTTTTATTTTTATTAGGATTGCCGATAGAAACCTTGATATGTGTAAATGGGTTTTATGGGCTTCAGGCATGCATCTAATTTGACTCTTACTATCTAAAATGGCACGTGTGAGTCTAAACCATGGTCTGCAACCTGTCTCACTCAATGATATCTTAATGCCAAGCTGAAGTGCTGAAATCACCTCTCCTTTTTTTTTTTCCCATTTTTTTTTTCCCCATTTTTTTTTCAGTCAATACCTGAAATTGTCTGAAGTTACATTAGCCAGGGCCATTGACAAATACCTGTCATCCTGCTTCCAGTCTACCTCTGCAGCCCATCAGTTTTTATTACAGTTCTTTTTAATGGCTGTGTAGAACATTAAAAACGTCTGCGTATTAAAAAAAAAATAAAAATAAATAATAATAAAAACAACAAGCCGAGGTACAAAACTGGACTGTCTCACTATGACATAGTGCCATGAGGTTCCCAGACTGCTGTTAAGAAAATACAGCTCATACGCGTGGTGCCCCTGCCCAGCTACGCTTCATCTGCCAGGAGATGTTGAAATTGTGCCTTCCTGGCGCTGCCTTTATTTACCGCAGTGGCATTGACTTCATGCGCTGCGGCCCTTTCCATTTGGGTTGCCTCAGCCAAGGTCATCATTGCGTAAAGCATGAGCCCGCAAATAGCAATTTCTTGCTATTTCTGAGGAGAATTACTAGTTCTGTTTGCATCAAGGACTGTGAGGAATCCCTGCTACACTTGGGACGTGGCAGAGCTGACTTAGTCAGAGTTTCTTGGATTAGGCAGTCAGAAAAAAAAAAAAAAAAAGAGCTAGAAAGATGAGTCACTTCTGAGTGAAAATGTGCCCTGTAGCTTCTCATGGAAATAAAGCCTTCTTAAAAATCATATGATGTGCGCCTATATATACTTTTTCTATATTTTGACATAGATGTGAGAATATATACGTGCATATAAACACACAAAGATTCAAGTCCCCATGCACCCAGAAGTGCACGGATATAAACATCTAACACCAAATTCTGAATGGAGGTGAGCGTACACATCCAGGACATAAACCTAAAACTACTGAAGGGATTGTACAGCATAACACCACACATCTCGTTTGTGCCTACTTTGCAAAAACATTAATGCTTTAGGAAAATGAGTGATCATGAAGAAATGATCCTCGGTGTAAGAGCTGAGGCACAGCAGATCCAGAGTTTAAAGGTATTGCAATGCCCAGCTCTTGATGAAATCACAAACCAGATGTTCTGCTCATCTTCTGTCACATGCCCAGGGCGATGCAGAAACTCTGAGACATTTCGGAAGTGTGAACTTCCGACTTCAAAGCAATGTGTCTTTTCTTCATGGCTTTACTTTGAATTTCCCCTTCCCCAGCCAGGTAGTACAATATTACAGGAGGAATAAAAAAGGAAATATCATAGGGATGAAAAATACTAATTGAAGATTTTGATTCGTAGGAGTATTTCTTTATTCTGCAAAACGTCATTGTATGAACCCTTACCAGCTGGTAAGGTTGCATTTACACATTCGTTAGTTTTGGGACTATCGACATCACCTGTAGATAAGCCTATAGTTTGGAGGGAGCATTAATGAGAAAGGTAAAGTCGTTTGTCTTTTTTCACTTTCCCAATACCTGATTCATCATCTCACAATTTCTGAGGCACATCCATCAAGGAAACTGAGATATCTCAGCTAATGTTTTAAATGTTCACAGAAGAAGCCCAATAAATCCAAGACAGTACGGTACTGGGCGTTTGTGGCAGGTACTGGGCACACACAAAAGCAGTGGCTGCTGAAAAGCTTCTCTTTATTCCCAGGCTGACCTAGGTACTGCCCTGTCTGTCTCCGGGCATCCTACCTGCAAAATGTCCTGCATCCACACTGCATAAGGAAGCAGCACGGCCACTGAGCAAGATGCCTAAATAGCGTTGATCCTGTAATTAATTACCATCTATGCGTTGCATCTATAATGGGAAATAAAAATCGGTGTTCTTTTTCCTAATGGCACCGAGTCTGTTCCACAATTCCAACCGAAGAGGTTGGCAGTTAGTTATTTCTTACGCCTGTTCTTATTACGGCTGTTTTGACTCAGGAGGAGGCACAAGGTGCCTGGGTAAGGAGCACAAAACCGATCACAGGAACAGGGCATCCTACCTCCCGCGTGATTCGATTCCTCCTGGTTTGCTATGTCTAATTAAGGTTTTACAAGATGCTGGGAGCCCTGGTCTCTCTCCACCCCCTGAGGACCTCCCCCCCGGCATGGTCACCACATGACAAAGAGACACCCCCATATAAAGCACAGCTGCAAGCGATACAGACAATTTACAGGTCTCAGAGATCATATTTACGCAGAGGTCCTGCAGCAGGGAGATTCTGAATGTCGGACCCTGTTGGTGGAATGTCATTAATCAGAGGATAATGGACAGGAAGGTGGGTGGCTGCTGATAGTTTTGGCTCATTTAAGACGGTTTTGGAAGGCCGCCAGATTGTGTGGAGAATTTTTGAAATGTTTTAAACAATACCGTCTTTACAATGTTATAAAATACTAGGGTGGCTCGAGTGGGTTTCAAACTGGCTCCCGGCCAGTAAAACCTCAGGATTCCAGTCAGCTGTAACCTGGACTCCAACGTGCGTCTGGGGTGGCCGAGGTCACAGCCCCCCCCTCGCACCCTCCCTCCTGTTCGTGCACCACCCTCAAGCAGAGGATGCCCACGGCGCTTGAGTTTGTGAGAAACCTTGAAGCCTCCAGCTCCTCTCCTCAGGCCTTTGCGACTGCAGCTACTTCCCCTTTACCATTCACGGAGATCCCCTTCCCTCCAAGCAAAGATGGCATGGTGTGGAGTGCTGAAATAAAATAGTGATAAAAAGATAAAAATGATCAGGTAGGGCTGAAATTTCGGTATTTCATCATATTTCAGGTTGGAGTCCAAAATTTGGCTTGCCACAAAGGGAAATGGTGTGTCACGAAAAACAGACAGACGCCTGCAGGGACATAAAGAGTATAATCGTAGAAGCATCGAATGGTTTGGGTTGGAAGGGACTTTTAAAGGTCATCTAGTCCAACCTCCTGCACAAAGCTCCAGTTACGTGCAAAAAGGAGCCTTAACCTGAAGGACAATCAGGTCTTCGGTCATCTTAGGTTCATGCTTGCTTTGCTTCTGATTTGCTTTCCCGTGCCTTGCATCCATCTGACCCGGTTCAATGGGAAAAAGGGCACAGGGCTGGCCAGGACCTTCCTCCGGTCCCCCTGGCTCCCAGGCAGGTCCCACCACGGCTCCACGGGCTCCCGACTTACACGGCTCTTTATTTCAGCGCCTCCTGAGCCGCGGGTGCAGTCCACGTGCTCCGGTGTAAATAACAGCACAGGAGAAGCGTGCGGGATAAGCACCGCCGCAACCCGAATCCCACGGTTTGTAAATAATTATTGGGCTTGTTTCTGCCGGGTCCCACTTGATCGTACAAAGAAGTGAACTAATTGTATTCATGTGAAGAAAGGCTGCGAGTTGCAGACCAGGCTCTTTATTCTCGTCCGCAGGAGGTAGTCACACTTTCATTAAAATTAGGGAAACTTTTCTGTGCTCTCTCGAGAGCTGTAACACTGAGGTCTTTCAGCTTTTTAAGAGTAAAAGTTTCCCATGCTGGTAAGAATTATATTATTTCATTTTATTAATTTAATATTTTTTGTTTTAACCTTATTTTAGTAAAATATCATCCTGGTTTTTTTATTATTTTTGTTAACAGAAAATGATTCCATTTCCAAATGAGACACAGTTCAGAAGGCTTTATTTATAGGAAAGTAAAACCTAAACCTGAAGCTATCTTTTCCTCCCTTCTGTGTTTCCATAAACAGGATTTCTCCCAATAGAAAAAACAGTAGAAGTAACTTGTCATAATATCATTCATCAAAAGGAGTCTGATAATCCCAGACATTTGAAGCCACGTTTGCAAGCAAAACGCTAAATGGAAACAGAACGCTCTAAGAATTAAGCAGTTTGAATTTCTTATCCTGCTTATATATTAAAAAAAAAAAAAAGTCTGTCATGTTGTGAGGCTCTTGGTATGTTATGATGCCTTCTTTGCACTGTAAATCTAGAGGAAAATAATTATCTATGGAAGCACAGCGCTGGCACTCCAGCCTCACCTGTGTGACACTACATACGGCAAATTCCACATCTGGAGAAGGAGTTTTGCTTTTTTTCAAGACAGAAGGGGGCTCCTGATCCAGCTCATCTTCCTGCCAAGGCCCTCGTTCCTTCTGCATGGGACCGTGCCGTGGATTATTTATGGCTCGAGCACATGGCATACGGCAGGGACACGCTTTCCCTTTTCAGCAGATTTTGATTGATCCATGAAATAAAACCCTCTGTAACCAAAGAAACTAAAAAGCCATCAGCAGTCACAGCGGTGAGGACTAATAAGCACCCACTAGTCTCCTAATAAAATAAACAGAAAAGCAAATTAGCCAAGATGGTATTCGAAATGCTACTGCCCAATTCCTTGCTTCGAGTCAGATGGACATCAATTCAGGGTTGGCTCTTCCTAGATGGCTTTGCACGTGGTTGGCACTGTTTTGTGTGGTGCGTGGGCTCCTTACACACACACACACAAACACTCACAAACACATACACACACAAACACACGTGCTGACACCGGAATGGTATTCATCCTACACCGAGCACTATGTTTAGTTTTGATAATTTTTAATAATTTCTAATAAATACGACACTTTGTTAACTAGCCATTTTTAGGGCTCGAGGACTTGGAGCATTTGCTCTTTCCAACTGCTCGTCCTGCCATACCAAGAAGGTTGTTTTGCACGCTCACTTTTACTGCACACACCCCTGGAGCAAAGCCCCGTTCTTTTCGGCCTCTCACAAATGGGATCACACAAGTTGAGGGCTGAAAACCTTCAGCTTCGGGAGCTCTGAAGGAACCGGAGGGTGTAGAAAAGAAGGGGGTTCACTGAGCGCGTGTCTCTGGAGAACAACTCAGTGCAGCTCCACTCCCGTGGCCCGGCCAAATGCCTTAAAGAGCAGCCATTAACCTTAAACCTGCATTTCTATTCAGCTTTAAAATTGCCAAGGCGGTTTCCCTGATATACCTAGAGTGTATCTCAGCCCCTAAAGCCTCATGCTCACTTCATTAGCTTTGCAATGACTGCCGCACGTCTCTGAAGTTATGAAGTCTTTTCGTTAATAAAAATTATACTGTGATTATATAGTAGCTTAAAAAGCAGTAACGTTAGAAGTCTTTTCAATATTCCCATAATACTAAAATAAAATATACGTTATTTTGAATTCCCAGAAATATAATCTTTTCTTGGAAGTAAACTCATGGTATATAATCACACGCTCCTCCCTGCCGGTGAATGCACTCCCACCTCTGATTCACATTTACATTGTGAGTGGCTTTTAATGACAGAACAGGGGAATATATTGTGGTTTCACACATACACAGATTTTACGGTCACTTATTCCTAACTAGGAGATAGAGAGACATAGCAGGGAAGTATTCTTTCTTTCTTCCAAAGTACTTCACCTCTGAGTACAGTAGGTGGTTCCCTGTATTGTAATGTAATATCTTGGAACCAGTTTTATATCGCAAAGGAGAAAGATAAAACAAATAATCCCAGGGGCTAGATGATGGGAAATTGTTTTAGGAGAATTCATTTCAGCCCTAATACCTGTGATTTGGGGTAACTAAACACTTGGTTTATTGCCTCACCACAATAATTCATCGAATTACCTCTCTTTCACTTCTCAGTGGGCCGGAATGCTGGGCTGGTGCCTCATTTTATCCCGTGTGCGAGTGTCTAACCAACAAACTGGTTTATCAGAGCAGGAAAGGGGAGCTCGGTCCTTCCCATCCCAGACATGGTGCTGGGCACAGTGTCCTGTCCCTGGACGGACCCCACCTGAGCTCAACGCAGCTCGACAGCGATGCCCGGGGTGCTGGAAATAGGTGTTTGCAAGTCTAGCTTAACTAGCCATATTGTGGACAGCTTAAATTTGAGGAAGTGAATATTATCTTAGTTCACCTACCCTTTTTAGCTCTTGGTGGTAGTTGGAAACCTACTTCAGACTTGAAATATGTATGTCTTTATTCCATCTTTCTCTATGCCGATGTATGAGAATTGGTGACAAATGGATAATCTACTTCCTATCAGGCTGTAAGAGCTGGTTTTTGCACAGAGTTTTTGCACATATCATTCCTTGTTGTGGCAAGTCCCACTTTCTGTAGTAGCATCAGCTCGTTTCATCTGGGGGAGGTCAATGCCAAGCTGAGAAGTACAGAGCAGACCTTCAGTGAGTAGACAAGAGACTCAGACTTTACAAATACTAATTCCAGTTGATTTCTGCTCCTCTTAGCAAGTCTTTTCAATAGTTCTAAATAATTTGGGAAGTGATGCTTTCACCTGGTTTGTAAAGGCATTGCAGTAAATTCCGCACTGTGCAAAGGTGGCCGGGACCTATGGACACCACGCGGAGACTATCCCGACGCTGGGCAAAACGTCCGGATTTGGACATTCCTTCCTGTGTATTTTCATTTTCCAGCTTCACACTGAGGCGTTTAACCTCTCTGCAATTCATTAGAAGCAATAAAGCACTTAAACTTATGGTTTTGTAAGGACTAGTGACTAGTGTCAGATGTGTATTTAAACGCTTTACGTGTGAAAGCTCAAGGACTAAACTTCAGCCTTATTACGTGCCTCACTTTACACAGCCAAATTTGAAAAGATTGGTCTAAATATATTTTTGAGTCGCTTAAGTCTCTTCTTTCCGTGCCCTCCTTGACATTACTATTTTACAGGAATTTGCCTTAAAAAAGGCAATGAAACAAGTATTTTTGAAGTAAATGCTACCTAATTTGGTGCTGCTTTTGATTGGCATTTCAGATTTTCTTTTTTTTTTTCTTTTTTTTCCTTTTTTTTTTTCACCAGGATATTAGTAGCTCCTTTACAAGCTGCAAAAATAAACAAGAAAAAGTAAATGCAAGCCTTTGTTTGGGATTTTTTTTCCTTTTTTTTTTCCCTTTGGGTTTCCATTTGAATGTATTTGGCCGTCTGGGGTGAATCAAGGCTGATCCTGGTGCAAAACTATTCTCCACCAGATAGCCAAGCTGCTCGAACAAATGGTTCGTGTTAGCGAGAGAAAGACACTGAATCTAAACCATGTGCTTCTAGGTCTTGTGGTTTCAAATTGAACCACAAACACTCAGGCAAGCTGTCAGTCTCTATTCACAATTTCAACCAACCTTGCAGAAAAAAAAGGGGGGGAGGGTGTCTTTGCCCACCAATCATGATTTTAACCCTTATGTGATTAGTGGGGTGGCTTTAATGGTTTGCATTAGAAAGGCATGCTGTTTCTTAGAAGAAGAAGTAAGCAGACCGATGACCTGGGAAAGAAATAAGGACCAAAATTTGATGCGACGGGGATGAAAATAAAGATGTTTAGAGTCCTACAAGGTAGGGCTCAAAGGGGTCCTGAGAAATTGTCCAGGACCCTTCCAAGAGGCAAGATTACACGAAGCTAAGCCATCGGCGGCAGGTGTCAGACTCCTTCCGTGGGAGCCCGACCACAGCAGCTTTGAACAGCTTTTTTACAGAAGAGCTAATTCATAAAATGCTAGATTTTGCCACTCTCAGTAAGCAGCTGTGAAAGTGCTGCTGTAGCAGAAAGTCACCTGTGAGAGCAACCCCGGGACACCCCTCACCGGAGGAATGTGCTGCTCCCACCCGAGCGAGAGAAACGACCGCTGTGGACTTGGGCTGCGTTCACTGCTCTGGACCAGAACATTAACCTGTGGGGTTTTGAAGCAAATGTCCTGTTTGCTCCCGCTTACTATTTGTTGATTTAGATCACACAACAGTGAGCTCAGAGGGTGCCAAGCCTTTAGCCCTTCACTGCTTTGTCAAACTCCGGGTACCACGTACCAGGGCGTGCACAATCCCAGCCTTTGAGACAGCCGAGCCAGGAGAGACACCCAAGAGAAGATGCCTGTGTATGTTGGAGGACATTATGCAAGGCAGCTATTTGGGTTTTTTCCAGCATGTAGGTGACTTACGTGCAAGGAAAGAACTGCTTGTTCAGGAACTGAAGCTGCTGGGGAAAACACGTGGGGACGAGCTGCATTTACGTTCCAGGAATCACGCTGGGTAAAGCCCCGCTGCAGAGAGTTCAGACACACCTGGTTGCAAGCCCAAAATGGAAATGTGCAAGGGTTGAATATTTTGTGAGGACACGTTCTATAACAGCATTGTTTGGGGGCCTAAAAAAAAAATCCCTGCTGTAAGGCCTTCGTAAATCTATATCTCCCACCTCAGCAGTCCTGAAATACCATAGGAATGTATGTCTCCTAAAGTGCTGTATCATATTTGGGACTGTTTAGGACTGAGGGCTAAAGTAGGGAAGAAGAGGTAAGGGTTAGAATTTGTAACTTTGAATCTTGTTATCGGTTTACATGATAAAATGAGCTGCAATCTCCTTCCTCCTCACTCTTTATTTCCCTATGCACACAATGAGATAATATGATTGAGATCTTCTCCGAAAGCCTACTAAAATTGTAATGAATCAGTTTGTACACAAAATCTTCTCCTGCTTTCTTTTTCAATTTAGAATAAAAAAGGTGTCTTTTTTACATTTGGAAAGAAGTTCCAATGCAGCTTTTGTCCAATGTCACTGCAGTGGAACAGGACTGATTTCTGCAGCTGAGGATTTACCCTGGTACTGAATGCAAGAAATAATGGGAGTGTAAACTGATAGTTTTAAGTATTAAAGAAGGACTGGGTGAAGATAAGAGACTAACTCCTATGGTGTAAGAAACTTAAGCAGTTGAGGCTATTGAGGGTGAGCAGAATTGGTTATAGTGGGCAGATAAGTGTGTTTGGAAGAAGCTAAGATTGCTGGTTTGTCAATCAATCTGCTTACTGGGCAATGTTGCTTCATTGAAGAGATTATTCCTGTTACTACTTTTTCACTAGGAGACACCATTAATGACAATCTTACTGAATTGTCTTATTATATTGAATTCTTTACAGCACAGTGTGTGGCAGACCCCACTCAGCACCCTCTGAGGAGCTCCTGGAAGTCCTGTGCCCTCCTTGTGCCTCCACCTCCTTTCAGGGATGTAAATGGGAAGAGTGGCTCTGGGGGATAAAGTGGGACCAAATTCCATCATTTCTGATACCAGCTCAAGGCTTTTCACCAACAGTGCTGAAGGATCCTCCACAGCTTAGTACCAGGCAAAGGGAGGAGAATGGGAACTGCTTTTGTGGGGGACAACAGAAGAACACTGTTCCCCTTCTGACACCGCAACGTACACCCCCCTCATGGATATTTAGCGATGTCCCGCTGTTTGCTGGTTCTGAGGGGTGTCTGGTCAGGGCTTCAGCCCATTTGGTTTTGCTCATGTTCCTCCCTTCATTTCCATCGCCTCCACTTGTAATCTGGAGAACCTTGATGAATCCAAACTCAACTTTGTGCAACCAAATATAGTTCTAGATTAACCCTGCTGCAGTCCAGAGCTACCCCAGACTGACACCACTATAAATGAGTGCTATAACTCTCTAAAAAACAGCCCTTTCCAACATTGCATGAAGGTTACATGATCCCCTACTTAATATGCACGTGAACTGGGATGCCACAAACTTCCCTGGGGTTTCCTGAGGGCTGAAGTAAAACTTAATTATACCAATTGGTTAGACAGACTGTTAAAACTTTTGTTTCACATACACTTTTTATTCCCTTTTCTCCATCTTTTCCCATTTGCCAAAACCTCCTGAAGAGAAAATAGAGATTATTTTACTTTTTACCTTAAAGGGCTCCTTGTGTGCATTTGCCTTATTAAATAACTGCCAGAATATCTAATATTCCATGGACAGCACTGATGAAAACGAAGCATAACATTGGTCAAATGAGCAAGTTTCATGTACAGCATTGTCCCCAATTTGGTCTCCAGCCAATGAAAATTCTGTACCATGCATCTGTTGGCTATAGATGAGTCTTTGCATTTAAAAGGGCCTTAGAAAAGACAGGGTTACTCTTTTTTTTTTTTTCCTATCATAATCACAACCCATTCATTTCTGCCTCACCGAGCTTTTGTCAGCCAAACTTCAGTCATCTCTCGTCTGTCCCTGCAAAGGGCTGAGCCTCCTTTCTCTCCTCGATGCTGTTATTTTTGCCAGTCGTGCACAGAGAGACGAGCACGTGGTGGGCGCAGGAGCTAAGTTCAGCAATAGGGATTATTACTGATCAGCCTCTAGTCTTCAGCAGTTCAGAAACAGTAAAGGGAAATGTAGTTACTACTATCTACAGTGAGTCTGGTAAGTCTAAGGAGGAAACATGGAGCTTCGGTGTCTCCAAAGCAGCCAGTCAAACATCCAAATGCCTGTGAGCATCTGGCTGAAACGCACTCTGCAGACTGATGCATCATTAAGTTCCCCTTTAATGATTTAAAGGGGAAAAGGCCTTTTGCTGGATTTCCACAGAAAGTTAATTTTCCCTTTTCTGGCAGATCTGCAAGGCCCTTAATGGCAGATGGAAGGAAACGGTGCTACCTTTCTACACAGACTTTTCTGTAGTTAGACCACTAATGTGAGGACCACCATATTCTTATGTTTTACCTATAAGAAATTAAACACCGGCCATTAATATGTTACCTACTGACGGCAGCTCAATTCCTTTCCTGTAGGTTTGCCAGTTGTTAACTAGGAGGTTCCATTGCCTGACTTCAGACAGGGATTTCTTCCTCCATGGTAAAACATCGCCTACCTGAGGCACCAGGATCTTGTTCAGCATTTCGGTCCAGAAACAGCAAACACAATCTAGCTGTGGCAAGCGGGGGGAAAACTGGAATGCCAAGGGCAGGCTGGGAATCCAAACCACGATCCGCTGGAAATAAGGCCGGTTCCTGGAGAAGCCAAGAATTTCCACCCTGTTTGTTTGAAAAGATTTCACTTGTCTGCGCATGAGGATGGGCTCGAACGCGGAGCTCCAGTCCTCCTCACAGCCCCACTGCAAACCCCATTAAACTTCACACCGCGTATAGATCATGAGTTTAAAATAGTTTTTCTCCTCATCCACCGCTGTCAGTGCAGTGAGCTGGGTCGCCTTCAGGCTTTAAGGAATCATTTCTGGTAATGAGGTTGGTAATTCTGTTCCGAGATGGGGATGCTGGAACAATGTTAATGTTATACTGGATGAGAGGACATCTCCACCACCTTCTCAACAGTCCTCTGCATTCAAAAATGTTTTAATTTACTCTTTGCCTCACTCTGCAGTTGCTCTTATGCAGCCAGAAACACTATCTCAAACAAGTGAACCTTCTCTCCTTTTTTCCATTTCTTTTCCTCTTCTGTTTCTAAACAAACCCCCACCAATTTGCACAACTTCTGCCACACTTGGAGCCATCACTAGCAGATCGGAGATTTTAGCCAGGTCTCCAGGTTTGTAGAGCAGCGGTGGAAGGAATTACCCGTTCAGGAGAAAATGACCCATTAAATGAAAATTGTACACACAACTGGGAATAGTCCACCCACAGGCATTTGTCAGCTCCGCACGTTAATACCCGTATCAGCACGTTGAGGGGGGCTGGAGAATCACACTTCAATTAACGTACCAGAGTAACAGGGGGTGTTCAATAAAGAAGACTGAGAATTTGAACCTGACATTTCAGAGAACTGTTCAAGTCAAGATTAATCAAGAATACACTTTGAGATGCACAGCTGAAATCTGGTATTCATTTGTAAGGTTTTAATTAGTCAAAACCATAGTAATTATCACTATATTTATTTAGTAATCCATACAATGATTGTGAACTTTATTCCTGTAAAAATAATAGATACAACATTTCTATCAGAGTTAAATAGAGTATTTTAGACTTAAACAAATGAGCAGAGATGGGAAAATGTGTTTAAATGAATTTTGATCTTGCACAAAATTTATGCATTAAAAAATTTACTTAGAGAACCAAACTGATTCAGAAAGATTGGAAATATGAATGTGACACATTTTACTGCACTCTGAGTAATCTCCCATGGAAAAAAAATGAGGGTTTGTTTAATTTAAAAATAATGTATTTTCTTATCCTTGTTAGCTGGAAAGTCGGCCATTGGACTGGTACAGAACCACACTGCCTTGCTGAAAACTACAAAGGGGAATTTTAAAAAATGGATGGTGGCTTAATTTCTGGAATGTGGCTTCCTGGAATACGGTGAGTTTTAGCAGGCTGTAGGCAAACTACAGCAAGAGAGATCTCAAATAGAATCGAATATGTTGCTGGAATCAAGAAATCTACTCTGAGCATCTCTTGCCTCAAGGGCCATGGGTTCCCTCTGTATTTCTTTCTCTAGCACAGTCCTTCTCTGAACTAACTTTTTCAAGGACAGCCTGGAACTGAAAGCCATCTCCAGGGCAGCAAAATATCTTCCTATTACCCTGATCTCAGTTTCAAGTGGACAGAATTCAAATTGCATACCCACAGATAAAAACAATTCCCCTTATTTTGAAAAAGAGAGAAACAAAAATGAGACAAAAAATAAGATTAAAAAGATTGTGAAATGGGAGCTATTTTAAGAAAAAAAAAACAACAGCATTTTACCAAAGTTTAGGTCAGTATAGGGAAATGTTGAGAGCCAGGCATAGAAATGTCACTTTTCGTTATCGAATGAAAGCCTAGCTCTTCCCTCCCTGTGCTAAAATTGCATTCAGAGGGCAAAGAGAAGTTAGAATCCATTCAGTTTTAACTTCACAAATATTCCCTTTCCACCCAACCAGGCAGCGCGAATACAATGCAAAACTCTATTTCCAGCTCTAGTTAGAATGAATTATTTTCTTTCTTTGCAAGGCCTCCTGTCTCTTGGCTAATGGTGTATTTTGATTATGAATTATTTTGGACTGACATCTTCTCTAGATGTACACATACACATATACAAATCTATATATATGTGCTTATATTTTTACGTGCGTGCCAGCTGTCCTTCAGTTTTGATTAAGCTTGTCAATGCAACCTTATTCTACCAAAAATTAAATCCTGAATATAAATAATCTCCAAACTGAACCCAAGTCTTCTCCAGATTCAACGTGGAGGTGATAAAAATAGTAAATAACAGGGGACATTCAGAGCTTTGCAGATCAGCTTCCCACGAGACGTGCTGGGGATCTCAGAGGTTAAAGCACTGGTAACTCTGGTATATGATTTCCCCACAGAAGGCAATGGGAGAATTAACCCCTTTAATCTGGGTGAGAAATGGAGATCCAAACCAAGAATGATTCTAGGTGGATTTTAGAAACCAAAAATGAAAGTGACTGTGCACTGTGAAAAAATGACATTTATATACTCTACCTACAGATTTTTATTTTTCCACTATGGAACTGTTTAAGTTTACTTTTTTTTTTTTTTTTAACTGCAGCCATGGGAAGCATTTTAGGCCGTTTTGTACACCTGCTAGCTCCATTTCATTTGTTTAAACACATTTTATAACTGCAGTTTATATATTTTTCCAAGAAAATAAAAATGCTAAAAATATAATGTGGTGTTTGGGAGAAACGTAGGTGGGGGATTGGAAGGAACAAGAGGGCCCCATCTTGGCATCTGTTCCACTTCATGCCAACTGCAGCACATTCATCATGAAGGTCCTGGATGGGGATTACCTCTCCACGCTCATTCTCACTCACACACACGTTTCCCCTTTGCACCAAAGAGAAAAATCCTATACGGGACACAATAGACCCATTGGGCATGGGGGCTGCTTTATTGCTAATTACAGTGTTTGCGTCGCCAAGGTGTTACTGCTATTAGCCTTGAAGCAATTTTCTGCTCCATTGGTAGGATATGCCTCAGCCCTTTCAGTGCAGTCATTGCTTTGGAGCACGGCCAGCAAGAAAGGATTTCGAGACATTAAATGTTGCAGTATTCACCCCATGGAAAAGTCTTTTCAGGGAGACCCAACTGGAGCTCAGAGAAGACCTCAAGATTATTTTTTAACAAAGGGCTACGATATTCTCCTTCAAATGTTTTAATTTTCACTAGCCTTATTGCCACTGTGTTTATCGGGTCCTGTGCTTGAAGCTGTGGAGCTAAAATACAGTATATGTTGTTACTCATGATAAGCAAATGAGAAAAAAAGATGCTTTAGTCCTGGACCTTCTCCTCTTCTTGAGAAACAAGAGTTTGGAAATACTGGCGCCTCCTAGCAGCTAATGTGATGTGTTTATCCAAAGCCTTTTATCCGATTACAAAAATATAGAAGAGCAAAGAACCTTTATCAAGACCCCTGTTGACACAAGGAGCACATTATCTTCCATAAATTTCATTTCAATAATGCAATGATTATGATTTGGTTCCAGACTTATTATCTCATCTCCATTTTGCAGAAGGGAAGAACACTAAGCATCCCCACTCAAGTATCTTATTTAAGGTCTTGAAATGAACTATTATAGGTCTAGGGACAGAGAGACACACCACCGCCCAACCTGTGTGTGCCGGTCATGGCAGCACCCACGCTAGACTGGCGATAAATAATGAACCTGTTTCTGTTCTAAGCTCTAGCAAAAGGAATGGCTGGAGCAACTTGAGTTTTCATGGACCATTGTGGACCTACCTACCTTTCAATATGAAAAAGCTTCCTGACCACTGCATCTGTGACTTAAACAATTACATCATCTCACCACAGAACATGTTCCCTGGCACAAAGAGATCTTTTTCCTGCTGAGGGAGTTGGTGTTCTTCGACTCAGGCTCTTGACTAAGCTGGCCAGCATGATTCACATCTGCCAAGTGACACATTAGCATAATGCATAAAGAGAGGGAGTCTCCATTCCCAACTAACACTGATTTAGCTTGGCATTAAGTACTCCCTCCCTTAAGCTCCCTTCCCCCAGTAAAAGAAATTCATGACCTTTGATTTTCTTTTCAGTTTTCACCCTCCAGAATACATGTGGTCTTCCCATACTGACCCTCCTCTTTCCCATGAATAGTGGGAGAAGTCTCTCATCCTCCAAGCAAGTCACATCTGAGTCTTCTCCTCCTGATGCCACTAAGGTGAGAGATAATGAAACAAATAAAAAGGAACCCAAACCAAACAAGACCATGTTTTGCCTTCTATATTTGAAGAGGAAAAAGAATAGCCTCAGGACAAGAAGACTCCCTTACGGCCAAGACGACTGACAAATTCTTGTGGTTTTCTCCAAAAGTCAAACCAAAATCCAACCGCCAGCCAAGCTGAGTCCTGGCAATCTTGCATTGCCTGGAAATGAGCGCAATCGTATCCTAATAGCTATTTGGATAATTGTCCATATGAGTGATCTGCCAACCAATGTTGGAAACAAGTCTTTATTACAAATATAGCATGAAGTCTAATCTGGAATACATTAAAATGTTATTTCTGTAGCTGCCTTTTCCCGAACTTTAAATAATGGCTAAACCATTTATCAGCTTTTGAGGAGAAAGGTTGTGTATACTGTACTTTCAGAGCAGGGATAAAAAAATAGTCTTCAATAAAAAATATTCTCCACATAAACTCTGCAATTTCTGGTCCCTTGTACATTGCTAAAAATTATTACAAACCCATTTTAGATTTGCTGAAAGGGGTATGGTATGAACATAATCTAATAACCAAACTGTCCTTCCAGGCACCTGCTACAGAGCTCTGCTGATAGCACCAGAAGCTGCAAGTGGTCAAAGCAGCCAGTCCCACTCAAGTTTTGTGAATTATGTGCAATTAACACACAACATTTAATAAGACTTGCCTGAATAAGGCACCCTCCACAGCCCAGTAGCAAGGTGACATGACTGCTCACTGTGGCGATGGGCATTGTAGGAGAATCACTATTGCTTTGTGTTCTGCTTGACTCTACGAGATCAAATACACATGCACTTTCTACTGGTACACAGCTCAGGAAGTTATTTCATCCTTAGGGTGCATTTGATTCCTAGAGGAGTTCTCCATCTTGGAGAACATGGTTGGACTAGATGATCTTCAAAGGTCCCTTCCAACCCAAACTATTCTATGATTCTATGATCCCTGTCACCATCTTCTGAAGATGGTATCTCAGATGGGGCTGAGTCACTCCCTAGAAATATCTGTCTTTCCCTGCTGAGCTGGTCTAGGTGGCCACAGTTTTGGCAGCTGAAGGTAGCTGGGATGAATCCCAGGTCCACACAGCTCTGAGTTAGGTGAGGTAGCTCTAAGCTTTGTGAGCTTAATGTTATGTGATAGCAGTTAAGACACTCAGAACATTCCCTAGCACCATAATTTGGAGAAAATATACAAATATTTGTTTTTTATATAAATCTGAATGGCATCTTGGGCATCAGAACCCCCTGTAATACCATGAAGGTCTAACTTTTTTTAATTGGCGTGTTCTCCTGTATCTCAAGAAGAGTATTCTGTGTTTGATGGATGTGCTGGGACTACCATATTTCAGTCCCTCCATTTCTCTCCCTTCCTTTTTTTTTCTTTCTTGTTATATCTATTAAAGTGATTTATGACTTTTTCATTGTTCTGCCTGGAGCTTGGCCAACTCTTGAGATCAAAATCCAAAAAACTCTCCTCAACAAAACATTAGGGTGACCAGAATGAAACAGGACCTGTGGAAAAGATTTGAATTGTGGGAAAGGAAATAACCCCATCTCCATGGAAACGCATTCACGTTTTCCAGTTGCTCCTGAATAAATGAAGTTTGTGTTCTCTAATTCCTAGACTTCAATTTCAAGCACACCTAGCCTTAAAGTACCTAGGAATACTGTTAAAAACATCAGGGTTTCTCTGAGAAGCATTGCAGTTTCACAGCAATGGGTTTGGGTTTTTTTCTCTTTT
>JAOXJK010000003.1:35723327-35734691 GCA_025774025.1 Xenus cinereus | reverse complement strand
CTCTTTTTTTTTTATTTATTTTTTTTTTCAGGAAATCACCATCCAAATTCTTCAGAAAATGTCTGCAAAACACACACAATCCACAAGGTGCTTATAAGAATTAGCTGTAGTGGCAAAGTTTCTACTCCAGAATTGCAAGCCCTCCTAATTCCTTACAAATGGCTCTAGTAGTCAGTAATACTTAACAAGCCCCACGTGTGGGACATTATTAAAAAAATACTTCAAGCTTTCAAGCTTGAATTTACATAATATGAGCATCCAGCCAAGTATTTCACTCAATTTCTGCCTCACAAGGCTTTACTGTCTCTCCTGGGCAGCGGCGGAGCAGGAGGACACCGCGCTGTTTGATTTCTGCACATCCAGCTGAAACAAACCCCGCATCTGCCCCGGGCTGTTGGGCGCTTGCGGCTGGTTTCAGCCCGGGTAATATTCCAAGAAAAGAGGGCAGCAGGATGGGGTAAAGGCATCCTGCTGCCCACACAGACGTGGTTACAGACATCCTCTGGCTCCCGGGCATTCCCAGCGTATATTGCTAGCTAAATTCCAGGCTGGGATCAGAATGAACTTTCGGGTTTCATCTGGTGGAATTCTTCCTGCCCTTCAGCAGGCCATGGAAATCAATATAACCAAATCTCAGAGTATCAGTGGTGGAAGTCAGTTATTTCACTATGTCATCGCAAAACCAGGATCAATTCCTAATGGGTTCAGGCTGAAAATTACCATTATTAACAGTATGTGTTAATTTGAATTGCTCATGGCTTTAACAAGATGGCTGATGCTTTATTGTGTTTTGTTCTTTTGATGTCAACTCAGAGATCTCATTTTGATGTTTTCAGTCTCCCACGTAAGAGTCCCCTTCACACACTTCATCCACATTCCCCACTTCTCCTTCAGCACCTTTCTGTCCCAAAGCTGTCAACCTTGCTGAGACCCATTCATAAAAGAAAAACCGAGTTTTGGAACCTTTGGAGGGAGGTAGCTCTTTATTATTCCCTCGTAGAGGTGAGCTGGTCCCTCAAAATCCACTCATACATAGGGAGATTCCTACAGATGCCTGGAAGATGGAGCCCCCATGTCCCAGCTTTCTCATTGCCTCCCACAGACGTGCAGCTCCCACCCCATAAGTAAACCCCCGAGACCTCACATATAGGGCGTATTATGCCACTGAAGTGAGTGATCTTCCCTCTTTTTTTGTCATCTGGTTTGCAAAAGGTTTTGTCCCCTGTGTCCTCTTCTCCCTCCTCACTCTCCTAAAAGAGAATGAATTTATAAAACAGAGGAAAGACATTTCACGAGAAGCCAAAAATCTCTCTTGCTGACCACAAGCTGGAAGGTTTCGTATCCCTTTTCCACTCCCCAGCACCTTTTGTTCCCAAGTCTGTTTATTTTAATGTTTCCGTATAAAATTAATGCTTGTGAAAAATAAGGGATTACTAGAACCACCTGCTGGAGCCGGGGTTGATGGAGGTAGACTCTGCACAGGGTTTTTTCTTCAGTGCCCTTGCCTGCACGCCCAGTTTTTCAGTTCCTGTGCTCTCTGTATTTGAATTTGGCATTCACCCCATTGCAAAAATACAGTTTTACAAATGCAATTTTCAGCGCTGACCTGCAACAACCTTTGTTACTCGGCATCCTTTCCTGAGCAGAGAACGGCTGTTACCCACACATGGCCATGTCCAAATTCCACACAGATTTTTTGTGATATTTAACTGGGATAGAGATTAGACCCTCTGAATTAATTTTCACTTAACCTCTGAACAGATCTGTGAACCTTTGTCCTTAAGAGTTGCCTGTAACACCAGAGATCCCCCATCTTTGAGCTTCTTTTTAATTTATGGCAAAGGGAGCTTTACTTTTAGTGCAAAATTAGGAACTTCCTTTTATTCTGTGTCCTTACCTATTAGCCATTCGCAAATTCATGACAAGAAAGAACATAATCCTTTAAATTCTGAGAAAACAATGGTTCTTTTCTGAGCTTCAGTGAAGTACTTTTAGTCTTGTGTGTCCTATTATCAATCTGTAAGTCAGGAAGTAAAGGAATGGTCCGCTTTCCTGATGAGGTTGTGAGCTCCCTACTCTGCAGCAGGGACCACACACTGGATTTACAGAACAGATAAAATCTAAAATGCAAACTGTCTTACATTGATACGATAGGATTCCACGGTTAAAAAAAACCGTACTATGGGCCACACCGGCCTGTGGACGAGACTTTTTAAAATTATGGTCTTGTATATTATAGGAAAAGAGAGTGTATAATGTCATTTTACTCGGATGATTTTCAGGGATGCTGAGCACGTGCCATCCCTGTAGATCAGTGGACGCTGAGGGCGCCTGGCCCTGTCAGCTGAGTTATTTGGGGCCACCGTACAGAGGTGCTTAACGTCAGACGTGGAACCTGGAAATCCTGGCTGGGTCCTGCCGAGGCTCCCCCTGCCATGGCCTATCCCAGGGATTTTGTTTTGCGTGGCTCTGAATGGCGCAGCCGGCGCTTTCATCCTCGCACCGCTTTTTTGGCAGTTTCTGCAAAAAAAAAAAAAAAAAAGCTTTAAAATGGCTTCAACAGAGATGAATTGTCCCTGGCTGCGTGAGCACGCAGGTAGAGGGTGTTTGGTCTTCTTTCACTGTTACACCAGACTCGCAAAGACCCAATAGCTGTGGGGATCAATAACCCCTGTGTTTCCAGTCTGTGCTTATTAAAGGTGGTGCATGGAAAAAAAATAAGAAACTTTCTCTATTTATATCTGGAACTTAATGAAGTGAAATTATCACAGCCGACAGGCGCTAGTGTTGTAATTCAGAGACATGGCTTGGCTTAGAGGGATCTGCAGGCTGTTTTTATTCCAAATAATAAAAAAAAAAAAGAGTGAAACCTAATCCTCTAATCAGTTCCAATTTACATATTCACGGGTCTTATTTCCAGCCTGCTGGAAGAAAAAAAGATAGTGTTGGAGTCACGAAGCGATTATTTGATTAAGTAATTATTAATCCCAGAGTGCTCTGATTAATTCCGAGCGAGTTAAACAAACGTATTGGAGCTGGGCTGGTCACCTTCACGCCATTGTAACATGTAGGGGCAAAACTCGCGTAGATATATTTTTACCTGCTCTACACTGAGGAGTTTTGTTCACTGAAGGTCTCCCATTCACTTCCCAAGGGGTTAATACTCTGCTAAATGAAGTGTTACAAATTTGAATTTTATCTGTGGCTAAATGCAATACCAAATGCTGATCTTTATTTTCAGACTGGAAACTCCATCCTGGATCTGTGCACGATTCATTTTTTCAATGTTTAAATTATTATTTTTTTTAAAAAAAAGAAAACTCTGAATGTACTTTTAACAACTTTTTACCAACTGCCCTGAATCTATCACTTAGATAATGTTGTATCTGAGAGTGCCTCAGAGCAGAGTATATCCACTGATTGCAAGAGAGCGGAGATATACCCTTCAAAATAATACTTTTCTTCTGAAAAAAATAAAACACTGGGAGGAAACAAGCCTGGAACTTATGTTTGCTTGTTGTATTGGAGTTTATGTATTTCATTCTAATGCTAAAATCTCTTGTAGTTGGTCACTATATTTCTTCCCACGCACAGACACAAAAGCCCTCCTCAAATTCACCATGCTGTTCACTTCTGCTTCAAAAGCTGCCCTTCAAACCAGGCCTTTCTCAGTCTCTCCACTTTCCTTCACTTACATCTTCTCCAGAAAAAGCTTAGGAAAATAGAAAGATGATATATAATAAGCCCACAGTAAATAGATCTGCATTACACTGCATCAAGGGAGAAGGTGAGAAGCACAGCAGGGCACAGCTTACCAAAGGCAGCTTGTGACCATCTTCTTGCTATGGCTGAAACCAATTTATGTCACAGGAATAAGTTGTACCAAAACGCAGAGTCGAATGGCCCAGTTGTTCTAAAAATGCTCATAAAAGCACTACGTTACTGACCAGGGACAGAAGAAAGCAATTAAACTTCAACACGGTGGTTTTGTGTCAGATCAATAGATTATGGACACGTATTTGTTATTCATTGTTCATTATTTTACTGCTTAACCGTATCTTCTCATCTGATCCTGGGTCCAGATCCATCTGGTTAACCACATTACACAAGTGACGAGTATTTGGAATCAAGAGTTTTCAAGCAATTTGAGACTGAGACTGGCTTCAGAATGATTTGTTAATGAAATACAATACTCATCACAAACAATTCTTCCTGTAAGCACTCTTAATGACCCAAGCCTTTCCATCAGCATGGTCCAGCAATAATTCCTAGTAATAAATCTCAAATCTCCTGATTAAAAAGAGCTTTTCAATTCCCTTTACAATTTTTAAATCAGAAAAAAATGTAAATTATCTTCACTGAAGATGGTTTTGATTTTTTTGTTCCGGTTTGGTTTTCGTCGCTGCTTCTGGATTGCAACAGAGAGCTCCCAACTCACTTTAGTTTGAATATTCATCATTCCAGCTGAGGAAATCATGGAGCCTGCTCATTGCTGCAGTGTGAGGAAATCCTCAAGGCTAAAACTTCCTTAGTGAGCTCAGAAATACTGACCAAAGCCCGTTTCCTTTGATACAGGCTACTGTATTTCAGCTGAGCATGTGGAGGGATGAAAAAATGCCAGATGCCCTGTCTGCTGGGGAATCCAGCGTGGAATGGATCAACCAGCAGAAGAGGAAAGCAGTGGCCCAAGGCTGCAAGTGAAATAGCTCCTCGTGAGCAATAATGAGCAGAGTAATTATGGTAAAGGACACTATGCAATGAGTGAGTAATGGACACAGACCCAGCTCTTCCCCATCTCTTACGGTGGGATGTGAGGTTGAAACAGCTCAGCTTTTGAGGGAAGAAAATATTCAGAGGTTCTGTTCGAGAAAGATGAAAGCTTTTGTTTTGAGCGAAATGGAAAGTTTTGCTTCTCCTCTGTTCTACTGACATCTTTGCCTCAGTCATCTGGGTAGCATTTTAGCATCTTATAGCACAGCATTAACTAAAGGCAACCAAAATCTGCCTCCAGAGCCAAAATAATTAATGCAGATTTATTAATCAAAAAATAGCCTGAAGTACCTTAGGAATGACAATAAACACACAAAATCAGCCTTCTTCCTGGAAAATGTTGATTTTGATTTCTCTTCAGAAAATATTTCCTTCCCAATCTGTCGAGCATCTCTCTGCGTGACTGCTGCCTCCCTTCTGAGACTTCAGGAGAACACAGGGAACCACACTCTGCTGAAGGAAATCCTTGGATTCGGGAAGGCTGCAGAGGATGGAATTTAGGGCAGGCTGTAGCCGTGACTGAGATGTGCTGCAAGATCTGCCTGCGACACCATGGAGAACGTATGAGGAGGGCTGGGAGCATGTAACCAACAACCTCACTCTCTTTCAAAACTTTCCAAGTTGAAAGGAAACTGCTAGTCAATGCACAGATCTCCAGAAAAAAAAATAAGTACTTAAAATGTGGTTTTATTTTTTTTGTTCTGAGATCATGAAATCCTTCTGCTTCTTTGACTTGCTGTCACACTCCTGAGGCACCATCAGCTCCAGCAAAGAAATCTCACTGGTCTCTGGGCTGATATTTCATCCTGAAAATGAAAGGGAAAACAGTGGACAGTTCAAATGCTTCTGAAAGCTCCGAGCAGAACCTGGCTCAGCTCCAGAGCCCAGGCATCACACGTCTTTGCGTGATCCCCGTCACACATGTCCCACGCTGGCTGGGACCACCCATCATTTTCTGCAGCCCTCCAAGTGCAAAACTTCTTTTCTTTAGGGTTTGAAAGAATGTTTTTCAAGTTATGATCTGGCAATAGCTCGCTTGGCTTATTCAGCATGAACCTCTCTGGGTTTGATAAGCAAAGGTGGCCAAGTAATACAGATATTGATTTGTAAATATTTTCCTGAAGAACACGGAGCACTGTGTATTTTGTTGACCGCTGGGTCAGATAATTGACTGTCCAGAAACATTTGAAAGCCCCTTGAGATCTTATGAAAACTCTATAGAGTTGAGATAAGCCTTGAAAAAGGCAGGGAGAACAGCCACTGACCACTTAAGTGAATATAAAGGTTGAAAACTTCAGTAAAACACGGGCAGATGCCACCCTAAAGTCTCACATCAGAACTCTATGCCATCTCAAACGTGCAAAGAAGGACTTGGAAGAGACAACACCAACCGCATCAGGGTGACCCCAGGTACTGCACAGGCAATTAGCAATGCACCACCTCGGCTGATGAGAACATGGCAGCCAGACACTGAGAAATCAGATGAGAAAAGATTTATGCTTGTCTGCTGCTCCATAATGCCCAGAGCTGGGAGGTTTCTTCCAGCCCAGTCCCACAGTAATGTGTATGCTTCTTTAACCTTTTTGGTCTAAAATCACCTCATACCTAATAGACCAAAAAAGAACAACTAATAATTTGAGAGGGCGGAATAGAAAATCTGTCAGCCTGAGTCAGACTATTGGACCATCAAGCCCAGTATCCTGTCTCTGAAATGCTGTCAGTATCTGACACTTCGGGCTTAGTTGGGATAATAAAACATTTTCCTCAACCTTATGTAACATCTCGGCCTGGCAAAGAGAAGATTTAAACATTGATTGCTTTCCACTCCCCTCTGTCCCATGAATGTGAATCTGACTCTTTTCCAAAATGAACAACTCTGATGAGCTGGAATTGGTTTCTGGGCAGGATGGGAAAAGCTCCTCTCTCATTACTCATTCCTGGAGAGATCTGCTAAACCTTTGCCTCCTAAAAAGGGGGACTTGAATTACGATACATAAAACTTCATCCGCAAAATTCTGGGTGCCCAAGGACACCTTTTCATGGAAGGTGGAAATGCATGTCGTAAGACTTCATGTCTAGTCGCTTTATTTTTCCCCCATCATGTCTACTTCCTTTATTTTTTTATTTGTTTAAGCTCTCCATTAGTTTATTAGCTTGACAGCAGCCCAGTTAATTAGACCGTCTTCCCTCCCTCGGCATAAGTGGTACATTAGGCTCCCCAAATGCACACAAAATTTAGTGCTGCTGCTGAGGCACTTCTCAAAACAAATAAAAGATTTGCAAAACCAGCCACCAAGCATCCAACGTAATTAAACTGCATTTGTTACTTTTTCGGCCCTCGCACACAATCGAGGCCTTGTGCGAAGCAAGCGCTCCCCAATCAGGCTGTTTTTCTTTTGGAGGGACGAGTGCCAGGAGCCTCACCACCCCAGGTAACATAAGATCTCAACGAGCAGCAAATGGACAGTTGCAGCCAGAGTGAATGGACTGTGGGGAGATCTATATGAATGCGAACATCTAGAGAGAGCGAGCTATAGATATATGCAAACATGCACATACAGGGGAGTATAGTTCTTTAGGGGGCAGGGGGGAGAGCAGTGGAAAGCCTCCTAGAAATTACTGCTCCATGCACAGGTATGTAAATGACTCTGGAGTCTTGCTGTCCACCACCTCAATCAATTACAAGGTTATTCAAGATAAAACAAACACCATTTCAATTAACTGCATATACAGCAGCGGTTAGAGGCACAGGCGGGGAAGAGGAAGTGGGAGGAATTTGTGGAAAATGGAACTTTTTTCCTTCTTCTTCTGTAGATATGCACAAATAGAGGTTGCCTTGAGGTGCTGTGAGCACAGCCATGAATGGTCTTAAACTCCAACCTAAAGCCGGCGTGCTCTCAACTAAAAAGCAAATGAGGAGGAGGGGGGGTGGGGAAAAAAAGAAAGAGAAGATGAGGAGGGAGTGAGCCTTAAACATCTGTTTAGTTTGTACCCGCTCAAATCAACCATTTGTGAGAGTCAGTGGGAGCAGAAATCGGGACAGACGCCCGAGTATCAAGGGTTCTGTTGGAGACAGGACCAAGCTAAGGTGTCCCTCAGCAAGTCTGCAGAGCAGTTCTGTGTGAGTGAAGCTGTCTCAGCCGTATGCATGGGAACCTCAAGTCCTTGCAGTATTAGGACACAGCTGAACGACACAATCTGAAAACAACCCGCAAATTCAGTAGTGGTTTGAGAAGACAGAGTGGTGATGAAGACACAGGAACTGGATATATAACTCCAGGGGTCGTTTTCCATTTTTGCCACATACTTCTTGCCTAGCACTGATTTTACCTCTTCATTTTTCACTCTTCTGTGCAACAGGCAACTCTCTCAACCTTTACCTGGCTGATGCATTAACAATACGATCTTTTCAGTCCCCCAGCAGTGTTCCACTCAACAGAGGCTTCATTCTCACTTGGGTTTGTGTGTGCCACTGGGCTATAAATCAGGTACTCTGATCATAATACATCATGTTCTACATGAGCAGAGGCATCCTGTCCCCAAGGACAGGGCTGTTTGAAAACAGGGCACATAGCATCTGGAACATTATTGATCGAACGAAATGTCATCCTCTGTCTTTCTGGGAATTGGCCATGATTATATTTTTATTGTTATTTGTCAATTGAAATTACGGATTAAGGGTTTCTTGTCAAAAGGTCTGTCTCACAGACTGTTCACCTGCAATCAATACAATAGTCAACATGAGATTTACATGATTTTTTGACTTCTTTGGCTGATGTAGTAAAACAGTTACGATCAGCTGGCTTTTTGAAAAATCTCATTCTTTATTTATCAAATAGTGCTTTCTAGATGAAATACACCCAGGCCAGGAGATAGGAATAAAATTTATGGCTTCAACCCCATAAATCACCATCTAGCCTCTTGCAGCCATGATCATGATCATAAGCAATAAATTTATTGCAGTTGCAGAGTTTTCATCGGTGACTTCAGACACAGTAACTGACTGTGAGCCTGCTCCGAGCCCAGTGCAAGAACAAGGTAAAGCAGGTGTATTTGAAACACCTTCACATTAGTTTTGTGCACCCCCACTTGGAGGGTATTTGAAGTCTGTTACACTTCCATGCCTCCTTTCACACCACTTTAATTTATATTTTTTGGCAGAGCAGAAACACCTACTTTCTCACTCATTGTGGTCCCACCTAATGGGCAGTAACTTCTTGGGAGCAAACTCCACACTTAAGCCATGTCAACCTTCTCCTTGCTGACTACAAGAAGTAAATAAAAGCTTGAATTTGGGGCAGAACGGAATCAAATCCAGAGCCAATAACAAGCATTCCTTCTGCAAAGATTCAAACCTCAAACCCCTGAAATTTAAAGAGGCAGTTGCATGGCAGACATATTTAGGGAGACCCAAATCCCCGCCTTGATTTCAATACTGAATTGAATTCAGAAAAATCAACTCTTCCTGATCGCATTCCCCTTTGAAAAACTTTTTTCCTCTTCTCCAGTAGACTCACTGCCAAGAGGCACCCTAACCAGAGTTAGAGTCAGAGATCCCTGATGAAGCACAGACACAGCTTTGGGTTTTTTGTGTATTTCCCAGGACTATTAACAGAGGAATATAATGAGAAATGAACCGAGGTTAAAGAATTCAGTACCTCGTGTATTTTCACTAAAAACACTGACTGCATCAGGGGACCTGCCAAGAGGAGAGTTTAATATCATATGAAAAGGAAGAATTTTCATAATGATACTTGGCAGTGCCTGCGTCCCCCCCATGAATGAAGCTGCTGGTGCTTTCTCTCCTCGTCTCTCCTCTTCCCCCTCAGCCCACTGGCAGGACAAGTTATTTCCATTTTGAAGTAACTGGGAACCATGACACATAAGCTTGTTGCCAGCATGGGCAGCCATGGTCAACTCTTCAAGGGATGAAGGGACTCACGCTGCCTACACTTAAGCATCTCAGTTAGGAAGGCACTTTGGGAAAGCAGCTTTTCAGCGAACGTAGTTTCTGTGTAGTCAAAAGAGAGAAAATGAATCTTGAAGGCTCCTTGGAGTACATAAAAACTTTAGACTGTGTGAATCTCTCTCCTTGGATTCCAGATCTAGACAGTGGACCAAAACAATTACTTCCTTTGTAAACAGATTTGGGACTTTTTAAGGAAAACTACAGATGAAAGAAGAATCACCTGAGCCATGAAGACCCCTGCAGCTCCAAACAGACCAGCTGACGAGTCCAGAACAAGACAGCAAATCATACACATTTTGTCTTGTAATCTATCACTCATGTGCCACGTATATCCCAACGTGTGGTAAAAAACATAAGACTTTTGGTATAAAAGGCCAAAGGTCTCCAAGATAATCATATGTTGAAGAAGAGGTTCAGGAAAGATGAAAGCAATCACTAACGTTTTGGGCTTCTGCAAAAACAGGGTGTTTGTAATAGGAAAAGGTTTACATCATCTTCTGAAATTAATCACTTCCCACACCTCAGAAGAAGACCAAGAAGCCCTCAGCAAAACAATATCCAGCCCTGGAGGCAGATTCTCAAACCCATCTGTTATTGAGCATAGAGGGAAGATGCACCAAGAAGGTACCTGGAGTATCTGTGAGCTCTGGTGGTCCCTTAGACCTCCTGCTCAGATCCTGCAGAGAAAGTCTGTCCTATTTTCCCCTGCTAGAGCAAAAGTGCTCCACATAGCCACAGGGTGGACTGAGTGGGGAAGGTGTTCATGAGATCAGAAATCAGGAACATTGTGTTTGGCTGCAGAATTTAAGGAATGTGCCCTGGACAAAAAGAACTGCCAAAATACTTCCTGGGAAGGAGAAACATGTTGATATGACCATTCTGTTTCTGATATTTTGTATTAAAGCAACCAATGGTCAAACTCGGTGAAATGCAGGCCAGGTTGGCTTCGATTTGGTCATTAATGCTTCAGAAGCATCTAAGCTTGGCTGAATCTAACCATCAATGGGTAACACCATACCCCACACTGCCGGTAGATACAGAAACCTGGATCTGTCTTTTTTAGTTAGCATTTTCAACTTCCACTTTAGTTTCTGATTACGAATAACTGATTCTTTTACAGACATGCACTCCAATAGTGGTCTCACTCCCATCTGTTTAGAAACTTCATGCCATGAAAGAAGAGCAAATAAAATAGAAATGAATGCTTTGGAAAGGGATAATAACATGCTTTCTATAACAGAGATCAAATGTTCATGGTCTGTTATGTTCTACCATGCATTCAACACTAGTTCTCCATCAAAAAGCACTGGCTTTAGCAGGAACCAGGCCCACTCCCTAACGATCACAGAATCACAGAATGAGATGGGGTTGGAAGGGACCTCTGGAGATCATCTCCTCCAACCCCCCCGCCAAAGCAGGTCCACCCAGAGCAGGTCCCACAGGAACGTGTCCAGGTGGGGTTTGAACGTCTCCAGAGATGAAGAGTCCACCATCTCCCTGGGCAGCCTCTTACAGGGCTCTGCCACCCTCAAAGTGAAGAAGTTCCTTCTCATGTTTAGGTGGAACTTCATATATTCAAGTTTGTGCCCATTGACTCTTGTCCTGTCACTGCGCACCACTGAAAA
>JAOXJK010000003.1:35703151-35723227 GCA_025774025.1 Xenus cinereus | reverse complement strand
GAACCTGCTCCATTAATCATTACCCTTTGAGTCCTGTCGCACAGCCAGTTCTCAATCCACCTCACTGTCCCCTCGTCTAGCCCATACTGCCTCAGTTTCCCAATTTTTTGTTTTTTTTTTACTGTGTAACATTCATTTGCATAGTTTGTTATAAAATGTGTGAAAAAGAATTTTCTGGTAAATTGAATGCTGATTGTCATTATCATTTGGTGTGGCTGCCTTTCACTGCATTTTTTTTAACTATCAAATTAAGCCAGAATTATGTTGGACATTATAGCAGGTCTTGTGATTCCTGCGTTGGTTAACTGCTTGACTGAGTAATAAATGTTTAAGCTGTGCATACTGCCAAAATCTATTTTGGAGTCCAGATGATTACTGCTGCTCCTCAGATCCCTTTCTACTCCTTCTGCAACGTTTTCTCTCTTGTGCACAGCTTGGAATGACAATTAGTATTGAATCCTCTTGTACCAAGAGGGGAAAGTTGGCTCTGCAGTAAGGTTGGCCATGATCTTCTGGTAAAAATAACTAACAATGGCATTTGCATTTTGCAATACAGCCTGCAAAGTAGAACACTGAGTATCAGTAGATCTTTTTTATTGGACATATTAAAAAAGGAGATAATTTTAACGAACTTGAGAGATTGATTGATTATTGTGCTTGGAATTCTCCCTATGTGGAACCTGGTACAAGGTTTCTTTATGTTATAAATCTGGTTTAGCTTTGTAAAATAGGTTGATAGGGATACATTGTCCAAGCTTTGCATTGGTCCTCAAGACAGGGAAAATGTCATCTTGATCCTTTATTCAGATACATCACCTAAAAGCTTCTGTCAATGTAAGGGATGGCAATTGTCTTCTCAGACCTGTCCTACAGTAGGGGGAGACCGTCACAAGGTTACTCAGGCTTTCTTTAAGTGTAAAATCAAAGCACATATAAGTCTTTTAAGATTCACAGGAATTTTTTTGGTATCTACTTCTTCAAAGCTATTTCCAGATGTTTTAAACTCAGTAATATATTGTGAGCTGCATAAAATAACTAACAAACATTGCTAAGAATAAGTGCCTTGATGCATACATAGACAGCATCTATACACACAAAAATAATATATTAGTATAAGAAGTTTGTGTTTATTCTTTACTTGAACTACACAAATTATGAGAAAGAAAAATAAAAATAGTAAGTTCAGCCTGACAGTTTTTTTCACTCTGAAAATGTGAAATATTTCTGCTTATTAAGATTTTTAGAAATGTCTTGGTGGTTAGTTTTGATTTTAAAATCTAAATGATTTAATATACTTATCAACAGAGTGCTGAAAGACTGCATCCTGGAAATGAATCTGGTTTTCAGCTTTGCAGCATAAAAAGAAGTTTGAAATTTGTAAAACCCATTATTGAATAACTCTCGTTAAGTCTTGTATTTCCAGTTTATGATACCACAGCTGCAGATTTTGCTCAGCTGATGGCAGCCTAGCCATGAGCTCTGATTTTTTTTATCCTCTACTGGTTAAAAATTATATCCCTCATTTATTGGACACATGATGAATCTTTATAATGCTATACTCTGAAAATATTTCATTCAATTCTTTCAGAACAAAATGGAATAAACTTGTTAAATTATAGATGTGCAGTAGATAAAAAAACAAGATTCAAATTATTTTATCCTGAAAAAGGCTAACCGTGATAGATGATATATTAAAAAGAAAGATAACAAATATGGGTATGAAGTATCCCTATTGATAAATTTAGCTGCTTTTTTTACCAAGAAACTGCATGCAAAATCAGCAGCGGATGAGTGGATCAGAATATATCTTCTCTACTATAATTTTATCATGTGCAGTATCATATTATCCAGCATTAGATTCCATCCATCTATGGAGTCAGATGTGGTCCACCCAAGGGTTCTGAGGGACCTGCAGAAATGCTCACTGCATCACTTTCCATCATTAATCATCAGTCCTGGCTGACTGGGGAGGTCCCAATTGCCTGGAGGTTAGCAAATGTGACCCCTGTCTACAAGAAAGGCTTACAGGCCTCAGTCCGACCCCAGTGCCAGGGAAGGTTATGGAGCAGTTCATCTTGAGTGCCATCACATGGCATGTACAGGGCAAGCAGGTGATCAGGCCCAGTCAGTATGGATTTAGGATCCTTCAAATACGAAGGATTCTATACTTCTATGATTGTAGTTATTACTATTTTTAAAGGGGTATCACCTTCACAAATGATATGCTCGGTTTTGGTTTTGACATGAGGAAGACAGATAATGAAAGGGTATGACTGGGGACAATTTTACGTTGGCACATGAGGATTTGAACATCTTTAGAGAATGGATTTTTCTGTATATGTCTAAAATTTACGGTCTTTTAAGCTTGAAACAACATGTGGAATATATCTTAAGGACATGGCTACTATTTAGGTATTTATCACTGCCTGACTTACTGATTTGGTTGTTACACTTCATTTCTGCCATATGAGTGAATTTCCTGTGATAGCTATTAGGAAGGAATAACGTGTAATTTAATAATAAGGTGTTTCTCTGGTAATACATAAATCACAGATTTTTTTCCTGGGTTTTTTTGGGTGTATTTTTTGAAGTTTGGACAGTGTAGTTTGAATGTAGGCTTTTCTACATGTGTATATTTATCTATGTATATGTATGTATGTATAGAGATATTTAAATAATACTGAACTGCTTTGCAGGCATACTATTTTCAAACGTCCATTTTAGAATAAATTATATTATCTTCTGTGCATCATTTAGATATCTTACATCAGTTAATTTGAAATTTGTGTTGGATTACTACTTTCTTATGGTCTTTCATAGTGTATAAATATCTTAGTTGCTTCTCCGTGACAAAAGTTGTTTTATGCCAAATTAGATATGGTTATTTCTCTGTCTGTCACTAGTTGCTTTCGTATTACTGTTTCTATCAAAGACAACACATTGGTTTTATTGGTTTTCCAGACAGGACATTTCATTGAGACCAGTACCTGCCCTTTTCTACTGAAGCCAGTCCCTGCCTGGCAGACCTTCTTCACATAAATGCACAATTTTTCAACCCATACAAAATGAATTAACCTAAGCATCAGTTTTAGAATGAGACCAGGACTTTTCCATTCATCAACATGATAATGTTAGTTGCCTCTTATAACTGAGGCCACACATCTCATTGCAAGTAAAATTTCCGCTTACAAGTTGTTTATTTAAATGATTTTATTTTATACAGTTAGGCACACCACTCTTAAAACAATTACCTGTATAAATGTTCATTCTGTAGGAGTACTGTCCATGGTAAGTTATTTACATTTTTTAACCTTTTGGCCTGTTCCTGTGAAAGTCTGAGTGTCCTTGGTATCCATTTATTTCCAGTAGTGTTTGAAAGCACTCAGGCCCATTCAGGTCAGCACCTTACTTTATGATGTAGAAAAAGAATAAATAACTGCTGACCGCAGGAAAAAGAGAGAAAAAGGGGAGAAAAAAAAATAATCTAGACCTTGGCCTTCTCAGTTGGCAGTTGAAAATCAAAAGCGCACTTGAGTTACTCAGAACGATGGGTATAGCAAGTGACAGACCATTCAGAGCTGAAGGAAAGAAAATAATGAAATTAGAAAATCTTCCAAAACAGGCTGATAGAATGGCTCAAAACAAATTAAGAAAAAGTCACATAGAGCTTTGCAAAGAGAAAGAAGAAATGAAGATTGGGAATGCAAAAAACCCAGTATGTCTTTAGAGCCTTGCAATTTAAATGTTGATGCTTTACCACAGGAATGTGTTTCCAGAGATGCATGAATTTGTGCTGGTTAGCTACGTGAAGGTCCAAAGAGATTGAAGTGTCTGTTGGTATCTCCTGTTTTGCATATACCCAGCAGGATGAAAACAGATGTTTAAAGCAATATTATGCCAGGAACAGGTGTTTGCAAATTATTTATATTCCTGTGGTTCTTTATGGAAGAACAGTACTGATATTCCCTGTTAGAAATGACCAGATAGGATTCTATGAACCTCATTCACAATTAAAAGACTTTCTTGGGACAGTGGAAAATAAATGATGTAAGAGGGAAGTGATGATGTAAGAGTGATGTAAGGGGTGCTGAGGTGACGGGTTAGGGATGTGTGCCAGGTAATGTTGATTTAGTATTTCCTAGTCATTTTTCTTCTGGTGATAAGGGGACGCTTGGTTGTTTGGGCTGTTATTTTGCTTGATTTGAGATACAGATCTCAAATCAGAAATTAACGTTTTACTATGTATCTGATTGAAGTTTCTGCACAGATGGCCTGGACATAGCAAATATCTCTTTTGCACATTGCTTCAGTGCCATTTTGTTGAACTTAAATAGGAGTGCTCTGTTCCTTGGGCAACATAATGAAGTCTGTTTTGTTGCTAATTTGCCAAGGCTCCAAATAAGAACATGTCTACATTTGTCTCCAAGTTTGACTTTCTGCAGTTCAGAGGAACTAGGTTTTTATCTTTTGCCTCTCTAAATGAAGGTGATCCAAAATTACCATGTCTGAATGAGACATGTGTATCATAGAAATGATTTAGGGGTGGATCAGACCCAGGAGATACAGTGCAGTGTTCCTTGTGACTGATATTTCTGATACTGTAAAACTGAAATGAAGTTTCTAAAAGGATTGTGTCGTGATGTTGTTTTTCAGGAAAAAGAGCCAATCTCTTGTTTAGCTGTAAATAGTATAATATTCTGGCATTGGCAGTCTTGATATCAATGATATTTGACAGAATTTCTAAGTTGTTTTTTTTTTTACATTTAATAATTATGCAGAAAAATACTGTTTGTGGCACTGTCTGTGACACAACATTATGTGATGACTGAGCTGTGAAATACATTATCAACATGTTAGAAGGTTATGATATCTATCATTGGTAGTTATGAAATACCACTAGATTTCTATAGGAATTATTGAATATTTATTTTATTATCTAATAATTACAATAAATCTCAGTATTTAAGCAAGAATTTTCATTAAAATTTGGGTGTATAGATTACCTATACATTTTAGAATAATGTGTTCACAGACACAAGAAAATAGATAAAAGAAGCAGCATAAAATGCAATCCTGCAAGGTCCTCATCTACAAATTTTGCTTTGTCACTGTATTACACTAAATCTTTCAGATTTTTGCATAACTTGCAGGACTTCTAGCATATTTTTACTGATTTTTTTTTTTTTTTTTCAGTTTCCTTGTTAAGTGACATGCTTCCTTGACTTCTTACACAGTATTTGTGGCTTGTTCCAAATTTGCATGTTCACAGTGTTTCACTCAGCAGTAACAGCAGGTCAAATGAATATTTTGTCTTAACATGTTCTCGACTCTGATATAATACTAAATCTGATTTTGTAAGGAAACATAAAAATGTAGATGCAGTGAGATTATTAACTATCTCAAACTCCCTTTATCTTCTTGAAGTCAGTGTACTGATTTTAGTTGGCTGGAGTTTCCCCTGAAGCATCTAAATAATAAAAAAAAGCTAATATTTTCATACTAACATATTACCTACTTTTCCTATGAATATTTGATATAGTGAGAACCTTAAGACAGTCACATTTGCATTTAAAAATATAACAGAAAAATAATTTAAAATTCTGGTTAAAATAACACATTGCAGTTTAAATGTTGGATGCTTTGTGATAGTAAAGTAATAAGAAAATCAAATGATTTCCTGTTGACAATTTATAAATGAGAAGGAATTGTGTCCTGGAAATGTCATTAGTTTCAGCTTGAACGTAATAGCATGGACAGTGAATAAATGAGATTTCATTGAAGGATGCCTGCTCTATATTTAGAAGAGATCAGCTGAGAGATACAGAGTGTCACTGTTAAATTATCTCTTTATTAACTTTAAATTTCATTTCCTGCGGTTCTCACCAGTATGAGAAATTTACATTGCCTGACCAGGAAAATTGTTCTGCTTTGAAAATCTTAATGCAATGTGAAAACTATGTTTTGACATACAGGATAGAGAGTTGCAACATTTATTGTTATGTCAACGAATGTAGGTGGTTGTTGACTTGATTTTAATCGTATTGTTTTTTTCTAAAATGATAAATATTTTTTTTGTTTGCACACAGAATAAATGGTATAATGCTTGATGACTAAATAGTGTTAGCCCACACACTTGAGCAGATGTGTTTTCCAATGGACAGAGATATTTCTGTCCATGGACAGAATGTGTTTGAAATGGACAGACTTTATTTCTATGAACTTGTCAAATTTGATGAATTGGAGCTCTTGTTTTTCTTGGAATTTGTTGTGGTTTTTTATTTAGATAATAACTTAAAAAAAATCCTGCAATTTTTAACTTAAAGATGAGTTATTTGATAAAGTTGTACATAAAAGTGCCTATTTGGGGCTATTTATCATTTCATCAACCACAATGTATTTTCTCCTCTTACCCACTCTCCATATGTACCTCAGGATTGGTGCTGATTGCCATGTGTGAGGAATCTGCCAAGTCAGACAGCAGCACTCAATCATCTCATGGGCCTCATTTTAAGAAGGGGAAAAAAAGGAAAATGTTATTTTAATAGTAACTATAGTTAGGATCTTAAATTTTCTTATATGGCAATTATTGCATAAACCTCTGTGTAGGATATAAGTAGGAACGAGTCTGAGTGTTGTTAGTCTATTCTCTGAGAGTAATAGGATTTTTCCCTTTTTCTGTCTGGTAGGAAGATTACAGTATGCAGAGTATACTTTTACCTGAATAGTTCTGATTCTATATAGAATATTTATTTGAAATTAATACAGAACATTTTGATGGGAAAAGTTGGCTAAGTTTCATTTGAAGCATATTCTTCTGCAAAATTTGTTATTGCTGGGACTTCTTGTATAAGAAGACTAAGATTCAAGAATTTAGAAACAGAATATGTTGAAGCAACAGTGTGGGTCACAGAATGTGATGACTGCTCAAGCATGGAAAGGGAAAACTCTTGATCACTTGAACTGATAGTAGCTATATGCAGCTCAAGGGCCACAGGTTTAGCTACAGATCATACCTTTATTGTTCCCTGACCAGTGTTACAAACAAAGAATCACAGAATGATATGGGGTTGGAAGGGACCTCTGGAGATCATCCAGTCCAAGGCCCCTGCCAAAGCAGGTCCTCCTACAGCTGGGTGCACAGGAAGGAGTCCAGGTGGAGAATGTCTCCAGAGTCGGAGACTCCCCCACCCTCCTGGTCAGCCTGTTCCATTGCTCTGCCACCCTCAAAGTGAAGAAGTTCCTCTTCATGTTTAGATGGAACTTCTTATATTCAAGTTTGTGCCCATTTCCTCTTGTCCTGTCACTGGGCACCACTGAAAAAAGACCGGCCCCGTCGATGGGCTTATCTCAAACGGTTTTATCATTTTGATTTACTGTGGAGTCAATTTTTTTTTTCTGACAAATCATAAAAGAAGATTCTCGTATGAAAAAGGCCCAATGAGCAAAAAACAATTCCTTGTGGCGATGACGTGGAAGAGCAGTGGTCAAATTCCGCTCGCTTTAGATGACATGTGGAAATCCAAACAACCCCCGCAAGATTTCTGGGGCTTGACAGCCACCCCAGGGCGTCACTCCAATTCCGCAGCAATAAAACCCAGCGCTTTTAGTTCATTTTCACTGTGATTCCCAGCATAAAGCAAGCAGAAAACGTACTCCGCAATAAGGATTACAGAACGTAACTCTTCCTTAGGAGATGACGGTAGGGCCCTCATTTGCAAGTGATAAATGTCAGTGCTCTTCCATCTGCAACTATTTTTAAAAACCATTTTGAGGGACCACGCCAGCACTTGTCCCCAGACGACGCAGCCGCTGGTGACATTGGGGGCCAGGGCAGGACACAGCAGAGCCATCTCAGCTTTACTCAGTGTGTCATGGGGCAGTTGTCCTTTCTTTTATTTATTTTTTATTTTTTTTTAACAAAATGAGGTGCCCCAGGGGAAAGTCAGCAGTTAGAAGCGGCCCCACCTGAGTGTGTCTTGGGAGGAAGCCTACTGCCTCATATTTTTTAAAAGGAAAAAAAAAAATTATAATAATAGAGCAGAGCCAAAAATATCAAGCAGTTCATAGCTGTTAAAAAGCCAGGGAAAGCTGAGTCGCACCCGTTCAGTGTTGTTCTTCCAAACAAGCTGACCACCCTCCCTTCATAATATTTTATTTATTAAAGCAGAAGTTGCCCCACTGGAATAAAATTATGTTATAGTCATATGCATATGCATAGATTTATATATGTATGTATGCATACACACACACATATACTTATTTATGACTGTGTTTCTATACAGCATTCAGCCAGAAGGCCCCTCTACGCTTTTTTTTTTAGTGTGTAAACTGCTGAATTTGTTAAAGAGAGAAGTTTTAATGCTGTGGAAGTGACTGAGGTACAATTCAGCCAAGGCCCCCGCGCGCTCCCCCTCAGCGCCTCAGAGCGGCTCTCGCACCCCTAGGCCGCAACAGGCCCCGCCGTTGCCACAGCAACAGGGTGCGCCTCTCCCATTGGTCCGTGCTCCCGGAGGACGAGGCGTGACGTAGACATCAGCCAATCAGCGTCCGGGGTTCCAGTACCCTCAGGAGAGGCGCCGCGATAATGGCGGCCCCCGGGGGCTGGGGCGGGAGGAGAGACAGGGAGGAAAGCTCTCCTGAGGGAGAAGCCGGCAGAGAGGCAGGCCGTCGGGAGGAGAACCTGCGCTGTGGCTTTGTGTGGGTATTACAGCCGCTGCCGCCTCTGTTCGTAGTTGCGAGCTCCCTACCTTGGTGGCTGTTTTTATGGAGGTGTTTTAGTAACTTCATCCTTAAGCAGACCTTCAAAGCAACCTGCTCTTTCTCACAGGGAACAAAACCATGCCATGCCTTTAAATACCTGACCAAATGCTTTAGAGGGTCAGGTCAGCAGAAGCAGCACCTTGGGTATTTTCCTCTGGCTATTTTATTACTATTATTTATTTTCTCCTGTGTATTCATTACCATTTTAAAGAACCCTGTATTTACCTGCAGAACAGTCTAGACAGCTAATGAAATAGTGGATTTTTACAAGAACGTAAACAAAACATCAGAAATAGGTCTATATTTGAATAAGGATTGGAAGGTTGATGTCCATGTATCAAGTGTGCCCAGGCAAGAGTATCCCTTCGTTATTATTAGGTGCATTACTATCATTCCTAAAAATCCCCAAAGGAGTCACCTCATTGTTCTAAGAACAGTACAGGAACAGCAGGTCAAATTTATAAAATGTGCTTAAAGATGCAGATAAGATCCCAAAGGGGTTTTTCCAGACAGTTCATAAAACCGGGTTGTGAGTCACCACTGGAAGCTAATGGGAGTAAGGCCTGGAAGTTATCTAGGTGCTTTTAATAAATCCTGCTCTTTCCATATCGAGATGATTAAATGCATAATATGCTTTTTTTTAAAATCAGACCCAGTGTTTATACAGTGCCAAGAGCAGCAATCTGAGTGCTAAAATACTCCATGCTTCTGGAGAATAGTGCCTACTCTGGAGAATCTAAAATATTCACGAGCAAGGTAGTGTGCAGTCAGACTCTGAGACAGAGAAATGAAGCTTCTTCCTCAGTGCCTGACAGCAGGCTTTTAGGTTTTTATTTTATATCGATGCTTATGCGTAGACCCTACATTTCAGAAGTCGCCTCTGAACTGACAAGGGTGGATTTCGCATTCCTTATGTTCACTGAAGGAAATTTCTTGTCCAGTGTTCTGACAAAAAAGACGGACATTGCTATATTCCTGTCACCCTGACACAGGGTATGAGAAAATGACCCAAGGGATCATCTGGAAAATCCAGTTCTTGCATCCCATCTTCTCACAGAGAAGAGAGATACAGAGAATCCATTTCCCCACTGCTGCTACCTGTTTCTTTTCTTGCTCATTGCTGAGGCTCATCAGTCACCTTGTTACTCATCACTTTTTCCAGACCCGCAGAGGGTGTTGTCGTGTGGTCCTTCCTCCTGTGTTACTGCTGCGTGTTGTTTCTGGAGCACACAGTACTACTGCTTGGCGTGGGTTCTGGCGAGTGACTCGAGGTGGTGGCAGGCAAAAGTGAACCGTGCCCAGCACTTTCCCATGAAGGCCTGGCTTCCTCACAGAGGAAAATCGGCTAAGCCTGGTGAAGCATGTCTTCCAGTCTATCGAGAAGAAAATAAAAAGTGATTCAGCTTATTTTTGTTTCATCCAGCTGTCTTACAACTAACATTCCCAGTAAAGGGGAGCTGTTGTGTTTTTATTTGAAACATGTTCTTCACTTACAGCAGTGATTTTCTTTGAATGTTAATTGTTTATTTATAATTCCTTTCTACGTATGTGGCTGAATAAAAAGCCCTTTTCTTTTGAAGCATCCTGTTAACTGCATGAGGAACAGGGGAAGCTCAGTAACTGCTGGATTCTGAATGAAACACATTCAATGATAATAAAATTATAGAATTTTGGAGCCAGAAGGAAACTAAATAGATCGTGCAGTTGGACTTCCTGCACTGAGTCAGGATGAGCTACACCTGGACTTGGATGTTTGCCTGCCCTGTTCTTAAATGCTTTTAACATCCAGGTAGCTTCCACAACATTGGGAAATGGGCCCTCTTAATGTTTCACCTCTGACAGCTAAAATCTGTTGACTAACATAGCAAAATTAGGCATGGATGAAATATAAATTGCTCTGAAGTGCCTGCCTTTAATTTAAATAGCTTAGAACTTAAAATGCATTGTAAGAAACAGGAAGAAATTTGAGGTGTTGATTTTTCTGAGATGTTTTCTGTGTTTCGTGGGAACTTTAAACTGAGAACTTTAATGGTGGAACATGAAAAAAAGAGAACTCTGTACGCTAATAGGTTTCCTTACTTTGCCTTATCTTGCTTTATTGGAAATGGACTCATTTATTCCTTGTGGCCTGCAAAAATACAATGTTTAGTATACTGTCTCTTTTATGGGCTCAGCTTTTGTATCACTCCACCATATCAGGCAAGGAACAGCCACAGCCCAGCCCATTTCATACCATGCCTGCAGGTAGCGGTACAAGGTGCAAAGAGCAGCCCAACAAACCGATGGTTCTTTCAGATTAATGCAGGAGAAGTCTTCCGCAAAACAGAAATATGGGGTGCTTGGAAACAGAACGGGAAATTCTGAGAAAGCAAAGCACTAGACGGATTTTTGGGCCCTTGCAGACATTAGCTCACTTTCCTTACCTCAGAGAAGCCATTCCAGGGGCTTGGATGCACAGGAGGACGATGTTAGGATCTGCTGTTCTACAGGAACTTGGTGAAGCCCTCGTTGAGGTTTCTGTTTTGGTATATTGGCCAGTAACCAGTGTGTTGTTTCTATGCAATATTTCTGGAGGATAACTGAGGATCAGGGAGGAAGTGGATCATGAAAACAGCTGAGCAACAGCATGTGATGGAATCCTGAGTGACAAAATTACTTCTTATGCATTCCAGAAGTTAGATACAGAGAAAGAATTCAGGCCCAGAATCAAGTCTTTCTTACTTGAGCTGAACATTTTTTAATATCAGATGAAAGTTATTGCATCCAATTTGATTGAAACTCAGTCGATATCCCATAAGTGGCTACAAGAGGAAATCCCAGTTTGTATGACTCAACATTTTTGTGCAAATATTAACTTTGGCTGATACACATTTCTCCCTGTATCTCTTTTCCAGATCTGAGAGGAATTATACCATTTCTCAAAGTTAGCTTAGTTATATTCAGCTGTAGCCTTTGGTTATTTGAAGAGCTTCCATTTTTAACTGGTTTATCTATTTATTGTTTCTGAAAGATAAAGAAAATATAATTTTTCCCATGATTCTGCTTCCTGTGATGCAGTATTAAATTCTGCACCATTGAAAAACTTAGATTTAATGATAGTGAAACTGAGGGTTTACTTTGCCGTGCTGAACCCAGTGGAAAACCCCAGAAGCTGGCAATCTCTGCATCCCAGGATCTACCTGCACTTTTAGCCCCGACATTCTCACTGACATATTTTGTCAATGGGGCTCCATGGAACAAGAAACGTTAGTCGACACTGGAGTTAATCTTTTGTTTTGAAAAATTTTCATATCCTCAGTCAAAACGCTCTTCAAGGTTACTACCACCAACCAGATTGTTGTTTCAGTGCAAAATGAAGGACGGATGATGAGGAGAGAGCAAATTAATTAACAGATGTCTGGTATATTGCTTGTGCTTGGATTCCTGGTCATGCAAATGAGATGGTCAACACCTGCAACAGAGGAACAGAGGAATCTAGTTTGAATCTAGAACCTCAGGTTTCTCTTTTGAGCAGTATGGGGGGAAAAAAAACAGTACTGAAGTTAGTGAGCCATGGCTGTTAAGCATAGTTAATGCATTTGGGCTTCCTGAAAACAGTCTGGAACTGAAATCAATCATTTTTTTTTTAAGTATCTTTTTCAGTCTGTGGGTGTTAAAAGTGCTGATGCAAGATGCTGGAGGAATCTGTCTTCCCAGGACTTATCAGCTGTGGGGAAACCATTCCGCTGGTATCCCACATGCCACTGTTGGACCTGCAGCATTGCGCAGTTCCAGACAGAAAAGCAAAATTAACTTTTCCAGTTGAAACTCCAAGCAGTATTTTAGGGAGGCTGAATATAAATAGCCAAGACTGGGCTTGGACAGTGTACCAGGGCTAACACCCATACTCTTGCAAAATGTGCCCTGGGATCTTGAATGACCACAAGTGGTCAGAAGCTTGGGTTTGGCATCCGAATTTGACATATTTTCTTTGTGACGTCAACAGTCCTCTCCCCTGTGGTCCCGTCTTCTCCTCTCGGTGGCAATAGCAGCCCTGCAGCCTGACAGCTGTGACTTGGGGAGGCTCTAAATAGCCAATGCTTTTTTTCACCTATTCTGTAATTCTTTTACAAAATGGATAAAAGAAACTGCCAGCCAGATAAGCAACAATTGCTCCAAGCCAATATGGAAGGGAACTGGGAAAGGTTCCGTGAGTAGAATTAACTGAGCAATGCAGAATTTCCAGGGCATCATCTGGTAGCTCTCTCTTGTTTTGTTGGTGTGCTTAATGTTGTCAAGTTTTGTTTTGTTTAATTTTGGGTCCTTATATCGTCTATTTTTGACTTCTAGGCAGTCACAACCTTCATAGTTACCAAGTCCCTTTGCACTTATCTTATCTGCGTTTCCTAATTTCCACTATTAGGTGATGTCTGCCACCTTTTTTGCTCAAATCTGGCAGTCTGGACACAGAGTGAGTCACTTGCTCTCCCCCCACATCTTCCTACCTCTCCTCATCCCCACATTGAGGGTGTGACTGTTTGCAGTGTGAGATATGCACCAAACAAAAGAATTTCAGGAGATGGTGACATTAGTTCTTCACTGTTATAGCACAGGCAGCAAACCCCACTGAGTGAATAGTCTAATAAATACATCCCTAGATTTTGAACTGAATTCTGAAATTCAGTTCGTAAGCGCTCAGAGCCATCCTGATGTACGTGAGGACAGCTTTCACTGGTAACTAAAATCTGTAGTATTCAATCCAACCAACAGACTTAAAATGAAATGTAATGCATATATTATTTTTCCTCCCAGATTCTTTCTTGATATCTCTAACCAATCCCAGCAGTTGGATTCTGGCTTGAGATCAGCTGGCATAAAGACAGTGAATTCATAAGGCTATTGGAAACTTTCATCAGGTTCTATTAGTCCATGGAAATGAAGGGTGCAGCTGCATATAGATGAGTGGTTAAGATAAAACTCGTATTGATAAAGGGTATTCTGTCAGTAATTCCTCAGGAGGGGATGAAGTCTGATGATGCAGTTTTGGACATAGGAGATGTTTTCAAATTGCTGGAAGAGCAATTCTGTGTTGGAAGTGTGGGGTTGTAGCAAAAGCATGCACTCTAGAACGAATGTCACTGTCTCTGGAACAAGAGGATAACTGCAAATAATCAATTGGCAAAAAGCTGTGACAAGAAGGAGGACACGAATCCCGTGAATTCATCCTTATTTATCTGCTCAGGTGCGATTCCTGATGGTTGTTTTCTCGGCCCTTGGTATGGTGCCATACTCATCTTCCTCTTCATTTCTGGTCTCCGGCATCACACAGAAGCTAAATGATCTGCACTGAGCAACTACTTGGTCCTGGGTGTCAGAGCAGTGCCTTGTATTTCTCAACAGCAGCTTTGATCTCCCATGAGCTGATCCCATCCACAGCTTTGGTTCTGTAATTACATTCCAATGGGTATCTCTAATTCCCCCTGAGCAGAGAGAACAATCCACTGAGGTCAGTTGCTGCTTCCTTTGCATTGTAACTACTGGCTAATGACCAGTGTTTGCTAACTTCCAGTGAATCATTTGCAAGTGTGATGCTTGGCTAAAAAAATTGTTTCCAAGAACCCTATCATCATTAATCATTAATTCATGCATCGATATTCTTCTGCTAGATATGATTACCCGCGGTTTGAATTGAGATGGTAATAAGGCACATACCTCAGACTGGACCAGAATAGCACGTGGTAGATAGAAGATCTAGGTTGCCCCCATTCACATCCCTGCCAAGGCATCCAAGTTGTTCAACAATGGCAGAATTTGGCATGTTTCCCTGCCCCAAGGAGTTTGCAATTTGAAGAAGTGCTGTTTTATTCATACTGCTTTTATAGCTGTTCCCATGTCAGTCAGTGGGATGAATTCCCATCTTACTTTTATTGAAATGTAAATGAAGTTTTTCAGGACTTCGCCTAACCTGCCTGAGTAAAGTTGCATTTAATAGAATATGCCAGGTCACTGAAATGTCTGCAAGACTCTGTTCTTCCATCTTTCACCGTAGAAGAATGCTGAAATTATAGTGTGGGGGAGGAAAAGAGGAGCATGAGAGGGGCTGACAGTGCCAGAGTAGGGACCGGTGCTGGGACGCTGCGTGGAAGAAGCCGGTGTGAGGGGGCAGCTGTGGCGGAGGCAGCGTGGATAGCATGGCTGGCCATAGGGAGGGTTAAAACTATAGCTGTGCGTATGGCTGAGAAAAAGTACTCCTCACACCCCAGCTGCTTCGAGCACTTGCTGGGGGATTTGTATTGGAATTGAAGAAGCACTTAGTACGTGAATAACAGCTCCCAGGTTCCTCGATGAAACTTGCAAAGTGGACAATTAAGTTATGATGGGTTTATTGCGGGGAATGACAATGAGCAGGAATGAATTGATGGATGGCTTGTTGCTTTATTGGAGAGCCCCAGAGACTGTGTGTTCTGATGTCCCTCTTAACACTTCCCACTTAGCTCTGAGACCAGAAGTAAGAATTGTTAATGCATTAAAATGCACTTGGCCTCCGTCTATTTTCCCATACAATTTCTATTTTCTTTATTAAGCAGAAAGAGTAATACTATCAATATTTATAATTTCAGCCTCTTAAAACATTTTCACTCTGCTATCAAGGGCAATAGACATCTTCCGGAGCAAGAGAGTGATGGAAGTCTTTAGTTCCATAGATGTAGTTCCTATAAAGTCTGGACACCCTGGGCGGATGCCTTGGCTCAAAAATGACCTCCTGGCTCCTCCTTTTCATCTTGGTTTTTAATTGGAGCCAGGAGAAGGATCCCAGCGTTTGCCAGGTGAATGCGAGCTGTACCCTGGCAGGATGCCTGCAGACCCATTACTGTTTTGTAGATTAAAATTAAGGACAGCAAAAGGGGTGAAGGGGAGCTAGAGGGAGGGAAAGAGAAGAGAGAAAGAGAGAGACAAAACACTTTGTCCTAATTCAGGTGAAAAAGTTAATCTCCATGTCTACACAGACAGTCTGCCACGTATAGGGTGGAGGAGGGAACAAGTTCTTTTTATATATGTGTTATATTCTCTAATTACCCCTGTGTGCCAGCCTCTAGGAACAATTGAAAATCGCTGCCAAAGTCTGTGCCTGCTCAGACATCATTTTCGTGGGGAAGCTCTGGGAACGGCTTGGCTGCTGCGAGATCAGCCAGTGCCTTCCAGCTCGTGCTCGTACCCACAGAGTCTGTCTCAGGGCTAGAGAGGGGCGGGGGGACGGGTGGCAGGATCGGGGGGTTCTGTTCCCGATGTCACTGAGCCGCTGACACCTGGTCTCCAGCTCAGTTTCCTGAGCCTCAAAACGCAGAGGACACTGATAAGAATATTTACTCAGGTATGAGGAGCTTATGAACTGAGGGATTTCAGGTCCTGGGTTACAAAACAGTAACAAACAGATGCTGTTCCCCTATTTTTTACTGTGTGGTCCATCCTACTTTTAAATGAAGCACTTTTTTTTTGGTAGAGTTTTAAATCCAGTGGACTTTACAATGGGGACCATATTTCCTCTTGTATTAGGCAACGAATTTCTGTTACTGAAGCCTCTCGATTCTCAGGTTTACTTGAGCGTGACGGGGAAGATGCTTGTTAGCTCTAATGGCAAAAGCAGCCTTACAACGTCTACCTGAAAGACTGGAACTGCTTATTTAATGTTACCACACGCGCTGACTAGGTCTGCTGGGCAATTTTCCATCAGAATAGTTTTCTGATAGAAAATGGCTCTTTGCAAAATCAAAATTTGTCCTGGAGAATACTACAGTTTTGCCAAAAAAAAATTCAATTCACCAGTGGGGAAATCAAATTGACAGCTTCCTGGCTGCCCACCTTGAAGTCTCACAATATTTTTTTTGCTCTTTATGGAAGACAAAAACTGAAATCAAATAAATCTTGAAAATTTCATACAAACAACAAAAAAAGATATATCAGGGCTTGGAAATCTCTCCACACAAATAAATTTATATTAGGTTTGTTCTTGCCATTTTATTGGTCATTTTTTGTCCCTGTCAGAATAATTTCCATCATAATTTTATAATGATGGTGGCTTTTTTTCTGGAAAGGGAATTGCATTTTCAGCCAGCTTTTGTACCGAGGAATTGAAACTAATGGGGAAGACAAGATAAGGAACAGAGAGAGAGGGGTAGGAGTTAGGGGATATGCTTGGCCTGGGAAAAATCAGTTTACCTCTGACAAAAATGATCTTTTGGGTAAGACGGAACCATTTTCCCATGAAACTGAGTTGGTTTCTAACGGATTACAGGCAAAGGCAACTCAAATGTCTGAAAATCAATGCTTGTACATTTTTATACTTTCTAATATTGAAGAGATCCCCATTTCAAACTAAAAATGTTTAAGCTGTTATGTTTCCCATTGTCATGCTAATCAATTACCTTGAATTCTGGCATGAATATCTGAGTTCAGAACCTCAGAAGAATTTAGGTGCTTAATAACCATTTGGAAATACTAAACTGGAGTGCAGTTACATCTCCTGAAGTGCCTGGGAGGAGAACTGTGGTTGTATCTTTCTTTTGGTCCCATCAGTATTTCAGTTACATGATCTCCTCCTAAAATACAGCAACTTTCACTTTGATGTCCAATATATTCAATAATTTTATGAATGGCTATATCCAATGTCTTATGAGAATTATGCCATCATAAAATGCACCTTAAATTACCTAACAGGTTTATCTATATTCTGATATTTATGAATCTTATTGGAGAATCACTAACTCTCTCAGGGTTGCCTTGTATTTATTTGACATTGTTTATTCTGGGTAAACTCCTTGGAGACAAGGAGCAAATTCCTCTGAGATCTTGTGGTCAGATCAATTTGTAGAGCTGTTTCCATGTTTTCTGATGCAATCGAGTGTAACAATGTTGTATCCCAGTAAACATGGAAATGGAGCAAGGAAAACATTTCTCAATCGACTTCCTAAAAATACTGCTCTGGGTGGGGAGGGGCTCAAGTTTTATTCCAGGAGCTCATTCAAGCCCTCATCGGTTTCCACAATGTCTCAGATTTTACTTAGTCTTATATTTCATGTACTTATAGATTGGGAAACAGAGCACTGCGTGGGCCAAATGCCCATGAGCGTGACGTGCAATAACCATTATGCATTCAAATGTACATATTCATGGGTGGAGAGTTGCCAAGCATGGCTGGAAGGAAATTCAATATTTGGCAAAGTGGGCAGATCATCAAGGGTGATCCTGGGAGGGGCTATCTTGAATTGCCTTTTCTGACTTCGTGTTTGAATTTCCTAATGCTTCATTCTGTAGGATGGAAAAAAAAAAAAAAGTAGATGTCCGTTGTGTTAGTTTGCTATTCTGTGATTTGTTTTGTCTGGGTTTTTACTTTGTTTTAATTATCTTCCTTCCCCTGGTTGACTGGTGACTAGTGTTGAGCTTTCAGGTGGAACCTGATGAAAATATAAGTTCTTATTGAGTTCCTGGAGAGGAGGGGGAGAATAAAAGCAGGTACCAAATTTACCAGTGTCCAGCTGAGGAGCAGCAGTGAGATGAGGGTTGTAAAACTCATTCGTGCTGTTCCTGTGCCTGTGTCCATCCCGTCATAAAGACTTACCCAGTTTAGGACCCTCTTTTTTCAAAAAGTTTTCATACAGTGACATTCAGAGAGGGAGACAGGTGTGTGTATTCCCTCATTACTTACACTGTAATCACAACAGCACAGTGCACTTATGCATTAGCTGTTTGCGCGGGGGCCTGGCAGTCTTGTGGGCAAAAATACCTGCTCCTAGTGAGCATCTGGAAGAACTGTTTGTGCACAGGAGGCAGACAAGGCATGGAGCAGTTTGTGTGGGAATAGGGTCATGTTTTTCACGCCCACAACTTCCAGAATTCGGGTCCTAAATATTTGGCATGGCTTCATCTTTCCTCTCCACTACCCAAATATGAAAAAGGCAGTATTAAAATGCTCCGAAATGACTGCTTATAATAATTGGTGCTGTGTGCCTTTTATAGCTCTATTGAATTTTGTCTTTTGTGCATATACCCCATGTGGCTTCAGGGACTATTTTGTCCCAGTGGGATATGGTGAAGAATTATCCACATTAGTGGAAACTGCATGAGTTAGATGTATATCAAAAGGGAGTATACCCACGTTAGGTGGCAGGGTGTAGCCATGTCTGCAGTGGAGTTGTGCCTCAGCTTGCCCTTCAGCACACACCTCGCCATGTAAAAGTGGATCCAAGCACCACGTAGCACCTTCAACCCTCACCAGGGTCCAGGGTCTCAGCCCACAGCACGGGGCTCTTGGCCTCATCAGATTTCAACACAGCAGTCGCATCTGTTTTCTGATTCTGGTGCTTTTGTTCTTCTTTTCAGGACACTTGAAAGACGAGCGTCTCCCAATGGCAAAGATAAGAGCCCACGTCCTGCATCCTGTGGCTGTGCATTCCCAGCCACAAGAGTCACTGCAGCCTTTTTCCGGAGGGAGGCAATTCGGACAATGACATCCCAGACTGCTGCAGCTAATCCAGCTTTACCCAGGGTAATTATGTGAAGTGACATTCAAATCTGAGTGGTTTTTCTAGACACAGAGATTATTACATTATGAAGAAAGTACACCAGCTACTTTCCTACCCGCATGTCTCTAGTGCAGTTTAAAAATAGCCCAAAGCATTTGAAAACGTGCCTTAATCTTTTGACGGGGAAGTGGATGAGGTCACAAGACTGGGAAAGGACTTGTTTGCTGTCGGGAGGACGGTGAACTCGACACGTCAAACAGAGCTGAGCGCTGCTGTGTGTGAAGAAAGGTAGGGAAACGGGGCCCAGCATGCCCTTTTTTCAGTGATTTTTGTATACATCTTTGGTGCATGTGAAATGCTGTGGGTTAAAAGCCCTTTTGATATACAGAGGGCAGGATGTGACAGGATCAGTTCTGTTTTCAGTATAGCAAGCTGCAAAGAGCCTGTAAAGAAAAAGACAAAACAGTATATTCGAGCACAAAAGCCAATGTAGACATATCCAGGGTACAGCTCTGCTCAATTCACCATGACAGCTCACTGTCTGCAGTAAGAAATTTGGGATTTCCCCTTGCACAGGATGAACCTGCTGCAGATCAAGTTCATTCTTTTTGTTTTTGAACAATGTGTTTTCTTTGTTGGTATTTGACAGTATCTCAGTTCTCCTGTTACTGGAGAAATGCTAAGGGTGTGCAGCCAGGGTAGTAAGCTTACAAGTACAGGAAAATTAAATGTTAAGAAGTCCAGCTTCATGAACCAGGCTACATCTAGGCTGTTGGTTCTCATAAGAGTTAATGAAAAAGGTGTTCAGTATCCTTCT
>JAOXJK010000003.1:35645470-35699982 GCA_025774025.1 Xenus cinereus | reverse complement strand
GCTTGGAGCAACCTGGTCTGGTGGGAGGTGTCCCTGCCCAGGGCAGGGGGTGGCACTGGATGATCTTTAAGGTCCTTCCAACCCGAACCATTCTATGATTCTATGTTTCTATGAAACCAGAAGCAGGCTGGGTTCTGGGTACTGCCCCTGGCTGTTTTTCCCTGGATCCGTGCAGTATCACAGACAGCACATCTGTCTGACCCTTGCAGTCTCATCAGCGTATTAAACAGTTCAACGCCAAACTCCTGCCAAGGGAAGAGCAGCCTCGCTGTTGATGGGATGAACTGGCCATTCCCAGCAACCCCAGTCACCTCGTGGAGTGGGCAGAGGGTCCTTTCTCTTACCCTGCAGAGACAGGTACAAGCACGTCCTGCTCTGCCTGTGCTCCGCAGCAGCTCAGTGTGAGCCAGCATTGCCGCACGAGCACAGGACTCTTCCTGAGCTGATAAAGCCTTGAAAGTGATAAAGTAGCGTTATTCAGGGGAATTATCACAATGACACCGTAAACTGCCCTTGTGTAAATACCTTCAAATCCAGACAGAATAATTCTGCCTCTTCAGCCATCCATCTGCACAGATATCTTACTCCCATCTCTCTGTGCTTAACAGCTGAGCTGGAAGAAATTTTATAAACTGAGTTTTCAACAAAAAGTTTGCCCAGAATTTCCTAAATGTTTTATAAAAGTAAAAAAAAAAAAAAAAAAAAATGTTACTGTTGAGAACTCCATCTCATTTCTGCTGAGCTGAATTTTCCTTCGCTTTCATAATGGGGATAGTTTAGAGGTCAGTCTTTATGGTGTGTAAGTAATCACAGTTACTGGGATTTACAGGAGAAAAATATAATTTGTTGCTTCTTGTCCCTTCTGCTGCTCCTTCCATTCCTCCAGGATTGCAGTAGCACCTTCTTAGAGAAAATAAACCCCAATAAACCAGCCTAAACACTGTTTTTTTTCAAATCCCCATTCTTAGCATAAGCAATGCTCAGCTGGAAGCCTAATAAAACCTTTGAACTGGTAATTTGCACCCATTCTTTTAAAGCCTTTTCCCATTTTAAATATTAGTATAAAAAGGGGATTTGAGGAATCAGTATCGCCAAAGCAAACATTTGACACACTGTTATATTAGAGTTATATTATATAAAGCTTAGGCACGTGAACCCAAGCTGCTGCTGCTGTTCTGCAAATCAGTGCTTATGTCTGCAATAAGGACAAAAGTGCTGGAAAAAATATGTTTCTCTGCGTGCGCGTGTGTGTGTACACGCTGGATCTGAACAGTGGGAGGATTGCACCATGTTGGTATGGCAACGAACTGTACAAAGAAAATCCTCCTATTTAAGGCTCTGAAGGGTATTGGCTAATTTCTGTCTTTCATCATGAAAACAGTAACACTGACACACTTTTTCTTTGCTGTGCCACACATATTTATATTTGGATGTTGTCGTGGAAACTAACTGGGCTGAAATGTCAGTTTGGGTTCTATTTCTGAGAGGATACAGGGTGATACCAGATTTCAGACCCAGATCTTCAAAGTGTGTGTTTAAGTTTATGGACCAGAGGATATAAAGCTAAATCCCTTTATCTTTCTAGGACTCAGCTACCGAATCTTGGAGAGATGGATGTAAAAGTTCTCATAGTAATAAACAAGTAGTTTATGAAATCGATTAGAAACTTACCTGTAAGGGCTTTACTCCTTTGATAGGTTTGCTTGAAATTAGTCAATGATTGAAACTTTTGGGGATAGAAGGGAATGGAGAAGAAGCCCATACAACACTAGCACATAAGCCTTGTTTCTTTAGGCATCCAGCTAAAACATTTACCATGTTCAAGGTGAACTGCAACGTGCTGGTCTGATGCTCTGTATGTGTCATCTCTACTTGCAAATCCAACACTGTAGCTCCATGGTTCTGCTGGGAAGAAAAACAAACAGAAAACAATAGGAGAAACCACAGAGCCTTGCCTGGAGTTCAAGGATTTGTGCAGAGATGGGGCAGAGTCCACTGTGGGGAATAAAGGCATTTCCCGTGCACCAGTTATAAAAGGGACAGCCCCAGCACTGGGACTGGGGTTATGTGTGAGCTGGGGGCAGTGTGTTTGCTTTGCTTGGGAGTAAGGGGGTGGACTCTGTTTAGTGCCTTCTCCCCGTCACTGCTGTCCTCTCTGCAGTCTGTTCAGTTGTGCTAGTGCAAAATATGTCTGATGGGAAAATACAGGTATTTAAACTTGGAATTGAGTTCACTTGGTAGTTTCCAGGCTCTCTAAGCTCTACTCGTACCCGGGGCAGTACTTTAATGCAGTCCTGGCAGTGCACAGTGAAGATGGGGAAAGGTCCAAATATGTTTGTTTCTGAAGAAAGAATTTGGAACTACCCCACTCAGGTAGCTAAGAGCACCCAAGAGCAGAAAATACTGTTTTAAAGAGGAATATCTTTGGTTTTCTGGACTCTTCAGAACAAGGGAGAAGTTTTAAAATAAAAACCTGAGTTTAATGAGTGATACCAAAAAATGCTGCTCGACTGGTACACGCGAATGATGCCAGGTATTTCTCAGCAGCACATCAGCAGAGGCACAGATTGCCCTGGGAATTAAAAAAAATAAAAGAAAAATGAAAAAAAGAGGGTTATGTGTGTGAGATGCTGTGACAAAAAAAACCCTGGCAGCTGCCATTCATGCCATTCCCCGTCCTCCTGTTCTAGGCCCGTCTGCTACATACTTCCCTCTGTCCATCTCCTTAGCAGGACACTGCGAGCCTGGAGGGGCCAAACGAAACCTAGATTCACAAGTATGTTGCTGTTTCTCCTTTGCTCGTGGCATTAATCAAAAAGGAAAAAAAAAAAAAACCTGTTAGCACAGAGCTCAGGTTTGTTTATTTTTTTGCCAGCTGCAACACGCTACCCTCTGAGGGGATCACGTAAAACCAGTCATGGTTTAGGTTGGAGTGACATGTCAAACCCAAACTGTAGGCCTGGCCCCTCTCAATGAATTACAACCTTGTCAGGAACCTATTATATATATACATATATACATACATATATGTATTTTTTTTAAATTAAGGTAGGTTTTTTATCAAATCAAATACCTGCACACTAAATTATACTCCTGGTGCCAGCCTGACTCTCTCTCCCCTGCTCTCTTTCCCTCAGTGTTACGATACAGGGGGGTTTGTTTGGAGGAGAGAGTGAGTGGCGCAGTCCCGAGCTGCCCAGGAGACGCTGTTTGACCTTGCCACATGTTTTGTTTTTGGGGTATTTACCACAACACGTCCCAGCGCTGTTGCCTTTAATGATAAAAATATTTAGAGTCAAAGAGGAGAGGCCTGGGGTGGTGGGTGAGAGGAAGGAAGGTGAAGCAGTAATAGAGTACAGCCATCAAAGATGTTTACTCATCTGTTTTCTGAAACAAGTTTGTTTTGTTTATTAATAGGGCTTGAAATGCCAAGGGGAGAGTTTAAGGTGAACTAAAAATGCCATATGTTCCTCTGGTGTGGAGTCTCCTTTTGTACTTGCTAAAATTAGTTGGGTGCTGGCTCTTCCCTTTTTATCCACCTCCTCCCTCCGAGGAATAGATGCAATTGTTGTTTTTGAGGAGGCCAGAAAGCTCAGCAAATGGAGTAGCGAAAGTTCACTGGAGGTTTGTTTAGTCCATGGCCCAGCAGTTTCTCTAGTCAGATACCTGAGCTACTTCAATATAGTGCACACTATAATAAAAAAAAAAAATTAAGAAGCTTTCAACTCATCGTCTTTTCCATGGAGGAAAAGGGGAATAATTGTTATGAAAAAACATCTTTTATGCACAGCTCTGTGTACAGCCAGGAGATGCTTCTGCTGTCATGATGGCCTTACAGGGGAAGAAGTTACACACAGGACAAAGTTAGGCAAATTAAATTGCTATACAGCATCCCTGCACTTAACACTCTGGTCAGGTAGTGTATCCTCACGGGGAAAAAAATCTGTACCTGGTTATCAATACATCCAGCTAAACATTGGCATAAAACCCTTCCTTTGTGTGCTTCCGAGGAGCATTAGGGTTTGGTTTTTGGAGAATTGAATTCAGAGCACACTTGGGGGGTGAGGGTAGAAAAGTTTTCCTCAAGGGGACCTCCACAAACCGTGACCATTTCTGTTCAGAGAACATAATGAAAAACTCTTAGTAATCCTGTATCATGCATGTCTGGGCATTGAGCTCGTGTGCAAGCTGAAAGAGGCTCGTGCTTGTAGGATCAATTGCAAATTTAATACAGGGTGATAGAATCCGCATAGAATAGTGTCTGAGCATAGCAGCACTACATTAACGCCAGTCTGCGTTCAGGCTGCCCTGCTCTCACACAATTACTCGTTATAACTTATTTGTTATGCAAGATGAGAGGGTGAAGGAGTGCTCTGGAGGAAGGACCTCATTTCATAGAGCAGCGGTGGAAGTGCCTGTGCTGATGGACACAGGGAGGCAAAGAAGAGAGAGGGACCTCAGAGCTGAGCTGAGAGATCTGGCTTTCTCTCCTCTCCTTCTACTTCAGGAAGGGAGATTTGGATTTTCATTCTTAAAAAGCTGCAAAGGAAATATATGGTGTTTCTTGATATTTTAGATTGGCAAGGATGGAATGAGCTGAAGTTAAGATAAAAGGACTGTAGAGCTATGAGATGAGGAGGGAGAACCTAACAGAAAAGACTGTGTTCAAATACTCTGGGCATAACTGGAGGCGGGAATCAATTTCAAACATTAAAAGCTACAATGTGCTGGAGGTGTCAGGGGCATAGAGGTCTGTTTCTAATGGTTTGGACACTTTCACTCAGTGCTGAACCTTGGTCTCTTGCCCTGGCTGTGTAGCGTGACCAACATTGCCCTTCTGAGCCTTGATCTCTGGACCCTAAAGCCCAGGCTCAGTCACTCTGGTTCAGGCTTTTGTCACCGGAGCTGGTGAGGTCAGAGTCAAGCATCGATTCAGCCTGAGATTTAATATGTCCAGGAATATTAAGGCAACTAAATCTAGCAGGATTGGGACGTTTCTGTAGGACTTGTCATTACTAGATCATCACATCCAAGAAACAGAAATGTGTTCCTTACATCCAGGGTCTTACACAATCTCCCCAGTAAGTCCGTGTCCTTCAGGGCAGGATAAGATCCTTCAGGGCAGAAGCTCAGCGACACTGCTGAGGACAGATGAAACAGGTCCTGCCCGACTCCTCTGTCGCTATATTGTACTCACAACTCTGAAGGGGGCAGAAATCAATCACTCCAGGAAATGGCTCAGAGAAAAAATGTTAAATGTATGTAGTCATTTAATTGCATTATAGCCCTTATTAAATAAAGGTACAGGAGAACATAAAGGTGGCCTGCTTCTATTTTCGATGCAGATATTATGTAAATTTATGTACCTGATTATGCCAGTCTTGTGAACCCCCTCAGGTTCCTGAACAATTTCCAAGCTGTCCCCCTTAGTGTGGAATATTTTGTTGTTTTGTTCTGGTTTTGAAGCAGGGCCTGGCTAAACCTCCACCAGCCATTGGGGTGTCTGTGTGGGCAAATGTGCGGGTGCTCCCTTGCTTTCCTGCAAGCCATGGACTGAATCTGGCACCGGGTTTTCTGGCTGGTTGAAGAAAAGTATGTTTCTGAGGTGAAAAATTTGCCTTTTAAATTTCTATATAGCTTATACCAAGATTATAATTCATATCCAGGGCTGAATACCAAATGACCCTGTTACTCATTTCCACAAATATTCTGAAAGGCGAAGAGTGAGGCAAGGGAAAATACTGGCCTGAATCCAACGCTGTTAGAACCCAAAATCAATGGCATTTATATGAAGGTTGGATTTGGCGTTCTCCATCTTTCATTTAAAGCTATAAGATTAACAGAATATAAATATTGCATGATGCCCCAGAGCTGCACCAACAAATCTGCTCAAAGACGCATCTTTCCTTACTGAACAAGGAAAATATTGTAAAATGAAGTCTCCAGAACAAAGACCCCGTCTCCTGGAAAAACTGTTAGTAACTGTTCTTGATACTGTGTGTTACAAAGTCCTTGTGAAGACTGAAATGTGGAGGATAAGCTCTCCAACCATGGCAAAGAAGCTCCTCTTTGGCAGTAACAGAACAATCCACAGTGGCTATTTGCATGATACATCATTAGTAAAAGTTTTCATCAAACTTAGTCCTTCTGGTTCCATGCTGACAGAGCCATGTATTATCCCAAGAATTTTCCAGAAGTAAGAAAGAGAAGGAAACATGAACCTTATTGCAAGGGAGATAAACTCACTGGAAAATGTACTGAAGATTTTTCAAGGATCTTGCAGTTGAACAAGATTTACTTTGACATTTCCTGTGAATTATTGTTTATTTCCACTCTGTTCGGTGTGGTGGACAGGATCGTGAAAACAACTCAGTTTTTAATCGTGAAATAATAATCTTTATATGTGACACCAAGAATGCTGGGTCTCTGTGCCAGGGCAGATGCTCATGGTGATTCTTGTTGAAATGCTGAGGAATGCAGTATGTCCTTACAAAACCCCATCCCACCATCAGTGCTCTTCCATGCCTGGAGCATTGACTGACGGCTTTCTAAATCTCTGCCCATCTGATGCCAATTGTTCACTCACACATGAATCCCAAGGAGGTCGTACAGCAAAATAGTGGCCAAGCATATGTTTGACTTCCATTTTGGAATCGTTGTTCTCTGGGATTGAAATTCTGAGATAAAACATATGGGTTTCAGCTGCGTCTCTAGGGATGCAAAGTTATAGTCCTGTAGAACACATATTGTGTATAATGCATGGTTGTTATTTCTCCATTAGCACTGCCAGTGCTGGAGTTGGCCGTTAGCGTGTCATTCTCCTGACACATCATTAATAAACAGGTAATTTCATACCTGATTTCCATAGAGTGTCATGCTGAAAACCACCTGGGTTTCAGTTTTCATCGACATTTAAAATTAAAAAAAAAAAAAAAGAAGATGCAGACTGAAAAGTGGTGGTTGTATTTGAGCTGGGATTGGTCTAATTGAATAATGGATCAATGGGGTTTGAACGAGCATATGTGCTGGAAGGAGAAAAAGTATGACTGGAACCTCCATACGCCCAGTGGTTCTGAAGGAGATTGCACAGCAGTAGCTTCACAGTTAGGAACCTGTTACTAAACAGGGATCTTACTCAGATCTTTGTTGCTTCACTGGTGTGTGCGTCGATCCTTCATTGTGTCTTACCTGGTGGCTATGGAGAGCAATTTGCTCCCTTTCATATATGTCCTTCATGAATTTGAAGACCTAATGTATGTTCCTTCTGACTTTTCTGACTTTGGCTGAATAACTCCAGTTCTTTCTACTTTCCTGTGTATCATTTCATAAAAAACCTGACCTGCACTCACTAATCCCAATTAATTTTGCAATTGATCCTTTTCCAGAAGTTGTTACAGGAGTCTGCATTTGCCAGCAGGTGTCACCATAAGAGAACAATAATATCAAGCTCTGGCATGCTACAGCCTCTTGCAGGAAATGCAATTTCTATCTCTGCAGTCATCTCTATTTTGCATACCATTGCAACTCATTTATTCCATAATGACTTGTCACTTTTTTTAGAAAATATCTATGTCCTGTAAACAAGAGACACCCAACCAAAGGAAAACGCACCAAGCTTGGGAAGGGACCTTGGCGAAGTTATCAGGGATTTTACGAAGCGTTTGCTGGCTGGTGGCAGCAGAGAACTGGGTTAGGACTGGGGATGGCACAGGCCCCTGGGTCTCGGTGTCCGATAAATGTGGACTTCTTGAGGGTGCAGCGTACTGAGAGCGGAGGCGACTGCCGTCCGCAGCCCGTCTCCTGCACTGAAGCACTGTTCACAAGTACCTTCATCAGTGTTCAGCCGGCAGTAACCTCTACAGATACCAGACTTTGCGCAAAAGCCAAGGGGAACACTCAGATTTGTGTTATGACATTTAACTGTAATTTATTGCATGGATAGCCATGGCATAAGTGATATCTCATTGTTTTCTCTTTCTTCCTCTCGTGTTTGTCCTTTGCTTGTGGAGGGATTTCTGAGTCAAACCTCTCCCCGTCCTCCCAGTTTGCACAAATCAGTGCGAACAAGTGTCCATTCCAATGCCATATTCTGATTGTCAGAAGACAAGAGGCTTCAACAAAAACTGGTTTTCTCCCAAGGGTTCCTCGCGATTTTCTGTTGTGGGGACAGGGCTGTCATACCTCTCTGTAACTCTGCAGAGGGTTTTAAGGGTGGTTCTGGCTGAGCTGGTGATTTTTGTGCGCTCATGGGTGACTGCAGTACAACCTGCATCGCATGCACTGGAACATGCAATTGGAAGGGTTTGAGAAAATGTATTTTGATTTTTCTTTTCTTGATTAAACCAGCAACTGCTGCATAAATGTTGGAAATAAAACCTATTGCAAACTGAAGGATTAGTATTTAGCTCTTTATCTAAATACACTCCGTTCCCCCCCACCGCCCCCTCCCCAAAATAAAATAGTGTTGTTTGAAATTTCCAGGGAAGTTTAAAGCCTAAAGCATTGGGTGAGATGTAAATTTCTTAAAATATTTATCCATCCATAAGTGGCTACATATTTGACATTATTATAGGGTTTCTCAGTGTTCCATTTTATTAAAAAATATTTATTTGGTTTCTAAGATTACTGCTTCTCTGACCACAGAAAATTCAATTACCGAAAACTGCAGCTATCAAATTGGTTGAAAATAAATAGCCTTTTATCCAAACCTGGCATGGGCTGGTTTACTTTTAATACGTAGCCATAAAAAAAGAAGCTCTTTCCACAGAGACCTGGTTGGTTACAGAGCGAGAAGCCAAGGAATACTTTGCATCATCAGGTTTTATTTAAAATAAGGCAGGGAGAGGGTAGAAAATAAGTCGTTATGAGACTAATTAGCTGTTGCTTTTTCTCTTTTGTTTTAACAAGTAACTGAAGATTTCTTAAGGTGTCTCCTTTGTTACAATAAGTCCTGTTTTCTTAAATAAGTCTGGTTTCCTGGTTCGTTCGGGTGGGAAGATGTGCAGGTAACAAACCCAAATGCTTTCTTAAAGTACCAGATGTCCCCTCCTGTAATGTTTCCAAACAGAAATTGTGTTTGCAAATGGCAAATAATAGAAAATAGTGCTGCAAGAAGCCTTAGCAGTCACCAGGTTTATTAATTGGTTTCCATTTTTAATGACATAGATTCCATCACATCTCAAGACAGTGTGTTGCAGAGGTTTGTTAATGCAGAGGTTTATGAATGAAGTAGGCACTTAAATGTAGATAAAGGTTTAACATCCTTTTTGATACATGGGCAATGTCGTACAACTACATGTTTGGTGAATGTCTAGATAATACCATCAGCCAGAGTCATCTCTTCTAACAATGCTTTTGCAAAGGGGAAACAGAACAGAAGGGAACAAATTTAAAAAGAAAGATTGTCATTTCCAGCTCTTTCCAAACGGTCGGGGATAAGACTTTCCCTTCCTTTAATTTGTTGAACAACCACGTTCCTTTTTCAGTCTGTTCCTTTGCCTGTAAAGTCCCTTCTACACCATGTCTGAAGACACCATGTCTTTCAGCTGAGGTCCAAAAGGCATCAAAGGCTGGAATGTGAAACATCTCTGTCCTGTCGTAGTCCAGGAGTTCCTCGTTAACAGGTTCTGTTAACGAGTGGCTGCCCAAGAGCCCCTGCCTTCCAGGGATGAAGGATGCTCGCTGAGAGATGGCCCTGCAGTGGCTTGATAGGGAACAATGTGCCAGGCAGACACAGGGCTCGGGATGTGCCAAAGAGCTCTTTCCCAGCACCAGGATGAAAAGCTGGAGATCAAAGCTCAGGCACAAGCAAAGGGAGATAACGCAATGGGCACATGGTCTCTCCTAAACTGCTGCTTTTAAAGGGAGGCTGCCTTTTTTCCTGCAGAATGAATGTCTTTGGCATAAAGGTAACCTTCAAGGGGAGTTAAAGGGCCGAGGAGATTTTTCTAAGAGAAACAGAAACAAGTCAGTATTAAAAATCTCAGGTTTTATTGCTTTGGAAAGACATCAGAATTCCCTAGAAGATCTGTGGGAAAATTCGTCAACTGCTGAGATGGGTAAAAATATTCCTCTATCTCCCACTGGGCACACTGAGAGAATCACAGTTCTAACCATTTCCTCGAAAACTGGAAGCACTTTGTAGTTCCTATTTACTGAGTTTTCATCCTTTGAAAATGCCTGGGAGGAGGGTTACCTGTGGCTCTCAGCTGGAGCGCGTGGGCCAGGAGGGCAACCCAGAGCTCTGCCCTACTTACCCCCTTCAGGTGGCACATTGCATGTCCCCATCCCTCGGTCTGCTAAACAGAGATATGGCGAAGGGTTATGTTGCAAAGTTTTAGTAAAATTAAATAATGATTGGAAAGGGCTTTAAGAAGATTTTGTGAGGAAAGGACTCACTTAGTTTTGAAGAATAGCTGGCTGCTTTTCCATCGCTGTGGTTTTGCAGGTCTGTACACACACGTCCCATTGTACACAAAAGCTGCTTGTTTTTTTAAGGCAGTCGGTGAGTGTATTATATGACATCGAGTCATCCAAAGGGATTGCTGCAGCCAAAATGTCAGGAGAGAAAAGAGGCTGAGAACCTGCACTTTAATCTCTTTTCTGATGTGATTTCCCAATTGCATCAGGAGGCAAAGTCTCCCTGAGCTTAAGGTCTGGTTACGCCGGAAGATAATACACCCCGGTGGCTATGTCATGGTCAGCCTTCCCGGAGCTCTTTCCCAGCTTCCCTGGAGGACACCCAGCTCCCATTGTCTCCTGCTGGGTCTGACAGCTACAATGCTGTTCAAATGTAGTTTATGGATAAAATGTTGTTTAGGTATCTGTAATGGATCCTGCACTCAAAGCCAATAGACTGGTAGCTCAGCCATCAGTTGTCAGCCCATAAAATCGGTGGTTACCTTTCTTGTCCTTTTTTTTTTTCTTTTTCCTTTTTTCATCCTTCTTAAAGTGATGGCGCAAGGGAAGCTGATGGATTTGAAATTACAGGGCAACTCCACAGACGTCTTCAGTAAATGAAAATAAAAGTGTGTTGCAATTTAATGTTGAACTGTATGACTGCAAATAGTGGTGTCCCCACTGCCTTTCTCTGGGGGCTGACTCCTGGCCTAAATTGCTTCTTTGTCACTGTTCACTTGTGTCTCCTCAAAAGCAATAAAATACAGGAGACAATGCTGTAGTGAGGTAACTTATCACTTGCAGCAAAAAACTTCCTAGAAGTGTGTTTATTTAAAGAGCCTGCACATTTATATATATTTTGAATGTCTGCTGCTAGATAACATTGCTTTGCTCATTTTAAAAACTCTGCCTTGAATAAAGAGCTTCTTTGGAAGCTTTTTAAAAGTGTGTTAGTACTTAATGTTGCCTTGGTAGCAGATATCCTCCAGGTTACAGTATTCATTGCCATGCATACAAACAACACATTGACTATGGCCCCACTTTATATTCTCACTAAATCAAGGTAAAGTTTTTTAAAGCCCAATTCATATTAAAAAATTTTCCTGCGGGTGCGAAGTGATTTTGACATCAGCACAGCTCACATTGAGAACCCTCCAGACTTACGGCTTCAGAGCAAAGGAGGGAAAAATATAGCTTGAGGTGGGGACAGGAGTTAGAAATAGGTTAGAGAACCCTTTGATAACGGAGGCTGGACTTTAATTCATGTCAGAAGAGACCTAACTATCACACACCACTTGTCACAGATTTATGGATCATCTATTTTGTTAATGCTTATGGATCTCTTGCTGAACATAACCCTTCTGGATTTTTTTTTTCCTGATCAAAGACTGTTAAAAGTTATAAATGTCCCTGTGATATCTTGAGGTTTTCCCAAGAAGGTGCATTGATGGAACAGTTGTTAGGGTACTCATGAAGTAATATATTTTCCATGTATATCTTAAAAAGTTTCTGAGGTGCACTTTCATTTTAGATATATCGAACAATCTGTGCTTGAAAATAACCAGCTGAGGTGTTTGCTGAATGTCACCACATAGAATGAGGCTGTTTGTTATCAGTGTTACCTGAAATACATAGAACAGTCACTTTAAAATATTTACAACGTTTTTTCTTCAATTCACTCACAAGTAAAGTTTTACAAAATTATACCTGTATGCCTGCAGGTGTAGATGATTATACATAAATAACGTACAGCAAGTTTTTAATCTCAGGTATATCATGATGTGACAACCAGCTCTTCACTATTCCTTCCTGTTAAAATACCTTCTTCAGTCTGAAGTTCTTATCTTAATGACAGTAAAGGCTGCAGACGTTCATGGATGAGCAGCTGCCACCCACCCCCGTGTCCTCTGCCCCATGTCTCATCTCTGCCCTCACCCTTGGCAGGTTCCAATGAGTTTCCTTCCCTCACCATTCAGCGGCTTCTCGCCGGGGTCTAACAGTGATGGTGATTTGTGTCTTGGAGAAAATAGCTAATTTCTGAGAGCTGTGATTAACTGTACCCCTTTTTGTAAATACGGCTTGCAAAATGAAGGATATTCATTATTCCTATGAAATTCCATGTGCAATATTGTATTTCTGCATTCTTAGACTGGACAAAGCCCGGAGGTGTCTGGAGCTGAAGGTTTGCCAAAAGCATCTGAATTACAAATTCAGTGTCTCATTTTCACCTGAGCCATTGAAGTGTCATCCACTGAAGGAAACGCCAGTAGATCGACTTTCATTTTAGGACAAATCTGAATTGTTTTAACTTTTAATTTAGCCACTGCTGGTAGAGAGATCTAAAAATCTTGATGTCTCATTCAGGCTTTGCCAAGGGTGGAGCGAGGCAGGAAGCTCCGCGTCTCTTTGGTGATTAATTAGGCACCTTCCCATAAGGAACATCCCTCGTCCTGTAACCGGGGGAGATTTACTACAAGATTCAGAGTTTGTTGTTGGAATAGCTGGGGAGGGAGATAAAACAAAGTGAAAAGCTGGCTTTCTGAAGAGCTTTCAGAATGGCCATCCCATTGCCTGGCAGGGCAGTGCCGCAGGTGGTCCTCCCCGGGTCGGCCCTGCGGAGCGGGCACAGCACACGCAGCGACGGGCACGGACAGACAAGTGCATCCTCAGAGGAGAGATGTGAAGGGAATACAGATGGTGCCCAAACCACAAAGCGTACGACTCGATCAGGCTCCAGACCTCAGACATCCCTAATTTAAGGGTTATCCAGATACAGGTTTATAGGTTTGCTCATTATAGAAATTAGAGAGTAACTACAGCATTCAGATACTGATTTGAATACCGGTAAAGACCACAGCATTCAGCGGTATTTGGACCAGAGGTGTTAATTTTAATCCATTTTTAGAAAGGCATGATTATTGCTGGCATAGCTATTTTATTTTAAATGTTTTAATTACTCAAGAACAGTTTTAAACAATTCCCATGGCAGCTGAGCTACACTTTGAAGCCAAATATCCTGGCAAGAGACAAGATTACTTTTTTTTTTGGAGACAGCAGGAAAAGGTGTACATACAGAGCACTTCATGAAAGGCTAAAATTATGGTCCAGTGTCCATTCTGTCAGTGACTAGGAATTCATGTAGAATTTCATTTCAAGATCTGTATTTTAGGTACAAATTAGGAGGTTTTATTGCTGCTTTAAAGTGCATGCAGATTATTTTACTTGAATTCCAAGTCACATTATACCCAGCCAAGTCTAGTGTCATTTTACAGACATGAAAACATAGAAACTCTATTCTCTAGTTCCTTATTATGAGACTGAGTCTGTTGTTTATTGATGATGATTTTCCTTTATTTTACTGGAAGCAGCAATGGGAATGAATGTGTTGTGGGAGCTATTTTTACATTTATGTTACTCCTTCAGTGCTTCTCTGTTAGTGTGAAGTGAGATAAAGAACTCTGTAACACATGATTCAAGTGAATGGATAGATGAGAAAAGAGAAAATAGCTGTAGCAGCTAAGCTAATAATTCCCAATTAATAGGCTTTTCATATCTCTGAGCTTGGCAATGTTCTCAGGGAAGTTGAAAGTTTTCATCCTCATTTTCTTTGTTCAAAATAATAGAATTTTTTTCAATTTTATATCAAATTTGGTTAGACCTTCAGAAAATTTCACTGATCTATGTTAAGATGAACTTACAATTGTAATGTTGTCAGAATGACAAGATGACTCAATTAAAGTATGTATAAGGATGAATGATATTTGGATTACATTTTATCTTCTGCGTTTTTCATAATGTTATCTGTGAAGCTTTTGGAGCAGAGCGCTTTAATCTTTTGTAGTGAATCCAGCAGCACAGGGAATGTAGCTCAGAGCACAGATGGGGCTTCCAACCAACAGCGAGAAAGTTGTGAGTGTTAAATGATGGGGCGCTGCATACAGAAATCAACAACTGTAAAAATGCTCAGTCCAGTGGTATCGTGAGAGAAAACCAACGTTTCCAATATTTATCTGAACCTACAACACTTGTGGAAAATGGGGGGGGGAGCTTTCATTGGCATTTCAGTTTAACAGGATTTTCATAAGATATTTGTTGTGTTTCTGAAAGGTTCGAATGGGCACCGGCTGCTCTCTCACAGCCACAAACATTCTAGATAGATCCAGAGAATTCCCTTTTAAATAAGGTGAAGCAAAAAAAACCCCAAAACTGTATATTAAGTTCTGGTATTAATGCAATTGTTTCTCCAGGAATCTTACTGGAATTACTTTAAAAGAACGAACCCCAAGATGTGAACTTAAGGTGGGCTACTGCTTTACTTTTCAAAGAAAAACAGGAAGGAAAGGGAAGCTAAAGTAATGTAGGAATATAAATATCAGAAGTAGAGATAGCAAACGGCTAAATTTGTTTCTCTTAAAGCGAAAACCAGTCTTCTTTTATGTCTGTTGCCAAAGCACCTCACAATCAAATTTTAAGGATTTTTCATGGAGATTTTTCAGCCTGGAAGTGCAGAGGGAGTACGTACATACAGAAAAAGATGGAAAAAGGAGTGATAAACTCCCTAAAAAGTCTGTCAGTAGGAACGACTCTTGAAAATAACATGGTTCTTAGCTCTCTCTGCAACTACATCTCGTCTTTTAACAGTATAAATAGCTGGTTTTAAAACTAGCTTTCTCAACTGAAAATGTTAAATTTGCTGGCATGAGATGCCAGCTTTTGACACTAGAATATAGGACCATTCCATTAGATTTACAGTCCTGAAGTCCATATTCCCTTGAAGATTAAACCCTCATTAAGTTCCCCCCCCCTTTTTTCCCTTTATTTCCTGCCTTTTGCTCACATCATCCTATAACTTTCATAAGCACTCTTGGTTTTAGTGCTTTAATAAAAACAGCTTTGGTGGAGGTTTAAAGGCACTTCAGATTCTCTAAAAACCTTTTGGAAATTCACCCCTAAATCTGTAATTCAACCTTCCTTCCCTGTCCCCGCATCTCTCACTATACATCTTCATTAAGATGCATCTAAAAGAAGGTAGTCTATAATTTAAACAATTACATCAAGGGGTTGATTTTCTTTTTCTCTCTCTTTTTTTTTTTTTTTCCCCACCATTGTTATGACTAGACAGAGGATCATACTGAGTACATTAGCCAGGCAGTGACTCAGGACACCTACTGCTTGGAATGCCATTGCGCTCTGAAAGGAAAGGGATAAAACCGTCTATCCTCCAGCCCTGAACCCCACTCCGTAGTAATATTTCTGCCACAAAAATACTTTGCTGTCAGCTCCAGCAAGGCAGCGTTGGATAGCTGCGGTAGTTTGTTGTCAAAATGAAAAATGGTTCAGTGCAAAAGGTCTCATTGCTGGGATGCTAACAATCAAGGAACACTAAGTCAAGCATTTGACAAGGAACTTTGGTCTTGCTGTTAAATACCACTTAATATTGTCCTGCCCGATAATCCCTGCTGTTTAACAACTGTGCAATCATGGCTCAGTGATGGCATTATGCCTTTTCTGAAGGGAAAAACTAGGCCATATGTCATGCATTTGCCTGCAAAAGAAAATACATGTCTTTTAATATCCAAGGACAATATAAATGTTTCAAAAATAAGACAATTGCAAACACATTATAGTCTTGATTCTTCTTTGGCATTTGTGTCCAGAATGGAGAGGAGTGTTGCAGTTCCAGCTGAGGTTTGTTGTAGGTGAAAAGCTGAGTAACTTCCAGTCCTATCCAGTTGGGAGCTTGTGTGTAGTGTGTACAACCTGGGAACAAGTAAATGCATCCCAGCCTTTATTCAGCAAAGTGGAACGGGGGAGTTTTGCTGTTATCATCTTGGTCTCTCCAGCTTCTGCCTTAAAATGGGCTCCTGTGCAAAATGAGTTGTGTTTTCCAGTTAGGATTTGTTGCCTTCAGAGCATGACCTCTCATGTATCCATGCTGTAACTGGTCCTCCTCAAATAAACCTCTGAGTTCTTTGTGTCATTTTTCTCATTGCCTTTCAATGCCAGATCTCTTGAGTCATCCAACCACCTCAGAGCCGTGTCTCTGTTTTGATGTGCCTTTTTGATGGTTGAGTTCTTTCTGCAAATAATAACCTTTGCTTTTGTGGTTTTAGTCCTATTTAATTGTGAACATCTACTTCTGCATTATGAATAGGGGAATGTATGATATGGAAAGATCCCTCACAAAGGTGATAGAAAGTGTTGCAGCAGAAGATGAATTAGACTATTGACCTGGAAGTCGGTAAGACATTTCTTCATTTTAGTTTGGCTACAAATCCAAGCTGGAGCCAGCAATAATGATATTCACATTGGGTGGGGCAGGGGGGACCAACAAAAACCCAGACAATAGAAAAGTTAAATGGGCAAAACTAAGCATTGTTACTGGTCAGTTATTTCCAGTGAGGAATCGTATAGGCTAAGAAAGTAAAAATTTGCAATAACAACAGAGAAAATAGTGGTAATGGTTTTCAGGGAGTGAATTACTGGAAGGGCAAGAAGCCTGAGCAGTTAAAGAAGAGCATGAAGGCAGGCTTTGAGGAAAAGAGCAGAGACCTGAAACAACTCAACCTCTCCTTAGTGATGCTTCTGGGACAGAGTTTCCCCTTGCTGAAGCGAGAGAACCAAAAGCTGAGCTTGGCAGTTTTTCTAATTTCTCACTGTTTCTCCATCAATGTGCTGTCAGGGTAGGCCTATATTGTGTAGCATTTTGTTTACATATAGACCCAAATGAACTCAATAACCATGTAAGAAGGCAAAGAAATTCTGGAAGACATGGCTGATGGCAAATATTTTTCTATGCTTGATGTGTCAGCAGGGTTCTGGCAGGTGCCCTTAGAAAAATACAGCACACATTTTTGTGCATTCAACACCCCCTTTGGGAGACACTGTTTCCTCAGGCTGCCCTTTGGGTTATGTTCAACACCTGAGGTGTTCAAAGGAAAATACAACAACTGTTTGATGGTATAGAAGGTACAAAGGTTTGTGTAGATGACATTTTGATCTGGGAAAACCAGTAGAGGAACCAGTCAGGTGTTCTTAGCAGCCTTGGAAAAAACCAGGAGTTCGGCTAGAAGCTAAACCAACAATAAAAGTAAATTCTGTGAAATGGAAATAACCTACCTGGGAGAGAAATGGGCACAGCAAGGGGAAGTGTAGATCACAACAAGCTTGAAGCTGTGACGGCCCCAGTAGGAGAAGAAGGAGTCAGAGTTTTCTGAAGTGTGGAGAAATCCGTGGAATGAGAGACTCGTGCCTGACCCTCCATCGCGGTGTGAGAACCGGCCACCATCCCGAGGGGAGCAGCAGTGCACAGGGAGAGACTCTGACTCCTCATCACCAAATCGGTATTTCAGAGTGCTGCCAACTGATAAATATTTCAAAGAGACACAGTGAAAATACACTTACATCACAGAACACCAAATTTATATGTGCAGTTCCTGCATTAGGAATTAGCAAATCCCTTGGCCAGATCAGCCAGGTGTATATATCGATATTTGACTGCTGTGACCCGTCGTAGAATAGACTTGCTTTGAATCTGGAAACCGATACAGAGATGACAGGAGAGATTGTTCGGTTTTGTTTGTTTCTCAGCATTTATCTCGGTAAACTACCTTTGGAAGGTTTTATTGGGGGAGACGATACTTCAGAGAGCTCTTCAAATCTGTTAAGTCTCTGTCTGGAGAAGCACCTATTTTTAAAATTACTAAAATATTGGGCAAGGTTAAGATCTCATATAATCCCCTCTGGCTTTGTGAGGTCACTCCCATGTATAAAAAAATGGGGACACCTCTGTTATTGTTAGTATTATTATAAATTATTGCTCCTCTCCTTTTAAAGACATTGCCTGTTGTCATGATTTCAGATACATACCCGAGACCTCTGTTAAAGAAAAGCACGTGCAAACTCGTATAAAAGCAAAGCTAGGCTTATTGGACCAAATTCTGCCACATTAAAACTCTGTTCTTTTAACCTAAACTTTTACCAAAGCAGTCCTTGTGCTTGCAATAGATGAGAACAGGACTTATATAAAAAGAAAGTTAAAATAGTTTTCTCTTTGGAATTCGTCATGGTAGAGCATTCGATATCTCTGTTCTGGGAACAAAGCAAGCAGTGAATCACTGATGATTTTGCCATAAAAATAAGTAAATCATTGAATGAATTTAAAAGACTGAAGGAACTGACAGAATTTGTGGTTTCACTGTAATCTCTCTTGAAAATTGTTTTTTTCTCTTTTAGTTCTCTAAGTAGGTGAATGAGTATCACCTTATATTTAGAGTAAAGAAAAGGCTAATCTTTATTGAGCAGCTATTCCTGTGCAATATATACATGATTTTCTGTAGAGCGGGGGATTTTGTTTGTTTGTTTTTGTCTTTCCAGTGATGCAATTCAAATCCATTGGCTCCACAGGAGCTCAGTTCTGTTTCAAGTATCCTTAGCTTTATGAGTAAGGCACCGCTTTCCTTGCTCAATAGCCCCTGAGGGAGAGCTTTAAATGGGCCTGGAAATTTATTACTGAAACTCTGCAAGGAAATGATAGTCTGCCAGACTGAACAAAACGGCAGATATTGTGTCAGATATGTCATATCTTGTCAAATGGCAAGTACGTGGCTACTGGGATTGTGTTTCTATTTGCTGTGGATATAAGCCGGTCTCAATTGTTAGGAAGGATTACTCGGCCTCTTACATTCAAGAGATGAAATGGAAAAGAAAATTGTTTCAAGATTTTCAGTGCTAGAAGCTGGCTCTGTGTGTTGGAAGTATTTAGGTCAAGTGACAAAAATGGAGGAACTGCCCCCAGGGTCTCACCTGAAAAAGGGGTTTGTCCAGTTTTGGTGTTTCCCATATTTATATGTGGGAAGAAGATGATGAGAAAAGATGGAAACAGTCTTCCACTTGAAACTGGAGGTAGAGCTGGAAATGCTCCATATCAGCTGGATTTGGAGCTGGGCAGTATTTGATGCATGAGTAGAAGGGTTTTTCACACGGCCTCACTCTTCAGGTGAGACGCCTTCATGCCTGGGAACTGAGCGAGGGGTGGTTTGGAGGGGAAGAGGTGTCACAGCTTTGGCCGCTACAAGTATTTCTGGTAAATCAGACGGGGCTGCCTGTCCTTCGCAGATCTGGATTCACCAGCTTCCCAATTACAGAGGAGCTGAAAGGCAGTAGTACAAGCAATACCAGTGGTATTTCTAGTACTTTTTAGCTAATAATTCCCTAAATAGTCACTTTCAAAAGACAGGGAAGCAAAAAAAGCTCCATAAACTGCAAAAGTTTAAGCTCCAAAATTACCTATGTGCCTGCAGCTTACCTCGAAATGCTAATTGCTGAGGAGCCTTGCATTTAGAAGTAAACCTGTTATTAAAAAGGCACAGTGATCTTCTAGGAAGGCATAAATAACCTGTACCATTTTTACCATTTCTTCTCTAGAATGGAGATTATATTAGCAGATCTAGGTTTATTAATGGAGCGTAGTTACAAGCCAGTTGAAATGTCTCACTCTGGATTAAAAAATGAGGTTTCCAGGATCACTCTGGACTTAAGCCAAAAGCTTTGCCTTTTGGGTTGTCGAGTCAAAGGCACTTATGAGCCATTCTTGTTGTTTCCCTCTCGTTTGTATCATTAGCTGTGGAAACTGATGTTACTTACGGATGTCAGACCGGTAGCCAGCCAGGATGCAGTGGAACTTTGTCCTCAATTCTTCTTCATCAATCCCTAATCTAATATAGCTTGCTCTTGAGGAATGCTTTGCAAAATTCTTGTGGTATAAGAATAAGACTGCAAAATAGTAAATCAGGTATTTGGGCTCCTACACTCAATTATTTCATCTCCAACTAGTCTATCTTATCTTCTCATTTTTCTCCAAAGAAACAGAAAAATACTTTATCATATACTCCCTCAATAGAAGAAATCAAAACTGATTTCTAGATCATTCCAAATTCTTCTTCTTCGTCTGGGAAGTTCACTGTCCTTCTTTACCATCTGGCAACTGACTTGAGAAAAAAAATCCAGCTCATTTTTAGTAGTCAGTTTTTTCAACTGAAAGTAAAGTGATTGGATCTTGCTCAAAAATTATAGGAAAACCCCAAAAGTTTGCTGGAATCAAATTCACAGCAGTGTGGTTGGAAAAGGAACAACTTTCTCCCATCTTCTTTTTAAAGTTACAGCACTCTAATGGTTGCTCTAAATTCTATACCTTGAGTATCTGTTTTCAACCAGATATTCAGGACTAGATATGAATTGAAACACAGTGGTTCGGACCCGTTGCAGTTGTGGGAGGTTGTAAGCAGGTTGAGTCACCCAAATCACTCTGCACCTTGGGGTTTTCCTTTACTTCACCAACAAATATAAACCTTATTATCCTGAGCTGCTTCCTGAACTGGCTCCTTTCCAGGGTTTTTCCTTGCCAAAATATTTGGCTGACTGTGGAGACGTTCTCCATATTTTAACTTCCTGAATTGAAGTTAATGGGACCCACCTGGTCTGGTTTGGAGATGAGTCAGCAGAAGAGTCCAGCATATTTAGAAAGAGTCCTTGAAAGTCATATCTAATAGAGACTCAAACCCAACGAAGCTGGGAAGCCAGGATTTACGTCACTGAGGCTTAAAATTTCATTTGCTGCAGTGCTGTGGTAGTAACTGCATTTCAGTATTTTTTCCTGGGTTTTTATTAGAGTATTTGTCCAGAAATATAATCTTTCAAGTATCAATTGCCTTTGCGGTTGCAGCAGTTTGAGTGGGCAGCTTTGTGTTATCTTTCATGCTTCACCTCCCAAGCAAAACTTACCTCTATGAGCAAAGACCCTGAGATCAAGGCATGTCTTTGCTGATCGTATCACATGATGGTATGAGCTGCAATGGAAATACAGATTGGAATTTCTTTCTGTTCTCATCACGCCAAATGAAATTGCTGCTTCTGCCAGCAGTTCTTCAAGACTAGTTTTAACACCTCTCTGGTGGGTTTCAGAGCCTGTTCTAGGCTGACGATAAGCCAAGCCGGTGTTACCTAAACCTTGCGGATGCTTCTTTCTGCAGTCAGGGCTTTCATCCCTCTCAGCCTTTCCGTTCCACTGACAATGAGGTTATTCCTTGAAGAGCTGTAGGAAAAGCACATCGACAGCATTTTTTTTCCCCTTGAGCAGACTGGCTGCACATACAGAGGCAAATTTTTCATGCCAAAGCCCAAATAGGGAGTCCAAACACATTTCTAAGTGCACCTTATTTATATATCATAGAATAGTTTGGGTTGAAAAAGACCTTTTTTAAAAGGTGTTTAAAAGATCATCTATTCCAACTCCTCCTGCAATGATCAGGGACATCTTCCACTCAATCAGGTTGCTCAGAGCCCCATCCAGCCTGGCCTGGAATGTTTCCAGGGATGGGGCATCCACAGCTTCTCTGGGCAACCTGGGCCAGTGTTTCACCACCCTCGCTGTACAAAATATCTTCCTTATATTTAGTCTAAATCTCCCCTCTTTTAGTTTAAAACCATTACCCCTTGTCCTGTCGCAACAGACCCTGCTAAAAAGTTTCTCTCCATCTTTCCTGTAGGCCCTATACCTCTCAGCTTGGTGTCCTCTGCAAACTTGCCGAAGTTGCACTCGATCCCACTGTCCATGTCACTGATGAAGATATTAAACAGTACTGGTCCCAGTATGGACCCCTGAGGGACACCACTTGTCCCTGATCTCCATCTGGACATTATGCTGTTGACCACTACCCTCTGACTGGGACCATCCAACCAATTCCTCGTGCACCCAACAGTCCACAGGAGTGCACCACAGTAGCCAAAGGGAATACAAGCAATGTCTTCTTGGAAATCTTTCTGTGAATATCCCAGTCATGTTTCAAGAGAAGGAGTTTTAGCTAAAGAAAATAGAGCTGGAAGTGGAGAGCAAGCTTTTGGTCTTACTATAGCTCCTGCCTTGCAAAATTGCTTCTGCTGCAACCTTCAGCAGAATTCCAAACTCTCAGCATGGCAAAGTCACTGTCCCAGGCAGAACACTCCATCACACACCGTAGAAAGGATGAGTGAGAGACAGGGTCTGATTATTTACAATATGTGTAGCTTATTGTGCTTGGGGATATTACGGAATGAATGCAAAACGAAAACGACTTGCCTTCCTTAGCTGAGGTTAGGGCTACTAATTACAACTTCGTCTCTTCCCAGTGAAACTGATCTGACCCTCTTCAGCGCAGATCAGTCATTCTGCTCAGTAGCAGGCTCCTAAGTGGCAATCTTTCATTCGTGCTCCTTCCTTTCTTCTCTCTGGTAATTGAAATGCTAAGGCTGAGCCAAGACTAGATGAAACTCTTCAAATGTGTATTTGTGGTTTGCAGAGAATTCTCTACATCAACGTTCAATGTTTTTATGAGAAAAAAAAAAGAAGTTAGTAGTAAGATGTTCCCTTGGAGGTAGTGATAGTTTCACCCCCAAATGAACTTCCCTAAGAGGATGAATTAAAAGCTGTATGAAGTGATTGATAACCGGTATGAAGAAATTGCCTGTTCTGCTCTAAAGCCAGTTCCAGAAACGAGACAACTTGTCAGGCAAACGCAAACACCTCGCAAGAGGCCAGGATGGTCCAGGGCTTCCCCATCTGACGGGCAGGTTCATCTCCCAGTGCTTGTTGGGAGCTGGCTTTGCCATGAAGCTTCAGTCCTGAATTCTGTGTATCGTCTCAAACATTTTAACAGTTCCAAAGCTGGGCCTTCAGAACTGGTTGATCTGGGATGTGGGATTCTCTCCTGTGCCTGACAAGTGGGGCAAAGGAATCCTGGAGTGTCCAGGGGGATGGAGAGAAGCAGCACCCCTGACCCAGGCATCAAAGGAAGAGGGGGGCTTCTGCAGATTCCCTAAGACTTTAGAGTAACTAAATAACCTGTTAATTATAGAATAACTGCAGCAAATAAGACCAGAGAGTAACAATAGCTTTTGTCTCATGGCTCGTAATACATTTAGCAAGTCCTAAATATCAGAAGTAGGACCATGTGCAAACTCTTTTTAGGGTAGTTAGGGTAAAGTACTACCTTTTTTTTCTTTTTTCACTTTACCTATCAAATTAGTGAAGAAATCATTTTAAGTTTGTAGCGGTGCTTGTACACTTGTGTCCTGGAGGTAACTAGCCATGAATGAATTTGAGTTAGTTAATAAATGTACATGTAATGAGGCTGATCTTAAGTTTTACCTTAACTTGAGATTTTCTGTGCTTTTTTAAGGTTTGTGCTGAAATGAAAGATACTTTTGTGACCTTAATTTCAAGCTAGCAACATTTTCATTTTCACCTGGGAATATTACAAAAATCCAGCCACAGCATGGTTATCGGAGCTAGCGTCGCGTACATATTTCCAGACAAATCCTTGTTTCTAATTAAAATAAACAATGGATTCCTCAGAGCTATGAGATCTTCAATAAACCAAAGTTTAAAAAAAAAAAAAAAAGAAGAGCGAGCGCAGATAATAGTTTAATTAATAGAACCTGGCGCCCTTCCAAAGTACACTATGTCAGTTGAAGTATGTGAGGTGGAGAAGCTCAGGGTGGTTGGCGTGTGAAAAACATCTCTCATGATGAGTCTTGCAGGAAAATGCCAGTCACGCTCCAGTGAGCATCGTCAGGTGTCTGGTCTCTGCCGCCTTCACCCTCCCTGTCCCTGCGACGGGCTGCTTGGCGTTCTCTGCCAGATGTAGCAGCATTTGAAAGGAATTCCACTGGATGCTAAGTGGAAGGGTCAAATTAATCTCTTTGTGCTGCCTGGCTGGGGAGGAGGGGGACAAACCTCCTGAGCCCGGGTCAGGGGAGCTGGAGGCTGGTGATGAGGCATCGGTGCTGTCACTGTTGGGGCATGTTGGGCTGAGCACAAAAACAGGAAGGTGATGCAGTTGCCAAGAGGCTCAAAGCAAAAGGTGTCAGATCTACTTCCACCTTGCTTAGGTATCAACTGATGACTTCCAATGAAAATATTTTCCCTTTAGACCGCTTTCCAGATTTCCAGAGGCAAGAGAGATGTGCATTGTGCCGACAGCACTGCTATTACAGGTAGCCAACATTTTTCCTTGGGAGAAGCTGACATGGGTCAAGCGTCAAAATATCCAAAATGCTCAACTCCCTTCTCCCTGCTCCCCCCTCCTTCCTTTGCTCCATATAGATGGAATTCTCTCCGTTGTTTTTCACAGAAGCAGCTGTTGTTGCTTCAAGAGCCTTATTGTCTGCAGACCTTGTTTGTGGAATCCTCCTCTTATTCCTTTCTCCACTGCCCGTGTCAGGAAGTCAAGTCAGTCCAGTTTTGTTTCAGCCCAAGTCATGGCTCAGCTGGGAACTGTAATTGGGTTGGTCTGGTTTTCATTTTTGGCCAATAATAGCCGAGTAATGACGTTACAGAACCCTCAATTTAAATGTGGAAGGATCACCATGCAAAATTTCAGCCAGGGAGCGGCTGTCACTCCCATCTCCTGCTTCAGGGCAACACTTGTATTTCCAGCACAGGGTGCAAACCGTAGGTGTCTGACAGACTGGTGGGTCCACCCAAGATGGTGGAAGTTTGAATAATGTTGGGAACCAGAAGAGCCGTGTCTGCTTCTCATTACACAAAGCTCTGTTTTAAATAAGCTGTTTGTGATGAGGTATTTTGCTGGTCAAGCAAATGTAAATGAGCTTGTGACTGCCCAAACGTTGCTTTTTGTGGACGAGTGTCACTTGTTCAGCAAAGGGCAGTGTGACAGGGAATGAGAAGACAGTGGTTGGGTTTTTCACCGGGGGCTGGGGGTGGAAGGGGTGTGTGGCTTCTGAAGTTAATCATTCTTCAAGGGCACAAGGCACAGCAGAGCCAGGTGCGTCTGATTTCCCCAGGGCCTGATTATCTCATGATAACCACATCCTCTGAAGTTGATTTTCTGCTATGTTTTCCCAGGTTTTTGTACAAAGGAATGATTTAGGTAAACTGAATTGACCATAAAATTTACCAAGCGGATCCGCCCCCCCCTCCTCTTTTTAAGAACCTCAAGTAGCCAGTCTGCTCAGGGAGAGAGGTTTGCAAAATGAAATAACCTCACTTATATTTTTAATTTCAATCATGGACATCATCTCCACTGAAGCTTTATGAATGTGCAACTCCAAGATCAGCCTTGGGCTTGTTGAACTCAAGCATGGGTTAAGGAATTGGGGAGGGTCATAATGCAAATGTCAAAATAAACAAAAAATACAGTTTGTACACACCTTGAGCTGCTGACACCTGCTCCACTGCTGTGCTTTAAGGTGGCTCAGCATTCCCATTCCCCCATTCCCATTCCCTTGGACATTATTTAAGGAGTATAATGCAAGCTGCTAGATCCCATGCCAGCAGCCAGACATTTGAGAGCCGGTTAAGCATCGTAGCCCTCAGCGTTGTAGCAGGGGAAGTCCTTCTGAATCAAGTCACATTTCCAGCTCTGCTACTAGCTCGTGCCGTGAGGCTGGACAAGGCAGTTCGCTTCTTTGTGTGTTGTTTTTCAACAACAAGGAGAGAGATGACTTAATCTCTAATGGATATGAGAAGAATTCAGGCTTCTTTAGATCACTGATTTAATTCCAACAAAAATCTCTGTAGACAATTTAGACACACTATTATTAGTAGTAATGCCGTAGTAACACTAATAGGCAAGATATGGATTCCTCAGCTTATGCAGCCAACCCTGCTTCTTAATTATTAGTTTTACTTCAAAGCAAGTAGAAAAACGGGAAAAAAACCCACCCTGTTGACAGTCTCAATACTAACAGGAGGGCCCAGACTCCTGTGTCTTGTAGTAAATGTGACATTTCACCTAATGTGTCTAAAAATAAAAGGGAAGCAGTGGAGAAAGTGCCTGTTACCTGCAGGTTCAGCCACACCCTGGTGCATTCTTTGCCTGATGAGATCTTTTTGTGACAGAGCCAAACTCCAGATTTCCAAAAGCCAAAGTGTCAGTCAAAAATGGTAATTTCACCTCCAATCCTTGCTCACCGCCATTAATGTTTCAACCACTGACAATGAAGCAGTGACAGGAGTTGGATCGTTTCCCTTGAAAGGAGTTTGACTCAAAGAAGCACTCTGAACTTTTGAGGTTCTAATTCTACCTGTAGAGATGAATTTAGGGACAGGTTATCGCTTCTGTTACCTTGAATCACTTTGGCTACCCTGAGTGCCCAGTGGCAGGATCAGCCCCCAGTGGAAACATTGAGAAGAACCTGTATTTCAGTGGGCTTTCATCTCCTAGAAAATGGTACCAGTTCCCATCTACATCAGCCATCTCGCCTGCCAAGACCTCTGCTCGGAGACAATGTGTTGTCTCAACTGGAATACACCCTGACAGAGGACTGCTGTTTCTGCCGGAGCTACAAAACCTCCACAAATGACCAGAGCTCTCAATATCCCACTCTGTAAATCTCTGTCGATGGTAGACAGCAAAGATCCTAATCATTTCAGATGGCACAGTCATACGGCAGATCATGGTCCTTTTTAGTCAAAGTAGCAACTTCTACAGTGAGTTGAGAATTTCTGGAGGAAACTTTTTCATCATGATTCATCAAACCACAATTTTTTTGCAAGAACGTATCCATTTTGACCAAAGCTTCCCAGATCCAGGATCACTCCTGGCTTTGAACAGTAAAATACATCTCTAACAGACGGTGAGAATATTTGAATTGGAATAACCGAGGTCCCAAGTGAAAACTTTCACCACTGGGCTATTTTATGTTCTTGGGCGGGTCTTTTCTATTTCTCTAAAAAATTTATTCCTAATGCAGAGAAAAGATGTTTTTTGAAATCTCAAGCTTTTGTGGGATGGGAAATCTGTCAGGCATCTTCGGATTTTATCCAGAACTCTTTTTTTCTCCTTTTTTTTCAGGAATATTTTTCTGAAGCATCACTCTCTTGTTTTAGACATATTTTTAGCTAAAACTAAAAGCAGATGGAGGAGATTAGTTTTTGTATTTTTCTGAGGGAAATAGTGAAATCATCAAATTTTGCTTAGAATGAAATTTATGGAAATGGCTGCAAGAATTGATAAGAATAAACATTTTTTTTGCAAAACCGAAAGAGGATAATTTTGCATGCTTTCAGTTTCCTAAAATAAAATCAATGTCTGCACCATCAATATTTTGTTTAAAATTTTACTTAGGCACCTCAACATTTTCTTGAATAAAACTTTTTTTTCACTGAAAAAATAATTGCAAGGCACTTTTCTTTTACCACTTTCAGTGCAAAAACCTGATTATCCGAAGGAGATTATCTAACCCAAAGTATTTGAAAGAAAATAGAAGAGAAAATATTCAGTTAAAATTTAGGAATCCTTATTTTAAAAACTTATATGTTTTCTAAAACATCATATGAATCTTAAGATATTTTCACCATTCTGATTTTTTATTTTTTGCCTCCCCATTATATTCAGAGGTTCCAGCCAGCAACAAGACACCATCAACCTCTTCTTTGACTTTGCTCAAACTAAGATATCTTGTTTCTAATAGTGCCAGATTCTGAGGTTGAAAATATTTGGCTTTCTTTCCGATTAAAATATAATTTCACTTCGTCTAACCAGGAAGATAATGTTATTTTCCATGCCCACCCTTTATCTTTTGTATTCAAATGAGAACCTTTTAGCTGGAAGTTGATTTTCTATTGCAAGGTGATGCTCTAACAGTCAGAGGGTGTTTATACTGGTACTGCAGAAGTGAATTCAAATAGTCACCAACATTTTGGAGCCCTCAGCTGGAGATGTCAGATGAAATGGCTGAGGAAAGACATGTGGTTGGGATAAACATGGAAACAGGCTTCAGGACCAAGGTCACCCATTCAGCTCAAGGTTTCTGCAACAGCACAGAGGCACCTGGTATTTTGCAGGTTGGTTCTTCCATCTCTGACTTTCAAGCTGCGTAGCTTCAAGAGTAGGTTTGGTATTTTAACAGAATTAGGAGTCACATGAGTTGGTAACCAAGCCCTGAAGTTTATGAATCTGATACAAGGCTTGTGCTGTTGATATTTTGAGAACTGTAACGTGGGTGTCGAGGCCTTAGGATACCATGTGTCTCATGGTATCCCTCTGCAAGCTCCGGCAAGGGGCCTCGTAGCAACACTGGAAATCCCCACGGTCACATGAAGTGTGCTTTCCTGGCATGCCAGGCACTGAGCTCATGTGGAATGTCTGACTAAAAGGGCTTTCTCTATCTCAAACTGGATGAAACAGCAGGCAGTCTTATTGTTTTTCCTGAAACCTGCCTCCCTGCATGGGTGAGTGCTCTGGCACACCAAATTTTCCCCCCCTTTCAATAAAACCAATTCCTTTCTGCTCTGCCTTTGAGGGGTCTATACAATAGCTGAGGAGGAAGGTCCTTTTTGCTGCCTTCCATCTCACTTGAGGTGATAATATTCCACCTTCCCAAAACTCCCCTCAGCGTTCCAGCTTGTGACGGCAATCTGATTTTGTCTTTAATAGTAATATTAAAGGGCTTCTCTCAGCGGGGCTGTTTTCTGAATAGACAACTTCCAAAGTGTAGACCCTGAACCCTGGAAATCCAGATTCTGGACTTGGCCAAATCTGTGGGGCTGCATACCATGGAGTGGAGCGGGATGGAAGCCCTGAATACCCAAAGCAAAAAAAGAATGTTGGAAACAAAAAAAAAAAGAGTTGTGTTCTGAAATTCTGAAATTACTCTTTTTTTCTGGCATTGTGGTGTACCATCTCCCCTCTCACTGTACACAAGCAGAATAAACATTGAGTGCATATGGATCTCCTTGCACAGGATGCCAACAGATGGCAATATTCTATCATCGTTACACAATCCATTCTCCCTGTGCATTGCAGAAAGTTTGCATTTACTTCTTTATCGTGACATAAGGAGTTGATGAATCTTGGGCTTGTCTAGTCCTAGAAACACTTCTCTACTGTGATTTTTTTTTATTTTTAACGTCTATTGCAACTGTATGTTCTAGTATATGGAACATTTGAGAATTTTACAGAAGTCGTTTGCAAAAGATGGTGATGTCTAAATACCACTCATAGCTCCCCTCAGGAGCGCACAGACTCTCTGCCTAATGTAGATGCCTTCCCAGGCAGCTCTGGGTGTTCCATCCTCAGGAATCACCTTTTCACAGTTCTCCCCTCTCCTTTTAGATTCTACGTGTACCCACATTTCCTGGTGCTCCCCCAGATCACCAAAGTACCACGCGGCAGTGCAAACTGTAGTAATTGTGCAAATGGAACCACCATTCCATGATTATGTGATTCTTTTCTGTTTACCAAAGATTTTCTTTCTCCTTTTCAGCCTTCCTTTTCTGGGCTTCATGTTTTACCCTCGGGACAACTGAGGGTAAAACAACTGAGCTGTCTGTAAGGGCTCACTGGATTTGGGAAGGCTGTTTTCACCTCTGTAGCCTCTGTTAGAGTTTGTTGTTTTTTTAGGAAAACATACTATTTTGTAGCACAGTTGGGTGATCTTTAAATTTGATTGGTAAGGAAGAAAAAGGGTTGTCTCCTGTCTCCACATCTTCCTGCCTTGTGTCAGACAAACTGGAGGGAGACGTTGGTAGTGAATGAAGAAACAGAGTTTGCAAAGTCCCCCTGCAAATCCCAGCAGGGATTTCCTGACCTCTTGGGACACCAGCATGGAGTGCTTCACACAGTAACAAAGTGGCCAAAAAAGCCACTCAAGGAATCACAAGAAAACATTTGTAATAAAACAGTTGTCCAACTCAGATGCATCATAACAAGTTTGACTTTCCTCTTGGCAGCCTTTCTGCATTAAAGAAGATGAGCTAACGAACATGGCGATAGCATTTCTGCACCCTCATCCATCTGTGTTTGTGTATTTTAACAGCCAGGTCTTTTGATGACATCTTTTGTAATGTTTCAGCCAGTTTTCTATTTGTATTTTCAGGTTTCATTGGGTTTTTTTCCCTCCTGTCATCCAGGAAGTCAGAATCAAACTGTCTTTGTGCAATATCAAGTGGTGCAGAAGACACCAGTGTCCCTTCAGCCCCCATGGCTCAGAAATGTGTTAGTGACAGCAAACAGTCCCCTGAGACACAGGACAGGAGGGCTGCTATTTCAGATAGGTTTTCGGTTGAACATGCCGGTTTTGTCTGAAACGAACCTCCTCAGTCCCTGTTGGTCACTTTTTCCTAGTTGTTGTGAGCCAACATTTGGCAGGGAAAGGAAAACAGATGGTCCTCAGCATATTGTCCTGTTTACTTTTTCTCAGTTCACTTTCTGAAGTAAACTGGTCTTTTCTTCTTCCTTTTTGGGCCAGGAATCCACACGTCTTTACAAAACTATACAAATCTTTTAATGAATGTGCCTTTTGCCTTCCAATTATTATGCCAATAGTTGAAGCAGGTATAAGCCGTGTCTTGCATCCTGTGACAACACACATCAGCTTTGACCTCTATGACAAAGGCGGGACTCCAGCAGCAAATCCGCAGGCAATAAAAATAAGACCACCAGAAAACCAACTATCATTTATTTCTTTTTAAAAGTGTTTCTTTCTTTCGTTCACCCAGCAGACTTTCCCTGTGTTGAAAGGGATCCCCTGGTCACAAGTCAGCAGGCGAGGCTGTCGAAAGCTTTGACAGTCAGTCGAGTGGAACATTACAACACATGGTAGCAGCACGCACCAATGGAGAGGCCCTTCGCCGCATGGACCTCCCTCCAAGAGCAACCTCACATCGTTCTTCATCCAGGCCCCCTCTAGTCATTCAGATCCCCTACTTCCACTAGTCCCGACATTGCCTGGGTCCCCAGGTTGCCCTTTTCCACAGGTATTGCTAAAGCAAATAGCACACAGTATTTACTAGGTGCAACACTTTAAATCATATTAATCTAGCCAATAAAGTATTTATGGCCAATAAAAATTCCACAGTGGCGTAGCTGATCCGTAAGGAGGATGAATGAGGGACTCACGTCCTGCCCCAGCCAGACTGTCCAAAGCCCTGGGAGGAACAGGGGAGCAGCAGGAGGAACTGGCCCCACAAAGCTCAAATGGCCACGTGGTGGGATGGCAGGAGAAGGGGACACGGCAGAGTTCTCTGACATTTCTCTTTGCAGTTTTTGACTTGTGAGCTACAAACAAAAATGCATGAATCATTATGTTGATGATTTGGCTACAGTGGCATAAAATGTGCTGTCAAACAAACAAAACATAGGCCTATGTTCACTGCTAAATGCTTTGTTACCCTGATTCAGGGAATGTAGATATCCCAAAATGGAGTGGGCATTTCTATGGAAAACACCAAGCTATAAATTCCTATAAATTTCATGGGAAAGGAAATGAAGCTCCTGGCCTTGATAGAATCACAAAGATTTACAGATCAGTATGAACCCTAATAGCAGATCAGAATATGTCTGTGCTGTTGGTGGGGGAAAGCGTGTGGAAGGTTTTTTCACCCTTCTTTTGAAGCATCTAGTTCTTGCCATCATTGGAGAGCATGTACTGAGCAAGCCTCAGGAGTTCTGCTTTACCTCTAAAGTCTCTGTTACCACTAAACCACAGTCTCGGTTTCTGCCAAAAACATTAACATTAAAAAATTTTATCACTATATATGGCTGATCTAAGGAATGGAAACTATTGACCATAATAAAAAGGGGATTTTTTTCAAATATCAGGTGAGCCTCCAGGTTCTTACTTGAACACAAGGAAGCCAAGTGCTGCTCTGGTCTGAGGGAACTTAATCCTGAGGCACAGCTGTATTTGTCGTGCATTGTATAGTTTTTAGTCAAAACACATTCACCTATAAATCTCATAAACATTGTTAAGATCTCTAGAAAATACTAAATCCTCAGCACATTGCCAAGAGACTACTGGGTAGAATATAGACTGGCTGTGTTCCTGTGCGGGGGCCTGTTCTCGCTGTGGTTTTTTGGAGAATGCATCAGCTGCCCAATGATCACTCCTGGTTGCAGAAGGCAGACGAGTTGTTTACTCTTATGAGGAAAGGAGATGACTAAGATGACTCTGTGAAACTGTAACACATCAAAATGCATCCCATAAGCTTCTCAAACTATGACCTTGGCCATGTGTCTGACCAAATCTCAGCATCTCCCTTCCAAACATCTTTTTAACAGCCCTTCTCCTTGGATTAGGTGGGTGACTCCAGGAAGGATTTCTCTCTTTCCGCTGCTACTACAGAGTTCATACAGCATCTTCACCTATTTATCTGCCAGTGAATGGGTCAGACTTGGTACCACAGCTAAGTCTTGGAGAATAATGGAAAGCCAGGTTAAAGACTAGGTTAGGTGAGATCCTTACCTTCTCAGGCCTAGCATGTTTATGCTTTTGATTTTTTGATAGATGTCACTGTTGAAGTTCTTGTGCTTGTTATATATAAGTGATTTTCTTAAGCCCAAAGAGTCCCTGAGTAGCTTATGGCTTTGGGGATCTCACAGACCTTTCAGCAAATTATGAATTGGTCTGATCTCCCTTTTTCATTGGAGTCAAAGATATTGAATGAGACAGTTCCAGTGGAAATCACCTCCTTTTATACATTAGCTCACTAGAGTAGATAGGATGAAAATTAGGATACTTAATTGCCTAGGTTGATTGGCATCTGGGAGCCCTGTGAGTCAATGGGTGTTCCTTAGACTTTTTGGAGACAGCCAGACTTCTGGTGTTACTGACAGGTATCTGTGCTGCCACTTCCCAGGGATGTGGATAGGCACTTGCTATTTTTAGATGGAACATAGAGGAAGAGGAGAAGGTAAGAGACATGAACTCATGGAACAGTTTATGAATTGTCTCTGACATTATGTTGCCTAGTCAAATCCATTTCTTAATCCGTACTAGTTTTGCCAACATCTTTCCATGTTGCCACCCAAGTTAACATTCTCCCTCTTTGCAGGTTAATGAGTTAGTGTTGTTGAATGCCATTCTACAACAATGACAGCAGAAGTGTGAGGAGAGGGGCACTCTCACTGCAAATACAAATATATGAGGTTTTTTGTTTGCTTACTTCTGTTATTTTCCATGCGAATTCTTAGGTGACTTTCCATTTGACATCTTGTGCAGCTCTGAAAGGAGATTGCTCGGCAGAACTTGTGCCTGCAACACCACCACCCTTTAGAACAACAAACCCATCAGTACGTGTCATTCTAAAAACCCTGACATGGCATGACATAAAAATGAACAAGGGCAACACCCTTTTACCAAAAGCAGGCAGTGACACTGGGGTTCTTGATGATCCATAGGTCCGGTCTCTCAGCTGGATGAGCTGCATCACTTTAGACCAGCAGATACATTTGGCCCTTGGGAAGCCTCAAATTCTCACACTCTTCTGTCATACAGACCATTTCAAACTGCAGAAAAAAAAAGCTACATCCATCAGTCAGATTTTCCTTGAAATGAAATTGTTTCAGCACCTACGGAGCATACACACCACCAGCCCTCAAACGGGGTAGGGTCTCCAGCTTTTGTTCCCATGCTCCTTGGGAGAGAGGAAGCCTGTGGCAAAAAGATGAATTTTCCATTCCTTTCTGAAAGAATTAGGATTTGTTGTGGTCATTCTTAATTACCGGGAGGATTTGTGGTTATCTCACACCTCGTCGGACCTGGTCTACAACGAGATAGAGACCTTTTTTCTGTCAGCTCATGCACCTGGCTCTCAGCCTGATGGTTTTGCAGCTCTGGTTTCTCTCGTTCCTGTGCTCCTGTGCAGAAGCACGGGCAGTCTCTGGCTGAGAGCAAAGAAACAAAACTTTCCATGAACACGAAATATTGCATAAGTTGGTGTATGTATGTGGAACTGCCTGCACGCGTATAGCGACATCTGCATATATACTTTCTTTTTTTAATCATTTCATATGCAGGCAAAGGATTCTGTACTTCAAGTCGTATGTTCTTGCATTGTATGATGTGATGGAAATTAACACCTTAATATATATATGAAAAACAGCTCCAATTAGATTTTTTTTTTCTTTTACTGTGTTTCCTGCTCCTTATGACTAACTGTGGGTAATTATCTTGGCTCACTTTTTCCACTCCACCCATGCTTAGAGAAAACCTGTTGCAAGTTTTCTTGATATTTTGCTTTTTTTTTCCCTCACTTTTTTTTGTAGTTTTGTTAATTAAAAGGTTTGCAAATTGGTTTATGTGATACTTATTTTTATTCTGGTTTAGCAACATAAAAGTAGACATTTATAATGCTTTGAAGGAGAAATTTACGTGTCCAACATGATTTTTTTTTTCTTTTGCTTTATAAATTACAAAAAATTTACTTTTCCAAAACTTTATAAAGAACATCCTCATATAAAAAGGATCAGACCAAATAATAACAGAAAACTCTGTTGTTCGCTTCTGAAAGAGCTCCTTTCTTGCCACTTGCTTTCTTTCAGTTTGGTCCGAATTCTGCAGCATTCTGGGCCTTGTAAGGTTTGTTATGGTTGAAACATAAGGCCACATCTAGAAATCTACATCATTTTCCCAGAACGGCTATTCTAGAGGGAAAAAAATCTCTCACCAGAGATTTTCCATGTCCCCGTTGTATAACGCACCCTCACTCCGGCCCCTGCGGCTCCTCCATGCTTGGGCAGAAGAAAACTGGCAGGGAATACAAAGAAAATTAATAGTTTTCTTTCTGTTCCACCAGGTCAGTGTTTTCCTAAAGCTCCCTCCACCTCCCTCCACTCTCCTTTAGGTCAAGCAGAAAACATGTTCTTAAGTACTTCAGAGAGACACCATTTCCTTGGGCACTCTACAGCCCAGAAGGCCACGTCCCAAGGGGACACTTCCCAAAACACCCAGTCTTGATCATCCCATCCAGCCAAGATGATTAAATTGACTGACGCTGCAGTTGAAAGCTGATGAAGTCAGTGTAGAAGAGTGGTAGTTGACTGGCAGTTGGAGACAGGGCACTACTTTTTCAAGGTTATTTTACCTTGTTCCACAATGAACATCAATACAGAGGGGGTTTTGCCTTTATAAAAAATAAAAACCAAGCTTAATTTCTATTTAACTCCTCTTGCTGTTCTTCCTTCCACAAATGTTGTGATCTTTCAAAGCATTATTGGGATCTTTGCTGTTCCTGCTCCCCAAACAGTCCCATTCATTAGGATAAACAAGGAGAGCGGTAAATAGCTTATTAGACACAGAGCTGGTATCAAATACACCCCTTGGTCCAACCAGCGGCAAGGTCTGGCCGTCACAGAAAGTGTTCTGAACCAGGGAAACATCATCTCCACATCCCTCCTCAGGCAGAAAAACACATCTCTGGGATGCTTCCTTTCTTTCACTTCTTTCTTTTCTTCTTTGTTTTCACCCACGGAAACAATCAGCAACTCGCAGGAGGAAGCCTGGTTCCAAAGCAAAAGCGCTTTCAATTGATATCAATCCTGTTTTCTTGACTGTACGACCCGGACCTTTGGAATATACATTTTCTCACCTTTTAGAGAAGATCTGGCGAAATGCAGCAGTAAATTGGCAGATAATACCCTTCATTCATATAACATTTCACACATAAATTGCAAAAAATATAAACATTGGCCTCCATGGATCAAATGAAATGGGTCTCCCAGGCATTTCTGCCTGACCTCTGAAACATCCATAACTTCTTTTTTTCTCTAATAAATGCATTCTAACTTCTTAAAGGATTTACTGTTTTTGTCTGGAGAGGCTTATTCTCTTTTGCCCAATGGCTAAGCAGCTCTAACTTTGGCTTCTAGAAGATTTAGAGATTTAAAATATTTTTTAAAGGGTGACAGCGGTGTTAGATGGAAATCGATTGTTGTCTGAATGTGATGTACAGGTGATAGGAGACCCTTAATATTTCTGTTTTATGATATAATGTATTGTGTGTGGCACAGCTCCAGACAAACCCAAATTATTTTAGTTATTCCTTTTTTCTTACTGAAAAGCTGGTTGTCAGAAGCACCATGAGGGTAGGGAGGGAAAAGGACTGGGAAGTCTCTTGAAATGCTGCAGAGGGGTCTGTGCTGAGGAGTAGGAGAGGAGCTGGAAGGGGTGATGCACCATCTTTGCTGGGGAACCTGAGAACAGCAGGGGTAGGAAAAGCAGGGAATCTCGGGTAATGCTGCAAATTTGGATAGGATGGAAACTGAAAGCAAGGATAAGGTGAGCAAAGAGGTGCCTGATGCCTCATAAAGGTTCTGATGGAGAATGAATCCTAATGCAGACCTTAGGACAGAAGTTGGATGTGCTCTGTTCCCCAGAGTGGGTGACAGCAGGAGCCCTGTCACCGTGGAAGACAGGAACGTATAGGAGCTCCTGCAGTGGATGTATATGCACATCTAGGCTCATTAAGTGTGTAAAGGATACAACATTTATGAAGTGAATTATCACTCTCCTAGTAAAAGCCATGCAGAGCTGGCAAGAGAGCTACCTTCTACCTGTGGGAGAGAAGTGGGAGAGCGGAAATACTATACTGAAAATGAAATGTGCTAATGAGGAATGACAGAATATTCAACAAGGTTTTGTTTCATGATTCCTTTTGGGTTTGGACACCATGAGTGAAGAAGCATCTTTATACAATGATTTCTCACTTTCACTGTTTCCAAATGTTTCTCTGAGTTTTCCGTCACAGACGTGGCTGGTGTCTAGATACGCCTTCCCTTCCCTCGACACTCGCCCGTGACCCTGGGGCACATGTAGGCAACTTTTCCAAGGCCAGAATGAAACATGGCATCAAAGCAAAATTATGCAGATCGTCACCACGAGTAATTAACAGATGACATTTTTGACAAGTGTAAATGCATAATTTCCAGGAGGAACAGTCTTATGGTTTTCTGCAATTAATTATCAAGCATGAGTTATAACAAAACAAAGAGGAAAAATACCATGTCCCAAACATAACTTGGACCTTCATAGAAGGATTTTTGAATCTTTAATATGCAAATAATGAATTACTGAAGAGGAAATCTGGCATTTACCTTCCTTCTTGTTATAACTCTGTGTGCTCCTCCAAAGCATTTCCCTCTCAGTATCTTTCTTCTGTGACCTTGAAATGCTGAGACCTTTCTTAATTAAAAATTAGAACATGCAAATCTGTTCCAGGATTAGCCAGAAAGGAGGAGGCAGTTGGGAGAGTGTTGAGCTGGAACTCGGGGGGGTTTCTCTTCTCCTCCACAGCTTTGCTACCTGGGTGGAGAGAAGCAGTAGGAAGTCCTCAGCACTTCACAGGATCCGACCCCAATATCCGCAGGCGACAGTGCCTGAGTAAGCTTGTAGGTTTTCCTGAATTACGTTTGGCTGTCAGCTTTTCTGCTGCAGTCAGCAGGGACTTGTTTTGTCTTGCCTTCCGCCAAAATAATTCCCACAGACTGAGCAACCAGAAAGGTTCAGGTACAGGTTACAGACTCCCAGTCATCCAGAAAATTGACAATCGCAACAGGAGATGGATTTGACTGTGTCTTGTAGAATATTTTTCTTCATGCGTGAGACGTTAGGCAGACATCTTTGAGAAAAATAGCAAATCCTTTTGTTCTGCCACTTCCCTTGCTTTGTCAGAGGAATCTAACAGATCCAAGGGACGTTTCATAGCCCGTGTGCTTGGGGCTGCACACGCCACAGACACACCGAGTGTCTGCTCTCTAGCAAGCGAGCTCTGTGAATCATGTGAGAAGCAAGAAGAAACTGATAGGAAAAATAGAGGCTTAGGGATGAGAGGAAAGTGAAAAAAAAGTTAGATGCTAGTTCTGGTTATCACAGACAAAAACCCCTGATACTTTTATCCCCTGAATTCCTTTTAATACTTGCTATCATTTCCTGACAACAAAGGGTTCCCGGTGGCCATTCGCTGGAGGAGAAAAAAAGAAAAAAAAGTGGGGAAAACCCAACCTTAGGCTGGAATTTGATTCAAAAAATACAGTGATGACATTTGCTATGTGAAATTGAAGTGCTGTTCTATTGTAGGTTCTACTTCATCAAAAGCCTAAAGGAAGAAATCACCATCATGATTCATTATCATTTGTGTCAATGAAAAGTAGATCTTCGGAAATCGAAATGTCACCTTTGGAGTCCAGCCCTTGCTGTTGCTGCCTGTTGTGTACCCTGCCCCAGTCCTGTAAAAATGTGTAACATATTCCAGGCTCTGCCACTCTATGGCCTGGCATCACTTACGTGGTTTCCTTCCCCTTTGTCTGCTCCAAGTTTCTCTGAAATGCAAGGAAAAATACTGATCATCATGAGATACAAAAGTGAATCCCAAGTTTCTATTTCATTTGACTGCATTGCTGAGAATTTTCCTGGTGCCATAAGGCTACGTCTTTCCCTGCATAAATTCTAGGAAGAAGGTTCAGCACAGAACAGCTTAAAGCATGAGTTACGCCATAAGTAATTGTTCAAGCCTTAGTGTTTTGTTGAATCAGGATGTGAATAGTCAGCTGATATAGAGAATAAAAACTGGCTTTGAGACAAAGGTTTGTTGAGTGAGGTTCATTCATGAAGAGCAAACAATGCTTGAGAATGGACTATGGTTGTTCCAGTTCTGATTTTTTTCTCAAATGTCGAACTGATGAGGAACGGTATAACAAATAATGCCCAATCCACGGTGCTGGGTTTTTCTAAGCTTCAGATACGGAATTGGCATTACAGATTGCAGTTTATTGAGCATCTTATTTGTATGTTAAGCCGTGTCATGTGCCAACTGTAAAATGTCACCTCTTTTGAAGAGCTATGTTTCCTGAAGAATCTTCATGTTTGCCCTTTGGCACCAAGAAAACTGTATAAATACAACCTGTGTCTCACATACATAGTATGGGAGTACAGTCAAAAAATAGCCATGAAGGAAAAGAATTCAATTCAGAGCCTGTCGTGGTTCCATTAAGTTATGGTCAGCTGCTGTGAACAGACTCCATGGAGGAAATATTATAGTAGCCAGTTCTTGTTCTTCAGTTGCTCTCGGTAATATTTCAAATCAAATATGGAACAGATAATATTTTAGTTTCTTAAATGCTTAATAATTTTCTAGCACTGCACATCTGAAAAAATTAAACTGCTCAGTCAGGGAGGAACAGCATCCTCTTATGGCAGGAATGTCCCTGTCACAGCTGAGCTGCCCCGCAGTCACAGCCTTACAGTCATTATTAGATCTTTCCTTCTAACACTTTCTTGCCTATTTTATTCTAAAGTTTCTCAGTCTTGGAACATATACTTGTCATTTCTGAGTCCTTACTGATACTCACCTCTCACTGCCTTTAAACATTTTTTTGGAGTTAGGGTAGATTTTATAACATTGAATATCATTTGCTCTGTTTCCACCTTGGCTAGAGGCTTTCTGGGGTAGCCTGGAGCAAAATGCTTCTCTTCCCTGGCTTCAGAGGAAGCCGTTATCTCCAAAACGTGAGTATCTATACTGATCACCTCAGTAAAGTGCTTTGAAAGCTGCTTATGATGCTGTATCTGCCAAGTAATGACTGTGAGTAGGGTTGCCATGAAAGGACATTTTAAAATAACAAGCTTTAAACCAATATTGCAGCAGTATCATCCAGTACTATTGCCCAAAATTTCCAGTACAATGTCTACTATGGTGCTGGAAAGCCTTCGTCTCACCAAACGCTGAGGTGAATGGGAGTTTTAACCCTTTTCCTCCTACTTGGAAAGAGTAAGCTGTTTCTGCCTCTATTCCCAGCCAATTACCACCAGCTACAGTCCAAGATGAAAAATCATCCCCCTGCTCTTTCACTTAAGAGCCAAAGAATGTTCTTGCCAAGGGCAGAAAATGCCAATTAGCACTTTTTATAACCTAAGCATTTTATAAGCACAAGGCCTCGTCACAGCACTGTGAAGTCCTGATCTGCACTTAAAAATATCCCTGGCATGGGTTACAATTTTCCCCAGCCCTCCCACAGCTGAGCAGGTTTCCTGTACAAGTGACACTGCAGCTGCGTTGGTGCCGACACTTTAGTTCAAACATCTTCTGGCCAAGTAGCTTCTTGTACCCAGGGAGCTGGGGATGCTGCATGAGACCAACACACAATGCTCATAAGTGAACTTTCCCGAGGGGAGGGAGCTGGCGGGGACTGCAACGGGGTGTATTTCTTCCCCAGGTCAATGAGAGGGGCTTAGACCAAGAAATAAGCTTGGGTTAAAGGTTGGGAAATAGAGGAAGGATGGCAGGAGGACATGCCAACGGCACTGCGTGGTTGGTGTAGGCCTACGGTCTTCGTCCCAGGGCTTTTTCCCATTTTTCCAGCATCTTGTGCCTAATAAAATGTGCCAGCTCTCGCTCAGCGTCTGATGCCCTTTGGCCCAAGGCCATTGGAAGAAACCTGTGTCACAACTGCAACAAGGCTGCAGAATTTTCAGACCCAGATCTCACCCAATTAACCACTCTGCTATAAAATGGCTATAATAATCTCCCTTTTCCTAAGTCTTTCCTGCCTTTTCTTTTCAGAATTTGCATGTGATTATGAGCACACTTCTAGGCAGCAGCCCTTAGTGGGCAAATGTTTGGAGATTCATTTTTACTGTTCTTCTCAATTCAGGACGTACTCTTTCCTCACTACCTCCTACGCCATTTGTTTCTATTTATTCTGAATTTACACTCCAGCTAAAAAAAAGAAAAATTAGCATCTGTAGTGATAAGTCATCCACTAACAGAAACACTGAACATGTGGTCTTCGCTTCCACTTCCAATCTGATTGTATAACTTTGGGGAGAGCCCTTATCTACCTGTCTGATCACTGTATAATGCCGCGAGGTAGCAAATGGGGCTCTTTTTCACTCACTCTCCTGTTCAGACCTGCTGCTTTTTGCTCTGTGACATATAATGAATGTCAAGAGAAAATATTTTGCAGGGAAGAGAGTACTTAACCCCACCAATTGATGTTGATGCTGTGAATGGCTCAGAAAGGGATTCACCTTCAAACATGTTGCCGCTTGGTAGGTGGCCGAGTAAAAGCGCAGTTTGCTGTCAGGCAGGGGACCGAAGCTGAGCTCTCGATAAGAAGAGGAGCCAAATGCTGTTCCTTCTTTGGAAGCCCTGACGTGTCATTTTTCCATGATGCACATGGCATAGTAAAGACAACTCATGCAAAGACTAGAGGACTTTTTCTAAACGGTCAGGACATTGCCAGATGGCGTGCACCAAAGCCAGTGTCACCCCAGAGGGCCTTCCTATAATATAAAATGTTTTCTCTCATATAATCTTTTCACCTTTAAACGCAACCCCAGATGAGGGCCAGTCTCCAGAAGAGTCCCTGTGGTTTCCCCTTAGCAACTTCAACTGGCTGCAGCATTTGGTGGTTACCCAGGTCCCTTTCGAGTGACTGGAATCACATCAGACAGAGCACACTGGAGTTACAGTGCCGGGTGACATGGTGAAAAACCAGAATTGTTAATAGGACAAATCACTAAAAATCAGGTTTGCCTCAATCTGACCAGGATGCCTGGCAGTTTGAAGGACAGCATGGAAATGTCATCCCTGAGCCAACAAAAGTACTAAAATTAGACTAGGAGGAGTCTAGTGATTCGTGACAGTGTAATACGTGAAGTCAATCACGATTAAGGAGCCCTCTCTCTCTGGCGATGGTTCTGCTCCTTCCCAAGGACTGCATGAGACCCTGTCCTCTGGCCTAGGAACTCTAAAGTTAGTCAAGAGGAGAGTTACCCAGTTTTGTGAGGGCACTAGAAGCCAGTAAACAGTAAGGGATAAATAAATAATGCTTCCCTACCCCTCTCCCTAATCTGGACCCATAACTGACAGCACAGTCTATTTTTAATATGGAAATCCCAGAGCAGCTGCATTTGTTTATCCTTGACAGGATTCAGCAACATCGCTTTCATTTTGCAGACTTCCATTTTTCAGTGCTATATACTTCTTGCGGTCAGAATTCAAAGGAGCAGCAAGGCAAAATCCACTATCCAAATAAAGCCAAAGATGAGCAAAAAGAAATAAGTGCAAAGTCTGTTGCTGGTTTGTTTGTTTAGAATCCTCACTTTGGGTTTTGCTTCTGCTGAAAAAGCAGAGAGGAAAAAAAAAGGGAATGATTACAGTCATGTTGAAAACCTCAGGAATTATGTTCAATGCATCACAATAGTTATAATGTCGGGTCAGGTTTTGATTTGCAGGATGGCAATATGAAGCATCACAAATCTGGGGAACAAATCTGGGTGCAGAACGTGGGGTTTGTCTCAAAGACTTGCTTGTTATGACGCGGTGCCTTTATTGCAGCAAATCCTTCATAGCTATTTGCAGTCATTAAGCTAATCTGTGGCAGGAGAGAGAAGGGAATAGAGAGAGAACGCAACTGCGGAGAGCTAAGGAAATTACGCAGACACTGTCCACCCCCAGATTTAACTTTTCCCTTCCATGTGGTTTTGGGATACATGTGGGATTTGAGTTGTACTTGGAAAGCATAATGCATGTACCAACATCTGGAAGTATCATAATGGTCGCTGTAAGAATTATTACAGTAGTTGTGGATGAAATTTAGCGCTTTGCAGCACATGCAGCCTAACAGCAGCTTGCTTTAGTTATTGAAAATATTTTAATGTCCTGAACCATATTTAAAAAAAAAGGAAAAAAAAAAAGAAAATATAATCATTAGAACCAGCAAGCAGGATGGACACTCGGCTCCTCTGTCCAGACAGCAAGGATTTGAGGACTGGAGGTAGTCGTAAAAAAAATTGAGAGCCAGAAATTTTAGCTCATGAATCAGTTTTATAATTGGGTTCCCTCTTACGGTTGGGTCAAGCCACAGAAGCTACACTTTTCAACTATTTCCACTAATTGGGAATGCTTTTTATTTTGGGTGCCACCACGGGAATCTGCTGGTTCTCATATTCCAATGGAAATTAGGAGGAAAAAATAGGAAAACTTTAGCACTTAAAATGGATGGGTGCTTTGAAATACTTCTCTGCCATTTTTGTGTTTTAATTGGCTCATCTGTGAGATGGATACATGACGGTACAGCTCTCACAGGGATGTCAGGCTTGTTTGCCGTTTGTACATTGATTTTAAAGGCTTGGAAAGGAACTACCAAAATTGTGAAGCCATTATTTATTACTTGGTCCATTTCTTGAATTCAGGGAGGGCTGAAGAGTTTCTCTTTGAGTATATCCTGACCTCTGTGTTCTCTGAGTGGCCCCACCACTGATCCTGGCTATTTTTCCTGCAGGATAGAGCTGAATTGCTCCTGTCTTGAGCCTGACGGGGTGCTTGGCCGGGCTGTTCAACTGGTCCTTGGATCAGGGACACACCTTGATGACATCAATTAATACTTTTTCACATTAAGAGCTAGGAAGTGTTGGGTGTGTGGCATGGGTTGCTTGATCTGCCCTGAAAGCACAAACATCTGGACGTAAGCTTCCAGAGGATGGATAGGTTTTGTAAGGATGTGACTTTTAAATAAGGCACAACAGCATACTTTGATGTGACACTTAAGGATCCAGTTGGATGTCAGCACAGCTTTGGTGTTTTCTTCACATTTGCACAGTCCTGGGGTGCTTTGAAACTCGTGGGCATCTTACCTGCTCTGAGAAATTGAGAAAGTCTGTTGGATTCCTGGTGGGGAAACTGCAGGCTGTCTCTGAAGCAAACCAAGCCCTGAATTAAAAGAACCCAAATTAAACCTGTTGACAAAGCTCATTTCTGGCCTCATGCCACTTCAAACAGGCTGCAGGCTGGGGAAGGTGGGTGTTGTTTATCAGAGACACATCTCTTCAAGTTTCATAATAACTGCCTTTCAGGAAGAGGTCTAGTTAAAATAATTCCTTGGTGTATCCCATAGTGCCTTCTTGCACCCTGGGCTCTTAAAACCTGATTCTGGGAATCAAAAAAATAACAAAAAACCCCCCAAACTATTCACTTAGGTCAGACTGAGCCAAGAATGGAATACTGTCCTAGAGGTGCTTTTGGTTCCAGCAATAATAAGACCTGTCATTTGTTACATGTTAATTGCACGTTATTATCTTTTGTAGGTTAAGTCAACCAAAGGTTTCTTGTATAGTTGGAAACAAAATTGTAATCTTTAATATGGTTTGCAACGTCAGGTTAGTTTGGGGTGGGTTTTTTTTTCTGGTTGTCTTTTGGAATCTTGCACTTAGACTGATTCTTTGCAAATATATCAGATACATGTTTCCCCGTGGAAATGTACTGCCATTTAAGCTATCTTCCATATGATAATCTCAAAGCACAGCTTTGCAAACTTGGAGTAAGTGAGCCTTACAGTTTCCCAGTGGAAAGGTATATCATAATCCTCATTTTTGAAAGATTACCAGAATAAGCCAGTGATGAATCTAGGAAAGGAAACAAGATTTCCAAGTATTGAAGTTGTTCTACCAGCGCAGATAAAACCATATGCTCTTACTAAGTACTCTGTAATAGAATTATGATACTTGTATAAAACTTTGCTTTATTAAAGAAACATTAGCTTTCCTGTTCTCTCCCCCTTCTCTGTTTCCCTGTCATTTTGCTCCTGACGTGTCTCAAGCAATTCTCTTCCCCTAGTCTGAGGACGGTGTGGAACCATCGCTGCCTGCATCCATGATTTATCAAACCTGGGAATCCCCAGAGCTGATTGACTGGTCCTTGGCACTCTTGATCAATCAAATCGTGAGACAAGCAAAGGCAGAGATGCAGAGACAGAGGGTTTGGCTGGGCTGGGACCTAATTCATTCTTGATGGGCTTCTAAATGTTTATGCCTGAGTATTATTTGGCTGAAGGTCTGTGTTGATAGATGGAAGAGGATACCCAGGATTTCTTGCATTCAAAGCTTAGGAAAACTGAGCCCAGGGAAATACGTAAAACACATTGTGCATTTTTTCTTCCACTTCGGAAGATCCTGGCAAGCTACATTAGACTGTCTAAATGCACCAGCATTTCTGCAGGTTACTATATCATGTTATACAAAAGCAACACCACAGCAATCATCTTCCAGCCACTGTGCTCTCATCCCATATTTTGTCTGTTTCCATCTTTTACTGACTTTTACTGCAGAAATAATGGAGAGTCTGAGATTGCTGGCTGCAGACAGAGGGGACAGTCTTCAAAGCTGAGCAGTACTTTTTCCCCATTGCCCCATGAATGTAATATAAACCTGAAATTGCAGGATTTGCCTTGTTATCACCATATTTTTTTCTCTATAGACCAAGTAGGATATGCTTTTCCAGTCAGAGCTTCCACATTCATCTGTTGATTTACTTTCTCCCAAGGAAGAAAAAAAGAAAGGAAAAAAAAAAGAAATCCCAATTCTCTTAAAGTCTTCCCCAAGCATTATCCTGCTACCAACCAGAAAAACAAGATACTGAATTTGAGTGTTCCGGGGAGAGATTTTCTCTAAGGAAAGGAAATGTATAAAGAGAGTGGCTGGAGTCATCTTCAGAATTGTTTCTGATTTATTTGCATTTTTTCCTGAGGAATGAAGGGCAGGACTTGCTCTGACTTTACCCACGGAGGTGTCTGACCTGGGCTCCTCCCGCAGTCAAAGGGATGAGAGGCAGACAGTTACCAAGAGGTGATTCCTCTCGCCTTCCCTAGTTATCAGTTTTAGCCCAACTCTTTGCAAATGCTTCTTCCTCCGCATTGACTTGAGAGGGAGTTTGATGGGAAATTCAAATTGGTTGGTGGTGTTTCGAAGGGCTGATGCTGGGAGAGATGAATTCTGGCTCTTGTTTCTGCTTTGTACAGGTCAGTTCTAGGTACTCTCTGCCCTTCCCTTTGAGCATCTTCTTTTGGAAGGTCATACAGTGACAGTGTGTGTGGTGTTCTGGGATGAGGTGGAGTTAAAATAAAAACCAGTCACTGTGTTACCGTTCCTTCTTACCTCACGCAAATCTTCAGTATTTTAAAAAGCAATTTAATTAACCCACCTGTCCCCTTATCTCCTGTCCTGTTTGCACTCACCTGCTTCCCTATCTGTAGTCAATCTGTTTTCATGTGTGTCTACTTATATAATCATTAATCCAATTCCTTTAATTTCAGCTCAAAAAGGAACACAGTTTAACATGTTTCTCATCATGTGTTATGTTCTGCACCTGGAGCGGTTTGGGGTATTTGGGGGTTTAGTTTGGAGGAGGGGGGAGGTTGCTTTGTCTGCGTTGCAGTTTGCCTCCAGGCATTTACAGTGTCTGATTAAAGCCTTCCCCCCTCCTGAAGGACAGCAAAAAGCTTTGCAAGAAGGAACAAGTGTGATGCTTTTTCTGGTCGTGGCAGGCTGGGAACAGACCACCGCACTAGAACAAAAGCGAGCAAACCAGAACCAGCAGCTATAATTATCCAGTACACAGCTGGAGGTAGGACCCAGCACATCCAGCTTCGTACAGTACATCTACAATTATTACTTTTTTTTTTTTAACTCTTCCAGACTGTTTTGAAAAACGAAGCAATGGGTTAAATTTAGCACAGTCCTTGGGAAGTTCGCTTCACATCCTCCAGACTGGGTACAGGATCCCACCACCGTTATGGATGTGCAGCTCCAGCTGCCTGGGCTGTCTCCTGTGGGAGAAGCCGGTCTCAGCAGGCGAAATTCCTGCTCCTTGGCATCTGGGCAGTGTCCAACGTGCAGGAGGCAATAGAGGGCTGTAATTCAGGACAGTGACCGTGTCAGAACCCTCCTTCTATAGACAATGAGCGGTAGCGGATAGTAATAACCCAATTCTGTCTCTCTCTTATTTTCATTTCACATAAAAGCAAAATCCTTCCCGTATACACGGATTACTACAGGCAGAATCATTTGCAACCCTATCATTATGTTTCTTGTGCTTCTCATCTGGAAGAACCAACCAGTCCTAACATGAGCTGCTCTTGTTCCTGCTGGAATGTTCCATGATAATAAGATTTCCCACAAAAGGATGACTTATAATTAATTGCGATAAATACTTGCATTTATTTGGTTATTTTTCTGTTTCATTGAGTAATAGGAAATATACACAGCATCCTCATATTGCCTGTACTTCTATAATAGTGCATCTTACGTGCTTTTTATAAACTAGATCCATTTTTCAAAGCCTATGGCTTATAAAAGCACTACCACTGAGAATGGAATCCGGACGAGCCCATAAAGGTGGCCGAAGAGAACACACATCTCGCGTTGTGTTGCGGTACGTGTGGAATCAGACCTGCCTCAGCTGAGGCGTGTGTGGGAAACTTCTTTAAACTCAAAAGATCTTGGCTTTTCCATCTTTTTTGCCCCGTGCCTAGTAATAAATTAGGGAGGAAAGAGGTGTGGAAATGCACGTTATACTACCCACTCTTTCTGAGCTGTCTGTATGCTCTACACTTTGTCTGTTCAGCATGTTGCTGGACCACTGTGCCTCTGGAGAACCTGAAAAAGCCACTTGAACAGAAGCTGCCAGGTCTGGCCGTGCCCCATCGGGGAGGTCAGCACGGCCCCAGGGAGCCACTGCCTCCTCCTTTGGATGCTGGGAACAAGGCGGGCATTGGCAGCGTCACACAGCAGTATCTTATCCACGGCGTTGCTCTAATCAGGGGGGAAATCTGTGTTCATGGGAGGTCCTTCAACCCTAATCAATCCAAATAATATTTTACTTGGGGACATCTAGTGGGAGAATAATAAACTGCATACACCGCATAGCCCTTATCTGTGCTGGAGCTGGCTGGGAGACTGGAAGTTCTGCAAGTACGCACAAATTGTAATGGAAAAATCCCCACTTTCAAAATCCTCCCATGAGGAGAACAGAAAGAAGTGCAGTGTAAATCTCCTTAATTTAATTTGAAAAGTAATTCTCCAAAATATCTTCTGTTTTGCTGCTTTCAAACTGGTAAAGAATAAAGAAACAAAGTAAAAGTTTTGAGAAACCCGTTATTTGGGGGAAAAGAATTCTTCTTAGAAAATTGGAAGAAACTAATTTAAAAGTATAAGGTCGAAAGTATTTTCTTTTTCAGCCCTAACTTCAGTGAAACCTCATTTTCAGATTGAAGTGATAATAAAGTAAATAAGGGAAATGATGAAATTGTTTTGGAAACAAGAGCCTACTTTTTGGCTGGCGTTTGTGCAGTATTACTAATAGGGGATGCCTGGCATGAGTAGCTCTCCTCAGAATCACCAGTAACCATGGGAAATTATAATTTTTTAAGTTGCGTCTTGTGTTGCTGTGCCCAAGTGCTCACAATGGCCACGAATCCCACAGAAACCTGAGAAACCTGAAGTTCGTGCTGTTCTTTAGCAGCAAATTTGTTCAATTTCCAAATGAGCAAATACATTTTTTGCTGTTTGCCATAAAAGCAAAATAAGGAGGAATATTTGCATCTGACTAGTGGCACTTAAATGGCAAGAGACAGGGTGGTGGAAGGCAAAGGAGGGGTAGAAGCAGGGGGTCTGTCACTGCCTGACCTTGCTCCTCCAGCTCCCTCAGTCCTGACACAAACAAGGCCACGTTGCAAAGTTGTTTGCTTGTTTTTAAAAAAATTTTGCAAGATTAAAATGTTCCATTTTACTGTGACCATCTCTGGGATGGTCGTTCTTGAGTAACTCTCTTGGGCTCGACCATCTCCGTTAAGGGCAGAGAAGCTTTCAAGGAAAAAAATACAATAATAGCTGAGAAGCTTTTGTTCTTTTTGTGCTTTGATGTAGTATTTTCAGGGTGCAAGCGCCGGGTGATCCAACAGCTCCTCAGCAGTGAGTTTATGTCTGAGGTTATCTAAAGCTTACTAGAGAAATTGTTTCCTTTCATAGATATCTCTATTTGCAACTACAAAACAGGTGAAATGGGAGAAATTCCCATCCACATTCCTTACTGGGACATCAGCAAGTGCCCTTAACTTGGGGAAATGAGTTTCAAAAGCTCTCCCAGCTCCCTGTAGGTGCTTTCAGGGAGAAAATGAAGCCAGAGCAGGAACGGCTGAGGAAGCTGCCGCCGGGCAGAGCGGTTCTGTAACCTCAGGGAGATCTGGGGACTGGTTAAACAAAGGTCAGAGATCCCAGTTTGGGAACTATGGATCCAACAATTCCCATATTGGCTCTGAGGGAGGAGTAGTTGATCTAATAACTGCTATTTTCCATCTTGATGCTTGTAGGAGGCTGACTCCTTCCAACTTTTTTTTCTCCTTTTGGGATAACGAGGTGGATAAAACCCATGAATGTTCTGTATCAGAATCCTTTCTTGACACTCTCACATGCTCCTAAGTATGTCATCAGTTGCACTCAGAGAATTAAGTCCCTGCTGCCAATACTCGAGCAAAGGCTTCGGAAAGAGTGGAATTGGAAAAGAGGTGGGATCAGGCTCGCCCACATAATTTTCTTTTGTGCCAGTGCTAACAGACGTTTCGAGTTAAAGTAAGAAACAGCCAGGAAAAATGTGCAGATGCTTAATTCTCTGCAGGATTTATAATATTATACGGTAAGCGTTTGCACCCTATACAATAAAACCAAGTTGGCTTTACTACATATAAAAGAAAACAAAACAAAAAATCACAAGTTTGACAGCAATTAGGGTGAATAGACATTTATTTTATCCTTTTACTAGCAGGACCAATTGTGATTTTATGCTCTGAAAAAGCTCATTTTAAAGTTTTATGTCTGAAGTGGCCTTGCCAAATCTAGCTTAATATTGTTACATTAAATGGATGGTAAAATGTGTTCTTAAAACCCTCCATCCTGTAAAGGACCTGGAACCAGGGAACTACTGCTAATGAGATTCAGGTCCTGAAACGCAGCCCTTACGCATGTTTGCCTGCAACCCAACTGGAGGTGTTTGCCAGTCCCTCCCAGTACGCATCGTCCTCGCTTTTCAGACTCCATAGACCATCCAAGCTCCTGTTGATTTCCAGCCACCCAGACCAGTAGCCAATCCACAGCCACAGCAGGAAACCCAAACTGCCTGGAACCCTGCTGGCACCGTGAAAAGTTTTAAAGAGATCTTTCACATCTCCAGAAGTGGATCTCTCCCTTCCTACATCCCCAACCCTTCTTTTTCTCAACACTTCTGGCTTTAAGAAGAAACCCTGAAACCATTGGTCAGAACCAGCTTCACAAGGATTACAGGAATTCTGATGACATTTTCTTATTTTCTTTGCACACCAAAAACCTTTATCGTTTTGTAAGATGTCTCTGCGTATGTAGGAGCTTCAAGTGTGAGCTGCTTGGATGACTTCTGTCCTTACTGTTCCCATTAAACTCAGAGAAGCCAATATAATCAGGTGATCACAGCATTGCTGATTTACTCATGCCTCCAAATATTTTCTTTCTCCTCTTTCTGAATGGTGACAAAACGCACGAACGTTGTGCACCAGCAACTGTTGTTGGTGTTTACACAGGCACGCGCTGATCACTGTGTCACCAGTGCAAAGACAGCACAAGAAGCTGTAGAAAGAGCTGAACTGGAAAGGAAATGTCATAATTAGCCCCGTTCTAAGCACAAGGAGCCGAGAGACGGGGCTGATTTAAGCGGTTTACTCCAGATGAAGAGCCCCTCCTTGTGCACAGGGCCCCCCAGACTGGTTGAGCAGTTCTCCAGGTTTGTGTGGAGGGTGCCAATTACCAGGGCTGCCCCGACACCCTGCGAAGTTCAGCAGAGTCACCGAGGGTGTGGAGACCTTCCCATGCACACCCAGCGCCTGCGCTCCCCTCCCCAGCTGAGACCAGGAAATAACAATGCGTGAAGCTTAGAGGAGATAATTACAGGGTAAAAACTGTCCAAACTGAAGGTTAGGTCTCGCCTGAAGGTAACACGTGAATCCTGTGGATACTGAAAGCTGCCACAGAAAAACTTCCAACCGCCACCGCGCTATTTCCAGTAGAGCAGGTCTCCAGGCGAAGTTCACCATGTTGTTCCTGCGCGTGAAGCTCCCTGGAGAGCTGGGTTTGGTTCTGGGTATTATTTGTACAAGGCCACTTAACTCCTCCAAGTCTCCAGTCTTACTCAATAAAAGGCTGCAATGTCAGGGTTGTGCAAGGAGGACAAAGTAAAGAGGGCTGGAGATGTGCTGCTTACGGTTATAAGTTGTCCGAGACCCTGCTGCTGAGTGATACCTTATCAGGAGTGATCACTGGATTTGGAAAGATAGCTCACAAATTGATGCTGTGCACTTTACAAGGCCAGGAACTGATATCAAATTATATATTCTGTAATCTGGTTTTGCTAAAAATAAAGGTAGGCCTCTGTGCTACAAAAAAACCCTGATGTATTTTAAATTCTTTGGACTTGCCCATGAGTTTTTTACCAATATCTCAGCCCCCATCCTTCCTTTTCATGAAGAAATTAGAAGCAGCAAGAGGAGTTTTGTATCTCCCTGCAATGGTGGGATCGATGTGGCATTTTCCTATAGGCATCCCTCTTCCCTCTGCTGCGTGTTGCCAGAGTTCATTTTGGCCACGGTCTGATGAACCTGCCCCAGAGAGATGCTGATCCTAAAAACTGAACACATCTTTCCAGAGATGCCTGTATGAGTGACAGTGTCACACACCAATATATCAATGTTTTCTAGAACCACCCCGCCATTTTGCTTGGGAGACATTATTCAGCAACACGGAAAGTTTAGTATCTTAAAATTCCTTTCATTCGAATACCGAGTTATTCCCCGCCAGCATTGGCTGGCCTTTTCTTTCTTCAGATTCTTACTGAAAGCTTTTCTCGCTTTCCTAGGGTGGTGATTTCCAGTCTCTTTGTTCAATGGCACTTATTAAACAATTCTTTTTGACAGACTTAAATGCAAACAGCAAGACTGCAGTAACTGGGAAATTAAAAATATATTGCTAATACAATGCCAAAGGCACTTTTTTTTTTCCTATGAATGATTTGACAGCACTTGCTTTTTAAAATGTAACTGTGCTTTAAACAAATCATGTTTAATACTGACTTGTATCATAAACCTCTGGTCAATCAGTTAGTGAAAGGTCTTAAATGTGTATTTAAATTCAATATCTATAACATTTTATGTTAACAAATATTTTTAATATTCCTATTTTGTTTATCGGAAGTTAAAGGCGGTCATTAATGTGGATAGTACCCACATGTTTCTTAGATGGAATTAGAGCATCCCATTAGAAAATGGAACTTCTAGTTTGCTTGATGTTGGTTACTGCAGGAGACAGAAAGCTGCTGCCGAGCACTGGGTAGATAATTCCTTCCCTGACTGTTTTCTGGATACAGGGTGAGTTGCATTTCCCTCTCGATGCTGGATTTAAGTTGAGCTTGTGCCCAGCAAGCAAATGGGGTATCTATCTGCTGACAAATTTGCCTTCAAGGCTGCTTCTGATAGCTGCCTCGGCACGGGACTTGGCTTAAATTGTTGTTCACCTCGGGATGCTGCAGGTCCCTCCATGGGAGACAAAGTCACACACTGACTCCGAGGCTTTGGAAACTGAAATGAACTCCATGAAAATTAAGTGGGAATGAAGTGCAGTGCGTTGTCTGTTTTTACCACTCCACCATGGTCAAACTGTAGATTTCTTTACAATTAATCATCTTTTTTTTTCAGTCCATAAGCACGTTTAGCTGTCCCTCTTACCACTGACACGTGCCTTTGTTTTTAAACACATTTTTCTATTTAAAATCTTAGCCGTCAACTTTCCCAGGGGAATGCAGGCTGGTTGGGCAAGAGGCGAGGGCCTGGGACGGCGCTGCCTTTCTGCCAGCGAAGGTGGGGCCGCGGGAGGGTTGTGCAAGGGTTGTGTTCCCGGCGGCGGGCACTGGAGCCAGGCCAGGTTCTGGTCTGCCAACCTCAGGATGTGCGGGAAGGAGAAAGCAGCCCGGATGATTCAGTGGTGTTTCTGAGGCTAATGAGGGAATCCGCTTTCTGCAGGTACAATTAACAGGAAAGGAAATAAGTGTTAGCCAGTCTGCACTGGAATGGCTTTCTTTTTCTCACACCTTTGTGACAATCCTTGAACTAAGCACCATGTTTCCACACAGAACACTTTTTCTGGAGGGACAGAAGGACACGTTTGGGGATTGCAGCTATAAGTGGGCATTGAGTTTAGATCCAATGCCTATTTGCAGATATTATCAGAGTGTAATTTATAAACTGACCTTCTCTCTTCATATACATGTAAAATAGAGGTTGCATCTAGAATAAATCAACAAATGCAACTCCAACTTTCAGCCCATCTTTTAAAATCAAACGTGAAATGTATAGTTTGATTGGGATGGGAGCGATGATTTCAACGGAGTGATCTTTGTTCCTAAGTCCTTTTAAAATCAGTTTCAGAAAGTTAAGAACTGATTTTAGCGATACGTGGGGATACCTTCTGAGCTCATAAAAGCATAAACACATGAAGGTAAACATGCTGAAATGTTTTTAAGTGCAGAGATAACAACATGTACCATCATAGAAAGATCCAGCCCTAAATAAATCTGAAAACCCAGAGTTTGGATGTTCATCCTCTCAGCACCGAGCACTGAGCTGAGGGTGAATGTGCTTCTAATTTAGGGCCTCCCCAGCAGGCGCCTGAAGTTGAGCAGAACGAGCATGTGCCAGGTATTATTCTGCGCAGACTTGGTGTCACTGGGAGGAGAAGGGACTTCAAGGGGAGCATTAATTTGGGAGGGGCCTAAAATAATTAAATAACTCAATGTCACAGCGTTTTAGTTTATACAGGAGGAGAAACTGGCAGCATGAGTCAGGCCCTCTTCTAAGAATGACTAATATTATAAACAAATGTTAAGATAGTGGCATTAAACTTACTTTTCTAACTGCAGTTCTTAAAGGTCATAAAACCGATTCAGTTTTCCAGTTTCAGCTTTTCCCATCTACTTTGCTGAACAGTAATCAGGTCATTGGGCCATTTCCCTTGGAGACTGACCAATGTGTCCTCAGCTTTATTCTAAATATAGCAGTCCTTTTTTTAGCATTGTTAGTTTTCCCACTTTTTTTTTTTTTCACTTTACTCCTTTAAAGTGAATTTAGTGCAGCAGAAAGGTGCCAGATCGACATCACTGGAAAATGACGTTCCAGGGCTGCTGTTTATCCACAGGGAGCAGCCCGTGTTTATCCACAGCCCATTGGCAGCGCAGGCTGACTTCTGCACTGCTCCACCAACCAGCCTTGACCTTGACCTGGGGAAACCAGGCCAGTCCTGGTCTCTGAGCCTTGCTCTCCAAAACCACCCTGCTCAGGCGGCCAACAAGATGATTACCAAATCCTCTTGTCATAGAGTTATAGAATCATAGAATGGTTTGGGTTGGAAGGGACATTAAAGCCCCCCCAGTGCCACCCCCTGCCCTGGGCAGGGACACCTCCCACCAGCCCAGGTTGCTCCAAGCCCCCTCC
>JAOXJK010000003.1:35586654-35638743 GCA_025774025.1 Xenus cinereus | reverse complement strand
AACACCATATAAAACCTCATTGACAATGGATCATGAACAAGATGAAGGGTCTTGGTGACAGAGATAAAATCTGACTTACTGGTACAAAGAAGAGCACAAGCAAAAGTGTGACCCAAGGGGAACAGGAGACAGAATTAGAAATGATTCTCTCAAGTAAAATATTTGGAGAGGAGAAAGGCAGAGTTTAGAATATCCTTCATCCACGTTTGATATCATACTTGGTGGAGTTCAATGGTGCAATATTCAGTGACAATAGTTTTGTGACTGAAGGATCTGTGATGGACCATCCTTCCTGGTAACAAATCTGGACAGTTTTGTAGATGACAAAGATACTTAGAAATGTAATAAACACCTCTACTTTTCGGGCAATGTTAGACCCAGAGGACAGATTGAGGAGCTTTTCCATATGGTCCCTGAAAACACTGGCAATTTATTTTAGCCCACCTCACATCTTGATCTGGAGCAACCATGTTTTCCACATAAAGCATCTCCCTGCATTTCATTACTTCACAGATTTGAAGGACCCACAATCTGTGTTGAGTTGTAACGTTCTATCCCATGACTTGGTTTGCTTAACAACCATTTAAATGATCTGTATATAATTTTCAAGCACGTTTGGCAAGGAACAAGCTCACTTTAAGAACCAGGGGTGGGTGGCATGGTCTTCTTTCACTCTTGCGAGTTCATGGTCCTCTGGTTGTCTCAGTTCTGTCAGGGCTGGAGTTTGGGAGCAAGAGGCAGGGATGGCAACTGACCTCCGGCAGAGCAGACCGTGCGGTGATTTCTATCACGGGCAGAACGCAGGGTGACTTCTTTGCTCTTTGAAGAGATACTCTATAAAAGTTCTAAATTTAGCAAACATTAAAGTTACTTGAGTATTTTTTTTTTTTTAAATGATTGTTACAGTATTTTGTAACTTCTGTTCCCCTCTGGCTGGGATTCGAGAAACCTCTCCCTCCCACCCCCTCCCCAACTCCTTGACAGCAATCGCTAGTTGTAAAATAATAGACCATCAGCCAGCAATAATTTGCAATCCAAACAGACTTGACGCTCTCTGACATTTATTGAAACCTCAGACCCTGTTCGCTGGTTTCAGTTTTCCTCCCTTTGCTCTGTTTTTACAGACAGACAAGTGCTTAGATTTGGGTTTAATAATGAGGAGAAATTTCGTCTTGGCCCAGCTTTGCTTGTGTTGGCTGCGGCGGGGGCTTGCAGCAGACGGGCGGTTGGAGTTAATTACGCTAAATGGTGAGAACATTATTTGACCCCACTGGTTCAGCACCAGATGTTGTACGTTGCCTCTGAGAAACCAACACAGACGTAACGCTTTCAAGGCTGGATGGGGAAGGATAACATACTTGGTGCTTAGTCACTTTTTTTTTTTTTTTTTTGCAGCATTAACTATCCCGGGATAAGCCCGTGACAAACAAAGCGCTGCGCCTTATTAGCTACAGATGACAACATTCAGCTTTAGCCACTTGGGGCAAATTAGGGTATCATTGTATTTTTGGAATTGAATGGATCAAAAGCCCCCCAAAAAATCATTTTGCTAAATGTACGGTTAACGTTCTGCCAGCACAAGGTATCAACTTTGGTAAATCCTTCCTGGAAAGTGAACTTTACATTTATGGGCCAGACATGATGGAATTTAATGTTTGAAAATGATTAAAGGATTTTGTTCTTTCCTAGTAACAACTGCATTTATCAAGGTGGCAGACATGGTGGCCTTAGAAAGAGCTGCAATGTAACTGAACTGCTGAGCTTACGCTGGCTTGGGGCTGGGAATCCCTCTGGTCTTTAAGCATTAGGGCTGGGGAATTACACTCGTAGATACGGGAGGCAGGGAGTATAAAGTGTTTATTGACCCCAGTCTGTGTTAATAAAGCACTAGAAGTATTACCTGCCTGGGGATTGTCAGGGCAAAGCCAAGTTGTACTGACCTTCGTGGAAAACTGAAACTTCTCGTAGTGTTTGATAAACTGTTTGGACTGTGGAAACGCCAACGCTTCTGCAGACTTATATATTACAGGAAAGCAAGCTAAAAAGCACTCTTACCACAAGAATGTGTTCCCATTGCCTTTATTTGCTTGCGTGGTGGTGATAAGGTTTTTAACGTTACGCAATTTGAATTATGTCTTCCTTTCCAATCGATGACATCGTTCACATTTTACTGAACCTCTTCCATCAGCGCAGGGCTGCTCTGGGCACAGGGAGTCGCGTCACCCACCTCCCAGGTTTCGCTCAAAAAAGGATTTAGTTACCTGGTTGGGGGGTGACGTTCTCTACTGGAGCAAAGCCATTGACGAAGTCAGTGGAATTCAGAATCAATTGTTAATTTTAGTAGCTTGGGGTCTCTGGTATTATTTTTTTTTAAACATTACCATTTTTCTGTAGCATTATTTCAGGAGCTTAACCATAAAAAAATCCTGGTTCAGCTTTGCTGTTCCTTCCTCGTTCTCCCACAGAGGGTCTGCGAGGGCTGTGCTCCCGAAGACCAGGCTACGTGATAGAGAGATTCACATGCATCTAGATGAAACACTTTAAATTGGATTGCTCAGAAGATTCTGTTAGAACTCTTTCATTTTCCTGTTTCACTTTGAGTTTGGCTGCTTTTCAGTGCTTTTCTCCCAATGCACACGCGCAGCAGAAAAATGCTGTTGATGTAACACAAAACCCAGCACAGAATACTGCAATTTGACTGTTTCCACCCTTTCCTTATTCAGTCACATATTCTCAGCCATCTTGATCTATCAGGATCCTGTAGATATGTCTTTTCTTTAAAATATTAAGAACAAATTCTCTGGAATAAGTGGAGTGGTTCTGTAATTACCGCGGGACAAGTCTGAACAAAGCATCCCATCTGGATTTTGCTGTGTAACAGCAGTATCACCTCCGTACGACCGAGAGCTGCCCCTCATGCTGGGGAACTTCATACATCACTTTGTGCATCACTTTGGGACCCTTCTTCCTGCGCTGTACTTGGGGGGACACCCCTGTGACTGAGCTGTCAGTTATGCTGATGTACCAAGGTTGAGGACACGATAAATGGCGAGGAAGTGGCAGTGACATGAGGCTCAGCTCTGCAGCTCCGAGCTGCGGTGAGCACCCTCCCTCCTTGTTCCACTTAACCCTCCAAAGTAGGTGCAGATGCACCCAGGCATCACGCCATGGCTGGACCTCCTCTTCTGGGTCTGATAGTGACTGTCAGAAGTATTTTGTACCCATCTGCCTGGACCAGCATTGGTGGGACAGGAGGGATGTTACCTGGAGCTTTCTCAGATGTATCTGAAGAGCAGAGGAGGGGACACAGTGGATTAGGCCAGAGTCTAAGAGCTGTCAGGCAGATTATTCCAGCTGGTTTTGCCTCTTGGGGTGCTAAATAGGTAACTGTGGATTAACTATGCAATTTGCTGTATATATTTTATGCAAAATTGCACGCCCAACATGTCCACCCTAAGAGTTCTTTATTAAACCGAACGTTCAAAGCAATCTTTTCTTGGATGGGTAGAGACTGGTTTTGGTGCACTGGGGTTTTCTAAGAGAGATTTAGATTTGCTCGCAGACAGCAACATTGTCTATAATTTACTGTGAACCATGAGAGGCATTAGCTGAAATTTTCAGGAGCAGATTAGCTTGAAAAAATTTATGACAGCATTTAGAAACATTAGACTTAAGACTGCATGCCAGAGCATGACAAAATAGCAGGTAATAACAGATCTCATTAGAACTGTTTATTTAAATTGAACATTACCCTGTCAGGGATGTTTTCACTGCTGCATAGGTCTTATTTTCATCCAGATTAACTTCTACCAAATACAAGCACCCAGAGATGTCTTCCTAGGAACTGCTCAATGTATGTATTCATTCCAATGTGCCCACAAAGTTTCATGTTTTCTTCTGTTATTTTTGATTTCTAAGGATAGTGCTACTTTCTGTTCTTCTTTATTCAACATCTCTGTATTTAATTATTTTTATGTATCAAAAGAAGTTACATTTTGAATAGGATCTAAGGGATTTGCACTCCAACATCCTATTTCAAAATCATAGGTAAATCCAGAAACACTTTAAGCACACAGTCGTATGTAAAGGTGCCTAAATGACTTTGTGGATCATCGCCATCACCACCTTGAAGCCTTACTCTTACGTACCTGACCTCCTCTCCAGATCATCTAGTCTGTGCTTCCTAACCTTAAATAATCATTCAATATATGGATGTATTCTCTCAGCTTGTCAGGCCTTCAATAACACAGGTATACCAGCTGCCACCCCTTCTACTGAACATGCAGATCTTTCCTGACTCAGACATTTTGATAACCGGTGTATTTCTGGGTTGGTTTTACCACACAGAGACATCCTGGACGTGTCTGGCCCCATTGCCTGGTTCATCCCCAATAACTGGGCCAACCACCTCTAGACAACAGCTTTCTGCCGGATTTCCTTAAGCACCAAGCAGAGGTGGTAGCAGCACACTTAATGTACACAAATTAGACAAGACTGTGACAAATGCAAATAAATAAAAAACCCCAAACAACCAAACCTTAGAAAGATACAGTTTCACTGAAGCTGTTGAGCGATGTCTGACAGACATTTCATCCACAGCAGACATTAGTTGTAAAGCTCTTTAAAAAAATCAGTGGCACGATGTCAGGATTGCTCAGGCCCAGTCCGGGCAATTGTTTGGATTTTACAACTGTGGATATGAAAAGTACTTTTCATGAACCTGGTCAAAATGATGTTAAAATCACTTTCTATCTTTTAGTTTATTTCAACAAATCAAACTGTTTCCTTATATGTTACTTATAAGAATTTGGAAAGGTTCAGTCCTGCAATAGCTTCTTAAGACTTTCATTAAGGATGTTCAGGGGCAGAGGAAATGGCTCTTTGGGAAGGCAACACTGGAGGAACCGGCAGGTTTTCCTGGAGACTGTTCAACCCTAAGTATCTCCAGGTAAAAAAGGAAAAGTTGTTCTCTAAAACATGTCGATGAGAAGGGGCTACTCCTCCAACCATCGGGAGGCTCCCTGATGTCTCACTACCTTTGATTTCCATGTGCACACCTCTGTCACGCTGATGAAAAGCAGAAAAACGCTATTAACTTCAGTGAAGCCATTTTAATAGCGGCTTTAATATTCACTTCACATGCTCCACATCCTTACCCTCAAAATTCCAATAAAACATATTTTAGCCTATCAAGGTTAAAAAGTGTCCTTCTGCCAGAAACCCATCAAATCCATTTACTAATGACGTATATTCAAGACAATATAATGTTTTTGATTCATGTTTTTTGGAAAGCATTTTGAGTTGACTTCCCTGTAAATCTTGCCACTTTATTAATCCCTGTTGAGTAGCTGGCAGACAGCTCTCTGCTTTATTTGGCCCATGGCACTGAGTTTGAGATAATGCCCAGCCCTGCCATTCTCATTAGGGCAATAAGCATTTTGAAAAATGCCTTTCAACGGCAGGTGAAATGTCTGAATAGACTCACCTGTGAAGGTCCACGGGATCGATCAACGCCGATGGCCGCGGTGGCATTAATTACTGAAGCTGTGGGAATGAAGCATCCCTTTTGCTTCTTGCTGAAGGCACCAGACCCTTTTCCAGGGAAGGTCTTTTAGAACAAAATTACAAGTGTCCTTCTGCAAAAATTCTCACACTGATGGACCTTTGCTTTCTTTGGGGCTAACCTCATGGTCATCAACACAAAAAGCATAATTTGTGTATGGGGAAGAAGTTCTCCTGAATTATGACAACTATGCACTGTTACACAGGAAATCCTCTCACCAAAAATACTATTAAACGCCGTTCTTCTCTCAGTGAGCCAGCTGACTTCCAGACTCTCCTGCTACCAGCCACTTTCTGGTCTCTTTTCGATCGTGCTGGGTAAATGATGTATATGCTGGTCATTTTTCATTACTTTTCTGGTTTATGACCTTTTCATGTTTGTTAATATTTGGTTCACAGTGTTTTAATAAACTTAATTCATATACACAGAGAAGAATCTGGATTACTACTGAGAGCATAAAGATAACTAGACGGAGTTGAAATTAAAGACATTTAGAGGAATTTTTAAACTTTTTAACAGCAGGCAAACAGCCACCAACACAGTTTATTAAGAGAAGCACTGCATTTCACTGCTAAAATCTTTAAATCATTCCTGCTTATGTTTCTAAATGATATTAACTTCAAGCCGCTGAGCTCACTTGTGTCGTTTTTAGGTAATAGAGAAGAAAATTTTCCTTGCTTCAGGAAACACAGGGTATAATTCTGTGGCTGACATTGTGGTGGTGTTCAGCCTGGTTTTTCCTTTCTGGCTAAGCTCTGTGAAATTGCAGTGTATTTTAAACTTGAATTCTCCAGCACCTGAAAGAAAGCAAGCCATTAGGTCCGTGTGTAGATACAGTCAGGGCAGCTCTTGGGCTTCCTGGGCAGTAGCAGGAAAGGCTTCTCCGTGATTTCCTAAGAGACGTCCTTCACCCTGCTCTACGGGATTAAATTTACTGGATCCCTCCGTTCTCGCCATCTTTGCTGAACCAGCTAACCAGCCTCCCTTAGTGCTAGTTGTTGTGGTGGGTGATCTGTATTTTAAACTAAACAGAATTAATTCTGTGGTCTTGGTGGGAAGCTCCCCCCCAGCATTTTTCCTAAGTTCTCATATGGCAAACAGCAAAAAAATGCAGTGGATTTCATCCCAGAATGGGAACGAGCATCGGACTTCCCCCATTGAAGGCAGGGATATTGTTCTCACGGAGGACATTATGGTACCTCCTGGCATAAAGCAGACACTTAGAGATAGTGTCACCTCATAATTTTGCAGTCTTGGGAGCATATGTGCTGATTTATAATAAATGCCTTTTCGTTCCTTTGCCCCACTTGAATCCAACTCATTGCAAACTCCTCCAGTGATGCTGAGTTGTCTTCTCTGTTGTGGTGGCCCCAAGTGCTGGTGGGACAGACTGTGGCCATCCCTGGCTCGATCGGCTCAGCACCACGGCCCACACTCATCAAGGCTTGAAACAGGGTATGAGAAGTGCACACGAAAAGGAGATGTTGGCTTTATGGTGCCGCCTTAACCCAGAGCCGCGCGGTGGAAAATACCACACCAGCAAAGTCAGAGTGTGGGGTTTCTTTCTGGCTAAAACAAATCTTTCTTTTTGGTTTCTGCCGTATCTTTCCTGGGGAGAAGAGGGAAGCATCTGTGTTATTGCTCGCTAAACAACTCGAGTGTTCCCAGCCAAGCCACAGCCCCACAATTTAAACAGGGGAGAAAATTCACAAAGGTATTCGGGCTCTGAGCCTGGGCTCCGTTTCACATGGCAGTGTCTTCCCACCTCCTTACCCCACCCCAGCTGTCCCTCACCCACAGACAAAACCACTTTTTTTTTTTTTTTTTTCTGATTCTACTGCAAATTTCAAGGTGCTATTCACCTCACTGATATTTATTCTCAAATTCTCTTCATACCAGTCTCTGCCCATGCGTTGCCTTCCCAATCTGGTGTCAGTGCTGTCCAGTGAATGCCAGCACTGTCGGACTCCTTCACAGGATCGCAGGGGGGTGGCTGAAAAGCAGGGGCATTTATCTATCTATTATTTTTTATTTATTAAATTAACCAGCCTCAAAGCCAGAGGGTAGAAGAACTGGTGCGGGAACAAATCATGTGAAGTGGGGTGTAAAGGATTATATTCTCTCAAAGCACAGGTGTGCTTTCTTGTTTGTCAGGATTTCCCTGTGATATGCCCATACCCGGTGCATCTTCCACATAAATTTCATGGTCCGTATTTTCTGTATAAAATCAGTCCCTGTAAAGATTCAGTCAGTTGAACACTTACAAATCAAAACTGTGCTTGGAGAATCTCTACTCAATTAAAAACCACCTTGCTCTGTATGTACAAATGATCTTTTCTAAAAGCTAACTCCTCTAGTAGGATAAATTGGCATAATAAGCAGTGAGGCTTGTCACAATTAAGAATATGGCCTGTGTGCTATTAAATTGCTCTTCTGCCCATTATAATTACGACTGGATTTGACGATGTAACCTTGCTTAGCACCTGGGCATAGTCCATAGTGCTGTGAACTCTAAGATGATTTTTCTGTTGAATGGGTTCAATTAGTTTTGCATTTAGCTCTGGTGGTGCTTTGCCATTGTTACAGCTAGTAGGGATTAAAAGAAAAGAAAAAAAAGTTCAATGTAGACAAGGCCAAAGTGAATAACATCAGAAGCCTGATCATTTGTCACCTATGGTCACTCGAAACCATTATTTCTTCTACACACTGTAATTTCAGATAGACTTGTGTAAACAGTGTAAAGATTTATTTTCTCAAAATATCAGAACCACTTAGCATGAGTCACAAGCTAGATTTCAGGCAGATAATTTTCTTCTAATAGATTTTTGGGTTAACAAGATAAAAATTAACATGAAAATGATTATGTGCTGACTGAAGGAAACCTGGTTTTATTTTGTTCCCTATTTGTTTTACAAGGGAAGTCTTCAAATATCTTGCAGGGGCAAAAATATTTAAAGTGTTTGCACATGTTTCCCATTTCCATTTTATAAGATTCATTCACAGTCAGCCAAATGTATCTCTCTCTCTCTTTCTCTCATTTTTTTTTCCTTTTGATACACTTCTTAATTAGTCTTAAAGGCTCCAAAGGTGCTTTTTCCTGTCTGTCTTTTTATTCCAGACGTAGAGAGTGGCAGGCGATGCTAGCGGTTAAGTCATCGGGCTGTAAAACCAATGCTGGATGCGCCTCAAAGGATTATGGGGTGTCCTATGATTTGCTCTTTCGACTCGGTATAAAGGAGCAAAGTGGAGATCTAAGGCCCGTGCGTCATTGTGAGCTGAAATGACTGCGCTTGGATAATGTAGGTTTGGCTTTTACTGCCAAATTCTAGCCCCTGTGAAGGTTTTGCCACTGGGCTCGGCAAATGGCTCCGTCTTCAAAGGGCTCCAGGCTGAGACCAAGGCTCTCACTGTGACAGGCTCCAAGCAGGGAAGCCCAGACGGTTTCGGTTCCTCTCCTTCTCCATGGTCAGACCATGCAAGGTCTCTCTGACATGACGGGCAAGAGGACAGGGTCTTTCACCGACCTTTTGTGTCCCCAGAGGAGTTGTGTCCAGCTTGTTGTGCTACCAGGGGCAGGGGCACCGCGCCATGGGAGATGCTGTGCAGAGCCGTACAGAGGGCACGGCTCAGCGGGGCCATTCACAATTAAGGGCCAGGCTTTAAAGATATTTAGGCACATGATTTTTTAGGCGTTAGACTACTTTTTCTCTTTTTAAGATCCGATCCAAAGTGGGTACAGAGAGGGGTAATGTCGCAGACCTGAGTGACTGTGCGGAGGAAGGACGGACAGTCCTGAACCTCCCTAAGACTCCGCTGTGCCCCAAAGCACCGGCTCATCCTTGGGCTGTCCACGCCGACTGCCCCGGGAGCACTTTGTAACCACAAGCACTCAAGATAGAAAGAAAATAGAATTTAACAGGGCTCAAGGTCTCTTTGCTGATGAACGTGTCTGCAGCAGGGCCATCAGGGCAGAACTGAACATTTTTAAGGGGAATCTTATCACAGTGATTAAAGTTGCTTTTGTATTTTGCAAAGTGATCTTTTTCTCCCATCACCCGAGTTTCAGCACCGCAGTGAATCCTCTCCTCCCATTTTAGCTGCAGAGAGAAAAGAAGGATTTAAGGAAGTTTGGGACTGATTCGGCTGTTCCACTTTCTCCCCTTTGCTCAGCACTATGAAAGCCTCAGAAATCCCTCAGACCACGACGAGTCATTTTTTAGTTTATTTAATTCTAAGCTAAGTCAACGTCATTTAAGGCCGGTGAATAAGTCTTGACTCATGTTGATGTAAATTAAATAGGAATAACTAGTACTTCACCATGACAGAGCAAACATGCATTCTCACCACAAAACAAGGCAAAGATACTGAGTTAGTCCCAACCAGAAGAAAAGAAAAAAAAAAAAAGAATAAAAAAAAAAAGAAAAGAAATAAAATACAGCTGTTTGCAGGAGATCTCTGATGTATTGAAACTGGGACTGGAAAGTTGCCCTTCTGTTGGTGTAAATCAGCAGATCTCTTTTAAAAGTGGGCAGGGTTTCAGCAATTTCTGTCCAGAACAAGGGCAGAAGCCCTCATCTGCCTGAAGTCTTATTTGTCTTGAGTCTAACTCAGGATTCGCACAAAGTAGCTCTACTGAAGTCCTATTTGGATCAGTTCAGAAGGGAAATCGGGGACTCTGTGACCCTCAGCAGTGGAATGGATTTCAGCTTAGACCTATGGTTGTTTGCGTTAAAGAATATGAAAGGGCATCCTCACGGTTCCACAACGGTTTCAGTAGCAGCCCAGCAAGCCCAGCAGCATTCCCCGAGGTTGGCAGTGGCCAAGCCCTGGCAGCCCAGCACCAGCCCAGCGCCAGCCCAGCACCAGCCCAGCGCCAGCAGAGAACCCCGTTCCTTGCTCTGTACCAGTTTCTTCTCATCGAGTTTGGAGTCTGCCCTCCCAATTCTACAACAACCTTCAGAGGCAACACCTGAATCTTGCTTCTCCTTCTTTCTTCTCTTGGAACGTTCTCAGCAGTCGCCACAGAGGTTTTACTAAACATGTCAGATTAAAGGTATAACCAGACGAATAAATGCAGTCCATCTGAGGGCATGTTTCCTCTCACACGTTCAGTGCCTGTCAGCATTTTGAATAGGATTCAGAAACATGTCCTTGAAGCTGGCTGGAATGTAGCTTAATGTATCAGGGGCAGCATTAGAGAAAGGAGAAAAAAGGATGGGGGAAGCTTTCATGGAAATGTACCCCCCTGCCGCCGCCTTGCCTCTCTAATATTGCATTTACTGCAAACCAGAAATAAACAAGCTGTATGAGCGCAGAGGATGGTGACCGCCAGCCATCTCGCTCCACTTGTGGGGTCAGTGGGGCAGTTTGTGAGGCAGTCTCTATATCCTGGGGGTTTTACACACTCTCTGTAAAGCTTATTTTCTTTTTTATCAACAGTTTATTTCTAGTGAGAGGTGGTCCCTTTCTAGCCCTTCTAACAGCCAGATTTCAGCGCTGTACAAAGCCAGTCTTTTCTTAATATTCCTGTTCTAAATGGAAACTGAGGCACGGAGTTACAAAGTGACTTCTCCATCCCATGCTCAGTTCTTCTCACTTCTTGCCTTTCTTTGCACAACTCATCTCTCCAGGAATAACTCCTCTTTCCCTGGTCAAGGCTTTGCTTTGGTCTCAATGCAGGGAGCGGCACCAGCCCAGCCGATAGAAACTGGCCCTTCTTCTTCTTATATTTGCATTAAGCTTCCATGAAACAAGGCTTTCTGCAAGTGAGTGGTGGGAGATAGTACCTTCTTGAGCAAACAGATGCTTTTTTTTTTAATTAAAATGTCTACTTGTTTGTTTACCCTCAAGTCTTTACGTTAAGGAAATAGTTAATCTCAAAGTCTTTTTAAGGCCTTTTTTAATTCTAGAGCTGAACACTTTGCAGTTACGTTGCATCATCCTTCTCTGAAACCCATCTGGGGTTCAGGTGGGTAATTCTAGAAGTCCATTCAACAAAACTTACCTAAATGAGCTATATGGGATATTTAATGACTTCTGCATTTATCTCTTTTCATCTGCGTGCATTTGTAGGAAGACAAAGTGCTGTTATGGTGAAAGAAAAACCATACGGGCTCCTGTGCATTGTAGGTACTTAAAATATCTCCTTAAAATGTAGATTTTGACTTTCTGCCCAGCACTGCCTTGAAAGTTTTGCCATTAAAACCTAATTGCTAAGTAAATGTTCACTCAGTATTTCTCAGTGGAGGACAGTGAGAAAGTGGTTCAGTGCGTAGCTTTAGTATCCTTTTTTGCTCCTGGTAATCTGTTCCTCTTATTTTTTATGTGACATTCTTTCGATTGCAAGCTACTAATCTTCCATCTTGGAATAGACTGAAACCAAGGCGGGAGGGAAAAATGTGTTAGGTTTCCAGGAGTTATTTACCGCTTCCCAACCAAAAGATGGATTTCCCTTCTCCAGGGTCGCTGGCACCATCATTTTCCCCTAAACATTCCTGACATGTCACAAATCACTGCTTGGTTACTGACTTGGAAACGCTCTCCTTTGTGCCTCTTCTGAACAGATTGGGAAGTTGGTGGCTCGGATCCAGAAAAGAATCCAATACTGGGGTGTAAGAAATACTCGGGGTTCGTGGATTTTTGTTTATTTAAGAAGATGCATGGAATTAATTAAGCTTTAATATGATAGTCCCGTTCTGTGACCTTGCGGGCTGTGTACCTGGGGAGGGATGGGGAGGAATCTGGTCACCACCAGGCAGAATGTCCTGAGAAGTGCCCCTGGGCACCAGCTGAAGGTGGGCACGGACCCGCACTGTGGAGAGACAGCAGCACCGCCCTCCCGGCTGCGGGGCTTCCCCCTCTTGCTGAGGCAGAAAAACAACGGGTTTAACTTTTCTCTGACTCACCTGTCGAGGGCAGTCTCAGGAAAATCCCCGTTTATGAAGGGGAAAATGGGCACCAGTGGCACATGCCCTTCACTGCCTTTATTTGCACATTTACCAGCATGAGGAGCTTAGAAATGAGACCCTGGCTCTGCAGAGCTTGCAGAGATGAACAAATTAAACTTCTTTAGACCTTGTCATTCATAGTTAGCCTGTAAGGGCTGAGAGTTACAGGTGCCTTTTTCTCTTCTCCTCTGTCGTACGGCTCTGGGGCAGCATGGGGCTCTGGACATGTGGAATTTGTACCAACCTGCAAATAATACCGATAACATTTCAGGGCTTATCATTACTTAAAGCTCCTGAAGTTTGCTCTTCGAGAGAAACACTCATATGTGTTTTGTCTCCCTCCCTCATTCCACAACCAGTGTTGAATCCCTTCCTCGTTACTCCTTGCAAGACACGGGAGTGAGCAGAGCTTAGCCTGAGGATGGGAGCTACCAAAGGTACCCAACACCAGGGAGATCCCTAACGGGGACCATAATGACTGAAGCTTTATTGCCTTTCCTGCTGAGGAGTTCTCAGAGCCAGGGGAAGTCATTGACATCTCCCTCCCAGGGGCTGGGGGACAGGCCATCCCCCACCACACAAAGGTTCTCCCACCTGAGATGAAAAGCAAAGGCAAGAATTTCTTTGTAAAAACGAGAAATAAAGAGGCTTTAGTTTTATTTCTTGGTTTCCCTGGGAGAGGAGCCCGTATGTCCTGGTCTTGCACAGTTCAGGGAGCCATGATTTGTGAGCACCAAGTCATCAGTTAAAACTAATAGTAACAATGAAGCTCTATTATATTTCACAGTAGATGCTTATCTAAATGAAATGCATAGTGCTCCAAAGCGGCAAGATTTATTATTTGCTATTTATTTGAACTTATGGATAATTGTTTAATTAAAGCAATTAGTAGTTGCTTTCAAAACCCAAAATCGTGACTAAGCTAACATCCAACGAGCAGTTACTCCAACCATCATACTTTCTCTTGCTCTCTGATGGTGCCAGGCTCGTTTATAGTAGCTGCACCCTAAGATACATCTTCCCTGCAACAATCCGGAGCAGTGCGGGACTGGATTTGGGGACAGAAAGCTGATATTGCACTATTTGTGGCATCCACATAAACTACAGTCACTACAATTACAGTCTGAGTTTGGCTGGAGATGGGAAATGGATTTTAAAGTGGAAGATTTAAATATGTAGAACTCTTTCTGGTGTTGCCTAATAAATTCTAGCTTTTCAGGCTTTTTTTTCTGAGAGGAATTCTTCACGGACATAGTAAATTCATCTGAGTTATTTCATGCTTCTCTTGAGAAAGTACAAATACACACACACACACACACACACACATATATATACACATATATATATATATATATATAGTTAGGCCAGAACCAAGACATAATGCTTTGAAAGGACGTTCTGTGATGGAAACCTGTGTGGAGGATCCGGTGGGGATTACAGAAAAATGGCTTAGTCAGTTGAAAAACTTGTCAGCCAGAATATAAATAAGCAGAGGGTCCATATCCACGGTCCTAAAGGGAGAAAAGGAAATTGAATTCATTTATGGCTTCACTCTTGAACCCTCCCACAGCACAGGAAGCACTAGGCCATGTAAAACCTATAAATAGCTGCCCCACTTCGGGTTCCCTCTCAGTCAGGGAGTAAAAAAAAAAATAAAAAAATCCCTGGGGAAAAACATGATCTTTTCTCCATGTTTGAGTTGTCAGTTTTGACAGAAATGATACAAGCTAATTAAATTTTTGTTAATTTATTTTGTCTGATTCAACGACCGCCTGTCACACACACGGTTCAGTGCGCCAGACTCTGCTTTGCTGTGGACTTCCCGGTTCTCCTCCCTTGGAAGCACCATTGAGCTGATGTGGGCAAAGTGGACCTGTTTAACTCAAATAAGTATGAAGAGCATTTAAGTTCCCTTTTCCCTCAGTGCTTCAGTTTTGTATGTCTGCTCCAACGGGAACCCAAGCTTACTCCAACTTATAAATCTCTTGAGAGATTATAAAGTTCTTAAAAATCTCTAGAGAGAACTTATAAATCCTTCTAGGGAGAAGGACTGCTCTCTTCTGGTCAGAGGGTTGTGTTAGAGATAAAATATGAGGATGCAGTGGGTAAAGGACAAAATAAAATTCCATTCTGGAGCCGTCCCTGCATTGGTCTTACACCTGAAATAACGGAGCAGTCATCATTTTGGCTGGATTTTTCCCAGCTCATGAACCATTTTGAGATCCAAGAGTTGTCTCAGCTCCCATCAGGGAACAAACCTGAGGTTTGTGAAGTGGGGTCTCACAAACTCGTTGGAGGAAGAGCCTGCAATACCCGAGACCTCCGTCGCCATCAGGGCACTGACCCCTCCATTGCACAAGACTTGCTTCTGGCTCTGCCATGCAGAAGAGCGTGGGACTCACTCAACTGTGATACCGGTTTGTTTCTGTCTTAGTTAAATATTTATTATTTGGGCAAAGCAGAGTCCCATTTCATTTCTGTTTAGATTTTAAGCTTCTCCTATGCCTTTTACAGTTCCACGCACACTGACTAGTGTTTGCCTCTGAAATACTCCCAGTGAACTTCCTTTTTGTTCAAAATAATACTCCATAATTATTTTGATAAAATATTAAAGGATTGTTGATAGTTTTTTACTTGTGACATGAAACTCAGAATCCAGAATGTGTCTTTGGACCCACCATGTTTAGCACGACTGACCCAGAACATAACCCCCCCCCATCAGCATTAATTAAGGAGAGGAAGGTGACTAGAGTTAAGGAGATGAAGGTGACTAGCGAAGGGCGTCTCGCTGATATTTTTCCCTGAAAGAAATCACTTTCCTGTTCTGTATGAGAAAACCCCAATGCTTTCTGCAGGGAGAACCATTTGGTCAAATCTTTGGGCATTTATTAATTAATCCGTGGATGATGCCTTGCCCGGGGAGGTGGGGAAATGATGCTGGAGCTCCTGAGCCCCCCTCCCCGAGCGCTCGCTGCCTGCTCCAACACGCTGCCCTTTCCTTTCGCATTCTCCTGTGGCTCTGTAAGGGCAAAGCCAGCTCCAAAGAAAGCACTGTGAAATCTGATTGTTCTGTGATAATCAGTTGAGGAAACAGGTAAAAGACAAACCCTGGAGGTATTTATTCTTTTTTTTTTTTTTTTCAACCTGTCTTCTGTAAGGGGTATGCACTTTGCAGGCCTTTCACAGTTCAAAACACTTGCAATAAACATACACAAGAGGCAAAGTGCGGATGGGTTTGAAGCCCGAGGTAATCAGATTAGACAATGAGATAAGCAATTAGCAGAACCGTTCAAAGTACCAGCTGAAAGGAAAAAAGAGTTCGTCTCCCTCCCACACCCACAGACACCAGCCCTAACCTACAGCTGTTCCCTTGCTCAGATCCAGTCTGTTTACATAAACACCCAACACTCATTCCAACAGGGCTTTGTGTTGTGTTATCTTGTTTAATGGGTAATTTCTGCATTAAGGGATCTGCAGTTTTAAATTAAAGCTCTAATTCTTTTTGGCATTAAAACCCCAATGTACGTGACTCTACACTCATAAAGCACTGGCAGTTCCAAGCCCATTTCTGTTGAACAGGAATGTACCCGTAGCACATTCTGCACTTTACATCAACTCTCAGTGCTGGAGCCGAGGGCATGGAACCAGCCAGGGATGGCAGGAGCCTTGAGTCACATCGGGGAAGACTGATTTTCAGGATCACTCAGCTTTGCAGCAATAACTCAGCATGGCTTTCAGAATAACTCAGGTTTTCAGAATAACTCAGGGTTTTAGAATAACTCAGCTGCTGAATCAGGAGCAACGCTGTTAAGAACTCTCCTGTGTGTACACAGCAATTAGCCCTTGATGCAAAGCTTTGTCCCGTATTTCATACCATTTCCATTATAGCAGCAGGAATTAAGGGGCAAATTCGCTGGAGATCCTCAGACACCTAGAGGTAAAGAGCTATTCTTGGTGGCATTTACAAAGCTTTCCATGAAGATGAGCTCATAGGAGTTAGGAACCCGATTCATTTTGTGGCTAAACCCAAATGTGTGTTTATCCGCATTTTTGACATTTAGACATCTATCATCTGCATTTTTAACATCTAAACATCTATAAATCCAAAATCTGTGTTTTCTTCCTGAACTCTGCATTTTATTTTTTTATTTATTATATTTACTGAAAGCACTTAAGAGAGAACTGAAAACAGAATTTCATTCTGCCGGGTGCTGTGAAACCAGAGAGGAAGCTCTGTCCCCATTCCCCATGACAGATGTAGATGAGTTTAAAAGTGCCCTCTTTTCAGTGGGAAACAGGAATGTATTTTGATGGCATGGTTTTCGCCCCCATGAAGGAACCTCAGCATTCTCCTTGGAGAGAGGGGCGCCGACGGTGGAGGGAAAGAGGAGGTTACTACCTACCCGTGTCTTCATACAGTACTTCTGTCCTAAACAGGGTGATGATGAACGTGTGTGGATCTTTGAAGCACTAAAGTAGTGCTACCCTTCTCTGTCAAACAGGCTGCAGTGGAAAATTACACATTACTAAGATGTCTTCAATGAACATTTAATCTAATATATTAATATTCTATATGCCCCGGAGAGTAAGGTATGCATTACAAACAGATGTAATAAACATTTATAATCCAACAAGTGTCTAGAGTATTAAGAAATTACCAAAAATAGTAAAAGGAAGTTTTTTTGTAAAAGAACTGACTTCCAACTTGAAGTAAATGCCTTCAAATTACTGGTCCCCTGTATTTTTAGATGGCTGTCTCTATGCTGTGAGCAGTAGGATTTTGATTCTGGCAGGGACGAGGCACAGACTCAAATCGGTAGAAATGACACAGAATTCTTTTCTTCTCATCTTTTGGACTCAGATCACCGCTTCTTTTGAGCTTTCCACCATTAAAGTATTGTCTTTTCTCACATGCTGCAGAGACTCCCAGTGGTGGTCACGCTCCTGGCGTAGTTGATTCAGGGAGACGGGTGATGAGATGCCAGGGAACTCCCTGGACTGGGAAGCTGCTCCCAGTAAAGGGTTGCTCAAACCTTCAGTGTTTTCCACATTAAAATCATGGGATGGTGGATGTTGCTCCGGGAAGAAGTATCTCAAAAAAGCCCGTGACACTCTTTATCCATCTCATGTCTCATAATTCCCGAGTTCTCTCTGTATTTGTACTATATGATCTGCACAAACAGCACAAAAATGATGTATTTGAAAATTTAGTTAGAATATCAGCCTATCAGCCTTTAAAACCCCAGCCCAGCGAGCTGAGCTTGTCTTGGTGCTCACTCAGACACGGGCCCGGGGCAGGACAAATGTGACTTCTGCTGTTTGCAAAGAGTGGGTGAAGATGTATGAGCAATGAAGCCGTAGTGAGCTGCAAATATTGCTGAACCGTTGCTTTCCATCTCTCTGCCAACATTTGAGATGTTGGCAAAAGATAATGTTGAAGTTTCAAAGCTGGGGAAAAAAAAAATCCCGTGGCATTTTTGTGATGTCAGAGGAAGAAGGAAGCCAGCTTGAAATGAAGGTCTGCTCTCAGGCTCTAATCTTGTAGACACCTACTTAACTTTAAGCCAATTAAATCAATGGACTACTTAACCTTTGCCTACAGGAGAAAGGATTTGCCAGCACAGTTTATATTAGTGCCCCAAACAAAATAAGCAATCCTCAAAAAAGCACTCTTCTTTCAGCAAAACTGTATCTGCCCTTGGTGTCATGAGTATAAAAATATGGCCATATACTGTTGAAGAAAATCCTTCCCTTAAGTGACACCAGTAAAACAATTGTTTCTGTCAGAGGCAACCCTATAGACTTAAAAATGAGCAGAAACAAAGCATTTGCAGGATGCAGGCTTGGTTTTACAGAGCAAACCACCTCACACAGACCCGGTGTTTGAGCCCATTTTGCTCATGGCTCATATAAATCCACCGACGTGTTTAACGAGCCGGGTTCCTGGAAGCACAGAGTGATGGGCAAGTCCAGGGCTCTGGGTCTGACCTGGAGAGATTCCCCCAAACCCCTGGGAGCTTCCAGCTTGGCCTCTACCCTGTGGCTGGTGCTATATATTGTATATATATATTGTGAAATATCTCCCAGGGGTGCCCATTCCCCTGCTGACAGAAAGGCTAAAGTCCCCAGAGAGGACTACAAGAAAAGGATGGCATGAAAGACGCTTCTGGCTATTTGCTTTTGTCGGTTTGTTAATACCTAAAAGTGACTTCACATCACTCTGTGTACGGAGGTGTTGTTGTTTGGCAGAGCTAGTTAGAAAGAAATGTTGCGTGCTAACTTTAATGAAACCCAGGGCTCCACTGAAACAGCACCAATGGTCTAATAACACGTTACATCATTTGTCACTGGACACATTGAGAGTATGTCACTGGAAAACCTTTAAAAGCCGAGATGTAAGTGGTGTGGAGACAACCATGGCCTCAGCAGGGTAAAAAAGACAGTATCATTTATAAATGTTTTTATGTATAATATTTACATTTGGAACATTTAAATGTAAAAAGGAAAAAGAAAGCCTACACTTAACATCTTCCCAGATGTTAACAACATCTGTCTAGATGTCAGCCCAAGGATCTGACATTTTATGTGCAAAGGGGAACATTTCAGTATTCTTTTTTTATTTTTCTTCCCCCCCCCAGATTAATTGTCCTGCACGTTGGTCCCATCACTCTTTGCTCTGGGCCATATGGTCATATGTCATTAACCTTGGAGACCAACAGCCTCAGAAAGTGGAACCATATGTTCTTAGCAAAGATAAATAGTAAATAGGGCTGAAGGCAACAGGGTCGTTGGTTTGTGCGGATGGGGCTTGTGTGTTGGGTCATGGGGTTTTTTCTTAAAAGGAACAGAAATGCGTTTTGGTGGCAAAGCACTTGGACAAACACGCTCTGGTGTACAAAACCCAGCAACCACATTGCCCTCTGGCAAAGCTCCTGTGTCTAAAGGAGGGGTCTGTGTCCCACCGCCCTCTCCTGCCCCGAGGAAGAGGAGGGGGAGATGCTCTTTCATTGCTATGTTGAAATGATGCTGAAGACTGGAGGGAAAGTTCCCCGTCTTTCACCACAGGGTCACTCTGAGCCACCACCAGCTGCCGTGGCCTCTCTGCAAATCTCTCCCTTGTGCAGCCCAAGCTCTATAAGCTAATTCTTCTAAATATCTTATTTCCTGTCAATTTAATGTGACAAAAAAGGTGTGCTTTTCCTCTGTGCCAATTCTTTTTTGGCTGTCATCATTTTGAGGCAAATGAGAGATTTCCTTTTAGTTGAAGGATCCCATGGCAGCTCTTTCGGTGGAGAGTAATTCCATGGGACACAACGGGGCAGGGAGTCAGTAGTTTGTTCTTCCGTCTCTCACCCAACAGAGTCACCCTGACACCTCAGTTTGCCCAAAGAAAATGGGAAAATCTGCACAGACTCATGGCTGGCTGACGAGACAGACTGAATTATTGCTTTTTTTTTTGCCAGGTGTCACTCTTATTTTCTGTGTATTTGGTGGTAAAGCCTGAGCTCTCATTGCCAGACAAGGGCAGGGTTATTGCGTACTAAAAAGCTGTTGTATTTCAACAGTAGCACAGAAAGCCAGGGAATAATAAGTGGAGATATGTGCCAATAAGATATTTTTATAACAAAATGTCCGCTTGTTTGGATTGATTATCATGAAACAATAATAACAACAACACCTGTAGAAAATTACATGGTGATGCAACACTGAAAAGAATTTGGGCTGAATATCATGCCTTGCAGATTCGCTCTCATCCCTTTGAACCTCACTGCAGACATGTTACTAAATTTATCTACTAAAGGAAGAAACTTTGTAGTCCCAAATATTCACCCCCTTTCCATGCACAAGCCCAAGAAAGACCCAGAGACCTATATTTAGAGCGGGTCACGGGGGAGAACGGGGTTGATAAGCTGAATAAAGGTGGTTTTGTCCTGCCCGAGATGCATTACATCCCACACATCGCATGGGCCGGCCACCGCAGCAGCCAGGCCCCCAAATCCTGCTCTCTGTTTGTTTGTTGTTTTTACATAAACCAGATTAGCTCAGACCAGAACAACACACGTTTGCGGTGATACCTACACGGTGTTTGTTTGGATGAACAACCCAGTGAGGAAAAAAATAGCACGTGCAGCCACATATGGCGCTGAGGACCTACCGAAAGGCACAGCCCATAGAGGTCCCAACGTGGAAAGCTGCTAAGAGGAGACCCGTTGTATTCAGTATCTCTCTACAACTCACATCATCACCTTTTCTAATCCTTTCTGGCTCCCAAAAGCCAGGACTCTGCCCAGGCTGCTGGGTTTGACCGACTCATCCCATCCTTGCTGGGTTTATTGCCATGGGATGTCATTGCTTTACTGCATTTCTGATGTGACACAAATAAGAAAGATCTGCCAACAGATTTGCTCTGGAAAAGATGAGACACATAAGACTAATTCTGATCCAGATGTAACCTCAGGCGAGGTGAAGAGGCCCTTTGTCCTGCCCCTGTAGGACATATGAGGTCCCTGTGCCCACTCTTGTCCTGTCCTCCTTTGGCAGCCTGGCTGGTCTGTAGATGCAGGACTGTCCCAGATACAGATGGAAATGTCTATTCTTCCTCCAGCTGCTCTGCTTTCCTTGGGAAACCAATCCACATTTCATAGAATCATAGAATGGTTTGGGTTGGAAAGGACCTTAAAGATCATCTAGTTCCAGCCGCCCTGCCATGGGCAGGGACACCTCCCTCTAGACCATTTATTCCTTTTCTTTGGATATTTGATGTTGCAGGAAGGCCAGAGAGGTTCACCCTCATTATGAATGTGTCTCTCACTAGCCTCAAAAGTTTCTCCACCTCTGCTGTTGTCCCCAGCGTGGCCAAGGATGTGTGCTCTCATGCTTTGATAGAAATACCACATCTGGAAGCCATGGCGATCTGGGCTTATCAAGTTTCTCTGGCCATTCTGGGATATCCTCCGTCAACTTTGCCGGGCTGCTGGTTGCTTCTCATAACACAGCTAATTTGATCATATTTAGCATGCATTCTTCACACATGATCTTATTACAATTACAGTGCTCTTGTTTTTGCTTGTTCAGGCTGACCTTAGGCATCTCCTGCCATCCTCTGCCATGGTCAAGACCTCCCAGCTTGTTGCCTGGTGGCCCCCAAAGGAAGGTGTGAAGATTAACAGCCTAGAGGATGTATTTAATGAATGGCAACAAGGGATTAGTGACACAGTGTCACCTTTCATGGCCTCTTTAAGCAGGCGAGCTGACACCCGTTTATTTTTGTTTGCACTGTTGAGTAAACTCTGGAAACGGACTGGATTTACAGTCTCTGCTCCCCCAGCAAGGAGCCTCCTTCTGTCCACCAGCCTTTGCTTGGGGTGATGATAAAACCAGTAAGCTCTCTCCCACCTTTCTCCTGGAGGAAGCCTTAAAGTTTCCTGGCCTTGTCCTGGCTGCTAAAGGTTGTGGAAAAGGGTTGTGCTGGGGGAGAGATGTTTCAAGACTGTGGAAGGTCTGATTGACAGCTCAGGTTTCCAGCTCTCCATCTCCATTAAAAGCCAGCCCCATATTCCCCACTCCTGCCACCTGCGAAACAGCCACTCTGCCCGGCCAGGGAGGACGGGGGCAGTCCCTTCTGTGCTCCTGCCATACCCCACAACCCCCTCCTTCAAAGTCATGTTGGAAAGGAAAATTTTGGCAATGAACTCTAAGGCTACAGGACGTAAATGCAGAAGATTTTCTTACACTGCACTGATCGTAGCCAGTTATATTTATCTAGTTTCTTATCCTTATTCCACTGTTTGACATCTAAAGCCAAAGTCCCCCAGACAGCAGTGGGCTTGGATGAAGCCTCCAGGGACCAATCTGATGACCTCATTCTGGCAAAATGCTCATACACCTGCTTTATTTCAAGCATTTCCACCAGATCTCTCAGCTTTGCTGGGATCCTGAATGTGCTTCAAGCTTAGTACATGTGCTATGCTCAGTGTCAGCCTGGACTAGGACATTTGGTCCTCGTAGCATGATGTTAGATAAGAATATCCCACCGTTGGCGTTGCAGTAAATTCTGAGTGATTTCTACTGTCTCTGCTTTCAAATCACTCTTTACGCTACAGAAATTCTAGTGCTCGTAATCTTTTTTCTTGGAGGTTGCCTTAAATTCTACTTTTCTTCATTTCATTCTTACCAATCCTCTCACACCTTGCAGGTCTCTTGAAGAAATTCACAGAGCAAATTTGACTTAGATTACATCTCAGAGTGACTGCTGGGGGTCCAGAAGAAAATAGACAAAGCAAAGGAAAAGGCTTCATTGAGCAGAAAGCCCAGTGGGGATGGTGCGGGGATGGTGGGGTAAAGGGAAAGTCCCAGCTGGGGATGGGAGGTTAAAGCCAGGGAGAATGGTTTGGATTCCGTGTACAGGATAATCTTTGCTGCTGACAATAAGTAAATACATTTTGTAGTGCTGGGGAAACTGTAAAGTTTATCTTTTCCAAGCAGCTTGCCATGGCAAATGTTGCAATTGTATCTGAAATGCGATGCAAAAATCAGTGTCTCCAAAGAGGAGGCCAATCAAATGGCTTTGATTTCTCTCTGTTTCAGGGAGTCTCCTGAGATCCCATCTCCCCTCATGTCAAGGACAGAGGCTGATATGTTTCCTTTTCACAGAGAAAAAAACTAAACAGGCTAAAATCCTGACCAAGTAGTATTTCCGAGAAATGCTGCTCTGATTTAGCAGTGCATTTCTAAATGTATTTTCAGCATTTTAAAATGTATTTAAATCATGCTCCTGAGCTTAGCTGATTGTTTCTATACTGGAATTTGTTTTAAAGAATAGTTTGTGGTACAGTGGAGACCTGAAAAAAAAAACAAGCAAGCAAACAAACAAGAAGAATGGTCTTAAAGATATTTGTTTTATTTGTATGTATTTTGTGCAAAATGCATCATAGATAGATTAAAATCCTGACTGGCAGCTTCTATTCATGGAAATCACCGTCAGAGGAGGTTGTTCAGGACTGAACGTGATGCCACGTCAGTCTGAAGGAACAGGTCCAGGTTGGAGATGCATTAGCCTGTCATCAAGTGGTCCGTAACGAGAGCAAGGGTGGGAGGAGCAGGCCGGCCCGAGGTTTGCCAGCAGAGATGGGCAGGTTCCATTGGGAGATAGACATCAGGCCAGATGCAAAGCAGGGGAGGTGGAGAAAGCTGCTCCAGGACTCTCTTTGCCTGGCTCAAGGCAATGCAATCTGCTCCATTGTCTTACAAATTAATTTCCCCTTCACTTCACAACTTTTTATCTTTTCTTTTTTTTTTTTTTCTTTTAATCATGCTTGTTATTATTTTTAAAGCAATTAAAACATAGAAACAAGACCCAAGGAAACACCCACTGCATTCCTGGGATGCTCTGTCTGTGATCCCTGCATTCCAGCCCAGGCACAGAGGTGGGAGGCAGCTCTGTGCCAACCCCACCACACTCCATTCCCACAAGGGAAAAAACCGTGGATCAAGTAGGATGATACAACCCAATTGCTTCCAATGAATACAAGGTCTGGAAAGAAGTCCCCCAGGGCCTTTTTCCAAGTGCTGCTTCAAGGCGAGCGCACAAAACGCCTTCCACTAACCAGGAGAAACCTATCTTTAAAAAAAAAAAAAAAAAAAGCCAATTAACGTTGCAGAGTCTCCGCACCCAGATTCCTGCCGGTTGGCATTTCTGTACCTTGGATGCTGTGTGTCTTTGCAGCTGGATTCCTGAGGCTTAACACCTTAATTCCTGAAATGAGCCCCAGTCCTAATTCCTGATTTTAGGAAAACAACATTCCTCCCATTGAATGAAAACATTTGTACACAGTTCATAAACCATCTTCCTGAGGAGTGGGAGGGGAGGGGGGCTAGAGGAGGAAAGCCTGCGAGCGCGGGGCAGCGCAGCATAGACCTGCATTGTCTGAAGGTCTCTGACGCTGCCGGCTGTAGGAGCCAGCTGCTGTTTGGGTAAGTGCTCTGTTCAAATATTCAAATCCCCCGCTGGACAGGGCCGTGACCAAAACACTACGCAAATACTAATAAACACGTTGCGTAGAAGTCTCTGGATCGGGTCTTTCATTTCTCTCCGCCGGTAACAGAACCCAGATTCCAATTCAGCAGCCGAACTCCCCCTGGCATCGCCATCGTTGGGGTGGGAGAGTGAGCCCCAGTTTCTGCCCGACCCTGTCCCAGCACAGCTGAGGCAGCTCCACATCTCAGGTCAAACCACTCTTCTGCAAAGAGTAGAACAAACAAAACCTGGTTGCCCATCTGCCGTGCCAGAAGGATGTACAAGGGGCTACAGTTGCTCTGTAGTTGCCGTGTTGCTCATAGTCTTTCTTTCATCCATGATGGGTTGGGGCTCAGAGAAGCCCATGGTGGGATCCAGCACCGTCAATCTTACATCTTGTGGTCTGTCTCCTTTGTGAGCCTGTACCAGCCAAGCTAAAATCAGTGTTTCCCTCAATTACTGTTTTCCTAAGATCCATTGGAGCCACCATTACTCTGAGGGATCAGGTTCAAAGTGGCCAATGGGTCCAAAAAGTAAGATTTTATACAGAGAGTGCAGACACAAGCACATGCACATGTACCGTGGTCACACTGAGGCAGGGCTTGATTTGGAGCTGCAGTTTGTATGGTTTTAGGGGAGAAAAAACTGTCAAAAACATGGAGGTAAATTATTATATTGGCAGCCTTTGGTACCGCCGCAAAGTTGCTGATTCTCTGTTACCTCCTGCCTCAGTTACAGGCTGTATTATGATTTTATAAGGTGATCGTTTCGTGGATCTTCTGGATGTGGTGGCTCTGAAAACCACTTTGTTGTATGTGGTAGCTCAAGAAATGGTCATACGAGATGATTTGCAACTGGGGTAAAAAAGGAAAAGGGAAAAATAACCCAAACAGAAGATCTGGACAGCTAGTTTTATATCAATTCTCATCTCAAATGTGAGAGGAAACTTCTCTTACACCTTAGAAAGCGCAGTGACGTGATAGTTGAGATTGATAAAATGTATTGAATGCTGGCTTCCCCTTGCCTGGAGGGATCTCTGCAGGGTGCTGAGGGCTGGTAGCATCACTACGCTGGTGCTTTTTTGTTTGGTTTATTCACTGGGGAAGAGTAGCAGAGAATATCATACTCGGAATTTGAATGTGAAAATACGTCGTGCCTGAGAGATAAAGGCACAAAAGAACCAGGGGTCAGTCCCATTTCCTCCTGGCTTGTTTGAGCGCTGGCCAGGCTGGGGCAGAGCTGGGAGCTGGGTGCAGAAGGGGGATACAAAGTCTTTCCTACTGATTCTTGCTCAGAGAAACACACAGGCATGGATTCATCCGTCCCACCTGAGCTGGGAGCCTACTTGCCATCACCTCCAGGAGATGCGCTGGAAGCAGTCTGTCATGACACATCCACTTGGGAAGGTGAAGAGGAATAATGTTGGCACAAATTAACTAGAAAGATAGAGGAAGTTCCAACACTTGGTGTCCTTACTGCAGGATGGGTCAGGTTTTAAAAGATTTGCTCAAACAGAAATTCTTGGGCGAAATCCTTTGGCCCGTCTCCTGCAGGAGGTTTGCCCAGAGGGCTTGGATGGTTCCTCCTGCCTCTTATATCTCCGTTCGAGGAAAATGCAGGTGAGAAGCAAGAGTGATAATGTTCCTACCTGCTCATAGCCGAGTCTTGTGCTCTGCTTCCCTGCTGGAGCTCAGCGTGTTAATGCACCTTGTCTCTCAGGCCTGGAAGCTCATAATCCACTCATCATCCTGCCAAGAACCTCATCCCAGTCCTTCTGTCATAACAAACAGAGCTTTTCTCCCACAGGCTGTGGAAGAGCAGCAAGAGCTGACAGAGAGCCTGACACAAAGCAAGCAAAGGAGATGAAGTGAGCTCCAATGGGTTTTAAGATACATATATATATTTTTTCTAGCACACATAGCTTGTCAAATCGCAGGATCCAGTCAATACAGTGAAATTACAGTTCTGGGGGGAAAAAAAAAAAAAAGAGGAGAGAGAGGGAAAAATTTGATTCCGAATTGGAGGGATTAATGGTCAAAAGAATGTTCTTCTGGGAGTAATCTAAGTGTTATATTTACATTTGGCTTGGAATTATTTGCAGTGAGGAATTTCAAATGCAAATATTTTAAAAGCGTAACATGTAGAGAGACACTGTGGGCACTTCTGTTTTCTCTAAAAAAAAAAAAAGAAGAAGAAAAAAACGGTTTTCTTGACTATTTTTTATTGGAATCTTAATGAGACCATAATTACAGCAGGAAAAAAGGGAAAAAATGTAGTTCTTAAAGGTTTGCTGTTACTGTACATACGGGCCTTGGATTTAAAAAAAAAAAAAAGAAAAAAACCTAAATTTTTAAAAACTATTTATTTTCCAAAGTGGTGCATGGGAGGGAAAAAAATGACTTAGCTAAGTAAGTCTTGTCCATTTATGTGCTTAGTCTGTATTTTCTTTTTCTAAAAAAATATATAGGAATAAATGTTGAAATGCGTAGGCATGTTCTGTTTGCCTTGGCTCTCGCCGTTATCTTGTTTTATTGTGTTACCCCTACAAGGGGTGCTTGAGGAACAGCAGATTTGTCTGGATTTCTTCTGAGTGGGCAGTGGAGCGAGCACTCGGTGTCTTTGGATTCTTCTCTGGGTTTGTAGCTCCTCGTCCGTGAAACTCACGGTGGCTCAATGACAACAGGAGGACCTACACTTCTTCAACTGCTATTCTTCAACTTTTTTGATTATATTTATTATATTCTGCAACTATTCTCCCACTCTGGGAGCAGCCTCATACACAGACTTGGTTCTTCTGGGACTTTCATGAGTGCCCTCTCCTACCTGAGCAGTATGAGAAGACCAGACCTGGGCCTGGTGGCTGAAATCAGCAGCAGCATCACACAAATGTCATTTATCACATAGGTCCCTTCCAGGTCTTCTCTGCTCTCCATGTTCTTCTGTATTCCCAGAACTCCTCTGCAGCTCAGCGAGCTGAGGGGGTTCCCATCCTTAGTGGGACAGTCACAATTTAAAATCGCTTCTCATCAGCGGGGTTTGATGTCTGTAGGTCCTCCATGGGATATTTCAAGGTCTCCAACTGGTTTTCCTCTTTTTATTCATATTTATTAATCCTTCGTTCGTTCTCTTTGGCTTTAATTTTGCTACAGTTTTCCACATCTTTCTTTGCTTCTTTCCACCTTTATTTCTCTTGCTCCCTTCTCACAGATGCCACTTTAAGTGAGGAGCAAACATGTTAAAATAAAGCCCCTTTTTTTTTCTCCCAAGGAAGAAAGTGTCCATTTAATATCCCGTATGCCCATCAAAGCCGATGAAGAGGTAAAGCATGACAGACGCATTCTGTGATTCAAACCTTCTGGGGATTGGCAGGAGAATAAATCTTGTGTCTGACATAAGAGGACATCAGGAACCGGGGAAACTAACCTGAAGCTTTTGGAAAGGCTCCACTTCGCTGTCAGTCAGGAGGAGATAAACTTTACATGAAATAGGACCTTCCAAAGTCGTTAGTTACCCACTTCTGCCAGAACCGCTGACGCGCAGCTCTGGAGGAGAGCAACGAGCGGCAGCCAAAGAGAACAGAAAACAAACGTGAATGGCAATATGTCTCTTCAGAAAGTGCCCACTGTAGATGCGGGAACGCTTCCTGGTCGGAGTAAAACAGGTCTCAAAAAGACTCACGTACAAATAGTATTGATCCACAGGAAAAAACTCTGTTGCCTGGAAGTCCCATGAACAAGGCGATTAGATCATCTCCAGGCAGATGGATGTGGCTCTAAGCAAAGGGAAAACACGGCGAGTACCAGTTGTTCGAGAATTGGTTTAAGATCTGTTGTTTAAGGGGAAAAGGAAAAAGAAGCGCGGGAGGGACTGTGAGGAAAGGACGTGGAGTGGTGATATTGCTCTGTCAGACCTCCATTTGGTATATATTAAATAAGCTACCATCACCTCCCTCCTCCTGCTACTCTGCTCATACAAAATGTTCTTTAAAACCCGGCCCTTAAACCTTGCTGCCCTGGAAGATGCTCAGCTGCCTCCGTGTGCTGGAATCCATCCCTCCACAGAGTTGTCGTTCTTTGGGAAGGGAAGGCCCATGGACCGTGCTCTGCACCCGGGGCTTTGGGGAGCCCATGTGTCCCCCCTGCCCAGCAGAGGGGACGTGAAATGCAGGGCTGACAAGATGCCAGGGCATAAAATAAGAGCCCGGGCGAGTGGAGCTGAGTGTTTAACACTTGCAGAAAGCGGGGGAAGGCGAGGAGAGTTATGCTGAGTTACACCGGGTTCTGGCCTGTGATATTTTCCTTTGTTATAAATAACAAGCAGAAGTTAAAAGGTGACACAAAGGGCTCTTTAACCCTCACGGCGTTCTTCCTTCCCATCCCGCCTGGATTCATTCGCTCGTGATACCCGCTCCAGGCGAAGGGCTTTATAATGCAGTCTATAAACTTCCACCCAGTGGAGCTCTGCCAGTGCCAACCAGTGACCCAGCAGGCAGCAAGCGTGTGCGTCTGTGCTGACTCAGTCATCCAAGTCTGCTTTTAATTTCCTTTCTCTAGTTTTCCTTCATCCTGCAAGAAATAACTGTGAAGTAAATCAAACGGCCTATCTCCGCGGGCTGCCCCTTGGCTTGGCACGGGCCGAGGCGGGGGGAGAGGCTGCCAGCCCTGCGGCTGCCTGACAAAGTGGGTTCTGTGAGCCCGGCGTAACTTACTGCAATAACAATCTGCTCCCGAAGGCAGCGGGGCTCTGCCCGCTATCCTTTCCACAGCGGCAGCGATCGCGGCCGCGCATTCCTGCTCCTCCGTGGAGCCAAAATCGGGAATCACTGAGACCTGTGGAAATTTCTGGAGGGAAAAAAAAGAGCTCGGGGTGTCAGGGGATGGCTAGTTCTGTGTTTAGAGAAGCTTTTTATTTCATATATATATTTTATTTCTTTATTATATTATTTATTTTATATTTTGTTTTTATTTTTATTTTATATTATTTATGTTATATCTTCAGCCTGAGGCTGAGAGCCAGGGGAGGGGAAGGAGAAGGGACTCCCAGCCCAGAGAAGGTCTCACAGCAGATGGTGTGTGGGTGATCTGAAGAGGGTGATTTGCCGGGTACTTCTCAGAGTTAACAGCCCGGGGGGGATCAGGGCGTCGTGTTGCTGGAGGTGCACGTGCAACAGGAGACACACGTGTCCGTCTGTGCTAACGGGCCTGACGAAGGGCAGGGCAGTCTGGCTAAATTACCTAAAACTCCCCTTGATATTATGAGCTAAATCTGGTGTTACCTGTGTCTACTTCCAAAACATGATTTAACGTTCCTGTGCTCTGCTGAGCAGTTACTGCCCCATCTCACAAGTACCTCACCCGCACCAGGAACGACCTGCCTGGATACTCCTCAGAGGGGACTCAAACCCTGTGCCAAAGGCCAGCTATTGTTAATGCAACTAACACCTCATTTGACCCACTGCACAGAAGGGATTTGAAATTTTCCAATGAAAGACTCTGCAGAAATGCAGATCATCCAAGCAAACAGGCTCAGCAAATGAGATGGCCGTGAAATGGAAGATTGCTGGCTGCGGAGTGATGCCATCACAGCAGCCTCGAATTGGATATTAGGGAAAATTTTGACACTGAAAGGGTTATTAAGCATTGGAATGGGCTGCCCAGGGAAGTGGTTGAGGCAACATCCCTGAAGGTATTTAAAAGCCGGGTTGACATAGTGCTTAGAGACGTGATTTAGCGATGGTTTTTATCAGAGTCAGGTTGATGGTTGGACTCAATAGTCTTAAACGTCCCTTCCAACCTGGACAATTCTATGAATATCTGTGATTTCTTTTCCCTTTTCCTCTGAATCCCTTTGGCTGGGATCTGTTTCCCCATCCAATCGCTACCCTAATTGTTGAAGAGACTTCAGGAAATGGCAAAGCCAGATCCTGAGCCTGCGCTTGTGTCTGATGCCATCAAGGGAAACTTGATTATTACCGCTAACACAACACATGTGTTTAACAGGCGCTTCACCCGACTATTCGTGACGCGTGTCCTGGCAGAACAATTCCCTGCCAGCCGTGCTGTAATACTATCCTCAGCTGTAGAGCTGCAAAATCCTCCCCAGTACGACAACTGCCATTACCTCAGGCTTACCAACTCCCCCGCGGGTCCCAAGGACCCTTGGGTCATTGCTTGTTCCCATTTATGTTACTTAGTTGAATTACGCAGCGAAACGAGGGTAAGTTATCTTGTCAAAAGACCACTGTGGAGCCATGGGAAGGAAGGGAGTTTGTTAAAGGCTGAGCTCAGGCTGCTGAGCGTTCCTAACCCGCCGACTTTCCCTTGGGTTGGCTTTTCCCTGTCCCTCTTATCACGACATTTGCAAGTAAAACTACATCAGCAGAGAGATGTAGGACATCTGTGGGCACACCTGTGGCCTGTGAACCTTTATCTCTACTGGTACATTTCAGCAGATGTTTTATGCTTGGTTTTCAACAGCTCTTGCCCTGAATTTTTTATTGCCCCAAGTAAGTTCATTTTTAACAGCTGCCTGACAGGACAGGCTTTTCTTCTTTACTAGCTTTATTGCGTCTAACAGAAATACTCAGGCAAGCTCATCCTGAAGGGAGTATAAGAGGGAAAGAGCCAGGTAGAAATGGAAAAGCTCTATATGTATCAAGCTTTAAGATATATTTACCGACAGTTGAATTTACACTAATAGCAGAGGTTAATTCTCATCCTACTAGCACTGCGATGTGTCCTGTGTCTGTGCATGTGGGGAAATAACTTACAGACAAGGTGCTATTAGAGATGATGTTCAGCATCATTGCTTGGTTTGCCAGCACCGTGTGTACGGGTACACTCGGGCTGTCTCTGAAAGTCTAACTGTTCACCCAAAAGCAAACACCACCAGCAGAACCCAGTAAGGCAGAAATATGAATACTGAAAATATAAATCAGCTTTAATGATGGATCATGCTTTAGCATAAAGTAAAGTTTTCAGGAAAACTCTGGGTCCAGTGCCACTCCCAACCCCCAGTCCCTATTTAAGAAATACGTAAAGATATAAATATATATATTCCTTTTCTGTATCTGCATCTTTCCATGTGATTTCATTTGCTGCATCTCCTCGCACTGAAAACTAATGCCTGTCTTTTGTGATGTTCTCCTGAAGAGAGCATGCACTGATGATCTCAAGCGGAAAGAAGATGATGACGAATTGTTTGAATGATCCCCAGGGCTATGAGAAAGACGATTGGAGCAGGGGCTGCGTAGCCTCTGCTCTGATTGGGTTTGCTCTGTTTACAACGTGATCCTCAAAATACACTCTCATGCTGTAATGTCTCCCCAAGCCATAATATCATTCTAATAATTTAATTTATAGCCCTGTTTGTTTTCATTTATGGTTTAACAGACCAGCTGGCAATTAGGCCCTAATTATGCTGTTATGCAAAGTAGCTCCATTTATTTTTATAACATCGGCTGCAGCATAAGCTGTATTTGTTTTTAATTGTGAAATCAACCATGGCAACACACCATAATGATCCATGTGTCACAGCTGGGAATGCTGCTCAGCTTGGCCGAGTAAGGTGCAAAAGAGCTGGAGAGTCACAGGACCGTGGTTCACCGTTCACATGCAGGCAGGGGAGTCTACTGGTAGACTTGGTATTTGCCCTGGATCTTGCAATTGCTACTTGTCCTCCTTTTCCCTATGTAATTTCTCACCAGAAGAAACCAAACCCTGACATTCCACGATAGCACAAGGCTCTTCCCTCTGCTTTCTGGCAAAAGCTTGCTGGACTCAGGGGTGTGCCGTCAGCAGCTTCTTGAAGTAAACATTTGGGCATAAGGAAACCTTCAAAAGGGTTGGAGACTAGCAGACACGTCCTGCAAGTCATCCCTCTGGCTTCCAGGCCACCAGTATTCAATCCTGACCTACCATACTACCGGAGGAAATCAATGCAGCCATATAGACACCTGTAGTAAGCGGGTGCTGGTCCTCATCCAGAAGGCTTTGGAGAGCACGGGAAAAGCCAATTGTTCCTTCAGTAGGAGAAGGATGCACAAGAGAGCTCAGAAGATCGCTCTTCTTCCTTCGTCCTCCATCACTCACATCTCCTCTTCCCATTCCACTTTTCCAGTTGCCTTCAGTCCTAATTTCTCTCCCCTATTAGCTTTCATTTTGCTCTGGATTTTGCTGCATTCATATGATTCAAAGGGTTTTTTCCCATGTTTCCAGAAACCACGTTTGAGAATTCCCTCAGGTCTCCAGCTGTAGGTGGTTGTTGTCTTCCCAGCTTTCCGCTTGCCAAAAGCTCACACACACTCACATGCATGCAAGAAGACAGCTTAGGCTTTGGGATCACAAATGTTTCCGAGATAGGGTGTGACTTGCATATGGCTCCAAATGTTTAAATCTGTATTGGCCAGAAGACACTGGGTCTGCAAAATAAAAATCATAATAAATCACAAAACTAAGGGGGTTGCAAATCGCAGGAGAAACTACGAATGCCTTGCTTTTACATAGCTGTCTTCACCCATTGGACTTTTTCACAGAACGACTTGTCTTATCTTACTAGACAGGGACCAAACGGACATGAGTTCAGCTTTTGGCATGGCCACAGACCCCTTGAATGATCTCAGACAAGTTATTGAATTTGCTGCTCTTGAATCTGCTCCTGTGAAGTAGGGATACGGCCTCTCCTTCCCCTTTCCCGTCCCATCTGCTTGAATTATCCTTCCTTTGCGAAAAGGCGGTGTCTTGCAAGTGTCTGCACATCTGGTGCCTCTGAGCAGTGTCTGGTTTTAGAGGGAAGTTGGTGCTTGTGGTTACCTGGGATTTTAGGCGATGGGGCCTCTCCCCTGCTCCAAAGGAGGTAGTAATTAAATCAGGTCATCTAATGAACTGACTCAAAATGCAGCGACTGCTGAGGCATTGGTTGTCTCTTCCTGAGGCCCATATTCTGAACAACAATACCAGGATGAATTACTCCAGGATTGTTATTTTTATCTAATGCATTGGGAAGCTGATACACAGAGGTTGACTTGTTCCTTCCAATCGAGCACGTCGGTTGCACAGTTCAGGACAGAAACTTGGTGTCCTGCCTCCTCCCCACCGCTCTATCTGCTGAACCCAAAATGAGAGAGGAAGAAAAAGGAGCTTCCAACCCGAGAGTGCAGAAGCAAATGAAAATAACTATTTTATGGAAAAATTAATAAATATTTTTTTCAAAACTTATTCTTAAAACAAAACCAAAAAGAAATCACACCCTTTCAAGTTCAGCTTTAATGCCGGTTGCATCTTCTAGTGCTTTATTTTTGTTAGTTTGCTCAGAACCAGCCTGTCAATCCCTAATGGAAATAACTGGAGACGTGTGTGAATTAACACACACGCACACAAAAATGCAGACAGCAAGAAGAAGTCATTCCACAGTCTAGCCTTGTTAAAGAATACAGTTAGTTTCCAGCAGCAAACCTTCCCCCCTCAGTCTCTCTAGCCAGAGGAATTTCTTTCACCTCCTCAGAAGCTGCTTATTAAAGTTAGGCTGGTGCTGGTTCCCAGGTAATAGAACAGCAGCAAAGCTTAACTAATCTATATTTTTACTGCAGTAATTAAACTGTGCACTTGCTAATAAAAAGGTAACACTTTAAATTAAGGCCCCGTTTCTAAATGCTGTATTAATATTTATGAAATGATTACTGCATACAGCCACATTCTTTAAGGACTTATTAGAAAGCGTGTTATAAAACTCAATTGTAATAAACCCTTAATGGTTATGCTCTGGCGAGCTGCAATTTTTTCAACCCTACAAGTGGCGTCTTCTTAAAATGGGAGGAAAATGCTCTTCCCTCCCTTAAAGTTTTGTCTTTTGGTGACTGGTGGTCCTGGCCCAACTACTTCTGCTCAACCTTCTATAAGAGGAGGTGGGATTTCATTGCTGAGGTCTTTCTTGTGCTCTCCAGCCACTTTGGAAAGGTCTGGAATCTCCTGTGAAATCATAAGGATCATAGGACCTCCTAAATCACGTCAGCCAACCCACACACACATCTGGGTTACCACAGGGCTCCCAAAGAGCCATTGACATCTATGTTTTGGCAACTGAATCCTGCCCTCAGCATCTAGACTAAGTTGGGTGACCAGGTTCCTTCCACAGCCAATAGAGATAGGACTGATGATAATTTATCCCCTCTCTCAAAGGCATTTTGTCATCTCTTTGGAAACTCCTTGTGATCTGGAACTTCACTGAGTTTGTAGCTTCAGGGAGCGCCTGCAGAGGGAACAGGGTGAGGTCACTCACAAAGATATTCAGATTCTCATCACCATGGTTGCTTCAAGGGCCACTAGATACAGGGGAGGGAGATCAGTCTTCTGTGAGCAAGAGAAAGTGCTTAATAAGATTGTGCTCTTCATAAAGGAATGTATCATAATGCCAAGGTGCTCTTCGTGCTCGTTTTTAGGCTTCTTTTTGGTAAACTAGACATTCAGCTCTTCAACTCTTTCACCCTGAGCTATTATTTTCAACGTGCAGCTTTTTCACTAGAATAAATACTCTTTGAATATTTCATCATATTCATTTTGCAAGGGGCTGTACGTAAGGTGATAATTTGCAGCAAAACTCTTCGTCTTTTATTGCTCTCCTTTTTCTTATTTTCTACAGTTGTGGTAGTTTGTGATGCAGTTTGTGATGCGGATGTTTGTGATGCAGTTTGTGATGCAGATGTTTGTGATGCAGTTTGCCTGATCATGGTATTCCTACCTCCTGCCTTTCCTTTTACATTGGCATCCTAGAGAAGCACACTTGAGGTCCCAAACTTGCAAAGTTTATAAAATATTTTGCATTATGAAGAGCTCAGTGTAAGCCAGAGGGACTTCTCATGCATAAAAATATTCCCATGCAGAAGTGTTTGACAGTTTGAAGCATGTCATTAACCTCTTTTAATTAAAGCTTGCAAAAAAGTTCTAGCGCAGCTCACAGAAAGCATAAAAATGGGGATAAACTCAGCGAGAGTGAAGCTACTTCTGTGGAATAGCCCCTCGAAACAAAGGCAGCCTCCACCCCAAACCTACAACATCTTCAAGGGCCAAAATGCAGAGTTTGTGCTCAAACTGACCTAAGCTAAAGCTTAGACTTTACGGTCTAGTAACATAGCAACGTTTGTTATGTATAATAACAGCATCCAAAATGACACAATAAAAAAAGAATTATCTGTGATTAGAACTAAACTATTGAAATGTCTCCAGCTGGAGCCAAAATTTGGAAGGGGACAAGGGAGGGGGAAAGAGGAGTTTATTATTTCAGTAGCTGCAGTGAAAATCCCCTCTGGGTGCTCTGCAAACCACCCTCTGCTCTTTGAAACCATCCCCCTCATTGACACGGTAATGGTCTTTGTTGAATTCAAAGACGATTACATCAGAAATGTGTGGCCTCTTGTGGGTTTTCCAAGGCTTATAAAGCACACAAATTATATGAAAATATTGGGTTGAAAAATTAGTAAGCCATAGGAGTTTGTGTTGTTTTAGCCACGCTTTACTGCAGGGAAGGAAAACTGTGGCTCCTCCAGACCTTTGCCCAGCCTTTCAAAGCTACTTTCTTTATTATTTTTCTTTTCTGGTGGGCTCACTTTGGATACACAGCCTGTATTTTTAAGGGACTTTCATACTGGAGCATACTTTTCAACATGCGATGTATAAAGACCAGAGACCGATTCTCCTCTGAATTGCTCCAGTTCAGCCTTATGTTACTACGCTATAACCAAGGAGAAAGTTCTGTCCCACAATGTTTTGTCAAATGAACTCCCCAAAGAGATCATTCTCTTTGTGGATTCTTGCATCCACGTGACAACTGTGCCTGTGAAATGGGAAATTGTGGTTGGAAATTTTTTTTTTAAAGTATCTTTAAGAAATACTAGCGAGCTCATGGTTCTCAGCTTTTCTTTCTTTTTCATCTTCCTGTAACTCATAGTGAAGGGGATAAAGCTCATTCTGCCACGTTGTTGTCAGATGGATCTGCTCAGAATGCAGCTGACTCTACCATGTCCTGACCGGCATTTTCTTTTAATTGTCATCTGGGCCAAATTTAACCCCCCGCAAAAGGAGTAAACAGAAGGTACAGGGGGGAGGTTCCCATAACCAATTATAAAATATTTGAAGATTGTACAATGACAGAACTATTGTAACTGGTGGAAAATGGCTTTTCCACTCGTCAGTTCTCCTTCCATTGGGCTTTCTCCAGTACAAGGTCCCCTTTCTAAGAACTCAGCCTGATTGAACATTCACTGCTAATTGTATAATTCTTCAAAATACCAGAATGCTGCTCTGAAGGTCAGCTTCCAGGAAGGGTTGATACAACAGTGTTCGTCCAGATTATTGACGTAGTTTATCACGAGTTAATGAATGAGCTACAGCATGAGTTCTCCTGCCATCAAAGAGATTACCATGTAATCAGGCAAATTGTCCACACCACAGAAGCTAATAAATGAGGCTTGTGAAAAGGAAGGGCTATGAGTAAAATGTGTCTGATCTTGTCTTTTTTGGAGTTTTGGGAGAGTTCAAATGCTTGTGTGTGCTAGTTCCAGTGTGAAAGACCACAATTGTCCTCTTGGAGCAGGGAAGCTTGTTGATGTCTCCAGCAAGACATTGAGATTATGAAGGATGTGTGAGAGGGGCAGGAGGTAGGAGAGAAAACACCTTCCCCTTCTGTCTAAGAGCATAAAGATCATAGACATGATACACAGAAATAATAGTGGCATTCGGGAGGTGGGAAGAGATCAAGCCAGAATGCTCTTCAAGGATGGCCTAGAGATCATATCGTTAAGACCTGGGAGGCCAATTCCTTTCTCTGCTATAGCTTCCCACCGCCCAGTCAAGGAAGAGCGTTGGCTCTCAGCTGGATCCGCTCACAGACCTGGCCACAGTCCTGGGAGCGGCCGAGCTGATGGGAGGCAGCTAGACTTTGCAGCTGTAGGCAGGAGGCAGGGCAGGATCTTCCCTTTCAGCAGCAGGAGACTTAGATCAGCTTAGGCCCAACCATGAAATCAGATCCTGTGACTGAGCAGATGCACTTGTGGTAAGGACATTTTCCCAAAAGGCACAAATAACGTTTCTGAAGTACACAAGGTGACTTAGGAGCTCAAGTTCCATCATCTTTCGGAGTAGCTGGAGTCACCAAACACCAAAATCGCTTGGACCTTTGTACTTGAGGGGGACGGACAAGCTCCAGTGAGTTCAGCTAGAGCTGTGGACACAGGGGCAGGCTGGAGCTGAAGGAATATTTGCCTTCTCAATTCCCAGTGGGGCTTGTTCAGGAGGACACTGATGTTCTTGCAAGCCTTGCTTTTGATTTTCATTCTGTTTTGGGGAGAGAGATGGAGGCTGGACAGCACGGGACCACTGCAAAGTCCTCTCAGGCTGCACTTTCGCTGCAGAAAGGGCTCCACGACCAGATCAGCTCGACATATCCCAGCCACCTCTCTGCACGCCGTGCTCTCCGATCCCTCCTCCCCTCTTGGGTCAGCTCCCTTACCATGAGCTGGATCAGGAAACAGATCCAGGGTTAGGAAGAAATACCACCAAAACCAAACAGACATGAAGATGCTCGGGGTTTTTAGACAGCTCTGAGGTCCCTGCCCCAGGCAGTCCCATCCCACAGGCAGCAGACACGGTGCGGGGGACCAGCCTCACCCCCAAGCACTTTGCATCCCTGAAACCACGGCCTCCGTCTCCTGGTGCTGCTCAGCTGCCAGGCTGCTCCTGAGGGAAGCAGCAGTGCCAGGAATTAGCTATTCATATAGGGTTTATGTATAAACACTGCATGTTCAGCAGAGGACCCGCTACCACAGACCTAATGGGACCTCGAGCTCTGCCTGTGTGGAAGGGGCAGATAAATTTAGAAGTGAGATAGTCTGTTTTGACTACCAATTAGGTGGGTCTGAAGACAGGAGGAGACGTAGGGGAGATGATTTTTCCCTCAGTGGCTGCTTGGCACTGCTACGCTGGCCTACGCACACATGATTAATTGCCCCATCGTTCAAGTAGCTCTTTTTATTCTGGCCACTCACAATATTATTATTATGAGCTACTGTTTTTCCAAAGCCAATTATTGTAGGATTAAAACACAGCATCTGCCCTTGTATGTGTGTAGATGCATAAATAAGGAACCAGTAATCAAATAGAAGAAATACATTTAATTTTTTTCTTTCCTCTTTTTTTTTCCCCTCTCTCCTTCCAGCCTTTCACATTCATATATAAAAGCCCTTGAAGGAAAAGGCTCGGGTTTGAAAAAGCAACGGGAGAAGAGTTTGTAAGGGGAAAAATCAGTAGGACCCCATAGAACAAACATGTGTAAAGGCTTTGTTTCAAAGTGGACGAATGCAAAAGTCTGTTGGGGATAATTTTTAGGCTTTGCCTATTTTTAAAGGGTTGAGGAGCAGGAGTAAAGTGAGAAAACAATTCTCCGTAGGAAGCTGTAGCAGACTAAATGGAGCTTGTTGTTATTGGCAGAGGCATTGATGCTGAGGGCAGCAGCATCGTTACTGAAGCTGGAGGCAGTGGAGGTTTAAATAAATAAGGAGCGATCCATGAACCAAGATAAAATGTGATCTAGCTGTGCAGGGTCCTCCCGCTCTCTAAAGCCAGGAGGTTTGGCAGGGTGTGAGTAAAGGGAGATGAATGAGGGTTATCAGATAGGAGACTCGGGGAAAAAGTAGAGAATTATTTATCCCGGTTGGGGCATTATGAATTAGTCACAGTCTTCATGAGGAATAAGGATTTTGTCTGTTCGTCTCTCTCGCACGGAGGCTCATTGTCCCCAGAGTCGGAACTAAAGAATCACAAAATCAAGAAGCTCTTGGGCTGAGCTCGGTGCCCGAACCCGGAGCTCCCCTTGTTGAGGGAGGTCTTTCCATTTGGTTTCCATGACTTAGGCTCAGGGAGAAAACCCAAAGCTTCCCACTCTCTTTTTCTCTGGCTTTACTTAGTAGCAAACTCACATAAAATTGATGGGGATTATTGCTGGCTAAGGCCAGCATTAACACAGGATTTGGCCCCATATCGTGCATGCAGCTAAGTAATATTAGTAACAATAAAAAGCCCCATGAAATACTTGCAAAACCAGTAGCCTGCAAGACTGTGCTCGAAGTCAAGTCTTGCCTGGAAATCTGTCCAGGAAGGATTTGAAAGAACATATCCCCTAATTCTAACCCTCACCCAAGCAGCGGTTGGAGATGTCAAAGCTGGGTCACAAGAGCTCACGCAGCCAGATCATACCCAAACCTTGCAAAAAAACCATTTTCCCAGAGCGTTGCTTGCCTCGCTGTCCTCCCACTCTTGGGAAAACTCATGGGGGGGCTGCTACGGACAAAATTCCCACCAAAGCAAGAAAGCCAGGGCAGGAACAACCTACAAGAAAGGACTTTATGGATCTTACTAACTTTTCCATCGCTTACTGTTCTGCCTCACCTTTTCTTAGCAGCATTGTCTCACCTTTTCTAGCCCAGCTAAGAACCAGGACATCTTGATGTTATTCTGCTTCTGGTACTCAGGCACAGATGGACCTTGAGCGATGCTCTTGGAGGTGCCCCCGTGAGAGGAGAACCCAGCAGGGCTGAGCAGCCCTGCCCCACAGCCTCACCGTGCTGGGGTGAGAACGCTGCAACGCTTCCATTGAAATATGTCCAGGCAAAAGGGTAGAAAATTTCCCTCTCATCACAATTTTTTCCATTCTTCAGGAAAATTCTGGCTCTTGCTTAAGTGTCTGGTTTGGAGAGGTGGAGGTTAATCAGAAAAAAACGTGTTTTGATACATCAACTGAAAACTTGATTTTTAGGAGGTATTTACGTCCATCTTGAGATTTAGAAATTAAAAAAGATGCCTCTACATTTTCAGGTTGGGAAACATTCCCTAAATTCCTTTTTTCCTGGAGTAAAGTTGGGGAAAAAAACAGAAAGAATTAAGAAAAATAATTCTTCTTATCCTGGTGTCCTCCTCCAGTCTTTGACTCTAAAAATACATTTTGAAATAGTGAAAAGCAGAGATAAAATAGCAAAGAATGGCCATCCCATCTCTTTTTATTTTCCCCATTTTGGTGGAGTTTTTTTGTTTTGTTTTAAGTTTTCCAGCAATATTTCAAGTGGAAACCAAAATGAAAATTCTCAAGAGTTCTGTAGGAAAGCAAAAGCACCTTCTCAGCTCTTTCTGGAGGGTACTTTTTCTCATGGTTCTCTTTCCCAAGGCTCCCTTTGCTGCTCTACCGACAGCTCGTGAGGGTCGGTCATCCCAAGGCTGGAGCAGAAACCAGGGACTCACATCCCTTCTCCAGAGCCCATTGTCCATCCCACCTCTCGTATCTGCGCCACACGTTTAATGAACAGCAAAACTGCCTTCCCTTGTGACTGCAGGGTTTCCAAGCTGCCAGTGAACCCTTGAATACCGTTATTCAGTGCTCAGCGTAGGGGTTATAACAGCGCCTAAGTTAAATAAACCAGTTACAGGTGAGATGCATCCCAAATGCTCCTTTCCCTCCCAGATCAGCCAAGAACCAGGCGCAGTTCTGCGACTGAAGGCCAAGAGGAACAGATCCATTTTTGGGTGCCAAAATAAGTCAACAATGTTCAGTGTCCTGAGCACTCTGGAGCAGCAGAGGGACAGAGAGCTTTTCTCCTTCCCAAGGTTTTATGCCCAAATAGGTGCTGTGACTGTTAAAATCAGAGCTTTTTGCACCATAATGAGAGCAAAACCCACTACCAGGCACCTGATTCCTGTAGCCAGAATCAGCAGAAGCCCGGGGCTGTTTGAATACACAGGATCAAAGAATCAAGAGCCTGTTTGTAATTTCTCTATGTAAATAAGAGCAGCATTTGTGCACTGGGAGGCTGTATAAAGAAGCCTTGGTTTAGCAGTAAAGGAGAACTATTTTTACAGAAGCCAGTGAGAGAGGCTGGAGCCACTGATTTAGGATGATTACAATGAACAAAAAAAGTCAAGCCTGGAACTGTTTATTTTAATTTAGGGCTTTTGGGGGCATGGCGAGCTGGTGGGGTGGGAAGATATTATTTTTATGGATTTAATCAGATGGACGGGATTTGTGGGCATTGCTAATTGAACGGAGAAAACTGAGAAAGCTGTCTGTTTGCCTTGAAGCTCTCCATTTCTTTTCTCTTCGTGTTTGGGAGTTAGAAGAAAAGCAATTCTATAATTTCACATAGCCTACGTAGGGCTAACAGACCTTGAGAGATGCATACAAATAAAAAGGAAAAAAAGGTGCTTCGTTTTTGGAGGGGGGGGGCTTTAGTCTGTCCTGGATGCAGCTGCCCATCAGCTCTGCATCTGTGTTCCCTGCCGTGTGGTAAGGGCTGGCAATGGCCTGGTGGGACCAGGACATCCAGAATGATGCTCAGCCTGGAGTAGTCTGTGAAAAGTGTGTCCTGGGAGGGGAGGAGAACCATTTAGTAATTCCCAGGACTTGGCCTTTCCCTTTGAAACTCTTTCTAAATGCCAGATAATGGATCCTGTAGTCCTGAATCCTCTGACACAAGATGTTTTATTTCGCCTCATTGCGCTGACAGACAACTAAGGATTACGTATATGGTCCAAGATGTAGAAAAATGCAGCAGCAGCAAAGTCACCAAAATCATACACCCAAGCTGCACACTCAGCAAGATGTTAAATTTACTGAAATATGGCCAGTCCAGGTACCAGGCATACTTTTTCCTGCATGATTTTCACCACTGGCTGCCACATACACCAGAAAACATAAACCAGGACAAAATGGAAAAAAACCAAACCAAAACAAAAATAATCCCACAAAACCTGCACATGGGTGAGCGGAGGAATTTTAGGGGTGTTTCTTTCCTTGGTGGTTTGTTTTGTTTGTGGCAGAGGGAATTCCAAACAAAGCGGGTGATGAAGAACAGCCCCGGAGCTGCGACTTCTTGAGTCTGCTCAATGATGTCACTGAAAAAGCCACCGGGGTGTAAATATCCCCCTCTGCACCCCGCCGTCCCCGTCAGAGCAAACGTGTCAGGCTCACGTAGGAGGCAGGACTGAACAGCACATTAGTTATGGTCCAAAAACATGATCTACAAATATTTTCTATATCATAATTATACAAAATGAGTGGAAATTTCTCCCCCCTTCCCCAAGTCCCAAAAACATAGCCCATTATGAACACAGAACCGCGCTGCCAAGTCTACAGGAACATAAATATCATTTAAGTCTTTTTGTGCTGTGTAGTAGCTGGAAAGTGGAAAAATGATTGAGGGACAAGTGGTTTTTAAAATCCCCCCGAGGCTTGTAACTTACCTGTTTATTTCAAGAAGAGCTGCAACTGCCAAAAGGAAAGGAGTTACTTGAGTTGCTATCATGTTATGTTTCCAGAGATTATTTCAAAATAAACACGGATTGAATCTCTGCTTTTCTCTTTGACTCAACGTTAATACACGGGGTGACTCCTTGACTAAGGGCATGGGGAGCTCCAGCACAGGCTCTCGTCTGAGTTCAGATGTGGGCATGAGGAAGCTCTGGGTCACGGGCACATCCCAACCACAGCCTGCAGCAAAATGGAGTGTTCAAAGCCGGGAACAACCGAGGAGTTTCCCTTTGGCCTCGGGAGATGCTCCAAAATGAGAGTATTTGGTGCTGAGAGAAAGGCTGTGCCCGGGAACTCAGTGGGTAGCAACCACAGCATGAGTCAAGCTGCAGAAGACAGGACCAGGCAGATAACCCCACGCGCTAACACGACTTCAGCTCTGAGGTGTAAATTAAAAGGATCATCTTTTTGCTACCTAAAACACCTCCACTGAAAGTTAAATTCTCAGGTGACTCACAATCGACTTTGAAAAATGAAAGGGAAAACTTGCAAAGTCCTCAGGGTAGATAATAACTTGCCTCATACTGATAAAAGAGTGACATCGGAAAGTGCCTTGTAACCCTTTGATACTCTTTGGGCAAGAAAGAGGAGAGAAGTAGCTTAATCTTCATGTTTCATGTTAATCTTCAGTAGGAGCGTGAATTCAGTGTTCTGTGGTGAGAAGTTTACACCAGGTTGGAAGAGGACAGGGCTAACAGTTACGTAACAGCCAATTCTTGTTCCTTTATTGGTGCAAGTGATCCCGGTGGAGTTGTGCAACACCACACAGGGGTATCCATCAGAAATCATGGTTAACGCCACAGAAGGTGACAGACTGGGCACAGCGGGAAGGATGTCTGAGACCTGCGACCAGAGCTGGCATCAAGCCAACTGTTAACGCTCTGCTTCAAAGGATAGATACGGATTTATCACTGATCTACGCAACCTGTACCCGTTCCGTAACTCTCAGAGGACTCCCTATGCGCTGACACTGCATCTTCTTTCTATTTGCATTTCGATCCCACTCATTGCTGGATTATCAAGCTATTTTTCCATAGTGTTGCCCAACATACGAAGGGCAGACACATAACAGGGTAATGGCCCTCCTGAGCACATTGCCGTAGTCTGGGGCAGCCATGGAAAGGCTGAACCCACCAATAAAACATGTAACTCACCTGTGATAAGGATTTTCATCCTTATCATGCAGCGAGGCAGACAGAAAAGAATGAGGAAAAAAAAAAAGCCTGATTGCACGGAAGATAGTGAATTATCGTAATAATGCTTAATCGCAAATCACAGATGGCCAAGGAATTGCAAAATCGAATACCACGTGTCTGCTGCGAGGAGAAAAGGATCAGCAGTGCTAGAAACAGCCTTAGGGAATGGCTCCCTGAAAACTCCCTTTGCCCAAAGAATCCTGAGCTCTCCTTGTTTATGGCAGATGTTCTGTGCCCCATGTGCAACGGCTTCTACCCGCACCGCTCTCCTGCCCCGCTCCCCACTTCTGCCACGCCAGTTTGAGGACACATCTCTGAGTGTGAAGGCAGAGGAGGAGTTATCCATTGGTTTGGGGCATGGCTGTGATAAAAACGTGACGGAGAGATGCGGTTTCTTTGAAGCCAAGGCAAAACAACTGCACTGAAATCTGTCTTTACACACTGGAGCTGCTATAAAGGTATCAAAATCCTGAGAGTTTGGGGTATTTCCAGCTGACACAACGCAATCATTCTGCCACAGCCTGGCTGGACTGTGAGCAGCACCGTCCACGCAGACCTTACTCTCACCAGGTTAGTGGCTGCCCTCAGAAAGCTGATGATAATCTAGGTAGAAAAAAGATTTTCCAATGGCAAGGACAGAAAGGTGAACTTTTGAAACCCTTCTTCTCCCAGGAAGGGAGTTACTGGTGCAGGAAAGGCAGGAGCACCAGACAAGGTAGATCCAAATTCAATTACAAACTTTCCATGTGACTTCAGTCAAGTGACTAAATCTCTCTGGTTTTAAGTTCATCCTCTCTACAGCACAGGCAAAACAGTTCCCTTCTTTACAGAGTTAACATGTGGAGAAATGTTTTAAAAGTTGCAAGGTTTTGTTTCAACTTTTTTTTCATAAAAGAAAATACATATTTCAGACGAGACTTGTTTGCAGCCACTTTATGACTGGTATCCATCATGGAATACATTTCTGTGAGTATTTGAGCAAATATAAAATGACATTTTTCAAATATAGTCCAGGTGCCAGGCACGAATTACGAAATGTAGGTAATATGGATAATGATGACTGACACTGTAATTGCAGAAGATCCCTAGTTGTGAAAGAGATATTTGAGTTTTAACAAAGAAAAAATGATAGCACGAAAACAAAACAGAAAAACATTAAAATTAGTCACCACCTTCTTCCTGAATTTACAGAATAAGGTTCCAGATGCCACAATGTTAAGAAAGTAAGGACCTAGCTGTACGTTTGAAGTGTAATCAAGTTTTCTTCCAGCCACGCTAATTCTATTGCCCTTATAAACCATCACCTGCAAATCTCCAGCGCGTCCAAGTAACTTTCATCTGGCATCAACGGAAGCTGTAAAACAAGTTCCTGCACAATTTGCACAGCCCAGGTGTCTGCAATTTCCATTTACTGATCCACTCCAAACCCCCAGCCAGTTCCAACTGACTTGCTTCATACCTGCGGAGATGGCGGTAGTGATATTCCCTTTAATAATCTCGACATCTTTCTGCCAATTGAGTTAAAGACTCACCAGATTCTCATCTAATGAACAAAACTAATGAATGATAAAAGATCATTAAGAAAACAGAGGCACCAAGGAGGGGCATCCAGAGCCAGGTGAATCCCCTCCAGCTCAAGGGGATTGACATTTTTCTGTCCCAGAAACAAGCCCAGGTTGTCCCAGCCTTCGAAAGGAAAAGGTGGGGAAAAAAGATCAGAACAATGAACTGGGGGAGAGCTCCAAACGCTCAACCTTCTTACTGCCAAAAGAGTGAGAGAGATGGGGACAGTGACAGTCTCTCTCCCCGCTAAGATTTCCTTCAGCCCATCTGTTGGTAGCAGCTCTCTGGGCTTTCCAGGACTATAGAAAGGGTTAAACAGGTAGCTGAGCCACGGATAATTGTCTGTCCAAGCACTCTGCTGTCCCAGGCATTTGCCTGCTGTGGCTGTGCCCGGAGCTGGTGATGCAGCGTGATGGAGCAGGGGATGCTCCTCACAGCCCTGGCCCAGGGACAGGAGAACTGGCCTGACTCGGGGCTGGCCAGGAGCAATGCCCCACTGCTGACCCCATCACAGGCCTGTTTCTGCACTAACCTCAATATCCCGCAGTTTTGTTGGGCAGCAACTGTCAGAAAGCAAACTTTTCCGTTTGAAGGTGACAATTCACATTGTGACTCTGAAAGCAGCCCATAGAATTCAGTAGTTTTGGGTAAATATTGAATGAACAAAAGTAGAAATCGGTAATATTCTCATCTAGGACAGAGGCTTCTTCATGTCTTCATGTTGTAATTCTGTTCACCTCATCAGGGATTGCCTTTTTGGGGGGGCCATAGAATCTGTTGCCGTGTGGAGGAAACTGGGATGAGTAAGTTACACAGCTGTTTCCCTGCAGTTCTGTTTTAATTACCCCCAGCCTCATCAGCAGAAGTCGTGACAGAGTATTGGTGCTTTCACACAGGTTGGAGAAGTCCTTTGTGATTCTTAGCAGTTCTCTCCCAGTCCGACTGCTGGAGTCAACTACAGACAGAAGGGTCCAAGCAGTCACTGAAAATAAAATTGGAGGTTTACAATGTGTTTTCAAGTTAACCTTGAAAGGCTGAAGAGAAAGTATTATCCCAGAGACAGATAAGTGAGGCACGGTATGAAAAGAACTAGAAGATTCTGATTTTTTAACTAGGATCTCACGCCTCTTGTAGCTGGTTTGCTCTCCTCAGTGCTTGAGGTTACCGGTATCGCTGAAAATTCCTCTAAAGATTACTCTGTTGGGTTCAGTCTGGCTCTTTTTGGGGCTCCCAGAATCATCCTTTTTGTTTATCAGCAATGCCCAGCAGTCTGTGCCAACAACCTCTGCAAAGGCCACTTCAAAATGGGTTGCAGAAACTTACCTGATCCTCCAGCTTCTGGTAAAACGTACTTGCACGTGCTCTGGGGAAAGCTTGGGCTGTCAATTAACTTTGGTCCGAATGCTCACAACCAAAGGGTTGGAAGCTCCACATCTCTCTAACTCATATGTAGCCAAATAGCAGATGTTGATGGCAGCCAGCCTGGTGCAGTGGTTTGATAGGTGCCATAGCCTGGTGAGCTCCATCTCTCTTGCCTGCACCCAAAAGACACTGAAAGTCTGAAGACTCTTATTTTTTCATGGGTAAAAATTAAATTTCGGCCTCCGGACTTTTCTACGAGCCCATCACTCTCTTGGGTTGTCCTGGATGTGCCACTGCCTCGGAGCTCGCATTCCTGCTCAGCGTGGCTCTGTGTTTTTCAAAGGCAGTGGAAATTTTGTTTTGGAAACACTGCCGAGAGTGCAAACAGGAAGCAGGAAGGGCTTTTTCAGAAATGCAAGAATCTGAAGGGAGTGCAGTTTCCATTTTTTTGGATCCAGCCCATGAATTAGTTTTGCAACAACAGCAAGATATGAGTGGTGAGGTCAAGAGAAAAGCAAACATGTAGCAGCCACAGAGAGTGACTTTCAAAATCGCCTGTTGGAACTCTGAGTCATTTAATGTGCTACATGCAGCCAGGATGCCTAGAAAAATAAAGAAAGATGCTGAACAGTCCCTGCAGTGCAGCTGTGTTATTGACAGATGGGATTAAGTGGTAGGAGCGCTCGAAGTGGGATATTTTTTTTCTAAGCATATTGCCTTTGTTTATTGTAGTTTTGATTTTTACTTATTTCTGGTAAGGCATTTGGGGACCCCTTACCCTAAAGAGTACAAATGGATGTTTGTTATTGTTTCTGTTATTGCTGTTATTTGATTTTGGCGAGTTTCTGTGATTCAGCAGTGCCCTTCTGAGGTTGCAATGTGACGCTCTGCAGCCCAGCTTGGTGGATCAGCAGATCGCAGGGGCAAGAAGGAGCAAAAGAGAATTACTTTTGTTCCTTTGCGAGGCAACAGGTTTGGGAAGAAGCAGTAGCATCAAGCCCTCATCCTGGTAGCGATGATGGTATGGAGCCAAAGGGTGCACACACTTTGATGTGGTGTCTATTCCCAAGAAGCGCCGCTTTTCTCCTGCATCAGTAGCTCCAGATGCAGCTGGTTGTTGGGGACCGAGCAGAGTGGGTGAACATCACCCTGAGAGAGAACGATGCCGGGGTGTGTGGAAATTGCTGGTGTGTTTGTGCATCTACCGGAACGTTTGGTTTCTCTGGGAAAGCCTGACTCTGCAGAGTTCTCCACTGAAAAAAGTGACCAGCCTGTGTGTGTGTGCACATGTGTGTGCTCGTGCACATACACTTTTATCCCTGCACTCTCTGATTTGATGTTCAGCAATGCAACTGGGGGACTTTAACAGACAAAAGAAATGTCTTTGTTCAGACTGGACTTGGAATTAAAAAAACTTTGAGGGGCAAAAGCGATTAGGAGCTAAACAAGAAACTTCCCCATCTCTTCCAATCTTATTTATCTTCTTACTCAACAACTGTGCCAAAACATTCCCTTGACCAGGTTTTTACAGCCAATAGATTAGAATTTTATCACGCACAATTTAGTGAGATTGCTTAACTTTCAGAGGTGTAGCTGAGCCTTTGGCCTCCTCATTGGCTCAGGGGCATCTTGCCATTGCCCGCCGCCCATCAGTCATCGCCAGCCACCAGTATTTGCCTTTCAGGGATGCCGGAAGAATGGCAGAGATTAACGGAGGCACTCCTTGGTTTTTCGGAGTCAGTCAAATCCTTTCCCTTTCTGCCAGTCCTTTGTGATTGGCAAATTACAGTGTGAGCTTATCAAACATTGATAAACAATAGAGGACTTCCGCACTCGGGAAAAAATAAAATAACAGGATTAGACAGGCCATTGCATTCCAGGGTTGTTTTTATTCTTTACGGTGAAGATAGGTTTATGTACCTTAAGGGATTTCTCCACTGGAATTGAACTCGCGAGCGCGGTTGATGGAGCAGATCCATAAGGGGCTGTACCTGATAGAAGTGTCGCTGGAACTGATGTCCAGCGGAGCCCACAGCCATGGTCTCCTCATGCTGGGACATGATGCAGAAGACTCTGTACTGCATCACTTCCAGCAGCAGCGTAGGCAGGGAGGAAAGGGCTTTTTCATCCTTCTATTCCATGAACTGATTGAATTAAAGATTTTTTTCCAGCACTGGCACTTTACCAAGGCTCCTGAAAAGATGCAGTAATGTTTTTTTTATCCTGTTCATAACATACCTTGAGATGGGGTCGTTTTTTAATTCTGGCAAGATTTCTCTGTAGAATTCCCAGGTTCCATTTACTCTGGGGTCAGTCAAACCCTTTCTCTGGAGAAGAAGAGGATTCAAGGTTGCTCCAGTGACATTAGAGTGGGCCTGTGGGTTTGTACCCTGAGAAGACTGGCCTCTTTGCACAGATAGTGAAGATGTTCGTTTCCTTTGCTTTCCAGTAGGATGTCAAGTACAAAGGGGTTTATCCACCTGCTTGATATTGCACGACAAGCAGCAAGATGTAAATCTGTTATTGTCCAGGCTAGAAGTAGGCAAGTTCTGGTTGCCTGAAGGTAGCCATGGCTGTACCCTGCAGCATCACGCACTTGCAGAAGAAGCGGTTCCCATCTCAATCCCCAGCTCTTCTGTCTTCCTCCTGGGCCTGAGGCTCTGCTCTGACACTGGGACACGCGTTGGTCTCGTCGCTGCAGCAGCGAGGGAGTTCCTTCGACACGTCTCCGTGTGTTGCAAACTGTGAAGACTGTTCTTGGCTTCTGCCCTCTCTCCTAGGCCCAAACAAAATGTTTCTCAATGGTAAGCTGTCATTAGAGTTCAGAGAAGCAGAGAAAGCAGATCTGATTTCATATCTAATTTGCTGTAAAATGAGAGGCAGGGAAGAGAGGAGTCCTTTTTAATTAGAAAAAGGGTTGCAGAGATACTTTAGCCAGCACAGTGTTTCTCTCCAGTGCAAGAGCTTTCATGCGTATAACCCAGCCCTCGCTGTTCCAAAGAGTGAAACATTATAAATATTGCTCTCTGCTCTGTCTTTATTCCTATTTCTCTTCCGAGTACTTTGGATGGCTGCCGTCCTCCTGATGGCCTGACAAGTGAACACTGAGGGGAAAGAGGAAGAGAGGGCCAAAGCCTCTCCTCCTGTCAGCTGCTGGAGGATGCAGGCAGAGGACACAGGGACGATTAGTTCCCACTAACACCATCTTCTGCAGCTTGTGTTCCCATGTCATACAACAAGCCTATTAAAGCATGGGCTATTTTTTCCCGCAGTTCAGCTTGGAACCATGTCTACCTCTTGAAAAATGATGAAAGCAAAGCAGCAGCCCACGGGCAAAAATGAAAAAAGGCCAAACAAGTGTCCAGCATAGCAGAGGATGTTCTTTAGGGATTGATGCAGACTTGTGTGACTCTCTCATCAGGACAGTGAACGACCGATGTAGGTACCTGAGGTTTCCCATCCCGTCTATCACCGAAGAGCATTCATAGGCAGAAAAAAGCATGCAGGTTGCCAGGGCCAGAGGTCTCTGCAGGCCATTTTCCTCTGCAGACACCAAAGTGTCGCAGAAAAAATAACCACCCTCAGCAGAGCTGGCAGCCTTCATCAGCGCCAGCAACTGTGGGCACCTGGATCTTGTGTTGTGACATCGGTGTATCTTCAGCTAAGCCAGCACTTAAGGCTCTGTCCATGGAAAAACAAACTAATAAAATGTAGATTTGCAAGAAATTATCGCTATTAAACGAGGCTACTTTTTCTTCCCACAAAACTGGGTCTCAATTAATGGAAATATTTATTTGGGTGACTTGCAGATTATGTCTCCGGCCAATTAGCTCCATCTCAATGTTCTATTTCTTGCCTTTGAATCAATAAACAGTTCAAGATTTCCTGGAGTCAGAAAATGAACATGAGTGCCAAGAACTGTGGGTGTATTAAAACCATACCTACAACAATAGCCTCAACAAGGGAGCTCTGCTAATCACTCCCTTGTTTGGCCGGGTGTCTGACAGAGGAGCTAGAAAGCTGAAAGTGTCTAACACCCCCAATAGAGGAAACCACAGCTTACAGAACCCATGAAAAACATTTACTAACCTCCAGGTACCCTTTGTTCTCTATCCCTCCTGACAAGCACTTTTCTTCAGCACTACATACCTTAGATGCCTTTGCAATAAGATTTGATTGTGGGGCTTATAAGGTGGATCAAGATGAGTGAGTCATTATCTGTCATTTATCTTTCATTTAACGAAAGGCAAAAAAAAAAAAAAGAAATCGCAAGAAAACAGGACGTGGCGTTCCTTTCTATAATTTGGCTAAATTATTCCAAGTTGCTTTCAAAACCGAACAAATCAGACCAACACTTGGATGTGCCCCTGTGTGCCCGTGGACACAGGCACATGGAGGACTTTGTACGGGAGGAAGGCAGTAAAAGCACCCGACATGTGACAGTTTATGCTGGAGAACGCCACAAGGGCAGCACCTTTCCCCAGTGCTAAGGGCCCAGGGATGCCAAGGTTTCCCAGCAAGGGACCTTGGGAGGGCTAAGGCCATACCTAAGCTGGGAGGTCTTCAGCCTCAGCTGAAGTTGGAGTCAAAAAATGAGGAACAGCAACAAGAAGGAGGTCTCCCTCTCTCCGTGCTGACAGACCCAGGCTCCTCGGCAGACCTGCCCGTGAAGCTGTTCCAATCTGGAAGCTTTATGGCCATGTTAACATGGCGCCTCTCCACGGGACTTATTAGTTTGGGCGAAGTGCCACCTTAATGCAGCTAGAAGGCAGCGAGGCTGGAGCTGGCTCCTCTCCGGCCAGCTTGGAGAGCATGTAGGCATGGCCTTTCACTCTGACATTGTTACATCCATTACCACCCAGGCTGATTAGTCTGAGACTTACTTCCACCATGGAATGTTATAAGCCTAATTTAGACAGCTCAATTAGGAGACTGGTCACTGCAGGTCAGCAGCCTGTTGGGAACAAACGCATAGAATCACAGAATCATAGGATGGTCTGGGTTGGAAGGGACATTAAAGATTGTCCAGTGCCACCCCCTGCCCTGGGCAGGGACACCTCCCACCAGAGCAGGTTGCTCCAAGCCCCCTCCAACCTGGCC
>JAOXJK010000003.1:35504834-35568120 GCA_025774025.1 Xenus cinereus | reverse complement strand
AACTCTCTCAGCCCCCCCTCCCAGCAGAGGGGCTCCAGCCCTCCCAGCATCTCCGTGGCCTCCTCTGGCCCCACTCCCACAGCTCCGTGTCCTTCTGCTGTTGGTGGCCCCAGAGCTGGATGTGGTAAAGTTCATACAGAAGGATCAAGCACAGGGTTGCCAACCCAGAGCCTGTTCCTCACCAATAAATGTGGTATCATCTGCAGCCTACAGAATTCAGAAACTTTATACAACTTATCCAACATTATCTAGGGCTTGAAGTCAATGGGAGACTTTCCATGGATTTCATCAGGAGCTGGATCCATCCAAGGCTGAATTAAAAACAGAACCTAAACCTCGTGGCTCCCAGGTGTTTGCTTTGCAAAGAGAAATTGCTGCTCTCGCGGGTCCGGAGGTGACCCAAGCACCAGCTGTGTTGCAGGATGGACAAAGCACTCGAGCAGCTGGTGACAGCAGCAGTTTTGATCCTCTTTCACTTGTGTGGTTAAAGATTGCAAGCTTTGAGGCCACCTCAGCCTCTGCTCCCGTGCTACTGCCCGAGCTTCTCATCCAGGATCCCGCGGGAGCAGCGCAGCCTCCCCATCCGTGGATTGGAGCTGGGGGGGACACGGATGCTCTGCGAGGAAAACAGCCCCATGCAGCAAAGCAAGGACTGTGCATGGAAAGGGCTAGGAAACATTATATTGCTTTTGTCTAGCCGTAATGAAAATAAATGAGGGCTTCAATTTAAAGTAGTTACTAAAAATTTGTTCTTTCCTCTGCCCTAATTCCAAAACCGACTTGCAGCTAATTAGACTGAGCCGAGCACACCCTTGCTGTGCTGCGCTAGTGTAAACAACAGCCATCTGAGTTTCATTACAATAAGGAAATAAAATAAACACCGGGCCAGAAAACAGTAGTTTGGGCATGGCTCATTACAGCACAATGCAGTTAAAATTTTTTTGTAGAGGCAGGAGGACTGGGCAGGGTTTGAAGGGGACTCTCCTCATGTTTCTGTCCTGAGCTTTTCCTCCCCTGTGCATCACGGGGAAAAGCGAATTCCCTGCTGCTCAGCTCCTGGCTTAAAAACACCCCTGAAGCCTGGAAATGGTGCTTTGCTGCAAAGCTGCCTTTATCCCCTGGGGTTCCTCGTGTTGGCCGGATAGAAGCTCGGGGGAAATGTAGCATTTACCATCCGAGGGTGAGGGCTGAGGTCTGGGAGCGCGATACAGGACTGCGCTCTGTCAGGCTGCTCTGTGTGCTGCCCTTGGGTGGGGAAAAAAATCACAGCTTCTTTTTCCCCTCCCTTTTCTCTTTTAATAATAATTTTGCATTCTATGGAGGAGAACCCCCTACATCTTGCATGAAATCTTTTCTGTCCAGCAATTGCTGTCCTCTGCATTCTGTTGCTCGGAGCCCCTGAGCGCAGCAGGCTGAGGAGACATTTCCAAGGCAGCACCTTCACCTGCTTCTGAAGTGCCCAAGGGCCAAAATTTCTGAGCTCCCTGAGATCTCAAGCTGTGGTCCAAGCTCTCAGCTCTTCCTTCCCATCACCCTTCAGCTGGAGAGGAGGAGGAGGGAGCTCTAAGAGGGAAGCCTCAGTACTTTTTCTTCTGCTGGATCCTTCCCAGGAGTGTTTTCCTTGCGGAGGGGCAGGAAATCCTCCCTGCTCCTGTACATACCGATGGAGAACTGAGCTGGAAACTCACAGGCAAGAGAGCTGATTTTGTCCAAAGCGTTATCCTCCCTTGCACACGTGGTGTGTGAGATGTTCTCATTCTCACTGGATTCTGAGTCATGTTTCCAGAGCCCAGCCTGAGTTCATCTGGGCTCAAGCTGTATTGATCGGGCTTTTCCTGGATTAGCCCATCGTGAAATACAGACGGGCAAGAGATGGCAAAGCCAGACTTGCCAAGGTGAAAGTGCTGCTGCTGTTTGGGTGAATTGAGTCCTCTCCTTATCTGGCACCAGGGCAGGGTTTTCTGCTGGCTCTGCTCCTGCCTATCTGTCTGCAGGTGTGCTGGGACACGGGCTTCTGCTTATCGCTAGATGCAGTTCTGTAACTCATTAGAAACTTTTCTTACTGCCAAGGCTATGGAGGGGGAGAAACATTCTGCTTTAAGATACATTCAGAAAAAAAAAAAAAAAGTGGTAACTTTAGTGTCGGGGGAAAGACCTGCTCTGACAGATGCAGCCTCAGACACAAGGATGAGCCAAGGATTTCACACTGGTCTGGCTCGTGTTGGCTTAACAAAAGGCAAATCTTTATAATTCTTTTCAGTGAAGGTGTTTCCCTAGATTCTGTGTTTGCTGCAAGAAAACATTACTTGAACCTTGAATATTAGAGATTTATTTGTGTAAAATAATATTAAATATTTTACTGGTTTAGGAGTATAATTAGAAAGTTCCTTGAGTCATAAATCCACATCCCTGTGAGGGTAACCTGTTACTTTATCTGTCAAATACAAAAAACAATACTCTTTACAATGACTTGGATGTTTTCTAAACAAGCTTTAAAACAAAATTCAGCCTCTGATCCTCTCGAGGGCAAAGTTCTCCAGTTCCCACTGACTTTGAAGGGCTCTGTCCCCCCCCAGGATTCAGATCTTAAGTTAGCACCGAGCTTTTAAATAATTAAGAAAAATGATAACCTGGATGGCTGCACAGTCAACACAGGAAGAAAAAAAGAAAGTTGACTGAAAACCCCTGAAAGTCCAGAGACATCATGAGACCAGCTTAAAAACTGTTTTATAGCCTAAAATCTTATTTGCATCTTTGAATCAACCATTTTATTCCGTAGAAATAAAAATAAGCCTCTCCTGTTTCAGAGCAGTAGGGGAAGTTATTTGAAAAGAAGTAAAAACCCATCGACTTGTGGGACATCACAGCAATCAGTGAGGCTGAAAAGCACTGGGGTAAAAAGCATTTGAGAATGCGTTTAGTTTTGTTTTGACAAATTTGAGAGAAGCAACCTAGAAACATGCGTCCTGGAATCAGCATTAAAATTAATTTGTGGAAGCAGTTGCCCATCCATAAAAGAAAAAAGGCACCTTTTTTTTTTCTGCTGCAGAGGTTTATAAACAATGAGTGTGTTTTTAAACAAATGTCTGAGTTTTATAATGCTGAATGCTGCCCTCCTTGTGTGAACATGCCCCAGTTTCTGACTTTGAAGCCTTTTTTTGAAGAATGTTCTGCACATAAGGAAGAAAAAAAATAATTTAAAATAAAAAAGCCGTGAGATTTGGGAAGGCTGTGCAGTGGTGTTCATGGGAGTATTTTAAACCCAGTTTGTAAAAAAAAAAAAAAAATTACTTTTCTCCCATCTTCTTAGAGGTGGAATCTCTCCTCAGTGACAACCCAACGCATTGGATGCCTTAAGTTTTAAATTTTCAGTAGCAGCAGCAGAAGGGGTTTAACTCCCTTTAGGGCCATGGGAGAGGACCCCGTATCCCACAGCCCCGGTGTCAGTGTGTCCCGTTGGGATGTTGGGCTCAAACCCTGCAGTGCTAAAGCTGAGCAGAACCCTGGCTTCCCAGCATCCCCGTGCTTTTCCTCTTCAACAAACTTTAGGAATTTCCCAGACATGCTTGTGGCAGTGGTGTGGCATTCCCAGGGGATGTCTGGGGGTCCTGTGGTGGACACCAGCCCAAAGCCCAGGAGGAAGCAGCACTAAGCTCTTCCCACCTCCATCCAGCATTACTGCGTGTGTGCACGTGTCCCATGGGGTGGCTGCAGAGAAATCTAAGCCCCACCGGTGTGAAAATCTGCCTTTTTCACAGCAATTTGCTTGTGGCCTTTGCTTCCAGGTATGGTGCCGGCATGTGGTGCCGGCATGTGCCCCCGGCTGCAGCTGCTCAGCCACACTCCGGCACCGGGAGCTGGCCCTGGCTCAGGGTGACGGGTCCAGGGGCCACTTGGCAGCTGGTGTGAGCCAGGAAGGTGAGAGCCAAAACTCCCTTCGGTTCCCCCCCCCCCCAAAACCTGGGGGCCCTGTTGGATCAACAGCAGCCCAAGGGGGATACTGGTGTGGGAGAAGCGGGAGGGAAGATGCTCTGGGTGGAGAAATGTCTCCCAGCAGAACATCTCTCTGTCTTCAGCCTTGTCCTTCCAAAGCGAGGAAGGAAGAGGAGATCACGTGGGAAAGGGATGGAGAAGTCCTTCCTGGCGGGACAGGGCCATGAAAGAGTTAATAGTGGTTGTTGTGAGCTGCTGTTTTATTTTCTTGTGCATTATATTAATAAGGAGCACCTTGAAACAACAGGCCCAATCTACCCTGATCTTTCAACCCCTTTTCCAAAAAAAAGGGAAAAAAAAAAAAGCGTTTTTACCACTGTTTGCTTTTCCAGATTCTTTAATTTGGGTAATTGCTTGGTCAATTCTCAAAAATATATTTTCTGTCTTAAAAAAACAGCAGAAAATGACAGATCACCTTCCTTTCCATCCCAGCTTTGGCATGCGGGTCCCAGATTGTGCGTTCTCTCGGCGGCGCCACACCAGCCTCCCCTACTTAATTAATTTCCCTTCGTTTGTGCAGCCTTGCACTTAAAGAGACAGTGTCCCATTTTGATGGTTTGGCTTTGGCGAGATTTCAAAAGTGTCACTTCTTAAATCTTTTTATTCTTTTCTTTTTTTAAACTTCCCAGTGTGCTGTATGGCAGGGAGTTGGCATTTTTAAATTCCCATCACTCCCACTCTTTCTCCCCCCTTCCCCGTCTCCCGCTTCTCTCCAGCGTTCAAGATCCGGATCAGGCTGTTTGGAAAGAGAAGGACACGGGGGGGACCTCATTTCTCGACTGTGTTTGTGAGAGGGCAGCAGGGTTTGGGCTCATCATGCTCTCAAGGGCTGGGATGTCCGAGAGGTACAGCATCCTCCCGGAGCTGGCTCTTGGTGTGCAAGTGCAGCTGGTCGGGGGCTGGCTTTCCCCGTGTCAGCACGGTCACACCAGGCTCCTGTAGTCGTGACCTCTGCCATCATCAGTGATAGCAAAGGCTTTGATCCAAACACCCCAAAGCATAAGTGTGTTTGACTCTTGGAGCAAGCCTCGTGCTTGCGTTGGCCGGGGTGTTCAGGTTTAAAACCCGTTATTTTGGTTCTGCATGAAGGTAATGTTATTCTAGCTCATATCTTTCATTCCAGATCCGGGATTAAGACTTTTTCCTCACCTTTGTTCCATTTCACTCCATGCAACTGAGAGGTAAGAATGTGCCAGAAGGACTTGCTTTTAAATTGCTTTTTAAAAATCAGATTTATTATATATCTTCATTTGTTATCCCATTTTTCTTTTTCAAAAGCTCATTGTGTGCTCTGGGTGTTTGTCAATCAAAGCCAGAGTGCTACTGTTGAGCAGCATCTCACAAAGGCACGTTTCTATTTGTCAAAAACTTGCCAGCTCAGCTCTAAATCCTTCTCCTTCTTTTGGTGTTCCCTCCCTCCTGAACCTCGTGGTGCCCCCAGATCCTTACAGGGACCTCCTGTCCCCATGGGATGCCTGATGCCTATCTTTCCTCTCCCTCCCTTCACCAGTGCTGCCTAACACTGGGAGGTTTTGGGGAGTTTAAAAGCAAAACAGAGATCTGAATGTACTAAGACAGTAAATACCACTAGGAATCAAGAAGACAGGCTGCAGACTTTTCCATATGTCTTGCAAACCTTGGTAAAGTGGACATTGCAGCATCTGCAAGTTATATTTTTGCACCTCCTACAAAGATTTGAGTAAAGGCTCCCACCAGCTTCGATGGGCTCTAAAATCATGGAGTAGTTGGCTTGTTTTGCTGCAGTTGGAAGCAGAAGTGCCAAAGTATATCAGATTTTGCTGGTCCTGTGCTTTTTCTCTCTGGAGGCACTGGGCAGCCTGATCTCACAAAAGGTATGGAGTTGAGTTTTCAGACCTCCAAGGTTTTTACCATTTGGATAAGTATCAAACTTGTCTGAAGTGAACTGAAACTCCATGTGGCTTGAGGAGGACTCCTTAAGAAGAAACTGATGTTTCTTTTTTCAAGCTCAATAAAGAGAACCTGCTGAGACCAGAAGTGTTTTCTGCTCTCTGTGCATCTGTCCTCAAGAATTCAGAGATGTCTTCCAACACCACATCCACCTGTCCCAAGCTTCTAGGAAGCTCAGGGATGAGGGCTCCTCTGGACAAAGGGACACTGCAGCTCCACTGCATGGGCTCAGAGTCCCACGGAGACCAGGGACAAGTGTCTGCAAAGTCCTACCTCCCATTTTCTGCAGAATAGACCATCTCCTTAAAAGAGCAAAAGCTGGCAGGGGTCAAGCCTGGTGCCACAACCCCACTAAATTCAATCAAGGAAAATAGTCTCTAGTCAGAACTTATCTCCTCCCAAAATAAAACATACAGTAGAAGAAGAAACAAATTGCTTGACACCTCATTAGCAATTGTAGGCAGACTCCATTTTCACTCCAGGGTCTCATTGGAGTGATTTGTGAGGCAGCTTTTCCCTGCCTCTGCCTCTCCCCTTAATGGCCCGCGTTTTGAAGGAGTTGGAGGCAACACAAGAACAACAGTGATTATTTGTGCTCTTCTGGGACGCCCGTCCCGCTGTCTGCTGCCGGCGTCCCCCTCTACCTGGTGCTGTTTCTGGAACCTGAAGCCTGTTTCACGTTGCTTCTGTGCGGGGCTGAGTGTTAGGAGGACACAGCCTGGAGTGAGATAACCAAAGCTTGTGTGTCCTCTCAGAGCTAGAATGTTGATTAAAAGTCACCAGCTGACTGGATGCTTGGTGGAGGAGGCCTACTACCAAGCCCAAATGTGTGGGTGTTGGGTGAACATTGTTGCTTCAGGGCTTGAGAAAAGCGATTGGCCAACTGTTCTCGTGCTGCAGAAGAGCACAGCCCAGAAAGATGAAAGAAAAGGAACATGCCCCCCTCCTGTAATGATCAATTTGTTCTTTCTTAATTAAATGTCCAGCCTCATTGCAGTTTGATCCCACCACACTTCCTCCACAGTTTTGCCTTCTCATCTTGGCTTGAAAAGCAATTTAATTTCAATATCAAGACCTTTTTGTTCTTGGGGATTTCTTTTTTTTTTTCTGAATCCACCACCCACCCACCACAGCGGGACGTGTCTCTCAGGAAACCGCTTCCATGCTCAGTAATAATTTTTGAAATGTAAGCACATCAAAAAGGACTTTGAAAAACACAGTAAGACTTTTGAGGGAACCATTTGTTGTTGTGTTGAGAGTTTGTTTCGGTCTACATGCCCATTTTTCAAATCCACACACAGGAGCAGATAGGTTATCTGGAGCAGGAGCAGAATGAGTCCCAGGGCAGTGATTTGGAAGCCCAGCCTCAAGAGAACATTCCTGCTATAAAGCATCAGTCTAGGAGAGGGACTGCAATTGTTTCTGGGAATTACCTGGCAATTGAGAAACACGTTACGTGCCGTGCCAGGGAAAAGAATTATGTTGCTGTGTATTTTGGTCTTGATTTGACTTAGAAGTGGACAGGAATAAACCAGGACTAAAAAAAAAAAAAAATCTCATTTGTGTTCTAGGCTTGTCATTGTCTTTCATTGGAGTCTCACTTCAAACATTCCATATCATATTTCAAAAAACAATCTGCCTCTTCCTATTATCAGAATATTATAGCATCAGAAAATGAAAAAAGGTGATTTTCTTATTAGAGTAAATACTGGTGGTCTGTCAGTTAAACAACGTTTTAGTCCTTCAAACAAAGCTGTAATATTGAGATCAGTGTTCGTGATTATAGGCCATTGTCTGTAAGACCCAAACTGTGATCTTATTGCTCTTCAGCAACTTGTTGAGTTGTTTGTAGGTTTCTTTTTCAGCAGTGCATCCTGAGATTCTTCCCCCGTAATTTAGTTGTTCTTTTTTTCATTTCATGATACTAGATTTAATTCTTCCTCTGATCAAAATATTCAAATGGTGGGCAGTTTAACCTTGCAAATAGGAATGAATTTTCACCGTTAAGAAACAAACAACAAAAGAAAAAACCCAATCAAAAAAACAACAGCTAGAAAAGACCAGATAATTGCCCGTTTGAATTCCTTGTCCCTCATTGCTTTCATGTAACAATATTTCATCTTGGCTGACTTCAGCCATTTAACAGAGGCTGAGCCACGCTCCGGAGATGCCTCGCTCTCCCCACTGACTTTGGAACGGGCACAGATAACTGTTTCAGTCTGAACTCCTAACATTCAGCAAGTTAAAATGTGGTGGAGTGTGTCTTACCTGTGCAAGAGAGGCTGGAATGAAAATGATACCTGATGAAATTGTGGTTGGGGAGGGAGAATGTTGCTATCAATTTTCTGACTTTTTTTTAAGGGAACAGGAGAGCGCAATTGGTTCTGATAAAAGGGATATTGTATGACTAAGGGCAGCTTTGAGCTGAATGAACAGCTACTCCGGGGCTGGTACAGTAGCAAAACCAGGAAAGCCATGAATATATTATCCAGGGATCTAAGGCAAATGCGTGTTGTATTGGATACACGCTGTTGAATGTAAATCCGTAGTGGTGAAATACTGTATATTTATTGTGCAAACCGGAGCTGAAGACAGTTTCTGTTTGATGGACTCCCGGTGATGAATGGATTGTTTCATTCCAGCAAATGAACTGTCAGAAACAATGGCTACACAGTACAATTTCTCTCCCCGTCCCCAAAGGGCAGGAAAGCTCTGCAGCCAAAATAAAGTTGTATTTTTTTGTTAAGTCTAGTGAGATGGCAGGCTTGGGTAGGAAATTCAGAGGAATGGATATGGATAGTTTGACCTTATAAAGCTCACCTCTCTTAGCTGAAAGCATCTATGTTGCAGGCAGATTTGTTTCAAATTAAAGTGAGCTAAAGGTAGGTATCTGTCCAGGGAAGACAATAGAAGTGCTCGCTCCGGTTGGGGTCAGACGTAGGTGTTTGGGAGAGTCCCACTGCCACCAGAGAGAGCAATGAGGTAAACTGGGTCCTGGGCATGTCCCTGTCTTCTCCTGCACGTCAGGAGCTTAGGACCCAGGTCAGGGGAAAGGAGTCTCCTTGCTCCTCCGGCAGAAATACCTGGTGGTCCCACAGGACTTTGACCATAACCTGTGTTTGATATTGTGGAAGGATTAATTCCTCTGCGATCAGAAGAGGGAGGAGCAAAGGCAGCATCAGACTGTCCTGGCCAGGGGAACGGTCAGTTTGAAGACTGGAAACAAGCCCCTGAGGTTTGGAAGAAGTGAACCAGCTTTCCAGCTGTGTGGTCTGTCCTACAGCTCATCCTGAGGGGTGGGAGAGATGGAGACCAGACCTACTACACACCCCCTGCTCAGCCCTCAGACCACTCTTCTAAGGTGCCTTCACCGGGTGTCCAAAGCTGCAGGACTTTCCTCCGCGAGTCCCCGTGGCTCTTTACCAGAACTATCCTTAACTTCTCCTCCTTTGTAGCTCTGCACTTAATGGTGGGTTTATGCCCAGACATTGAAAACACCACTCAGATGTAAATTCCTTCACATTTCAGCTGCTCTTTCTTTTCATTTTATGGCTGAGGTCTCCTTTCTGGATGCGGGGAGCCATCTCAGCTGGGTTTTTTTAGGGCCAGGGAGCCCTGTGCTTCCCAGGCTCGGGGGATCCCCCAGCTGTCCCTGCCACCAGACGCTGGGTGTTCACAGGAATCCTGACGAGGACACAGCACTAATTAGCCATTGGCAATAGCAGGTCTGGCTGCACTGAGTTACCCGGGTCTCTGCACAGGAAAAAGTGAGGTAGACAAACATCCTACTACATAACCGACCGTAACGTTACATCAGTGACTGTGATAAACGATAAGAAAGCGAGGGCTGGATTTCATTTCGTTCCAATTTTTTTTACAGGTTCGTAAGCGGAAACATGCTGTGAAGTCAGTCCTGAATGAGATCTTTTCGGCTGAAATATTTTCAGAGGCAACGTGCTTTTGGGAGAAGCGCTGAGGCAGAGACGCCCTGGGCTGTGCGCACGGTGAGCTTTGCTACAAACCAAGCCTTCGAAGGGAAATAGCGTGGTGCAAAGTGCAGGTGGTTTGGGATAGAATGAGAAACATTCTTGGAAGCAGCTTTTTGCAGCTCAGGGTAGAAGGAGCTACACTTTATAATTTCCCAAATATTTTTATTATTTAATAGCCACTTTCTGAAATAGTTTCCTGGACATAGCTTTATCTAAGAGGAAAAATAAAATCTAAGAGCAATTTGGGGTTTTGCTTTCAAGGAAGTAGTTTCTGAATGTTGTGGACTGAGCAGAGGGCTCTTTCAAACAGATTCCTTCTCTTCTTCAAGGGCTGATCTTCCACGTGCCGCAGGACAGACAGCAAACACCAAACCAGGCAGTCAATTTCCATATCCTGTGCTTATTGTAATTAGGGAAGTTTTTTAATTCTGCTAACAAATTGCCGGTAGATTTAGAAAGGTTTAGAAAATAATGTCAGATTAAACCCTGCTGTAATTTCTCAGTAAAATAGCTTGTTTACACTATTTGTCCAGAAAGCCTGGACATTTGATTGATGACCTGGGATCCTCCTGTGTCAAGACAGAACAACGTGCAGGAGCGGCAGCGGGAATAACGACAGTTTTTTCCCATTTCTGCCCTCTGTCCTTCAGCCAGATTTTGTCTGCTGCAAAATTAATACAAGCAAAAGTCAATCTGTGACAGTATCCAGAAAAAAAGCCTGATTTGGGTGCTCCCGGGTGGCAGGGTTTAACACACTTTCAGTTGTCACATTCAGAGAGGTTTTACTGGCTCCGGCTGCTTCTGCATCGTCCCTGCTTGGGGCTATCACACACTGACAATTATTTCTCCCTCCGCCTCACACAGTTAAGCTGTGAACATCCTTTGCCTTTCTGCTCGGCTTTTAGAAAGGAGAAATTCTATTTTCTAATTGGCGGCCCTGTGTTCTCCCTGGGGGTACTGCTGGGTAGGGGGCTCTGCACATCTGGGCAGCCCAGTTGTGTTAGGTCTGCACATCCCACGGGCTTGCTGCCACGGAGGGGAGGTGGAGGGAAGCCTGGTGTGCCCGTAAAACACCGACTGAAAGCAGCTGATAACTAATTTTAAAAGAAAAACATGACCTCAGTTTATTCCACATCTGTTCATGATGCAAGTTTTCAGTGGCAAAAATCAGTTTGAGGGTTAAAGAAACCCCACGCCTCGTGGTTCTGTGTGGTTCAAAAGCAATCTAAAGACTGCATGAGTCATTTTTATTAGATGCCAATTAGCAGTAACCTGATGTTACTCAACACAGTCCATCTATCGGTGAGTAATTTTGGCATCGACTGACAGATTCGTTCGCAAAATTGCTATCAGGCAGTGCTGTCCTGCAGCCCCGAGAACGAGCTCTCTGCTGCCTGACTCTGTCCTCCCGGCTGCGTCCCGCAAAGGGGCTCTCACAAACCCCCTCCAGCTCCAGGACAAGCCTGAGTGTGATCCTCAACCCCGACACCGTCACTCCTGGACCTGTGTGTGAACTCACAGCATCACCGCCTTCATCCAGGAGACTGCCAAAGGTCTGTTAGCTGAGGGAGAGGGACCTGGGCCACCGGCTGTTTCCCAAGGTAACTTCATCGTGGAGTCTGCGGCTGTAAATCAAGGCTGGCTGACGTTAAGGACGGGCAGGTACGAGGAGAGAGCTCTGTAGATTGGAAAATACGCTCATCCCTGGGAATGCTTTTCACTGCCAGCAGCTCGAGTTTCCTGTTTGTGCCAGTCGAGCACCCAAGCTGAGGTGGGACTTTTCGAGCTGCTCCTTTAAATCAAACATCGGGGAAGAGGGATCAAGAAGACAAACGAAGAAAGCAAACAAAGAAGGGCAGTTTCTAAGAAACCCTGGAGATTTATGGCCTCTCCACCTGATCTCACGCCAAGTTTATTTGATCTTCGTCCGCTGCTGCCAAAGGGGAGAGTCCGGATGGACCATGCTCACACCTGACGTCGGCCCCGCTTGTTTTTTCCAAGCACAGCTGAATCCGACCAGCTCTTGGGGTCACACATGAGCTGGTGCTGCCTGTAAACAAGCCGCTTCACTAGTGATTTACTGAGCATGAGGCATCGCCCTGTCTGCTGGAGGGAAAGAAAAGACAAAAAAGCTGCAACGTGTAGCAGGACATGAAGTCAGCCCTGCAGCTGCCTCTGGAATAGGTGTGGAGGACCGAGGTGCTTTCAGCCCGTACTTTCAGAAATGAAGGACTCTGGTCAAGTGGCCCAGCTGGGGATACACCACTTGGATAGAAACAGGGGGCTGCATCAGCAAACGTCTGGAGATGGCTCTCCTTTGGTGGCAAGCAATGCAAAGAGCAGACCGAGCTGTTTCAAACCAAAGAACAGTTGTGCAACTCATCATCTCCAAAATAAACTAGATTTGTATTAATACAGGCCCAGAAGCCTCCAACCTTCTGCTCCGTATCCCAGAGGAGACACTTTTACTGGTGGGCTGGGGCAGCTGAAGGTCCACACCGCGTTTCCAGCAGCCACATGAGAACATCTGCCAGGGGAGCAGAAACCTGGCAGGGGAACAGGCTGTGTAGAACTCCCAGAGCCACTGTATTCTTGGTCATGTGTATGTGTTACCAAAAACCCCAAACCTAGATGACAAACTGTGTTTGAGTAAAGCGTAGGGGCAAGTCCTACCTCTGTTTCAGCTCTTTTTTTAGTTCTCAACAGTCTGCAGTTCTCGCCTGCTCGTTTGGCTGAAGTCAGAGCTGACTGTATCAGCCAATGTTTGTACTGAGTCTAAGAATGTTGCTGCTTGGCTCTCAGCAGTAGTAATCCCATTTTTTCATTTGTTTTGTGCCTATAACTTTTGCAGAACAAGAACTATTACAGGAGACTTGGTCTCAATTACAGTTATCACTTCAGTAAGACACTAAGATAACAACAGGCATCATCTGCCGTTCAGGACCCTTCAAACTTCAGGGAGTTTGTAGAAATAAATGAAGAAAAGTCTTGCTCTTGAGACTGGAAGAGACCATTACGGTTGTGTGGGCTGAGTTTTGCAAGTGGTGATATGGGAAGTTTTAAGGGAGATGGAAAATAAGGAGGCCCCAGAAGACCTACACCCAGAAATAAGCTGGAAACATCTGCCTGATAGAGCAGCCGCTTTCCTTTCCGTAGCCAGAAGCCAGCGGAGTCTTTTATATAATGATCCTTCAACGCAGAGCTGCTGTTTTCTGCCCGGGGCTTGATTAAATATTGTATCCCTGTGTGAAAGAGCTGTGAGAATACCCGTTTGTGTGCACTGGTGTCTAAATATTTGCCTGTGATCTGCTCGACGACCCAGTGCTCCAGGGAACCGGGGGGAGCTGCCAAGCCAGCGTACTCCGACCCCTCGCAAACAGCCACACAACCGTTTGCCAGCGCAGGACAACGGCGCAGCCCGCGGTGACAAGCACGGGAGGTAAAGCCTCAGGGAGGGCTTAGCTGTCTTCTCGCTTCCAGAGGTGGTTCCTCTTCCCGTGAGTGAAAATAAGTCTCTTTCCTTCACTTCTAGCACTGCTTGCACAGCCCTGGAGCGCCCATCTAGCTCCCTGGGGACACAGCAGTGACTGTGATTTTCTTCGTAGCCGGTCCAGAGCTCAGCAGTAGTGGTGGCATTTCACCAGTGGGAAGAAGAGACCAACAAGGCAGACCGTGTCCTGTTCCGCACTCACCATCCTGGCTTTGCAGGATGCTATGTCCCAGCTACAGAGTTCCTTTCCTCTCACCCTCCCCGATAAGAAGGGCTCCTCCTTACTGCAGACATGAGGTTTGGGCATCCCGCCTGCCCTGCACACACGTGAGGACACTGCAGATGCTTCCTTAGGGGGATTTTGGTTGTTCTCCCAGGGGAGGCTGAGCAGGGAGCTCTGCTGATACTTTGCATCCCAGAAAAGAAAGGACAAAGCTCCAGGGAGCGAGGAGGTGGGAAGCAGCATCCTGCGAGGGCTCTGAAGGCTCTGCCCTCCGGAGAGAGCCTCAAACCTCTTGCCTCCAAGACAGAAAGGCCAAAGAGGTGTCTTATTGTTGGAGGAGACATCAGAGCCCACAGCCACCCCTTTCCCTCCCCTGCTGCTGCTGGTTTCCCAACCCAAACCCACGGTGGGAGATGCCGGGAGCAGTAGAGCTCTCGTGTAAGGGTTGAATCCCAGGGACATGGTGTGTGCCTGGTGGGGAAGCAGGTTCTGGCTGCCCCATGGGTGAAAAGCCACTGAAGGGGAAGCTGCAGCAACAGCCTGAGCTGACCTGAGGTGGAAACACCACCCGCATCTTGCCCTCTGCTCCCTGCTGTCTTGTCTGCATGGGCAAATGCAGTATCTGTCTCTCTTTTTTTTATTCTCTTGCTTTTTACACGGAGGGCTGCTGCCAGTTTCCAGCCCCAATTCATTTTCTCACTCCCCACTCTTTCAGCACCTGGTAGCTCCAAGGTGACCGCTGTCCCAGTTGCTGCAGAAAACCGTGAGGTTTGGATGTGCCGTGAGCCCCCCCAGAGATGTTCTGGGGGTTGCTGAGTCCCGTGGGGCTGTAACCTGTCCCTGTGGTCACCCGGCGGGTGGCAGCCTGCGAGCAGCCTTGGTGCCAAATCGGTGGAAACTGAAGCCCTTTTAAAACCAGCCCTCCTGCCATATGGCTAGTGGAAATATCCCTTCATCTGACCATGAAGGACCACCCAGGGGTTACTTAATCCTACAGTCCATCTTCTGAAAACCCACTGTAACAAGGTGTGTTAACCTCTGAGGGAGATTTGCAATTGCGGCCAGGGCTAATGACTGCAAACTCATCTCCCTTGTGACCTTCCTCCTCACACATGGAGGCTTTCATCAGGCTCCTAATATATATATTGCAGTTAAATGTCGCTGGCATAAAGAGGAGGGACACCACCTCTCTAAAACAAAATAAATAGATTGCATTGGCATCGTGTAGGTTTTTCCCCGGCCATTTTAAAATAAAATGTTTTTTTGGAAAGCCTCTACCAGGATAATTCATGTCTTCATCAACAGAGCAAATTTGTCTTTAAGAAAGAGAGCACAGTGAGGAAGAAAAATATTGTGGTCCAGCAAATGACATAGGGGTTTGCAGGGTAATTACAGCACCTCTGGTCCTCTGGCTATTTGAGCGGAAAGGGGGATGCTGCTTGGAGTTCATCAGAACTTAAGGTAGTTCCACTGAAATGCTTTGCCCTCGGTCTCCTTTCCTTGCTGGGACTGTATCGTAATTTGCCTTTTCCCTTCTCCCATCCCCTCTCTTGGAAGAAGCATCTTGAAGTGAAGGAAATGTCTTATCTGATCTTCTCAAATTGTAGCACTTTGATTAAGAAAGAACCAAACCCAGCTTCTGTTGGCGCATCGAAAGTTCTTCTTGGCGGGATATTTCAGCCATGTTTTTACTTGCATCTAATTCAGCTCAGACCTATATAGAAATCATTTGTCTGATATGAAATCAGCCAATTCTTGTCTCCCTGGATCAAAATTTCAGCACCTTGGATGAGTATTTAAGTCCAGGCAAATGTACGTCTGAAATGCTTCTGAACACTAATCTTTAAAAAAAATCCTATCTTGCTGCTGACTGCAGTGTTATGCCCCATGTGAAATAACATGTATTTCTCGTGAACTTTTCAAACATTTTTTTTTCAAGGCTTGTATTATTTTATCTTTACAATATCTAAAATGTGCTTGTCCCTAAGCCTTCGGGCACATGCACAAATATGACTTCAAGAGCAGTATATTCAGCTGTGTTCGCTCGTTTACGCTTTCATTGAACTCTAAGCTCAAGTAACATTAACTGTAGTTGGGGAGGAATAAGAGCAACAGTTTCAACAGACACCAGCGAGGACGATAGAAGGTTGTGTCTCTATTTCAGCTGTGCCTCAGAGCTCTTTTGGTGCAGATCAGGCCAGCAAAATACAGGTTTAAGCTCCTGTATGAGTGTGTGTGTGCGTGAGTGCATCCCGTAGTTAATTACACGAGTGTAAAGGCATGGCTGGAGTTATGTGAATGCAACGTTGTCTGCAGAACATGCCTGAGATTTCAGAAGCCAAACTATGTGGGATTTTATAGATCCACAAAAACACCTGAACACCAACTGGAAACGCATGCAGTGCTGGGATAATAGGAAGAATGTGTTCTCTGCCGTGGACGGCTTTAAAGCAATAGGTGCCTTCCTCCGTTAGCTGGAGGATCTCAACAGCCTCTATAGCAATCATGTTCCAGTAATTAAATCTTAGCAGGATGAATAGCTGGGGGGTGGAGATGTTCTCTTTCATATTTCTGGCCAGATTCCAGCGGCCAAGGAGGTGTCTCTACCCACCACCTCCAGATACAGCTCCAGGATGTGTGTGTGATACAGCAGCAAACTGAGAACACCCCTCTCCTTGGTCCAACACGCAGCAAACACAGCTGAGTGTCCCATCCCCTGGGTGTTGCCTCTCTTAGGGTGGGTGGGACAGGTTGGCCCTAAGCGCTGTTGTCCCCATCTTATAAATGAGGAATGTGGTGCAGAAAAGGCATCTGCCTCCTGCCTCAGCCAGTGGCTGGAGCTCAATCAGATCCTAAATGTTTACGACCCTAATTAGCTCACATAAACCTCCCAAGGAGGAGACCTGGCTGTGCAACACACAGCCCATTATTTTGGGGCTAAAATCCTCATGCAGAACCTGCATCTCCTGTGCCATAGCAGAGGCTGACACCCTGCTCTTCCTGGGGTGGCTGGGGATAACAACCAAACACCCACCCTTTCGCACTGCCAGGCAGCTAGAAATGCCTTTTTGCAAGAAGCAGGCTTGGTCACATTTTCTTTCTCTGTGTTTTATTTTAACACATCACCGTTTCCTATGAGGTGACCTTCAGGCACTCTCCTTGACACCAGAACTTTCACCCTAACCCTCCACCACCTGGTACCCGCTGCAATCGTTTGCAGTGATATCAGTGATCTTTAATACGCAGCCATTCTCACCTGGAAATATTTTGCACAGGTTTCTGTGACAGAGGATTGATGGCGGAGGTGGATCAGACCCGGTTTCTTCACCAGTGGTGTGAGACTTTTAGGAACTGACCTGCTGCTAAATCTGATGGAAGGAATGCAGTGGAGGTAGGTTACCACCAACCGTAGAGTCATCTTCTGCTTATGTACAGTATGTGTCCAAGTATGAAAGACATTTCTAAGCCTGCTGCCAGCGGTGGCCCTTTGCTAAATATTCAACCACATTTATGACACCTCTGGCCTGTGGGAATTGCCTGTCTGAGACCTTAAAGTCGATTTTCATCCAGCTATGATGTCATTTTAATGCCTGCCAGAAGAAGAAGTAATATTTGGAAATTAAGGATCGAGGGAGGGAATCTTCAGCTGATATAAACCTTATTGACTTCAAGAGAACCACACTGGTCTACACCGGCTCTGCTGGTGGCCCAGGGTTTAAATAAACTGCCACGGGTAGCTTAAATTCGCTTTTAAGGAGGAAAGGGCTGTTGGGAATGTTGTGCTCTTATTTACATCAATTTTACAGTGCTTTGGGGTTTCTGTCCTATCCTTTTCCTTCAAAACCTGAGGACCAGCAGTGTTGTATTTTGGGGAATAGCAGCTCCCCAAAAAAATTATGGTACCCATTGTCTTTCTATACCCTCAGCCAAGTGGAGTCAGCCTGTTGTGGTTGCCACCGCTTTCCCTGAGCTTTATTCCTGTTCTCTTCTCTAATAAGAGGTTGGACCATGAGAAGCCATGGTGCTGGCAGACAGAATAATCAGAGTGAGGGGAACTTCTCTGCGTCCTGTAACGTGGCCTCAGGGCCTGGGGTGGGCCGTCGTGCGTGGTCACCCATGCTTGATCAGTCAACGCTTGCAGAGGTTTGTGAGCAGCTTAGAGAAATAGCTATTGAGTTGCCAGCAGATACACTGGATGGGTGACAAACCTGTGGCAGTGCTTGGTCCTGATGTGAAGGTGTCTGATTTGGTGTCTGACTCTGGCTGATGCTGAGGACCAGCAGATCCAGCTGATCTGGAAAGGAGAACACAAACACTGAGGTTCTGCTTTCTTGCCTTAATCTGCTTCTCCCTGAAACTTATGTCAGACCTTCCTGGAGCAAAATGGAAAGGCAGATTCACACAAAACCCCTGCAAAGCAACTGCAAAGAGCTCCCCAGCAGTAGCTGCCTGCTCCCTTCCCCCAAAGAAAAAATGTTTTGTTCTGGGGTATACTAAAGGTACAGCAAAATGCAGATGTCAAATCTCCTTAACTTTCACTGGCTCCAAAGAAGCTTTAATCAGTGAAATAAAGTGAAGAGTTGTGAGTTCCTTGCAGTAAACAAGTTAAACATTATTAAACACACACGTGTCTCTTTAAGGAGATGAATTGATTGCGTGTGTTTATTTTTACAGCATTATTTAACTGAGTAAGAAAAAGAGACTTGGAGCTGATGCCAAGATGATATAGCTGAAACAAAGCCCAAGAAAAGATTTTTCCACTGCGCTCATTTTTTTTCCTAATAACTGTCTCCCGTATCTGCCAATCTTGGGTCAACAAACAGAGGTTGATTGACAAGTTAAAATGTTTAGCTTAGCCTGCAACTCATATAAACCAATTTAAAATTTCTAGTGCAGGAGGGAGATGTAAGAGAAACAAACAATATCCCTTCCTTCCCGAGCCTCTCCCTTGAGTGTAATCTAGAAATGTCCTTGTCCTGGGCATCAGCTGGTAGGAGGGGACATCCCCTTGGTCAGAGTCCAGCAGGTGGGAGCTCCTCATCCCTCCTTGCTCCACAAGGTCCTCGTGGGACTGCAAAGTGCTCAGAGATACAGGAACTCAGGATGGAGCAGGATGGTTTGAATTTGATCCGTTCCCATCCTCACCAAGAGCTGTGCTTCTAAGAAAAGCGTTGTCTTCTCTGATGTGATCGGGTAACCACAGCCTTGGCTGTCACGTCCTAAATAATAGAACGGGTGTGATTTTGCATTGACAATGCTCCTTCCACCCTAATGGTCTTGCAATACTTTCATGGCATGATTGAGTATTGAAACAGTGTTTTACAGTGAGGAAATTCCAAGAGGAGGAAATCGTGCTGATGAAAAGCAAAAGCGTTTAGAAGGGTGATAACTCCCAGTCTCCCGTTATGGAGTGGTGGGAAGAAAGTATGAACAGAAGCCAACTACTGAAAACTACTGCATTTTGGCCATTCCTTTAAAATGAAAAACCAAACTTTCTTGAAGACATTTTTTCTTCAATCTCAAATGTAACCATAGTGGATTCCCACTGCCCCCTCCTCGTCTCAGCCCGCCGCTGGGGACTGTGCTTGAGTTCAGCTCCTTTCCCTGTGACAGCAGTGCTTTAAAAGCAGAGTCCGATCTCTGAATCGACTTCGTTACTGGAGAGCGATTCCTCCAGACTCTGAACATCTCCCTGTGCAGTTGCAGTGTTGAAGGGACCCATCTCTGCTTCTTTAAAAGTTATGAGTACACCTGCAGGTTTCTTGTGCTCCAACGCGGAGACTTTAAGCAACTCCCCCTCCCTCACCAGAAGCGCTTGTGTATTCTGTGCCTGTTTCCTTATCTTCTGTAAATGTTTAGCAGCAAACTTGTGGGATTCTCAAGATGTTTAAAAGATAAACCTACGTCATCGTAGCCCTGTCTCACAACTACTTTTGCTTAAATTATAGAGTAAAACAAACAACCCTTCCAAATTTGCTGGATGGAAAACAATTGCTTGGCTTTGATGGTGCGAGTACAAATGCCTCTGGAGTTGACACCTTTGGTGATTGATGTTTTTTGGTGCTATAGGTTTGTTTTGCTCCCTCACTGTTTGTTTTCCCACTGGGCTGACTTGGACAGGGAATGCCGTTCCTCCCCATGGAAGTGCATATTTGGGCAGCCATGGACTTTGGGATCAAAGGAGCAAAACATGCAAACACAGCGGTTTGTCTGAGGGGTTGAACGCCCTAGAACGAGCCAGGGAAGGCAGATGGATGTTGGTAAGGACATCTCAGAGTTGAGAGTAATGTGTTTTGGATCAAAGAACAACTCTGATAAGACTGGTGAGTCAAGTTTGTCCTTTTTTTTTTTATTATTTTTATCTATTAGTAAACCTTGCTGCTGCCTAATGACTGGCACGGTCAGAGTTGGGAATGCCAAATTAAGCCAGAGAGATGTTTCCTGTTAGACTTCCATGCTGCTCTTATTGATATGAAAAATACAAATTATGGGACTCTATGTCCTCAATAACTGTGTTCTATGAGATGTTCTTGCAGTAACCCATTGTTAATCTCGTGTTACCTGTCCTTCAGCTGGAGAAAAGTGGTTACGTATCTTTGTGTGTTTGGGTCTTTTGTTCTTCAGCTCCTCAGAACCTTTCATGATGGGTCTGGGTAAGGTGTGCAAGCGCCTCCAGGCAGATGCTTTGCTTTGCTCCATGCTGCCATCTAACTTCTGAGCTCCACAGATTAGAAGCTGTTCTGACAGCCTGGATTTTGGATGGTTTTGAAGCAAGGGAATAGGGAACTACAGAACTGGAACTAACCAGCTGATGCTCAGCCAACCACCCAAGGAACCGGTCACGTCTCCGGTGCTCAGGTCAGTAAAGTTTCCAGACCTGATGTAGATTTTTCCTATCATTTTTTTTCTAAAAGGATATTGTTCATTTGCTCTAGAGGAGTCTGCCCTGATACAGCGGCCCCTAAAAAAGGTCCAAATGGGGGAAGATCTGGGGGTACGTGTGGGAAGAAGGATTTGCCGAGGTGGTTTTTGTTGGGTTTTTTTTTGCCTCTCCTGTAGGCGTGTTGGGTAAGGCAGGCATTGTGGTTTCTTCAGGCAAGCCAAGGCAAGCAGGCGGTGTACCGTGGGTCACTTCACGGTATGCAATGAATCAGGCTCGCAGTGGACTGAGGCACGGCCGGGACAGGTCAGAGCCAACGCGTTCGGCCGGAGAGCCCCCGACCCCACCGCTTTGGGGACCTCTGCACAGGCACAGGCTCCCACCCCACACACTGAGAACCTTGTTTCTCTCGCCGCAGTCTGGTCAGGATGTGCAAGTAATTGTTAGGATGTCGCAGAAAACTGGTTTAAGCCGAGATGTAGCTGCAGCTGTGTTCTAAACGCCGCTAAACAAAAGTGGACTGTCTCCTCCCGGGTGGATTTCCAGAGAAGGGCTTGCTTTTCATTTCCTTTGGATCTAACTTTTAGAGCTAACTTTTCCTTAACAAAAAACAGCTTTAAAATAAAGACATATTACCATAGCACGGATGTTAAAAGGAGAATAAAAATTTCTGAACGTATTGACAGCTAGATTTTGATATTTTTATTAAGATCTGTCTCTGCAGTAAAAATAATCGTTGTTGCTTGTGCTGCAGTTGTAAAAAGCCTTTCAAGAACTGCCCCAGGTAGGCTTCTTTTATATGATTTTTGTGTGTCTATAAATCAAAGATATTATTTGAGTAAAAGTTGCATAAAGCAGGTTTGGCTGGTGAGGATGAAAGATCTTTACGGGGAGGAGATTTTTCGCGGGGGGGTGGGAGGGTGCTAAGGATGAAGATGCCTGCACACCGCCGTTCTCTGAGTTGTAGGACACCGAAAGGGAAATGAGTTAGCACTCAAAGAGTTATTGGTTGATGTTCAGTGTAGTTTCAATATCCTTAAGAGTGCTGTTAAATTGTTTTGCTGTGCGTGACTCTGCTGCTGAGCTGGAAACCAGTGGTTCCCGTGCCTTCCCGTGCCCAGTTGCTCACTGGGAGCGGAGGGGGATGCCTTAGCAATGGCAGCAGCGTTGTCGCTGCTGTTCAATCTGTTTGGTTTGAGGTTTACATCCTGCGTAACAGACATCTTGTTTGTGGCCTGACAACAAGAGCTGTTTAAAGCCATTTTCTCCTGCCAGCTGCTTTGTGGTCAGCTGGAGGGAACCCCGCCAGACGGCTACCCTGTAATCAGATCGCTTCCCAGAGAGGGCAACGAAGGAGATAGCGGCGGGCAGATCCCTGAAGCTGGTGTGCTTCAGAAAGCTCTTTGTTAAAACAACTGTCTTCTGCCGTCATTCCAGGACGGCTCCATGGCTGTTCATTTCCTCTCCCTATTAAGTGCTTATCTGCGGCCAGAGGCGAGCAGCTGGGCAGAGACTGAGGGAAAATTGGAAAAGCTCGAGGCTTTGCTCTTGTCTGAGGACGCGGCGGCCAAGAGTCCTTTGCCTCCCTGCAGGTGCGTGTGGCCTCCTCGCAGCTGGGTGACGAAGGGGATGGTCAAACAGAGCGTTTATCCTCTGGCACGGGAGGGACTGACGAGCACAAAAATTAACGCTCGGCCTCCAGCTTTCACTCAGAGCCCCCAGCCATGGGCTGCCAGCGGGCAACCTCGGGCTTTGAGGGAAAAATGGAAAGGGAAACGGTCTTGTTTCAACATCAGCAAAAAATTGGGAGAATCATCAGCTACCCATGACTTCGCTCGTTTTGTTCCAAGTTCTTTCACTAGCCTGTGTTATGGAAACACCCACTCTCTCCCCTAAAGAACATACCATCTAAACAAGCAAGAGACAGGGACTACTCCAACGACCAATGTTTTCAATTAGAGCAACACAGGAGATGAGTTTCCTGAATCGCACAAGCTGGTTTTATCTTTACCTTGATTGTCTTGTCTATGAACAAGAGTGTGCAAAAGGCAAACTCTCACACTGTTGTGTTCTTCAGGATTCACACTGATTTTCAAGTTTTTAGGCACATGGGAAACCCACGAGGTGCATGGGAAAAATTCAGTCTTTTCTTGAGCTCACCCAGGAGTTTCAAATTGGATTAATCCCCTTATCTGATCCGCACGCTTTTTGTTGTGCTGGTAATGGAGCCACAGGGGCTCTCACCTTTGGAGCTGCCAATCTTTTTTATGAAATGAAAGTGTTATTTTTAATATTTCGTTACTTTCTAAGTGGGTTGAATGAGATTAAGAAAAATTAGCACCTTCCAATTGTGAACTCCAATTTCACTGCAATGATTGTATTCCCCTTCAGGATTCATTCCTTTCTCAGGTCAAGAGTGCACAGTAGCACTCTGGAAGCAATGGATTAAAGTGCTGATAGGAGATATTTCTCTTTTTATCTTCTCGAGAATCTGTCTGATGACTATTTTGGCCTGTTTAAATATTGGCTTACCGTTTCCTTAGCACAAAGATTGTCCTGAATTTTACACATTTATTCTGTTGAGTTTAATGACATTAGCTGCTTGAGAAGTGTTAAATGCTTGTAAACATTTTTAGCAGTGTCTTTATTTCTCCTTAACTGCATTGGGGTGAATTTCTGAGGATGGCAGTACTGATCAGAAGTTATGCAATGCCAGTACTAAGGATTGAAGGCTTATATGAATCTTTAGTTTTGGAGCTACAGGATAAAAAAACATCTTGAAAACAACCAAACCTCTGCAAGATAATTTCACAGTGGCTGAAACTTCTGTTTTCAAATACAAAATGAAAACAGAGCTTGGGAAAGCATGGGGTGATTTCCGTTCCCTGCCACCGATTAAGACTTAGATGGGACACTTTGTTCCCATTGGGAAAGAAAATAATATTCTCTGGTATATTTGTTCATAGAATGCTACTCTCAGCATTTTTAGAAATCAAATGCAATCCATCAGCTTAAAGGGAGACGGGGGCATTGTTTTGAATGTTTCATTATCAATTTGCACCGAAGGACGTAGCCCCATGCTGTTATCTGCCCCTGTTTTCTTTTGATTCAAGGAGCCTGTTTGTGGATTCTGTTGTGTTGCGGTTTTGGCTTGCCAGGATCCTACCACGGCTTCAGAAAGGTTTTCTTATAAAATCTGCCTGGTTTCTATTATTGGTGTTTGGTGCCAGGCCGGTGGTCGTTAGACATCTGCCTGCCTGGGCTGCTCGGGGGGAGAAGGTCAGCGCAGCTCGGGGAAGCTGGAGGGTGCCCGAACGGAGCTATGGATCAGCTGGTGCCATTTGCATGGCTCGAGTCACCTGCCCGATTTGTTTAATTATCATTCAAACTGGGATAGCCATTGTCTATAAATCATGGGAATTATAGTCCTTGCAAAGGCAGAGACAAAACACTGACAGCAGTGGGCAAAACCAGCGTTATTTCACGTGCAGCCCTGGATCTACCCCTCCTCTCCTCCCTGCTTTAGGCATGCCTGGAAATCTCTGTTCTGCAGTTATCTTGAGCTGAGGGTTGTGTCCCCCTGAACGTGGACACGAACAACCCCCTGACCTTTGCTAAAGGACCAGCACGTAGCTGGGGAGTTTGAGTTTCACTCAGTCCATCACTAGAGAAAAACAAGCCACATACACTACGGTTACTGTGTTGTACATAAGGAAAGTCAAATTTTTTCCAGACACTGGAAAAGATTAAGCATACGTATGGTCCAGCATTTGTCACACAGCCGTCTAAATTGAGAATATGATAGAATATTAGCCTTGTTACTAGGGCTGATGCTCTGAAAGCAAGAAATAACCTGGAATAACCCAAACTTACAAGTGAGCTCATGAAAAATTGGTCTTCAGAGACTACAGTTTCAGAAAGACATTACCCGTCAGTAATCACAGCAGCATCTAGGCAACTAGTGGTCTTTGGTCTTCAGTTCCAGGTTTTGTTTAATCCACCAAGAGTTAATAGCTGAGCGAGTTCGTGGTCACACCGTGCTGAAACCCACTGAAGCCGATGGAGGATTTCAGGATTAGTTCCCTTCCAGCAGAGATCACATCCTAAACGAAAAACAATGCCTACCTTCAGCCTTTTCTCTCTGCAGCTCTTCCAGCCGGTTTCATCCACACAGTGCAGGTCTTTCCATTTTCTTCCAGTTTGCTTTACGATTTGTCTTTTCACTTAACTATATTTGATTCAGCTGGGAGCTTTCCCCATCGATCTCCCTCTTTCTGCTCCTACAAAGAGCACGACATAAAGTGGTTTTGTTTGAGCCAATGCGCTAGTTTTGGCAACAACCATCCCATTGGGACGTTCAACATCAAGGGAGAGAACTTGGGTGAGGAATTTTGATCAACAGGTAATGGAAAAAAACCCTAAAAAGTATGAGAAGTTTTTCTATCGCTATCAGAAGTGTAACGTTTATGTCGGCTGCGTGATTCTCTTTCCATTCACCTGGCAAGGAGCATTAAAGTTTCCCTCTAGGGCTGGCAAGGGGCTCTTTTTCCATAGCATCGTTTGACCATGGAACAGTTGGCAGGGGGAATTTGAAGAGTGATGTGGCTGTATCCTCTCTCTCTCTCGGGCGGTTAAACGTGTCTTCTCCAGTGGCAGCTTTGGCAGAGAGTCCCTGAAGATGGGAAGCTGCATGAGTGGCCCACCACAGCGCCAAAGCTTAGGCTGCTTCAGGAAGGCAGCAAATTCAGGGAATTCCTGTTTATAAACTACACATGCATACAAATTTGTTCCCTTTTGATATACGTTTCGGTTTGCAAACAGCAAGATCTCGAACAAAATCGCTGCAGACTGGCATTGGCAACCTCAGCTAATGGAATCGTAAACAGTAGAGTAGAAAAAGGTCCCGTGGGCCGTCCCGTCTGAGCTCTGCCTCTTCCAGAGCCACTCAGCAACGCTCTGCGTAATGGCTTTTTGCTGGATCTCCGCGGCGATGAATTCTTGTGCGTACCCTGGGGGATATTATCCTGTTACCCCAAACTGCTCTCACTATGAGCATATGTTTTGTAATTCCCAGCCTTGGCCTGACTCTCCTTTTTGCTCTTTCCTGTCTCACCATCATCTCAGATGACAAATGAATTGCTGTAGCTATTACTAGCCTGTAATTTATTTGTAGAAGTTAATGCTGTCTTCGTCAGCCATCTTTTCTTAAACGATGCAGAATCACTGGTTCCAAAATCTTTGCATCCTGACATACATTAAATAAAGCTTCGGTAAGAGTTAAAAAAATTATTATATTCAGATGACAAACCAGGTGTGAATTTAGTTGCTTACCACGTAATTTACACAACCAAACTATTGAAGAGAACAATGAACATGCTGGCTAACAGTACAACCGCCTGTTGGAAATAATTGTTTTAATCCTGAAAATATCCTGAAACCCCAAACTATAGGATTATTCAAATGCAAGAGCCAGATTTCTGCCGTGCCCGTTATTCAGCTGCGCTGAAACCCACCTCCGTCACCCACCACTTAATGCTGATCTTTGCCATTTGCTCAGTGCAAACAGCCGTGCAGCCAGCAGAGCGGGGAAATCCTCTGGGCAAGGGGTTGACTGCGAACTGGTTAATGGAAAAGGTTGAACCCGAAAGGCAAACTAGGTTAGACAAAGTCAAGGTGAGGTACAACGCACCGAGTAACCTCGTCGTCTTGTTTTCCTCTTCTTTCCCCTCATAGCTGTTATTTCCTTATTGCCATAAGAATTTCAGCCTTTATTTTGTTTCTTTTGTGAGGGCCATAAACACATTTCAAAGACATATGAAAACAATAATAACCAAATTTTGTTCCAAGAAGTATTAATGATCCAAACCAGAAGCAGAAATGGTGCCCTGTGAATCAGGCGATCGCCACACACTGAGAAGAAGCAGCAAAGGATTGAGTCACACAGATCACGTGCCATCTGGAGATGTTTCTTCCAGCTTCTCCGTCAAACATCTACTAAAAAAATGACTATTGTAACAAAACCTGAGTCTGTTATGAACAATTCACGGACACTAAAAGAAAAGAAAAGCCTGAATTGTGAACAAATATTAATGGCAACAAATAAATCAACAAGCACCTAATTATTTATGTCTTCTCACTATCACAGCACGTTAATCTGCCATGAAATAGTCATGGATGAATCACAGAATACCCAACTTTCCAAATGCATGTTGGATTCTTTAAAACTGGACCACAGATATGAAGAAGAAAAAAGAAAAAAAAAATGAGATTACTGGAAATGGTGAAATAAATTGTCTCCTGGCAGTTTGTTTACACCTCCATTTTCAATAGCTGTATGGGGGCAAGGGGAAGGGTAGGAGAGAGCTGCTCCTCTGTAAATTCAGGAGCTGAGAGCAGTATTGTGTTGGACTAACTCAATAGCCCATGGAGGAAAACCAGCCTCTTTGGAGGGTCAAATAAAGGAGTTTGGAGACAGCAACTTCACCTTTAGCCGCAGCATGGATGTGATTGTATCGCCCTTCCCCTCCAAATGGTTTAAACGTCTTGTTACCCCCTGAATTGGTAGCAGGAGGGTATTTTAGTTAGAACACAAGGCTCATTCTCACGACTTCTGGCTCTAACAGTGATTTACTGGGTACTTGGGCAAACCGCTGGATCTCTCTATGCCTCCAGTCGGGCATGTAAAGCGCAAATAATTACAGCATTTTCCTCCTGTCCCCGTGTCATCCTTACGACATAAAACCACCAGGAAGGGGTTGAATTGATGGGGGTTGGCACCTGGCATCAGATGGCTCCATCAGAAACAGTTGGTGCCCGTCTTGTTGAAGTTAAGCAGCAATAACAGTTGTGACGTTTCCTGTCCTAGAGAGCACAAGGCAAGACGAGAGCTGTGCAAAAGGCAGGAAGTAACTGGAGATGAGGGGGAAATATAATGGCAAAACTTTTCTAATGCGATCCAGGTCTTCTCAAAATCCCTAAAGATGTGGTTCGAGTTTTACGCAAATGTTGTGAGATGCTGTTATTTTCTTTGAAAAGGAGTTTGCCAGCCCTCGGCGAGACCCGCTGGTGATGGAGACAATTGACATGGGAGGTGAAACAGAAGCGTGAACACCTCCGTCGCCCTCGGCTCTGTGCTTTCTCTTTCTCCCTTCTGTTCTCACCTTGGGGAAGAGGAACATCTGCGTTCGTCGGGATCGCGGGACGCTGCTGCCTTGCTGACTGGCAGGAATCACCAACGTGAAGCGGGTGTAACCTCCTTCTCCTGCTTGCCCTCAGAAAGCACGTGAAACATATCGGCCCTTGTTGCTTCCATAAGCTGAAAGGAGTTTGTGATTCCAAGTCTGCTCCGCTCACAGCACGACATGCCCTGGGTCAGCCCCAGCAATAATGTTTTTAAACAATATTAGGTTATTCTTGGCAATCGATGATGACATTTTCTACCAATCAGGATATGAGAAAAACTTCTAATAATAAGAAGTGATAGAATAACAGAACTGGAGACCAAAATATTCTCAAATGCAGAGGCTGGTTACGCTGTGGGGGCAGAGGGAAGCTGAGACAAGTCCCGGCTACGATTTGTCTTAAGAGTTTAACCCAAACATACTGTTAATTCCACACTTGGGGAGTCCAAGTCTAATTACTCTGTACTCGAGATCCTCACAGTAGTAGGCAAGGTAAATGCTGCGTCCGTATTTTTCTCTACTCCTATGTGTGATCAAACAATTGGATAATTAACATAGAAATTGAAATGATTTGCAAACCTGACACACAAATAACTTACCAAATTCTAAGACTGGGTTACTTTTCTGTATCTATGTCTCTATGTGGACTCACTTTTTCCTGACAATCTTAACATAATTTTTGAAGTGTGTGCTAACACAGGAATTAATATTTTCCCCTCCTTCGTACGCTGTTGGAGGTGGTTTGTGCAGTGCCTGCAACCAGCCTGGTGATGACGACAATTCTCTTTTATGCATATAGTGATAATAAAACCCAAAAAATGGACATGGCAAAATTAAGGAGAGGCTGAAAGAAGTGCCACCAGGGGACAAAGGCTGCGAAGATGTGCCAGTTCAGGGTTTGATGCCCGCTTGCAGTGCGAGTACATCCCCCGTGGGGTTACATGCTATCACGTCTGAAAGCTGGAGTGAGACACAGCTACTGTTCCTGTGCAAGCTCAGCGACACTCCTGTGGAGAAGCAAACATGTGCTACCCTTTATTTTTCCCGACTTAAAAGAGGCACAACAGGAGAAAGCGGATAGAGATGCAGGAAAGAGGAAGGAGCAGTTGAAATCAGAGGGACCGTTCCAAGTTTGAAGGGCACCATGCTAAGAAGTATAAAAAAATACGCAGTGGAGGTGAATAAAGGGAATATACAGGAATATAGGACTTACCTGGAAAGAGCTTCAATAGAAAGCAAAAAGGCCATGACAAAAGAGACAAGGATGGATGTATAGATAAAGAGCTTCCAAACTAGGTCAGCCTGTAGGTCCACCCAGTGGAGTAACTTGGCCACAACTCCGGTAAAAAAAAGTACCAAATCTGAATGAGTGTGACAGCAAGAAGGACCCTGGCTTTCTCTCTCAGCCACAGGCGTCTTTCAACATCAAGATATTATTGCCGTCATATAGAGGAGTTAAAGACAAAATACAACAAGCACTTTAAGCCCAAGCTCTTTCAGAGGCACTGGTGTCTTTGTCCTGACAATACAGTGCTCTCCTTTGCACTATGATTTCAATGGCTCTGTCTCATTTAGATTGAACAATAATAAGCTATTCCTAAGGCACATCTTCAAAGAATAATTTCAGCAGCTCCTGGAGAAATAACAAGACAAACTGGGACTGGGAAAAGGAACTATCTCAACATTTCCTGCTGTTACTGCTCTACCAGCTTGCATAGTTGGGTTCCACCACAGTGCCTTCAGGATTATTTTTTATGATGCACACAGTACCCAACCCTCCCAATGAAAGCATCGCCTGGTTCTTCAGAACCATTTCCAACAGGCTTGTTTTACTAGGGTTTCACTTTTTGGGGGATTCATAAATATATCATATTCTGTATCCCATCCTGCTGATATTATAACTCAACTCTATTCAACTGTCCTCCATGAGTCCTTACTGGATGGGGTCTTACTCAACATTGTATTCAAGCCCTTCTTCATACACGTGGTATGGAAGTCGCTGTGAGAATAAGAGCATCCTACAGCAGGAGCATGTTACCAGAACCAGCTTCTCTGCTGGTATGAGAGACTGATGAACATCCCATGGGGATGAAATCCAGTTTAGCAATTGTTTCTGCTCTGCTCTTGCCCTCAGACACACAGACTCTCTTCTTTCGCTCCGATGCATGCCAAGCTAGACCTTTTCTTCCCTGGCACTTTAGAGGCTGTTTTCAGAGCGTCCTTCAGGCCCTTCATTACAGCTGGGCTGGCAGCTCTCGAGCACTCAGCATTTCTAGCATCACGTTATTACACTTGGAGCTACAGGAAAGGCTGAGGAAGACATCGGCAGCCCAAGGAGTCCAGCCCTGCAGGGCAGCTCCAGGAGCCACACAAACCAGCCAGGAAGTCCCCAACCTCCGTGTCTCAGTGCGGTTATGGACACAACAAACCACCCTTCCCTAAACTCCTCTTTTTCTGTCTCTCAGGAAGCAATATGCTTTTTTCCAGCCTTTTCCCCACCCCAGGACCGACTGATTGATAGTAGCAGTTGATCTTCACGCTCTCTCTCCCCCTCAGATGGGTGAGCAGCTGTCATTCCCAGGGAGTGAGCAAATGAACTCCTCCTTTCTTTTTCCTCCCCATCCGTCAGCTCAAAAGTAACGCTGAGAGCAAATGGAGTCTCCCAGCTGGTTTGATTTATTTGGTTTAATGTTCCACCATGACCCCTTGGCTTGGCCTGGCCTTTCATCCAGGCACTGTAGGAGCCTAAGGCTACTTAACTTCCGTGATTAGATGAGTACAGTGTATTCTGGCCTGTTTGGCCCAAATCCAAGCAATTCACTTAACTACTGTCTCCATTTTGAAGAGGTTGAACGAAGGCACAGGGAGAGACATCCAAAAAAATCCCGCACAGCCCAAAAGCTCATGGGGAGTCTAATGGAGCCACTTCATTCCCAAGTTTGCAGGAACTTATGCTAAGTTGCCCTTCATCCTCTCACAGAAAGACAAAGCCCTTCAGCAGTGCCAGCTGTTCTGAATTTGCCACCCATGGAGGAGCAAAGCAGGTGGGTCTTCTTCCTCTTCCCACCTCACGTGGCCTTTTCCCCATTGCAGTGGCTCTCGAATGTTTGTTCCAGGTGGGTCTTCTTCCTCTTCCCATCTCACGTGGCCTTTTCCCCATTGCAGTGGCTCTCGAATGTTTGTTCAAAGAAAAACTCTCTTTTCCATGATGGCTGACGCGGTGGTTGACATGCAACATGTCAGGCAGAGAAGGAGGAGCCCCAGAAACAACAAAAAATGATCCAGGTTTTCAGATGGGTTGGCTTTCTTGCCCTGGGACACCTCTACCTTTCTAGTCTCAACCTCTTGCTTGAGCAGAGTCCTAGACCATAAATTCATCAATCAGCAAAAGGAAAGGGAGACGCTTTGCTCCAACGAGGGGACTGCCCTGGGCCAACTGCCCTGGCTCTGCCTTTCCATGTCAGAAATATCTGTTGACCCAGGTAAATTGGCCAGTTTTTTCCCTGCTACTCGGGATCCGACAAGGACCTGACTGAACGAAGTGTTTTACTTGGGGTGCAACAGTGGCCAAAAGTGGCATATGAAAGTATTAGGAAGTGGCACATGTAGCTCTGGTCTACACACAGTATCTTTTGTACTGGTGTAATTATGTTGGCTACGGCTGTGATATTTTACCCATAGAGTTATAGCAGCATATCCTGTAGTGCGGGCAGCATAAGGGTGCCTTATACCATCTAAGCTCTTTCCCCTTTCTCATACAGGAATAAGCTGTACGAATATAAGTGTTTTTATATTAGTAGAGGTTCACCCACATCAGGGAAATTATACAGTTTTAGACATCCAAAGAAAAATAAACTTTTAAGAGGTAGGTAGTGATAACCAAAATACTTCTTGACTGCCCAGGCTGACACAGCCAGACGGGGCTTAAAGACATTGAAGGCAGGGGTTTCCTAAAAAGTCCAAAAGTTACCTGTGTATTTGGCATCCCAAAACAGTCTAGTCTTCCCTCTTTATGTGTAGGCCAGTGTTAAAGGATAAATCAAGGCGCAGATTTGATACCCCAGGGTTGTGGTAGGTTCTGACTGCACTTCCCAGTTTCAGTCCCTCAGGTGGTCCAGAAGAAGAATTATGAAAGCTTAAAAATAACTGCTATGGATAGAAACACACTGCTCTACTCTTTCTTCCCAGTAGCTCTTCATGGTCTCAGAAGGAGCACTGAGGTTTTGCAGAGCACACTGACCCGTTTCCATCAGTGAGCTGTCCTACGGGTGTCACCTACCAGCAACGACCATGTCTGGCCCCTGTCACCCACGTGCTTTTGAAGGTTTTTGCCCCTTTACTGAAAAAAGAAAAAAAAAAGGCTTTGGGAAATCATCTCTTAGACCACATAAATCAGCACCTTCTTCCAGGAAAAGGAAATAGGGCGCAGCAAGTTAGAGACATGATCTGATCCCATGAACTGCAGCTTCTGCATGGACGTATTTCTCTTACTTCCACTTCAGTGTATTTGCATGGTCAAAGTTCAGCATTTGTGCGAGTGTTTGGGTAACGAGAGCCACATGGGGTGTGATTTAAATACCAGGAAAGAACATCAGTAGCCTATTCAATATTTAATTACACCTACTCCGTTTCACACTCCAGTGCAGGTTTTGTTGGTCTCGAAACTAAATGATATTCTGTGTTTTAGACTTTCTGGATCCTCAGAGAATGCGGTTTGTCCTTCTAAATACTATCTGAGAGCTTTTCTATCAAGAAGTAAGAGTATTAATGTGTCTTTAGAACACTTCTAGACCTTATGGTAATGTATGATCTAGTTCCAGTGACTCCCTGAGTTATTTAGCACAGTTGCAATGTAATTAATAAAGGCAAATAAAATAATGTATTCACGGAAATCTCATGAAACCAATGCAGAGCTTTTCAGGGGAAAGAGCACCTCCCACAAAACAAGGCCAGGTTAAAAAAGCTCAGAAACTTTGCCGTGGATGTTAGGAGAGAGCTGGAGGGGCTGTTTTTCATGCATATCCCTCTTTCTTTGTTTTGTTTTTCATCAGTTCTTTTTTAAAACCCCTTCCCTGTACATAAACCCTCAGCACATGTGAGTTGGTTGTTTGGTCAGTCAGAAGACCGACCATGGTGGTTGGTCGTGGTGACGTGTCTGACTAATGGAGGTTATGTTTCTCTACCTCTCTGCATCTTTGTCTTAGACAAGAAGAGGGGAAAAAGTTCTGACTTCCAGACAGCCATGAAAACTAAATAAACATGCATGTAAATGAGAGGTTATTTGGAAGAGGGATTGTGGATGTTGGCAAGAGGAACAGCACAACTTATGACTTCTCTTTTTTTTTTCTTCTCCTCTCCCCCTCTCAATTTTTTTCCTCTTTTTTTCCCCCTTCTCTCTCTTTAAGGCCAATGGAGATATTTTTTAAAGCAAGAGTTTATTTTTAGACCACATTGTGATAGCAAAATGGGGAAATGACCTTTTCATTTAGTCAGGAGGCATCATGTGATTGGCAAGTGAGAAGATATAGGCAAGTGGAACGAGGGCCATCCACATCTTAGGTCGTTCAGGGAGGTGTCTTCCTTGCCTTTGGTAATCTTCTAGAAGGAGAACCAACATCCTCCAAGACTCGAAGGCTTGCTATATAGGCAGAATTAATGCCCATTCTTTCTTTTACCATCCAACAGCTTTTGTAAAGGGAAACCATGAGCCAAATGTTGATAACAGGCAAAGGCTCAATTGTCAGCATTTTACAATTGAGAGTGGAATTAGAGCCTTCCTGACCAGGGTCAGGAGCATTTGAAAACGCTCATTCCAGCTGAGCTGCTTAATTGCATAGGTGAAATTAATGTAGAACTTTCTCCTCAAGGGATAAAGGTGGCAGTTATTTACTCGATACCTATATCCAGGTAAGCCAGTGCCTTGCAGGAAATGCTGGTGTGTATAAATAAAGCCATGCTCAGCAGCTGTGGGATTGCAGAGGCTTTTGGAGAGAAATGTTGACTTGCTGTGCTCCTGAGGGACCAGGGCTACGGGCACATCCAGCTCACTTGTAGTACCTGCCGTGTATCTACTTGAAGAAGTCCTTAGTATTAGGTCACAAATGGTAAGTGGTAAGGAGGGGGGTTTTGTGTCTGTTCCTGTTCTTTTACACAGAATAATAATAATAATTTCCCCTTAATCAGGCTCTTTCATGCTTGATCTTTGAAATAGCATCTGCAAGGATTTGAAAATGGAGTCATTCTCCTGTGAGGGCTGTAGCTGCTGCTTCTAAACTGTTTATTTTCTTTTAATTTTGTACTTTGACCAACTTTAACTGGCTTTTCTTTCTCATTTTAACATCTGTGTACTTTCTGAATGTAATCTCCAAAAGGTTTAGTTCTAGCTTTTCTTAAAAATATACATATCCATATACCATCTGGCTCCTGCCCTGTCCCAACTTTCACGCAATTTGAGCCCAGTGGGTGTGATAAGCCGCTGCCTCCGGAGCTTCTGTGGTCTGGAAGAGATCCCTGGATCCCTCTGGCAGGTGACCCATCTCACTTCACCTCGAGTGCCTCTCTTCTCCCTTGTCTATAACTCTTAACTTGCATTTTCCCCCCGCTGTTGAGCGTGACTAGGATTTCAGCCCTGGAAAGCCTCTCAGGGTGTTGAGCCAAGTTTTTTTAAAAGCGTGTGTTTGTATGTGCATGAGTGTGTGTGCGTCCCTGTGTGTACATGCGTGTGCGTAAGTCCCAGAAAAGGTACATCTATCATTTCCAAAGGCAGTAAAAAGATGCTTGTCAGAGGAACTGATTTATAGCAACTTTTAATGAGATTCTTGTCAGAACCTGGTTTACGGGTGTAAATGCAAATGTCAGGTCGGTATAAATCACAGGGGCAGGGGACAGAGAAAGAAATACTCCACTTCTCCCTAAGAGATAAACCAGCTTCATGGTTAAAGTGGTCTCCTCCTTGATCTGCCAGCTGAGATAAGCTAACACACAGCACCGTTAAGTGCCCTCTCCAGCTCTAATTGCTGATTAACTGGAGGGGCAGGGCCCCATCTGTGCAGATGGGAGAGCTTCATCCTCCGGGATGGGACAACTTCCAGCCCCAGGACCCTCACCCTGCTGTGAACCCCCTGAGCTCCCACACAGCCAATGCCCCTGCTATTCCACTTTTTTATTTGCAGCCTCTGATTTGAGGATACGTCTATGTGCGGGTTTGCAGGCGGATGCAAGGAAGCTCCCGGTGGGATGCTGAGCAGCTCTGAACCAGTGGCTGCTGTGAGCATCTCCCAGCTCTGCTGCAGGGAAACCCCCTTTGCTGGGGGAAAGTCTCTGCAAGCAGCTCAGTTCCTCATGCATTATGTCAAACGGGGAGATTCCCTGTTGTCAGCACACACAGGCTGTGGCTGAGGACCTTCCCTCGGCTCCCAGGATGGAGTTTGCCCCAGGTAGATTCTCTGGTTGCTAATAGCAGTTGTGCTTTCCTCTGTGGTGACCTTGCCATCGTGCTCTCTCTTTTTTCCCAGCCTCCTATTTTCAGGGAGCCTGTATGAGTTTGTCCAAGACTGTCACATCTTGGTCAGATGTGGGGGGAAGGTGGCAGCCCGGTTCCAGAGCTTAAAACCTTATTTTCTCTGAACAGTCTAAAGGTGCAGAGAAAAAGCGGAGGCTGCTGGGGAGCCAGGCAGCAAACAGGAGTGAAACTGCAGTTCTGAATGTTAAATGTCTGCCCTGTTGTGGTTTTTTTAGACTGTTTGCTGAACTGTCACCTTCCTGACCAGCAGAAAAAAACACCAAATCTCAGCAGCTGGTTCCCTGCCATTCCCTCCCCTCCAGCCCAGCCTGAAGAAATGGGGAGCCACACACAAACCTCAGCTCCATCCCTGCTCCAGGGCTGGTTCCCAGGAGGACCCTGCAGAACTAGAACCCCTTCCCTCAGCTGTTGAAAGGAACTTTGCCAGGAGGGTCTCAGCCCAGGCTCCTTTCCCCGCTGCCCTGGAGGACTGTGGATCCCTCCCAAAGCCCAGGGCTGCCCTGTCTCTGCTGTTCGGTCCCTCGTCTCCATCCCCTGCCAGGCTTTTCCTTTCAAGGAGGGCTGGGGAGAGGGTCAGGGAAGGCCAGATGGTACTTCTCTGCTTTTGTGCCCTAAAGCATGCAGCTTTTTTCCAAAACCAGTAGCTTAGGCAGCTAGCAAAATCTATTAAAGATGCTGTTGGATGTAAAAGCTGGCTCTTTTTTGTCCGGAGTCATAAAAGCTCTTAAAGAGATCCAAACCGGAAAAGACAGGCACCTAATAGTGAAAACAAGGAAAGGGGAATAAAACTGGCACAAGGGTCCTGAATTTTTCCATGACTGATTTGAGCATTGCGAGCCACTGGCACGGAAAAGCAGCACCCGCAGCCCCACAATGGCAATAAATCCGAGGAGAGGAGGGGAGCCCCAGCGCCGCTGTGGTCCAGCAGCCCCGGTGCCGGGGCCAGCCCCAGTATCGGGCATCCTGGCACTGCCTCTTTAGCAACCAGAGCAACCAGCACAACAATCAAGCCGGGATTGGGAACCCAGAGCAGTAGTTAATTAAGCCTGCATCTTTTATTCTCTGGAGGCAATTCAGCCCGGTTTGAATGAGCTGGAGTGCTAGGACCTGGTGGGAATGTCTCTCCCGGCCGCAGGAGAATCCAGTCTCATGGGCTGCTCCATTAGCATAACAATATTGCCCAGGATGCTCTTGGCTGATGTAATGCCAAGAGTGAGCGAGGGGAGATGAAAGTTTTTTTTCCCCTGTGCAGGACCTGGGAGCGATTGCCGCTGACTGGGGCTGTGTCAGCGCATGAAATTTCTTTTCTTTCTCTCCCTCTCCCCCCGTATGGGATGTTTGCTAATTGAAGCAGTTCTGGAAAACAGTGAGTTGTTAGAGTCCCATCCCCCACCGTCTCTTATAAATTCACATTATTCTGACTTAGTGGCAAAGCGGGAGCCTTTTCTGCTCCTTAGAAAGTGGCCTCTGATTATTTGCATTTCCCTGTGGGACCAATGGAGAAGGGGAGCACAATTTGTTGGGGTGGGCAAGTGGGAGGAGAGGGGACCTCTGCTGCCCCCATCTCCTGGAACAGATATTGTTCACAGCCAGGGTATTTGCATGGGGAACCAAAAGAAACTAATTTCCCAATTTCTCCCCATTCCCCAGGTGGAAACATTCGTCTGGAATGGTTCTGCCTTCAGTGCTGTTCTCTCCAACGGGGAGCATCCAATTCTTTGCAGTGTCAAAGGCCTCAACCTGGGGAACTCTAAGTGTCTAGGAACTCCTATATGATGAAGGTAAGGACTTCTCTTGCCTCGTATGTTAGTAGACACCAAGAAACGTGCTGTTTTAGTGGGGTTTTGCAGAGATCACCCACGGGGGGATGGAGCACAGGTAGCTCATGTTGGCATGAATGTGTAGTCATGGAGTTACAGCATTCTGTGTGTTGGATGATTTAGTCTGTGTGTAAGTACTGGAAAAGCCCCTATCCATGATGATAACTTTTTTTTTTTTTCCTGGGTAAACCATCTATTGTAGCAAAGAGAAGCAATGAGTTTCCATCAGGCTCCTGCTGATGGCACTGCCTCTCCATCCCCCCACCCCATCCCGCTTCTGGTTGTTAAGTGTGGCTCTAGAACAGGAGTGTCCCTGCCTATATGGAGGTGCTGGCCTAGTTCTTGTAGCTTCTGGACACTAGAGGCCTCTAGACACTCTGCTATGATTAATGCTGGTGTAATTAACGTTCACGTGGAGCAAAAGAGAAGAACTGATGGCATTCAGCTGATTTTTTCTCTCCTCTCCAAATGTTGTCCATTGGAGTCAGTGCAATATCTAATAAGGGACGTGGTGAGCAGGCAGGTGGCAGGAGAAGGGGAGCTGGGGGGAGCTGGCTCTGCGGAGGGGGGGATTAATGTCTCTCTCTCAACCGTCCACACGTGTACAAGCACACACAGGCTTCATCTGGGGGCTGGCTACGTCTTTGGACACAAATCAAAAATGTGCTTTAAGAAAAAGTTATGAAACATGAAAATGAGTGTTTTATATCTGTGTTATAGCAAAAAAAAAAAAAAAATTAAAACCTGGCCTGGCCCACCCAGTGTTGCATTTCTGTCCTCAGACTCCACCAGCCCACACATCTTGAAGGCAAAGGACTTTGGGGACGGCGCTGCCTAGAGCAGGCTGGGGAGGAGCCCTCTCCATTGCTTTCCATCCCGGCTCTTCTCCTGGAGACTTCAGACTGATTCCCTTAGAGACGGGAAAAGATTTCCCTCCTTTGAATCCCCAGCTGTATTTTTGAGGAAACCCTTCATGCTGCTGCCTGGCTGGACTGGGGGATCTGCTCCGAAGGGCAGTTTGCTGTCCCAGCACTGTCCAGTCTTGGGTTTTCTTCTAGTTTTTCCTTTTCCCTCCCCCAGCATCCGATCAGTCTGGCTGGGACACGCAGGACACTTGCTTACGGAGCATTTCTCCAAGGGCTGAGGCTCCTGCTGGGAGCAATCATCAGTCTGTTAAAACCTTGATCCATCCAGATTGCCTGGCAATGATCCCTGTGTTACCCAACTTGCAAGAGGCAACATGTTTTCTGAAAGTGCTGTCCTTCTGAGATCCCAAACTTGTGTAGGACCCATCTGGGTAGCTTTTTGTGCAGCAGCTATTCCAGTCACAGATGGATTTTTCAGCTCCCATTCAATGTGCTGTCCCAGAACAACTCATTCTTGATGTGTTCAGAGTTACACAACCGATGACAGAGTGGGACAATGTGGGAAGCCCCAGGGAACACCAGAGTGTCCTGGTTAAATGTGCCGTATTAGCGATACCCCAGCAAACAGAGCCACCAGGTTGGAGTAAGCGGCCTGGTAAACTGAGGCACTGATTCAGGACAAGAATTTAATGGTCTTTTGGTGTCTAAAGATGTGCCTGAGGTGCACCCCTATGGGAGGGATGAGCCCCTGTCTCGGTCAGACCCTCTCCACAAGGTGGGAGGTGAAGATCAGAGGGACACCCCCCCTCTGACAGCCCTGATGGAAACCACATTGCTGCCGCCCTCGGCCCCCGTGCCCAGAGAGGCTGTAAATGCTGGCTGCTGACAATCCTCACAACTAGTGGGCAACGCGCTCCTGCTGAAGGGGTGTCTCCAGTTGCTTTAGCAGATGTTGGGGTACAGTGTGGCTGCCGGCACCCTGAGGAGGATGAAGGCACCGAGGCACTGAGCTGCTCCTAAAGGCACTGTCCTGCTCCTTTAAGTAGTAGCCAGAAGCTTTCTAAATATTATCATCTTACCAAAAGAAGAGGGGGAGGGAAAAAAAAGAAAGTGTTTTGGCATGAGAACAATTTCTCCATTACCTCAATTAGTTCAAATGATCTGGAAAGGTTCTCTCTGGAGAAATCAAGCTAAACCTCAGCCAGCAAAGGGGCTGGTGGCTGGTTGTTGCTGTAGGTGTTGATATGAGCATTAGTCAGCAATGTAGATTGCAGTGAAGTCAGTCAATATTGCTGTCGCTGCTGTCTGGCTACAGCCATAAATTAATTAATTATATCACTGCAGTAATTGAAGGCCTCATTCTCTCTAGGATTCTGACTCTGGCACCTCCCTGCCTGTTCCTGAGGCTGTCCATCAATTCAGTGAGGTCTGGGTTTTACTGAGATCATTATTTCCTGAAATACTCTAAAGACTCTCCATAAAAAGGAAACGGTTTTTTTTTTTACCCATCTTCATCCTTCTCCCCGTTGCCTGCGGAGGAGGGAGAGAAGCAAGTTCAGGAAAGAAGCAGAAGAACAAGGCTGGGATTTCCCGTTCCAGCAGTTTGAGGTTGTCCCTTTGCAAAGAGGAATCCGAAGTATCCTCTGAGTCTCTGAGGCAGCGGTAGGGTCCCATGCAGAAGCAGATTAATCGCTCTCCATGCTCCAAACCAGGTCTGTTCCTACAGTAGGGTTGAAACAAACCCAAACACTGTGTTGGAGGAAGATGGAGATAACCAAATAGGCTGAGAAACTTCACGGGCTGGCTCCCGCGCTGGTGTAAATCAGCGTCCCTGCACTGGCTCTGGTGGAGCAATGCCAAATTCCACCAGCTGAGGGTCTGGATTGCATATTCTACCTATAAAAATGGTGTTTAGGATATCTTGGCAAAAGTAGTTATTTTTGCAACCCACTTCTAACTGGGCAGTGCTGTGTAGGGATGAAATCCAGTTACACTGGTGAAAAAAAAACGCACTAATCAGGCTAAAAAAAACCTACATCATGAGCCTGTGGAGCAGAGCTATTTTAGCTCTGCTCTTGTAAGACTACTTTGTTACAAGGAACCTGCTAAAAGTTGTCAGATGCACGGGGATTGACACCGACCCGCAGTGATTGAGAGGGAGGAGCAGCCTGATTTCCAGCACTTGTTATTAATTGCGAGCTTCCCAGCATGCGATGTTATGATTGGAAGTCCCTGCTCTGGAGGTAAGCAATAGTGGAAAAATTTTTGGCTTTTCCCATAAAAATAAGGCTTGTTTCTGGTCTTCGTGATTATTCAGAATGGTCCCAAAAATCTGAATTCTTCATCCAAGGCTCACAAAGGTGCAGGTTAATGAAGAACATCACGTGTGCAGGCTCAGAGGATTCATTGCTCTGGTGTGAAAAATCTTCTCTCGACTATTGATCGTTAAGGACCCCTCCAACCCAAACCGTTCTATGACGCTATGAAAAATATCACTTACACTGCATTTGTTTTCTCATAAAAGTAGGTGGTTTTCAGCTTGCCTCTGAATGTGTAGCGTTGCTTAAGGTTGATGTTATCAATGAATACAGCTGGTCATTTTTGAGTAGGGTTTTGTTTTTTTTTAAAAAAAAATCAAGCCACTGTTTGAAATCCTTGGTTTCGTGTGTAGAGGAATATGGCAGATGTTCAAGGGAGCCTTGTTTGAGGGGCAGTTGGGACTGGGCACATCTGGGGCTGGAAGTGAAGGTTTTCATCGTGTCTGGTAGACAAGTATCAAAATCTTTGCTGGATTCCCTTGAGTCAAAGCCTCACTTGTTCACAGATGAACTAGTCTGGGAGAAGAGACCCGTCCCCTTCCCTTGCTTCTACACCCCGGCCCCCATTTTGCAGTGAGTCACGGTGTGATTTTTCAGAAAATAGGCCTTCAAGGTGTGCAACACTATAGGAAGCCCTAGGAGTTATGGAATATTTTTTGTAGGCTTATAAACTTCTCAATTAGTGCTGTAAAGGAAGAAAATGCTCTTATTCTGGACATTGCCCAAGGTGTAATGCGTTTCTGCCACTGCAGCAAGAAATACTTGTAGCATTTGACTGATTTAGGAGGCAAGGGAAGGCACAGTGTTTTGTACCTGAAATCCAGGTAAACTGTAACCAGCCATTTCTGTAGAACACTCCCTACAGAACGGAAGTGAAGAGGGTTGGTTTTTTTTCATAGGATTCTGCGAAACCTCACTAAATACTTCAGGATAGCAACTGAGTATTGCTGACCTGCAGAGAAAGGGGAGGGAGGAAAGACACAAGGCATCACATGGAGATTTGGGAGCTGGTTTTAGGGACCGTGTGAATGGTGAATGTGTGGGAACTGGTCCCACCAGACCCCAAACGTGGACAGCAGGAAGGCCACCCTCCCAGCACGTCCCTGCACACGCAGCATCACTCACCTGCGTGTGCCTCGGGGACCCTTGGGCTTTGGAAACCTCCTCACCTTGGCAGGAATCACAGCTCCAGCGTGGAAGGACCTGTGCTGAGGCTTTGGGAGGCCTCGTTAATGCTCTTATTAAACTCTGAGGAGGGCTTTCTGGCTCTGCCCAGCCAGATGGTTTCAGGCAGCGTGACCAGAAGGGAAGGGAGCATCCTGCTGACACCAGCCTTTTGAAGTCCCTCTTCCTCCCCTGGGATCCCTGTTCCTCTGCCCGGGAGGCTTTTCCCCCAGCTATTTTCTATTTTTCAGTTCTTTTTAACTGCTGGGTGAAGCAGGAGGGAGGCAGAGCCAACAAGGATGACTCCAGGGCATAAGACACATTCCTCCAGGTTAGCTGGTGTTTCCAGGCCTTTCAGTGAAAAGCCTCAATTAGCCAATAATCAGCCAAGCATGGCAGACCCGAAGCAATAAGTGCTGCTTCAGGCTCCAGGGCCAAAGGCTAAAATCTGCTCAAGGAGCTAAATTAATCATCTAATTGGGATTTCTGTCCATTCTCATCCTGCTGTGGGTGCTCACAAGAATGAGATCGGTGACAAATTTCCCGTTCTTCCCCCACCATCACCTTTCCCTAACAACCCTGTCAAATTAGTGCTGTAAGGCAGAAGAAGGACCAAAGCCTGACCCTGGGTGCAAGGGTGGAACCTTAGGCTTGGACTGTCTTCTCATCTGAACTGCTGCCGTCCCATGCATTTCACTGAATTGCTTTGATTTACACCAAGGAAAGGTTGAGCTCTTCGCATCCTGCTCCACAGGGGACACACAAAGGGCAACCCACCACAAAATCCCCCATAATTTCCTTACTTTCAGCACATGAAAAGGGAGGGGCTGAGAAAACTTGCTCCAGAAGATGCCTCATGGCAGAGTGTGTGGGACCAAGCGAGTGGGGGGAGCAAGTGGTGTGCCGGGAGGAAATCCTCAGTGCAGAACAGACATCTGCTCAACACGTGCAGAAGGGTTTCGGTAACCTCCACAGTCCTGGTTGTCCTCAGCCCACCTTTCGCTGTCAGAGTGCTCAACAGAAAAAGAGAAACCGTTTTCTTGGGGTTTATTTTGTTTGGAAGGCAAAAAATGGAAACAAAGAGTGCCAGCACTGAACTCTCTCAAAAAACCAAACCCAACAAACAAACAAAAAGATAATTCTGCAAAGGTCAGAGAGCAGGTATGTTCATGTTGGAGAGGATGTTTCATTCCAGGCTCTGTGTGACTGTGTGTGTTTGAGAGCTGTGGCAAGCAGAATGAGATGGTGTTCCCTGCCCTGGGCAGCAGGTAGCCGGGAGGAGAGGATGCAGGGAGGGCTCACAGGGGCCAGAGCAAAAATCCTCCACCCCCTTGGAGGCACGAAAAATCCTGAGCTATGGGATGGGGAGTGACCCTTAGAGGTCATCAAGCCCATTTCCCTTGCCCCAAGGTAAAACCAGCGATAACTAAGCCATTCGTGATTAAATCTTGTCCAAAATGTCATGAATGTTGCTCCTGGGGTTAGACCAAGACTTGCAGCACATCAGCTGGGCTGAGGATGGGGAATCCTCCTGCTGTTCCCAGGACAGGCAGAGCATCCCTTATTTTTTAATGTTGAAATTGCGTCAAAGAGACCTGAGCTCAGGCAGCGTTTTTAAAATAGCTTTTGCCATCTTCAGGCTTTAGGAGAAGCGACCGCTCTATCTCTGTGTGAGCTGATGAGAAAGAATGTCATCGCCCTTGCTGGCTGCTTTTACTTTTTATAAAAAAATTTTAACATTTCTTTCAGATTTCTAGCAATAAAAATGTTGTCTGAATGATCAGAGGATTGAAAGAAATTGGAAGAAAAAAAAATCCAACATATTTTTCTGGGAAAGGAAAGATGTAAGAAAAACATTAATGCAATCAAACCCCTAACTTTCCATTTAAAGATTAAATTAATGGGTCAGATTGGAAATAGCAATTCCCTACTTGCTATGCAAAAATACATAACACACACTTTCAGTCTAAAAGCATTTAAAATTCTATATTTAAACAACTAGAAGTGTAAGTAAACATAAAACAGTAAAAAGCAGAGTGGCAGGGACCGGCGGAAGTGGGATGCCTTTTCTTTAAGAGACTATACTCTTTCTGGGAGTAAAATAACAACCAGACACTGGAGATGGGGGAGTTTTTTCGCGCTTCATGCTGTGTCTGCTAGAAAAGTGTTCCCATTTCCCTGCTACGTCGATCCCTGTGAGCTCAGGGCAGAGGAGCAGCAGGGTCCGGGCAGAAAGGGCACTGCATCCCGCCGGGATGGAGTTCCCGGCATCAGCCCTGTCCTGGAGCACAGAGACAAACTCCTCCCCACTGAGAACTGTTCATTCAATTATGAAAATCTGTGCTGGGCACTGGATTTGTCCCCGTCTCTGACACCGTGTAAGTGTGTGCAAAAGCCATCTCTCCTTATAGGATCTCTAATTGCAGGTAGTGCCTTTTACCCCACCGTGCGTGATGGATTTTAAATACCCCTGTCAGGCTAATAACAATAATAATAGAAATAGTATTTGACTGAAGGGCGGAGGTGTTGAAGTAGATCCAAGGAGCTTCTCAGAGCTAGATTGTGTACGATGTTATGCTTTGAAAACCTGAAAGCTGTCCCTGCTGTCAGCTGAGCCGGCTGTGGCTCTCCCGCCTGTCTCTAATCTCAGCAAAGAGCTGTTTCCTCACCCCCTGAAACCAGCTGCTTTGTGTGAAAGTCCTTCTCAAGGTGAGGTCCATCCCTGCATCCCCCGGGTCCCCTCTCCCCATCCAAGGACCGATAAGCCCCGGCCCCACGGCCGCCGGCAGCTACTGGCCTTCCCCGGGGCAGCTCCACAAGCACGGCTTCTGAAGGGGGCTTTCTTAGTATTATTATTTTGTGGTCAAAAGGTTGCATACGCTATTTTTTTTCTGATGCAGAGGCTTAGAAAGAGTGGAAAGCAAAATATTTTGATAATTATTCAGGCCAGCGGGTTACATAAAAGGTTCCATAGCCCTCTGCATCAAACCTTAACAGTTCAAACCACAAATTCTGTTTTCGCAGCCATAAAACATTCAGGGGGAAAAAAAAAAAAAAAATAAAAAAAAAGATAAAAAAAATAAAATAATAAAATCCATTTTCCATTCGCTTGAAACTTATAAAATTTTATGTGGTGAAAAATGACAGTTTACTCCCAGAAGGAAAGTGCCCAGGGAGGCTTGTTTCATAGGCACAGAGGGATCAAGAAATAGACCTGGGCTTGTGTCCTTAGTCACGTATGTAAATATTGAGAGATGTCACGGAGCAGCAGGCGGGAGCTGCAGCAGTGTGGGTCATCCCTGTCTTGCTGGGAAGGCTTGTGACCGGTGCGGGGATGGAGAGGAGGGCACAGGGGGTGGCTCTGTGTCCCCAGGCTTGCACGGTGCTCTCGGCTTTGAGAAGATGACTCAGTGGTTTGAAAATCAAGGGATGAAATCCTGTAGGATGTTTGGGACCTTCACCTTCCTCAGCCCCTCTGGTCTCAGGGGCTGCCACACACCAACCGCTGAGCAGGCTAAAGACGCACACGAGATGCTCGGTGAGATGAGCTGTAGGAACAAGGGCATTGCCACAAGCATCCGCGCCTCTGTGCTGGTCCAAAGTGCTTAGAAAGAGCATCTCTGGCTCGCAGGGCTGCCTCCAGCTCGCATCACCAGGGTTGCATTCTCTTCTCACAGCAGTGTCCAAAGCAGAAACCTCAATGGCGTTATTGAGGTTTTCCTGGACTTTGCTGGGTTAAGAGTAAGCAGAATCGGACCCCAACATCCCAGCTCGGGATGAGACGCCGCAGTGTTGGTGGAAAGCGCCGGCACAAGAGCTCTAGGAATTCGCTATGAATTCCTGCTTGCACAAAGTCAAACTCGTGTGGTCTGGGAGTCAAGTTCTCAAAGCACAGAGCAGACCTCCCTCTCCACCCCCAGCCAGCTCCAAATCTCAGACCAACACGACACCGGGCTTGAGCTCATTAGCTAATGAGCTTTTACCCTTCGGGCACAGCTGGGAACCAAATGTCCTGAGTCAAGGTCAGTGTCAGGGTGCCCGTGCATCTTTTGGATGCCTACCTCCTGCCGTAGTTGCAATATATCTTCCATGCTACCTTGACCACAGAGGAGCTGCCTCAAGGCTGCACCATGAGATGTTCTTCAGTTCATGGGTTATTTTCCAGCTCTGTAGGAAGGTGCAGGGACCAACGTGTTCTGAGTTTCCTTTGCTGGAAAGGTTCAGCCAGGCAGGGTTGAAACCTCCCCAACCTCCAGCAAAGCCAATTGTCTTCATAAATGACCCAGCACTGCAAATGCTCTGAAAATCACAAAAAATCACAGGTGCCGTGCATGGGGCAGCCTCCGAGCCATTTGCCCTGTCCCAGGAATGGACAACACACACTGAAATCCTGAGCAAAGTATGCAAATAGCTCAATTCCTTACAAAATCCCATATTGTTAGGTTTCTGGTTGTTAATTGAACAGAAAGAGATATATAAAAGCTGTCCCAATTATGTAATTACTTTTGCTTTCTAAGTAAAAGATGTCCTTAAAATTATTGAGAATAAGATGCACTTTCTTTATGGGTTTTTCTACCCTGGAACATTAAAAAGTCATCTCATCTCCTGAAAATACAGGATGAAGAAATATGTTAAAAATTTCCCAATAGTCAGCCACAAAAACATAGACTATTACCAGCTAAAAAACAACATTATTCCCCCTGCGTGTTAGAATTTGACACTTCTGGGTACTGGCAACATTTTTCAAAAGAAAATTAAAAAATAGCTGCGTATAAATGAAAAAGGTCTCTTTGCTTTTCCTTTTCCATTTGCAAGGGGAAAAAACAAAAAACTCACTTTATGTTCTTTTTACATGGGAAACATTAAAAAGTCATCTAATCTCCTGAAACTAGCACTAATTAATGAGCAAACATGAGATCTGGGAAGAGAAATAAAGCTGCAGCCTGGACTTTCTGTGGTGCGATTCAAAGTCGTGACACATTCAAAGCCGTAAATGCATTTTGGTTGATTTTGTAGGGTTCATAATTAGCAACTGGAGAGGAAACCCATGCAGCAGGGAAACACGGGCCGCCTTCTTTTTTTTTTTTTTCCTTTTTTTTTTTTTTAAATACTTCAGCATTAGTGGTTTTCTTGGTGATGGGGATGCGTTAAACTGCATCTGGAAGCTCAAGCCCACCGTGTGGAGCCGCACCACAATCTGCCTCTGTGGTCATTTCTGAAACATCCAGTCACTCCTGTACCAAAGCCTCTTAACCTTTTTTTTTTTTTTTTGAGATTTTGCAACCCAATGAGCCTCCAGCATTTCTGAATGCCAACTTTGTACCTGGGAGATTAACGATTGGCATGACAGCATATTTTCTGAGACAAGCAGGCTTCAGTAAAGCCCCATCCAGCAGATAAGTAGCCATCGAGCCAGGTTAGTCTGGTCTATTCTTGTAGCCACGCATCAGAAACCTAAGACCCAGACACACCAAGAGCTGTTCCCTTGCTCAGAACTACGTCCTTCTTTGCATTGAGTCACCTATGGAGCCTGGAGGTCTCCCAGAAGCACGCTGAGCTTTGGGACAGGTATCCACCTTGTTGCTGGGTCTTCTGTCCCCTTGCCAAGGGGACATGCGTGCCACAGCAGAAGTTTCAGCATCGAGCTCTACAGGTCGCTTCGGGGCCCAGCATTTCTGTGAAATGCTTTGCAGATGAGGACCAGTTTCCTCAAAGAGGCTTTGCCACTCATGGGGAAGTCCCAGAAGCTGCGTGGTGCCTCCCAACACCCGAACTGCTGACAAAATACAGGCTTTGCATCAACTGGAGCGCTGCACATGCTAACAGCATATCCCCGGGCATATTTATTGCTGCAGTCTCACAGAGAGAGCCTATAATGTGAGAAATTGCATCCAGATCGTTGTCTGCCAGGATGGGATGGAGTTTCCTAGCCGAGTAAAGACAGGAGAAGTTGTTCTCAGAAACCATCCAGTGGAGTTTGAAGTCCAGGAGAATGTCTACACCATGGACTGAATTGACCGATTGTGGTTGTATAGCCTCAGCTGAAGGAGTTATTATTTTCATGTCTGGTAATAAATAGAATAATGGACAAAAAGCCTAACTCCCTGCACGAAGTCTGAGTAAATGAGCTCGGTACAGCGGTTGACTGCAGGATTTGTGGTTTGGGACCTTCTTCCAAGCTGTGAATCAACACGCAAAGCAGATCCAGGGCCACTCGCATGGCTGCGAGGACTCAAGGGTGTCCCTGGTTTCTCTGTTCTGCCTCCAGATGGTGGTCGTTACCGTAGGGTGGTCATCACCTCAACCTCCTCCCCATGTCCTCCATAGCTGGGAACACGCAGGACACGTGAGAGCTGGACTCTGCCACCGGCTCATCGCTCCGGATTTTATTGTCGTCTGATAAAGCCTCTCTGTTCTCTGTTTGCTTTAAATCCTTGTTGGAAAACCTCTTTAATAGTAACTCAGCCTCTGACAACAAGCACTTAGAAGAGCTGTCCTCCCCGTTTAGAGCTGTCAGCCATAAGTCAGTGGCGGTACCATTAACATAATCCAGGTGTCTTCACTCTCATTTCCAGACGCAGGGGTTCTCCCTGCAGACAGGCAGCAAGACAAAGTAACTGCTTAAAGCAGCACCATGGTACTTTAAGAAAAATAATCTTCCTTTGAAGAATTATCATAAGAAAAAGCATTCCTCTGTTTCTGGTATTCCTGACCAGTCGCTTCTTCAGTCTTGGGGGTATATTGGCATTCTTCTAGGTATGATACGATATGATTGATATATGTGATATGATATGATACGATATGATATGATGATAAAATATTAGTGTTACACTGAGGGATATTAACATAGAATTTGAAGCCTTTCACTGCAGCACAGCTTCTCTAAAAATATAAGTGCTCTTTTATTGTTGTTTTTTAATTCTCTCCTCCCTCAACGTGTCCCTCAGGAAACCAAGGTCTTCTTCTGAGCCACCCTACCTCGTGTACAGATGTGGCTTCTCCAACACCGCTACTGGTCCAGGGCAGCCCGATTACCTCTCAGCTTAGGGCAGTATTTCCAGATGCACCAGCTGAATTCAGGTGGGACAAGCTCACGTCACAAGTGGCGTCCGTGTGCCCTGCACAAGATTCAGGTACCTGCTTATCTGTGTTTTCAGCATCTTTTCCTTTTTATTCCCTCCCTTTTTTAATGCTAAGAGCACTTTAGGGCCCTGGTACTTGCCTCTTATGACATTTTTTTTTTCCCCTTGGGAAAACATGTGTGTTTTTATCTCAGAAGAGATCTGAGCTGAGCACTGCCTTCCCCAGCTACTCCTCTTCCTCCAGCCCCGGTTGCCACAAGGAGGGGAGGAGTCCAAGGTTTGATGAGTAAGTTTCAGTGGAAAACCTTGATTTGTTTCATTTGTTTGTTTAATCATTCTCTTTCAAAGGTCATTGGGGTTTTTTTTTGGAAGGGGAGCAAGCTGCTTGCTTTGAGTGATCCGCTCTATTAAGTTTAGTTATTACATTTCTCTCTAAATTCCCAGTACATGTGCATACTAAATGAGATTGCCAGCCTAATGAGCTTCTGAGGTTTAATTGAGTGCTATAGACATTATTAAATATCTCTGCAGAAATCAGACCAAACTAAGATCGAGGCAGAGATCATGAGATCATTCAGAAAATCTGTCCCTTCTCGTTACCCAGCGCAGGTTTTTTTCCATTAGAGGTTACGCAGACTTTAAAATCATCTGCTTCATTATTGATGAGAAAATTGAATTATTTTAATCTGTGTATTATTTTAAGGCTTTGACAGGCAGTCAAACCACCGTGCTAATCCCTAATCCCTGAATAATCATCACCCGATGATTTTAAAATGTGGCCTCAGAGAGTTACAGGAGGAGCCAGGAGTAAAGCAATCAGAGTTTGCACCTCAGAGGACTTTCATTATTATTGTTGTTGTTGTTGTTATTATTATTATTATTTTTTAAAGTACAACTCTGGCATATCTCACAAAAAACCTTTTTCCCATCTGCTTGGTACAGAAAGTTTCAGGAAAGAGGCAAAGTCAGTCACCCAAAGCAGAACAATCTTGAGGGTGAGTTTAATAAAATAAAAATAATTCTTCCTTTAAAAAAAATCACATCATTTGCCACACATTTTAAAGCACAGAAAGTATTGCATAACTCCTAACCGCCGAGCGAGCTAGGAATACTGTATCCCTTTATTCTCCAAGTTTAATAGTTATAATTAGAACCTTTCCTATACGGTTTCTATATCTACATGTAATTCTAAAAAAATCCCTCTTGTCTTTCCCAATAAACTGAAGCATTGTTACGCAGACTGAAGTGAAACAATTAAAGTGAGAAATGGAGACGCTGGTTTTTGAAGAGGGGTAGTTTTTTTCAGCTTTGGTTTTGTTTTTTGGTGGGTTTTTTTTGAGGCAGAATAGTTCTCCAACTTGCAATGTTCTCACTTGGCATCAATTTTGTCTTCGCGGCGCTGCTGTCCACGCTTGGGGAGGCTCTGGAGGCGGAGGGTGACTACAAAGCAAGCGAGATGGAGCTAGTTGTGGAGAGCAGCAAACACATGGAGCGCACACCCACACGGCCAAGCCTTGGTAAGTCGTCATGTGCCATGAAAAAAGCCAAGAAACGGCCTTCATCATGGGAAAAATAAGACCCGATTTGGGAAAAAAAAATAAAAATACGTGCCCAGCAGCTCAAGGGGGAACTCAGGCTCATGAGAAGCAGGGGGTCAGAAAAGTGCCAGAGAAAGAGGGACCCATGAGACACCGCAGCAGCCGACATGGGTAGTGCAGCCTGATTTTACAGCTCCCAAAGAACTTACACTGATGGGAGATGTCTGTTTAAAATCACTGTAGTAACATCAGGTTACCCTGGGATGAGGCATCTCACCTTTCCCTCCCTAAAAAGAAAACCTCTCTCCTTGCTTAAAATCACAGAGGATGGTAAAGGGAAAATTTAGTTCTTGGACTTCTTCCTAAGTGAGAAAAACTCGCGTTATTAATGCCAATGTACAAAAAAGTGTTCTTCGTTTCAGCCCTAATGCAGTGTAGCCACAGGGTTACACACACTCATGTACACATTAATATTTCAAATGTCTTTCTTGAAAATTCTTTTTTTTATTATTATTATTACAGCTTATTTTTCTTCCCTCCCGCTCTGCATGTCAAAAGATGATTGATACACGTAGAAGTGGGCCTTAAAAACACGAGTCATTGCCTGAGGTTCTTCCTATAATCAAAGCACATGCCCACCCATAGCTAATTAGGCATTAGCCTAATGTCAGCTGATTGATTTAGAGCAGCCCTGCCACCCACCTGAAAAAGAGCACGAAGCCTCTGACGGTGGGCAATGGGGGGAAAGAGGCACCTGAAGGAGGGGATGTTTTGCCTTTAAAAGTTCCTGGTGTAAAATCTATTTGTTTATATTTACATAAAGAAGCATAAAGCAGTTTTTCCTCTTTAGCCATTGTGTTAAACAAAAGGAACTGGTTAGCAAGAGAAAACACATTTGTCCATTCCGGATAAATTTAGGAGGTTTAAGCTATTGAAAAAGTTAAGTATAGGGGAGGATGTGTCACCATGATAAAAGCGAAGGTCTTGCCTCACCCCCAAGCACCGAGGAGAGACCTGGCTGTTTCGCTGGGTCTAGTCTGGCACTTTGCAGTAAGTTGGGAAAATACATTTGGCTACAGTTTAGATTAATTTTTCAAAATCCTTTGCATCTTATTCTTTTCCCTCCCCACCAATCCCCACCACCCTCCTCGCTCTGGATTTATGGGTCAGGAACCCTCAAAGTTGCCCTGATGGATTAAGCAGAGACAAGTTGTATCAAGTAAATTAAAAATGAAATAGTTACAGCTGTTGGAACAGTCTCAGGGCTAGAAGAGGTAAAAGAGTTTCTACCCTCAAGGGGCCTGGAAATAATCTGTGAAGCACCAACTGCTTAAATAAAGACAGCTTGAGTGAGGGCTGGCGTCCTGCAGGATGGAGAGAGCATCCGATGCCGCTGGGCTTGAGCGTGGTTTAGGGGAAACCAAGGCAGCAGTTACCCTCCAAGCCCTGCTTGCTCCAGGTGTCCCCAGGCCCCTGGGTCCCACAGCCAGGAGGGGACAGCAGGAGGACAGTGAAGAGGGCGTTTTGGCACGCGCAGCCTCAGGGATCTCATTTCTGTTACCGTGAATCTCTGCCATGTGTCATTGAACCATGTGGTCAAAGCTAGAAGTTGTCCTGTGGCTTCCCGGGATTCCCGGGAGCCCCACGGAGCTGAGGAGTGAGAAACCCACCACCTTTCATCCCACCCAGCATCTCATGGGGCGTTCCTTCGTGGGTGGCGATGCTGAGCCTGGCTCAGATAAAGATACCCGAGTTCTCTGTTCTGCTCAGCCACATCTTCTTCCTCTCCTTCGGCAAAGCGCTTTGTTCTTTGGACACCTTTTCCCTCCCCAGCTCTCTGCTTTTTATACTCTGGTTATATGCCGGCTGTGCTACTGTCTGTCTTACTCTATTTTTTGTGTTTTGGTGGTTATTTTAGGGTAGCATTGATCCAAACAGGGCAATTCAGTGAAGCAGGGGCTGCAGCGGTTGCAGTAATACAAGGACCCGGCGCTAAATACCGGGGCACGGGGACGGCAGCGCCGCATCCGAGGGGTTGGTCAGAACCGGGCAGAGGAGCTGCTCCTGTTGGATCCAGCTGCCTGCAACAGCACAGACTCTCCCCATTGAGGACAAATCAAACACAGGAAAAAATATATTCATAATTTTCCTTTTGTGAATTTGAAAGCTGTACAGAAAGACCCTTCTTAGCCAAATAAAAGCACTCCGGAGTGCCTCGCTGCGGCGGGCGCTGGTGAGCTTCCCCCAAACACACGCCTTCAGAGGGAAGATGTTTGGGCCAGTCCCCGAGTGAATGAAGCAGAGACAACAGGGATGGCCAGGAATTCCACGTGGAGGCTTTTTTCATCCCAGCTCATCTTCAAACGGTGCCCATGAGGTGTCTCCTCTGTGCGCACAGCGATGAACCGCTCTCCTCCCAGCACCAGCAACAAGTTCTGCCTCTGAATTTCTGCCTTCAAACAATGTTTAAGGTGGAATTTGTTTAATTTGGAATAAGCTGCCTGCAGGCCACGATGCCATATTCCCCCTAGCCCAGCAACATCGGGGGGGGGAGGAAGAGGAGGAGGAGGATGCGTCTCCAGCAGCAGAATCTGTGCAACTTCACATTTCTCAGCTATAAAGCTTTCAATAGCTGGAAGTAAATCCTTCAGCTTTCTACTCAAGCTCAGCCTCTGCAGCTGCAAATTTATTCGGCAGGCAGCGAATCGGGCCAAAAGAAGTAAATATGAGTGATGTGACTGATAGCGCTAGAACATGACGCAAGCTCCCACGCGGAGGGCAATTCCCCGGCCGCTAATTCCCTGCTGGAGATCTCCGGCCAGAAGCTGAAGCCGTCCTTCCCGGGATGCTGGCAGGGGAGGGGGATGCGGCAGCAGGAGGGAGAGGCTGTTTCTGGAAGGGGGGGGATCTGCAGAGCCCAGCTCCGGAGCGGCAGCTTTGGGACACAAGGCTGCCCGTGGGAGACCTGCAGCAGCGACGATGCCCGTCTCTGTTCTGTTTCATGTGCCACACACCCCCTTCTCACACGTATATAAGTGCTAAAATGCTACTTGTGACTACTGGCGTTTATTCTTGGTGACAGGTATTTTCACTATGTTGTGAACTTAAAATATTTTGAGCTCCTGTAGCCTTCTTCAATAGATAATTCCTTTACACTGTCGGGAAGTTTGGTGTCAGGATTAAAAGGATGCTCAGTTTTTGATGACTGATAGAAAGAAGGTCTTCTTCCTAATATACTTAGGAATGACAGCGTGTGGTCACAAGTATATTATAAATTTGGAATATATATCCCTGAGTATTCTGGGCTAAATTTTTAAAGACATAGTTTTGCTCTGCATCTAATGCGAGACCTTTACATCATAGGTTAATAGTCTCAAAAATACCAAAAACATTATGGAAAATTAGTCTTAGAAATCTGTATGTCCATGCAAAACAATATATATTAAAGGACATATGTAGCTACTTGGATTTCCTGGATCCTCTGCATTTGTGGAGGAAAGAAAAATAGAAAAAAACAGCCAACAAAAAAACAAAAACAAAAACAAAAAGCAGAAAAAAAAAAAGCCAAAAAGCCAAATGGCAGTCAAAAAAAAAAAAAGGTAGGGAGAGAGGAGGGCTAGGGGAAAGACCTTTGACACTGGGTCTGACCAGTCTGTTAAACTGGGTTAAATGAAGCTCTTTAACCTCAATCTCTAACTTTTTTCACAGACCTAGTTAAATTGGTGGGTAGGCTGGCTCACCTTACTTCCTTCAGGCTACACAGAAGGAACAATTAAACACTCTTTTATGCAGTCACTGCTGGAAACAGTAGAATCTGTGCCATAATGTGTTTGGCTGTATGGTAGAACTTGTACCTACTCACCTGAAGAAATAAAAGGTATTTCTGAAATAGAAGATCAGAGGCCAGTGGATTTATTGGCTGCAGCTGTGAAGGTGAGTGGCTAAAAGCAGGAGCAGTAGTCATGGCCATTTGGCTGTGAAGAATGCCAAAAAAACCCTAAACGCAAACCTCTTTCTGTGTTCTAACGATTTTTTTTTTTTTTTTTTTTGCTGATAATGTTTATTTCTGAGCATGAAAGCTGTATTTTGTTTCCAGTTTTTAGACAAAGTTAGGCATCCTGACATTTACTGTAAGTAAACAGGACTGTGAGAAGGAAATTTTTGATGACTCCTGTGTTTCTCCTAACAGAAACAGCAAGCAGGTTCACCAGTAATGGCAAAACATTCAAGATAAAATATGCCTGACAGCATTAATTGTTGCAGTATATTAAAAACTAGATGGATTGTTGTACTTGTGTCGTGCTTCAAAAGCATGATCTTTTCTTACATCATTTTTAATACAGCATTTTGTTAGAAATACCGTAGATATGCAGCAGTTGTGGTACACAGAGAGGTTTGCCTGAGTTGCTGTCAAATTTCAGTTCATTTATAGAAAACTTTAAGGCACTTTAGCCAAAAGGGATTTGGTCTTGTGGTGCCAGTGTGCCCTACCAGATTTTCTTGCTTCACTGTACCTATGTTCTTGGCGCACGGGCTGTTCTTTTAAGGAGCTTTGCTTCTTTCAACGATGTTGTTAATGAAGGTGAGGAATCTCTTCCTACACATATTTATTGACTCTCAAGCTTCTGAGTGGAGGAATAGAGTCCTGAGTTTTGATTTCTTGTTTTTAGAACAAGCAGACAAGAGGCATGGATTTATTGAACAAAAGAGATCAGACTTAGATGATGCTGCGCATGATGATTCAGAAGAGGTTTTAAATGAAATGCCAATAAATATGATCACAGGTCATACCTACGCTGCTATTTCTTGATCAGTTGGCACAGCTCTTTCTGTGTTTGCCACTCAAAGCCATTAAGCCATTTGTTTGCGATGATGACAGTTAAACTGTAAAAGCCAAATGCCTGAAACAGAATTACTATGGTGGCCGTGCGGATATTCCTTGGTGTACAGAGACAGACGGCTTCCTGAGGCTGTACCTTCTTGATAGGTAAGCAAAGACCTAAAAGTCAAGAAGAAATTGAGAGGATATTCAAGAACCTTTCTGTTTATCTTGATTATGAGGGAAAGGATAAATAATGAATAACAGCAAAACAGGTCTAGCAGTAAGAGGCAAGAGGCTTTTTCTGCCATGTGACGAGCATTTTCTTCATTCATGCATCAGAAGTCTGCAGCTTGTTGTCAGTGTTTTCCTTAGTCTTCCGGTACAGAGCCCTGGAGCATGCCCACACTACTTCTTCTTGGAAGTATATTGAAGTAACGGGTGTGATGCAGGCTGAGGTGAATGGGAAAGGGAGGAACTTCTAAATTGTAGTGACTAGATAAGTGCTGTTCATGAGCTTGCGCTTATTTGCTTTTTGCAAAGATGTGTTTTTTTCTAAGGTGTTACCCTGCCTGTGCTGCTTTTTACTTTAAACCTTAGAGCTATTTACCTAACAGGGAGTTTATGAGGAACAACTCTTGAGGCCTGATTTGCTACTAGCTTTCTTTACCACCGAGTAATACCAACACACTAACAGATCAAAATGGTAGTACTTACGTTGCAAAAGCATTAAAAAAAAAAAAAGGCAAACTAATAATTTCCTAAGAATTTGCTAATTAACTCTCCTGAATGATAACAGATGCATCAGTTCTTGCAGAGAGTGGGATGTGTGCTGCTGGAGGGAGTTTACCTAAGGAATACCTTTTCAACACACCTGGCAGGTGAATTGGTGAGCTTTTTGAGGTGGATGGTTGACACCTGTGAGAGGTGTATTTGCTTTCTCCCATTGTTTGGATTTGGGAATGGCTGCAGCTGTTAGCTTTCCTGTAAATTTTGTCCCCGTAGACAGCTGGTATTACTGCTGTGCAAAACTCCAGTTGCACTTTCTTTGTCACAGGCGTTTTGAGATGGAGTCACCTGGTAATTCTCATTGACTTCCTTGAGAACTCATTTGCAACGCGCAGTCATTTTAGGTACTTGACAATGATTTGGTTGGTTATTATTTTGTTTCAATTAGATCACATATTGCACGTCGCAGCAAATTGAAAAGATTTCATAAACACCTGTTCCAAATTGTGGTTTTACGAGTTAAATTTAGATCTAAAATATTTTAACTGTGATTTTTTGCTATGTGTGGTTGTTTTTCTTCTTGTTGTTTCTTAATGGGACTTTTTTTTTTTTTAATTTGCTTTGTTGAGGTCTATCTCAATTCCCATTAAATACATGGGATTTAAATATAAATTGAGAAATATAAATAAACTACTTTTTTATGAATGTTTGAGATCTCTGATGATGACCAACTGATTTCTTTATGTTAGGTTATTTTTAGTTTTATTTTTATTTTACTTTCTATCTTTAATTGCCAGATCACGTTATTTGCAGTGGTGAAGGCATTGGATCCCACGAGTGGGCATTGTCTGCAACTTGTCCCCCGTTTGCATTCTAATCCATTACTAGCAAGTGATGTTTTAGGTTCATTTATATAAAAATGTCATTGTATTTCAACATTTGTAACCCATTAAGATACGCTCCTTTAGAGAACATGGGGATTTACAAAATCTTATGCTTTAAAAATAAAGGGAGAAGCTTTCCAAGTTTATTTTCAAGCAACTCTTTGCAGAGTAAAAGCAAACTGTATAAACATCAAGAGAGCAGCGTATGATAGAAATCAAGAAAAACCTGGAACATTTATCTTTTTTTTTTTTCATTGGGTAGTTTGAAAATGTCAAATAAAGGCTATGTTGTTCTTTTCATTTTAACTAGAAAATTCTCAGCAAAACAGGACACTTAGGTAGCAGGAGGAAAATATTCATGGATTGTTACATTATAGTCACAGTTTCTCTCATTTCCCAAAATGCACAGCTGCTGTGTCATTTTAAGATTTAGAAGTCACTGCATTTTCATTTTAACGATCAATGGCAGCTGTTGATCTGAGTCATTAATGAGATTTTGACTGCATCTGCATTTAAACCATGTATATTCTGCAAGAGACAGAGTATGCTTGGAAAATGAGATTTCTGTTATGGTAATAATAAAGAGTTTTACATGCTCAAGCTGAGAGGATTCATGAGAGTGAATCCTCTGCTGTACCCTGTGGAAGGTTATGCGGTACAAACTTTCTGTTAAATGGGAAGGGGCAGAGGGAGAACTCTTGCTGCGATTTCAAATAGAGCCCTTTGGTCTACAAGCACATAGAAAATGGCCCCTAGGTGAAGGTACCTGCCACTTCTGTGTTGAGAGTAAAGGAGTAGGAAAGTCTCCTCAAAGTGAAATGTGATTTTGTAGCTTGCTCATTTATTAAAATGCTATCTATTACTTCCTTTGAGGGCAGCAGAGTACCTTGAGAATGACAGATTGAGTGCACACAGTGTCACTTGGGGGATGTTTAATATAATGTCATAGATATTTGGGTATAGTTAAACTGCTCTTAAAAATGGCAAATAATGACCTTCCCAAACAATGTCCAAATTGTAATTCCGTTCCATAAAATCTCTCTTTGTAATTAAGTGTTCTCATATATTTTTTTTTAAGGTTGTAAGTATCGGTGGGTTTCTGTATCAGTAATAACTTGCTTACAGGTTAGAAGAGAAAAATATAAATCTTTTTCAAGCTACAGAGTGAATTTCTAACAGAGTTTACCTCTTGCACATTGCCTTCTGTGATGTATGTATTTCATTAGCCTTTCTATCCTTTCACTCAGAGACTTGTTCTGTCTACATCAGATCATTGGGAAATTTTTCTGGTTAATTTATCCTTGCCAATATGCTAAATTAAGTTCTCAATATAACGAAAAGAATTTTCCAAGTTAGAAGTTGGCGAATATGTGCAAAAACCCAGAGTGAACCATCTTAAATTTTTCTTGTAGACCTGCTATAATGTTGTATTCAGTACTGTTGAACAAGGAGTAGTTTTAGGCATCTCACCAGGCCCTCAGTAAAGCCTTTACTTTTTCAGGCAATTGCTAGTTATAGTCTAAACAGGCCAATTGCTGTTGCAAAGCCCAAAGTACTGCCCATTAGGACATGTGAGAAGTAGCTTGGAAGAACTATAGGAGGATGTTGATGTGTAATTGTTTGCAGAATATTGGGACTGACCTATTATTTAAAAAAATCTCACTTTCATGAAGATTAAATCTGTAAATTGCCCAAGACATTAGGTAGAGAAGTAGCACACAGCAAATAACAAATCAGCTAAATACGAGCTTTCTTTCAGACAATAGACACCTGCTACTGATTTCTGATAAGGCAGAAAGTCACAATAATAAACACTGCTTTGAAAAAAGTTTGCAAAAGCATCCAAAGTAATGAATAATGTTTGCTCTATAGGTTATTCATTATTTGGAGTTAAACGTGTTGGAATTTGGCTGGCATGGACAGTTTAGGAACAGATACTACTTCTAATTTGGCCAGAGGAATTAAAGGACAATGAGAGATAATATTATGATTGACAAAAATAATGACATCTTTTTGTTATCTCTTTCAAAAATTATCCACTCCTAAGTAAGATTATTTCTTCATCCCATTTGTTCTATATGAATCTTCAGTTTGGCCAAGTGCCAGCTCTCAGTTCTTCAGGATCATCGTCTCGTTTACAGCAGAGAGCTTATCCTTTGGCTTTTGACATACTATGTTGCAATTGCAGGCTGTGTTAGCACTAAATCTTGCCACTTGGGCATTGCAAATCTTAATAACTAGTGAGAATTAAATAATTTCATACAAATAACTAAAATTGTAGCAGACTCATTCCCTTGGAGAATTTATGACTCTCTGATTTTCAGTCTCAATTCTTTATGAGCTTGGGTAGAGGACAGAATATCCATGGCCCAAATGTACCTTTACCTCATCATCCAGATGTTGAAAAACTGAGACTGTAACATGATTAGGACTTTTCCCATCTCTACTCCTTCATCCCATGGCAGGAGTTTGTAGAAAGAAAGGATCTTTAAGAAAATTGAGTCCAACCATTAACATAACAATGCCAAGTTCACCTCTAAACCAGGTACCTAAATGCCGCATCTACAGGACTTTTAAATACCTCCAAGGATGGTGACTTAACCACTTCCCTGGGCAGCCTGTTCCAATGCTTGACAACCCTTTCAGTGAACAAAATTTTCCTGATTTGTCCTATCGCTTGTTACCTGGGAGAAGAGACTGACCTCCACCTCTCAACAGCCTCCTTTCAGGTAGTTGTAGAGAGCGATAAGGTCTCCCCTCAGCCTCATTTTCTCCAGGCTAAACAATCCCAGTTCCCTCAGCTGCTCCTCATAAGACTTTTTCTCTAGACCCTTCAACAGCTTCATTGCTCTTCTTTGGACGAGCTCCAGCACCTCATAGAATCATCAAATGGTTTGGGTTGGTGAGCACTCCTGCCAGTTCCTTCAGTGCCCTTGGGTGGATGCCATCTGGCCTCATGGATTTGGGTGTGTCTGAGTGCTGTGGTAGGTCACTACCCATTTCCCCTTGGATTATGGGAGCTTCATTCTGCTCCCCGTCCCTGTCTTCCAGTTCAGGGGGCTGGGTACCCAGGGAACAACTGTCCTTACTATTAAACGCTGTGGCAAAGAAGTCATTAAGTACCTAAGGAGTTACACTGGGAAGTCATAGAAGCTTCTTGTGATAGTTATGTCCACTTGCATCCTCTTCTGGTGAGACAACTGGCTGCTTTCTACTTTGAGATCTTTTAGAAAAAATAAGTGAGCTAAAAAAGCTTTTCTCATGTCTGAACACTGACAGTACTGGAGATAAGGAGAAGGGAAATGAAGAATAGTTCAAGAGATAGCTCTGGTTACCATGAGCTGAAAATCCTATGACTTTAATAAACTAACTAAAAGAATGGTACAGAATGTCTATCTCAGCAGTGGTTCAACAAATTGTTATCATCCCAGAGACTGCTTTTTCATAATTCCTCTTACTAGCAATGATAATGTCAGGGAAAACAAAAAAACAAACAAACAAAAATCCTATGTAGTAATTGTCTGTTGCATAGCATAAAATGGCCACTCTGTAATGCCCCCTATAAACTTCTAACTTAGAAAACTGACCTTCCTGGTTTAATATGTACTGGCTAAGAGCAAAATCATGATTTCAGACCTCATCCTACTAACAGCTTACACATGTAAGTCGAAAATATCGTGGGACTAATTATATGGATAAGGTTTGAATACCTGGGCCCTTGAAACTTTGGAGTCCTGAGTAAAGGCTGATTTTGAGACATGAGTAGTTTTGTGGAAGCCGTTCCATATCTGATATTACCTACATTTTAATATGGGTATATTTTAATAATGCTCATTCTGTATCAGACCGGAGATGTGGCCATAGAAAATAGTAACAGATTGTATTATATGCAGCAATAGCCAAAGTTAAGTTTATGCTGGGACAATAGAAGCAGAGAATGTGTTATTATCTTTGTTTGCTGGGACCCTATGGTTTGTTTTAGGATTTTTTTAAAAAAAAAGGTATATATGCATAAACTATATATTTATGTTAAGTATAAGTTACATTTATAAGTATATTTCAGTATTAATTATGTTCAACTTATTTTAAGTATGGTTAAGCTTTTCCAATTGCTTAACCATTGTCATGGAAATGTGGCTTATGTTCTCGTAAAAAGTACAAAACAAATAAGCTGTCTTTTACCATTGGTGTCTTCCAATCACACCATTCCTGATTGAAATGTCTGAGAAAGAGGAGCTTTTCAGCCTTAGGAAAACCAATTCAGAACCATTAAGCATAGCTCAATCTTCTGTACTGAGAGGGGAAAAAAAAAAAGATCACTTTTGGATGGAGGATAAAGTGTAGAGTATGCCAAATCCCAAATAATGTGTAGAGAAAGCTATGAGCATATGAAAGAGTTCTGCATAGAATTGAATATAATTGTCTATATTAGATAGCTAAAAAAAAAAAGTTTTAATAGACTGGAAAGCATAAAAGTCAGTAGGCCTTTGTTGCAGTATGATCAAGAACATTGCTAAGAAGCACCTTTGGTACTGAAGCATAACTTGTACTTGGGTAAGTGACATTTCCAGGTTTGGAAGGTTACTTTTTAAAAGTGCTGAGTGGTGTTTTGTAACCTTCTGCACATTCACTTTTTTGTCATTTAAAATAGGCATGAATTCTCTTTTCTGTTTTGAAAAGAAATTTGCCATAATGGAAGCAGATGCGATATACTTCTCATTGGTATTTCTTCCAAAACTCATTTCCAAGTGTACAGTGACACTAAAAAAAACAGTGTGCCCTTTCTTCATCTGAGATGCTAAAATCTATCCCATCCGTATTTTATTCCAGGCAAATTTCCACCTACTCTAATTGGATCTGAACTTCTAACATGAGAAGATTGTTTAAGTGGTTAGAGAAATGTATTTATTCGTCCATACCAGGGATAATGTGTGACAAAATAATACATACCCAATATGAGGTATAGGAAAAAAAGCACAATATGTAGTTTAGATTTAATATGCAAAGCAAGAAGATAGCATGTGTTTTGTAACAAGAATGAGGTAATGTTATTGTGAGAAGCCTAATTTTGCGTAATCACAATGAAATATTTTATCTTTTATTTTAATAGTTGGCTGGCATTTATGCTTCTTTGCTAAGAAAGAGAAAGTATATTAGTTGGAATAGTTTTCAGTTATTGTATAGATTTTTTCATATGAAAATAATATTTGACTTCAGGCCATGCTTTTTAATTTATGACAAAAATTAAGAACAGAGGACTTTACTTAAAAAGCCAGGCTGGTGGACTTGAAAAGGTAGCATGGGCATCTAGGTGGAAACTTCTTGTTGGAAAATAGTGATCATTTAGCTAAATCTGCTCTTCCTGATACAGTGTTCTGCGACTTCTTTCACAATATGAAATACTGAGAAAGAAGCCAACTTATAAACGAAGTGTTGTTAGTAAAAATGAAGTGGCCAAAATATGGCTGGAAATACAGTATTTATGCAGCATTAAGGTATATTTTTTTTTGCATTTGTGTAGTACTTAATAAGAAAAAATACAATATACTCTTTTCCCAGTAGGTGGCTTTCAAATTAAAGGTATTTCATTATTTTGTGCTTGTGGAATTGCTATCAATGAGAATTAAGCTTTAATAAAAATTTAAAAGGTGAAGAACAATACACATACCAATTATCTTGAGCTCATGTTTGTAAATACTCGTATGCTGGAAACACCTCTCATATTTCTGTGAGACCAGCAGTATCATATTTTTTATTGTCCCACGTAATACAGGATCCATTTCTTCTAGGCTTTTAAAATTAAATTCCATGTTGTTGCTAACCAGCTCCTCCTCTTTTGCTATTGAACATTGTAATACAAAAGCATATTTATGCCAGAGTGTGTTTAGTACATGTCTTGTGGATGGGATTCAGCCTAAAACCAGTCTTGCAGACTAACTGTAAACCCTCAGACTTATCTAAACCATATGGTGAGTGCAATGTGAATGTCTCAAAAGACAGCACTAACACAAGCATGTAATCCATATATTGCTTTGTAGCGTTGTGCAGGGTATACCAGCTCAAGATAGGAAAGGTAGAACATAAACTTTTAATATTACTTTACTATTTTTTCCTGGAAAAAAGGAGAAAATACTCATAGAACCATGTCTGATTAGTGAAGCATGCATCTGAAAGTTGAGAAAAATAAACAGTACCAAAGCAGAGGCAATTCAGAGAATCATAGAATAGTCCAGGTTGGAAGGGACCTTGAAAGATCATCTGGTCCAACCTTTTGTGGGACAGAGATCCTTGATGAGATTATCTAGCACCCTGTCCAATTTAACCTTGAAAACCTCCAGTGATGGAAGTCATTGGGGAAGGAGAAGAGACAAAGTACACCACATCTTTCTTTTTTAGTAGCTAGCCACATCTTAGCTCAGCTGGGGCTGCCCATCTTCTCTCAAGTGTTATCCCAGGGTCAAGTATCTTCACAGGCTCTCTGCAGTGTCCATTTGGTGAGCGCTGTCTGGATTCAGCTTCTCTTCAAGGCAGTTATATCCCTCTAGTATTTTGTTCATGGCAGCTGCTCTATGTGCTCCCACCCCCAATATCTTCACTTACTTTCTAGTTGCCCTCAAATCCCCACAGAACTTACCAGGTTTTGTGCTGAGTAGGTGAGAGATGAAAGCAATAGTAGCAGTTAATTGAACCTCTATAAAGGTACCAGTATGGTTTATCTCCCTGCTATCTAGTTTAATAGTTTCTGTTGAATGAGACCTCTGACAAGTTGGTTGAACAAGTTGGTTGGCCTCTTCTCCCAAGGGAATAATGACAGGACCAGAGGAAATGGTCTAAAGTTGCAGCAGGGGAGGTTTAGATT
>JAOXJK010000003.1:35473397-35504734 GCA_025774025.1 Xenus cinereus | reverse complement strand
TACTTAGGAATGACAGCGTGTGGTCACAAGTATATTATAAATTTGGAATATAAATGCCTGAGTATTCTGGGCTAAATTTTTAAAGACATAGTTTTGCTCTGCATCTAATGCGAAACCTTTACATTGTAGGTTAATAGTCTCAAAAATACCGAAAACATTATGGAAAATTAGTCTTAGAAATCTGTATGTCCATGGAAAACAATATATATCATAGAATAGAATGGTTAGAGTTGGAAGGGACCTTAAAGAGCATCGAGTTCCAAGTTTTTAGTAGTGAGTAAGGACCAGCAGGCACATGGCACTGGCAACGCTGCAGAAGTCCTATTAGTTGTGAGGGTCTCAGAGCAAAGGCTTAAAAGCTTAAAGACCTCACCACGTAGCAGATGAGCCTTTGGCTGCATGTGTTACCCCATAACTGTCCCCAATTTCTTTTTTCTACACAGACTTTATGGGCTTGGGAAGTTTTGGTTTGGCTTTTCTTTAATCTTTGTATTTTAAAGTAATGTCTTACCATATATTGTAAAGGGATCTCGTCAACTTGAAAGGACATGGAGGACACAGAGAGTCTGCCTTTCTCATTTTAAAAGGACACTTCACTTGGTCGGGGGGGGTCTTTTCTGAACAGAAAATGGGCTGATTTGAATTGCAGCAAAGCTAGATTTGGATCCAGAAATAGCGCCGACATGCAGTCGCTTTTTCAGCAAAAGAAAAGGAGAGTGTGGAGTCTATTCTCAATGTCGGGGCACCGACAGAATGCTGGGCTTCCAAACAAGCTTGCGTGGGTCTGCCCTGGTGGGGAACAACAGTGTGACGCGTCTAGATCTGGACTTGAGGTGCTTAAAGGGTCTGTGCCATCGCCATCACCCCGGGAGGCAGCGCCCCCCGAAAGGGGACAGTCCCCACAATTGATGGAGTGTGGGGGTCCCTTGGCAAAGCACGGCCTGTCCCTCTCCTGGCAACCCCCCCCAATAACTGGTTTTTTTTGCAGTAGGACGCCCGGCGATGCCACAGACGTTACTCACGGCTGCATCCTGGAGCCCAGATGAGAACATTCATTTCACACTGCAAACTTATGTTTTTCCCCCTCTGACGCTTTCTTTTATCGAGTTTCAATATAATAAACAAAGGGGACGAAATTATTTCACTGGCAAAGACTCCAACTAATGCACAAACAGTTTTCAATACTGGCACACGGAGGGACTTTTTCACCATACAGTGGCCAGTCAGACCTATATCAGTCCTAATGGCAAAAGGAAATGGAAATTCAAATCTTTCACCTTGAAGAATAGCTGCAATTCATAAGCTGCTCATACTCCCCTCCCTCCTCTTTTTTTTTCTTTTCTTTTATTGCTAACATAGAAAACAAATCCTCACAGTGGTATCAAAGGAAACTTTTCCAAGCTGTTGACATACAGCAAAGGGACAGTCTCATATAACTCAGCATTTAATCGTCTCAGCCCGTGGCACGGTGCTTTGTGTGCATGCTTTCCTTCTCATAATGACTTTGGGCAAGTTGTTCACTCCACTGGGCTTCTGCTGCCCTTCTGGATGGTTTGTTTGGATATAAACTCTTCTGGCTGAAAGCCGTGAATGCAAGCCTTATTCTTGGCTTGTGCCAAAGCCATTCCCAATAGACTACAGCTAAATTTCTATCCTTTTAATTGGGACAATGGGTCAGAGGCAGATGAGTCCAGCCCCATCGCTCGTTCCATCCTACTGGCTTTTACCACAGGTGCTCTTAACTGTGCTGGCCCTGGGTGCCAACAGACCTTTGGCTGATTAAGAGTATAAGCCATATTTCATATATTTGATAAGCTTATTCTCTAACACTAGCGATTGTTAATCTAATGACAGAGCATCAGCAATAGTTAAAGCAGACAGGCACTTATTTTTATTTTTTTCAGAGTTAGCTTTTGAGCATTGCTTTCTGGAGCTGAAAAGATGCTGATGCTCTTAAAGAGAGTCTCTGGATGACTGTTTTATGAAAGCAGAGCTTCTTTTCAGGCAACCCCACAGTATGAGCACCAGAAGTACCTGCCACCTTTCATGGCAATGACAAACTGACGTCCCCATCCCACCAGTACACCCATGGGGTATCACTGGGAGAGCACGCTCATGGAGGGCAGCGCGGGACCTGCTGTCACCAATAATCAAGCAAATCCGGGGGGGAGAAAAATGAACGCAGCACAACCTAGACGATTCTATGATTCTATGATTCTAATACATCTGAGTAACTCCGCCAGGCAAATCTCTCTACCCAGAACAAGCCAAGATTCATTTCTGGCCAAAATTCCTGCACTAACACTAACCGCCGCTTAATTAAGTGATTTTTTTTCCTGAGATCATGATGCAAGTCATTGTCAGAGAAAGGGCTTACGCAAAGCTGCCGGAGTCTTGAGTCCCTGCTGAACGCTGGAGCCGTACAATGATCCAACCCACCGCACAAGCCTTCAGTCCTGTCACCTGCAGTCAGCTCCCCCATTGGAAAAACACGCAATTTTCCAAAGGTAAGGGAGTCTTGGGTTACTAGGAACACAAATCATTATGAGTAAAACTGCATTCCCAATTTATTGTATTTGTTTTATTTATAATTTTATTACTTATTCCACATTTTCCATATGTTTCACGTCATTCTTGTCCGTTCAGCCCTTTACGTGGAAACTTGGGCTCTTCTCCACTGCCTGAAGCGTTGAAAGCTTTCTAAACAGCCTTGTCTCATTGTTTGCTCTGCACCTTTCCATCCCACGAGCATGCAACTAGCATTGTCCCTGGTACACGGTCTCACCAGGGCAAGAAAAGCAACTATTAATGTGATAAGCTAGTAACAGTAAAGACCATCAAATCGTTCAGCTGGAGTTCTAACAAAGAACAGTTTGAGATGACTCTGATTTGGGTTGGTTTTTTTCATACTAGGGTCTTAATTTGTCAAAGATGGAGATTTTTCCAAGCCCTGCAGTCCAGGCTGAAGACTGGTCAACATGTTGCATGCACGTACCCAGATTTCCCACCAAACCAAGAAACACAGTTCATTGAATGACGAGGAAACTCCTCTTGATACTGGTAGGTTCCTGCCCTGCTCACACTTCTGGAAGGTAATATCACACATCTGTGTGCACAGTTAATTCACTATTTTCCCCTCTCCTGGATGCCCAGACAAGTATTTTCTCTCATGCTCACATCTGACCGCAATCTGTGAGCAAATCAGGAGAGCTCAGCAAAGCTGCTTTTAGCTGCACTTTCAAGGGGTTTATGTCAGCAGGAACATTAGGTCGATTTGAAAACAGCCTTGGAAAATCTGGTGCAGCATCTCTAATGCTATTGACAGGGCCTGCCTGAATTCGGCATCGCCAGGCTAACAAGTTGTCATTCAGCTCCTGAGCACATTTGCACCATCTCATCTATTTTTCATCAGTCTTGCACCCTTCGTGACACCCTTCTCAATTCACAAGCGCGTTCATTCTGGTTCAATGCAGTCCTCCCAAGCACCGAGTCACACATAAACCTGACTAAACTCTCGGGTAGCAAAAGGATGCTCAGTTCCTGCAAAAAAAAACAGCCTCCAGTTTATTCTCAATTCTATGGTTAAGGTGACTTTTTCACGTCAGGAACTCACCAAACAATGTAGTGCTTGATGGCGGAGGAGGAGCAAAGAGATTGGATTAAAACATCTGGCGAGGTAATTAGATTCACTAAAAAGTTTACACTCCAAACTGCCCCTACATAATTGATGGGACCATTGTGATGTGTCACTTCCACTTACAGGCGCTCGGCAGCCGCTCTCGCCCTGCGCTAACCTTCGCGGCCGACCTGCTGCGGGCCCCTATTAAAGCTGCAATTATGGGGTGACTCTTAATAGCGAGGTCTTGCTTGAGAGTGGGGAAAAATGTTGCTGTAGCTCACATGCGACAATTAAAGATAATTTAAAATGTAAGTAATTGCGCTGGGTTTCTGGAAACTACTGTAGAGGTCTTGTCCCAGGCATCTGACAGGCATGGCGGTGTATTTTGACAAGTTTTGCGCAGATTTCCATTAAATACCAACTAGCAGCTCTATTTTCTTTGGAGTCATTGGTCAGGAAATGGGAGATTGTGAAAGGTCAGGCCTGGAAGATTTGGGAGGCGATGGAGGTGTTATTCATGTTCTGATCCATAGGGATCTAGTTCCAACATAAATCCTTCAGGCGCTTGATTCTTGGTTTCTGCACCTTCTTTGAGCAGGAGAAAGGTAAGGATGGATCTATGGAGAAGTTCTTCTGTTGAGTTACTTTCAGTCCTGCAGAGACGCCAGGCAAGGTGAGACCTACAAAATGTCCATTTGCTCTCTGGAAACCTACAGAACAGAAGCACTGAATGATATGGGGTTGGAAGGGATCTCTGGAGATCATCTAGTCCAACCCCCCTGTCAAAGCAGGTCCACCTAGAGCACAGAAACATGTCCAGGCAGGTTTTGAATGTCTCCAGAGACAGAGAATCCACCACCTCTCTGGGCAGCCAGTTCCAGCATTCTGCCACCCTCAAAGGAAAGAAGTTCCTCCTCATGTTTAGATGGGACTTCCTATGTTAAAGTTTGCCCATTACCTCTTCTCCTGTCACTGGACACCTCTTGACATCCATCCTTTAAGTATTTACAGGCATTGATCAGATCCCCCCTCAGTCTTCTCCAGACTAAAAAGACCCAAATCCATCAGCCTTTCCTCATAAGAGAGAAGTTCTAAGTCCCTCATCATCTTTGTAGCCCTTTGCTGTACCCTCTCCAGCAGTCTCCTTCTTGAGCTGGGAAGCCCAGAACTGGACACAGTACTCCAGATGGGGCCTCACCAGGGCAGAGTAGAGGGGGAGGATGACCTCCCTCGACCTGCTAGAACCCTGGTGAGTCTAGATTAAGAGACCTGGTAGACACCAAAATACTTGGCTTGATCTCCATCCCACCACAGCATTGCGCTAAACCTCTTGGTTTGCAAAACTACATTTGAAACTGCAACTACTCCAAGGCTTCTGCGAGGTCAGCGAAGTGTGAACATCACACAGAACGCACCCAGATACTTTCAGAGGTTCAGCAGTCCCTGAAAGAGTTTTGTTGCGTGAAAACAGACTGTCGGATGAGTTTGGATTCCGCCACATGGTCCTAGCGATAATAAGCCATCTGTGTGCATCGAGCTGCACTCGACCTTTCCTCTCTCAATTTTGTCTCCGTCACTTTTCTTCCAAGTCCTCTCTGATTTGACCTACATTTAAGTAACCCAGGCAGTAGGAAATGCCAGCAGTGCGCGTAGTGGAGTTAAATATGCCCTTGGTTACCAACATGCAAACGAAGAGTGAGCCCATCTACATCAGAGTGAAAAATGAGCCTGTGAAAATGGGATGAACCATAAAATGGAAAAGGACCCATCGGGAATATAATCACCTTCTGCCACATTTGACCGATTTATGTTCCTATCTCAAGTTAGTGGGACTTCTGCTCCTAAATCACTTGGGGTAGGGTTTTAAAAGATGTTTGGTATGACAAGGTGCAGAGAGGAAACTTGTAAAACATTTGAAATTTGCACTTTTATTTCCTTTTCCATAGCTGGATTTATAAATTATGTTCAAAAGCTAGAGGTTATACCTCTGTATTACAGATGTATCCAGCTTGTGCCACCGGATAATAAAGCTAAATATGTTTATAAACAGCTGCAGGATCAGGATGTCTGAAAGCTTTACCCTTTTCTAACTTTATATAGGACAAAACACATATCGGAAATAAAAGCTGGGACAGACGTGCCCTCATTGCTGCTTTCAAGTCGCTGTCTTCCTGCCTGTAATATTCCAGATGCATTGGTAACACCAGGGCAGCTCACCACAAAGAAACACGGTGGGACTTCAGAAAAAACAGAAAACGAAGTTAAATATAAAAAAATTTTAAAAAAAAAGGAATTAAACATGTCTCTGAGGCAAATGCAGCAAAATGCGAACTTAAACTGCACGACCACAAAAAAACACGCATCAAACTTTAAAATAATTTTTCTTCCTTTCTAAAATTAAATGATCCCAAATAAGAATATGCCTGAGCCCCTGGTCTTTATATTTATTCCAGTGTGGTGTTTTTAATGAGGGACTCAAAGGGAAATTACCCTTGAAATGTGGAGAGAGCTGTAGTTCTTATTTTACCATGACCCAAGTGTCACTTACGCGATGGCCGGATCCTTACGGATGAGCCAGAATGAGAGGAACTGGTTTGGGGGCTGGTTTTTTGCAACCCAAAATTGCTTCCTTTTTCTTTTTTTTTAATTAAAAAGACATCGATGTGCTCAGACACAAACCCACACATGTTACGGTGACCCAGCCAGAGGGCAGAGGGTCTGCCTGACAAATGCCACTGCATGGCACCTGGCAGAGACGGGCGCTGCACGACGCCAAGCCTTCCCTTCCCTTCCCTTCCCTTTCCTTCCCTTCCCTTCCCGTGGCTGCTTCCCGGTGCCTCTCCAAGCTGACAGAGGAGGTTTACATTAACATCACACGGCTGTCTTCAGCTGTATTCGTTAGCCCAGCCCATTTGGAGATTTTGCCATACTGGGCTGCATGGGGAAAAGGAGGAAAAAAAAATTTAAAAAAGAAAAGAAAAAAAAAACAAGCAAAACATATCCAGCTTTTTAACGGCAGCATCTTCGTTGGTGTCACTATCAAACCCGGCCTCCTCTTGCCCTCATCCCAGCAAAACCTCTGCACAACACTTGGAGGGCAGCTTTTGAAAATGTTTTTGAACACATTGGAAAATAACACACTATAGAAACTTGGCAATGAGTTCGCCTCAAGTAGCCAAGTTGGGCATGGAAAAAAAAAATTAGACAATAAAAGGTCATTTCTAGCCAAGTTTTAAGTAAGTATACAATACATACCTTTTTTTTTCCCCCCCCTGCTCTTTGCCTTAGTTATTGGCCAACTTGGCTGGAAGCTTATGGAAAACACTGAAATGGAATTATTATAGTTGGGGTTTTTTTCTCTTTTTGACCAAGCAAAAATTCTTATAAGCAATAATTTAATTAAGGCAAAAGAGTAACACAGACACGGTTTTAAAGATTCATCATCAAAAAAAAAACCCTCTTTTCTACACCATGCTTTAAACGAAGGTTAGTTCATGAGCACCAGTGATCTAATACTACTGCTATTTATGATTTTTTAAATTATTTGTTATAAAGTATGTCATAAAGTGGAAAATTACCGGTGCCGATCACATTTCCAAGCTGGCTAATTGAGAACCGAGCGCTGTAAGTCAATTAGGAGAATAAACCTGCTGGAGTGAGGTGGCGGGGGCGGAGGGGACATTTTCTTGGAAGTAACATTTTCATCCCGCTTCTGGCGCGCTGTTACGTGGGGATCAAACGGGAGACGTTTAACAAGTGGCTTCCGAAGCCACCCCTCCGGCTCGCCGGTTGTGTGGCCGCTCTCCTCGGAGGTGGCTTCGCTCTGTCGCAACACGTTCCCGCAGCCTCCTTCCTTGCCCCCAGGTATTTCAGGTGGATGGTTGATTAAGAGCAAGCTCCTCGCTGACGCAGGTTGCGTATTTAACATCCTGCTCTGTTTCATACCTCCACGCACCTCGGGTTTTATTTTATTTTTTTGGAAGGGCAGAGTTTAAAAAAAAAAAAAACACAATTAAAAGGAAAATGGGATTATTTTTTTTCCTCCCTGTGAGCTTAACCAGAGGCGTCCTCCTCACCTTCTGGAGGCTGTGGGCTTGCTTTCTGGAGGATCTGAGTTCTTCTGAGATGTTTGACGTAGAAACACGGGCAATTCCAGCTTGCGTCAACCCAGGCGCTTGTGTGGCCCGGACCAGGGACAGAGAAAGATGCATAAACAGCTCAGAGACAGGAGCTTCCGTGCACTGAAATTCCCTAGTGATGCTGGGTTAGTTTGATGCGAGGATGCTAACTCTGGATGTGAGATGACATAAGATCAGTTTTGAAAATCTGACCTCCTAAACGAGAGAGAAAATGAGTCAGGCATGAGAATAAAAGGGGAAAAACAATCCGATTTGAAGACGCAAAGCAAAAACAATCAGGGACCACAAGCCTGAGATCAACAGGAAGTTTATAAGCTGCAAATTTGGGATGTGTTTAAATAAGAATAACAATTTCCTTTCTGACACTTGTCAATTAAAGATGGCAATTCCTTTTCAGATAGAATTGATCTTACGTTTTTCTCATATTGTCTTGGAAATGTCCTTCCAAGTTGGGTGATTTATTCTTTTTTAATAGATGAAGGGTTTGCCAGATGCATTTGCCTCTGCAATTATTTTTTTTGGTCTTTTCACAAAATAAGAATATGAAGTTAAAAAAACTATATATATTCCATTTCTATTTATGCTACTGGAAAATGGGAGGAAGCCACAGCAATGGAAAAAGCAAAATATCTTCAGTTTGCAGAGCTTGATTTTTTTTAACAGAAAATATTCATTGGCCAAGCTAATTGTGCAAAAAGAAGGGTATTTTCCCCCCAGCCCATGATGGCTGTAACATGTAAGCAGTGAGCAAACGGGACCGGGTTGTTAGCGAGGAGCATCACCCAGCTGGATGCCACCACGGTTGTGTGCAGACCCTCGGGACGGCACCTCCAGCCCATGGGTTTGGCACGGGGTGATGTGTCCCAGTGATGGAACCACCAGCCCTCGGGGCAGCCTTCACTGCGAGCTCTTTACTTCTGCTACCGGGGGGCGTTCGCAGCCCAACAAGCCTCGTCAAGCTCAATGTGCATGAGGTGGGTGGGGCGATCCCTAATTATACCCCTTGGGAAGGACTTACATGACCTAACGTATCTAGCACATGAGAAGTCCATTCCAGACCGTTTAGATGGCATTTGGTAGCTGGCACGACTGGTTCTGTGCAGCAGAAGAGGTGAGTTGGATGGAAAGTAAACACGGTGAGTAACGCCGGAGTCACGCTGGATGCGGCGTGTAATAACTTGATTTGTGACAAACGCCGTGGAGAGACTGGCTGATGCCACCGGCTGCCTCAAGGAATTGTCTTGGGTGATGTTCTGCTCGTGCTTCACATTCACTAGTTCATATGGAGAAATGGCTACAGGTGAGACTATCATCCGTCGTGGGTTGATGGACCTCCTTGAAGAGCGTCATCAGGAAGGGTCTGGGACTGGGTTATGCCGCTCCTCGCTGCCTGCCCTGTCCCCGTCTCATCAGGCTGCACATTTTTGGCAAGGAGGCTCCCATTCATTTAGCATTTGTGTAGCCCCTCTTGCACGTTTCTCTTCGCCTCATCCATTAGTCATGCTGCAGCAGAGCTACTGAGAACTTAAATCACCCAACAGACACGTGTGCATCGTGGTACTGTCTCATCACTGGGGAATCTGCCCAGTACTGTCCTGGTAGAACACTGGCAAAAGGATCACCCTGTCTTCGGTGGCAAGAGGGTATATTCCTGCACAGCTGTCTCCAGAACTGCCATAAAATGAAAATAAATAAAAATTCCATGCAGAAATGATGAAGAGAGGAACATGCATTTTGCTTGCAAAATCCAGAACTCACCCCACTGCTTTAGCAACAGTTCTAGTCTTGGGTTTTGCCTTGCCTCTTTTCCTCAGCCTAATCCAGACACCACTCGCTCACTCGTCCTTTGGGTTGATGGGACACAAAGTCTCACCCAAGTACAAGACCCTCAGAGCACCAGAGGACACCTCACCTGGCCAAAGAATCTGGCGGCTTCTAGCTTTTATGAGTCATTGTCATCATCGCAGGCAATGTCAGAAGGAAATTTTTGTAGGGGACTGTCATTGCTGTTTGAGAGCATTTGTTGACAGTGCAATGACTGTGCCATTTTTATGAACCTCAGGCTGGGTTAGATTTGGACGCAAGATCACCAGCTTTAGCACATATATGTTGGCTGAGCTGAAAAATGAAGGTCTCGGCATCACCAGGAACTGGCAGCTGCTTAAATTTTATTACACATCTTTGTGCAGAGTCTTTGCCAGTGACAAATGAAAAATGATGAACCTAGCTTGGTTGAGGACAAAATATAGTTAAATGTCTACCTATGAATGTAATTACAAAGAGGTAGGTAATTAAATACCATTACTGATCTGCGCCTAACCCTGTTAGCAGGAGACAATAGATTGCAAATAGATACACACACTTTTGCCAACAAATTACACAATCTCACACTCCTACAGCTAGCAAGAACCTGCACATTTCCAGGTCTGGCTTGTGCTCCCATGGTCTGATGGCATCACCAGGAGGGTGCTCATTTATTCCAGACAGTGAAAGCAGCACGGACGGGAAGTTTCCCATGCAGGAATGAGACCGACCCATGCATCATCCAAAAGCCCTCCTCCGTGTACATCATTACGAGACATGTCACTAAATTTAGTACTTACAAATGAACTTGAAAGCAGACATCACAGCTTTTACTGAAAATTAGGGGTGCGTTAGCAAGGATGCTAATTGCTGGGCCGTTTTCTTCCAACTTTTCCTCCTTGACAGCACACAAGATGCTAAGTCTCCACCTTCTTCATCCCAGAAACGAGCTTGGATTCTGTGTGAGGAAAGCAAGGTAAAGTGAGAAAGTTCATTCCCTTTCTTTCTCCTTGACAAATCCCACCACCAGTCATTTACAGCTAGTACTTTTGACACCAAGAAATAGATGACAACACAACCTTCTGCAATAGCTTTTTGCCCTGGACGCTGAAGTCAGCTGGTATAGATGAAAATGGAAAGTCTTTGACACTGGGTGATCAGCACAGGGTCAACTTTATACTGGGGTAACTATTTGTAAGTGTTTGATGACCCCAGCCTCCAGCATCCCAGTCGTTAGGCAGGTGGTGGCAAGGTCCGTGGAGATTCTAAAGTGTGGATGGAAGAGGCAAAGGGATAGACAGACAGATAGATGTCATTACCCTGTCCTTTTCCAGTTGGAGGCTGTCTCATGCTGGTGAAAGGTAGGGATGGTGGTTTTTTCAGGATGAAGCTATCAGCCTCATAGAGGAACCAGGGCACTTAAAAAGTGATGAGAACATCCTGGTGTAAAAGGAATCCTGCTGGAGAGGTCCCCAGAGCAGGCAGAGATGAGGTGGACACCATAGGGCTCCCCTCCGAGGGTGTTCCCCACTCCTCACCTCGCAGGCAGCCCCACCAGCTCCAGGTGGGTGACTCACCGTGACATCTCAGGATGTGTAACCTCACCGTCCTCTCTGCAGAAAGCTATTTCTGTCTCCCAAACAAACACAGGAGATTCCTTGGTGAGGCAGAATGACAAATGGCTGTGTGGCCTCCCCAAAGGAAGGGAACCCAAGGAGGTGATCCTCAGTCCCTTCTTACCATCTGATGGGGCTTAAACCCAATTTTGTCCAGAATCTGTGGGCAAATAGCAGTGCTCTAACACACTCAGGAAGGCTGGCTGAGATCCTAGTGTAGCTGAAAGCAACTTGAGACCTAGCCAGCCCAGGCAGAGTATTCTGTTGTTGTTTGGTAAAAATGATATTCATTAAGACCAGGAGTCGGGCAAAGTTCCCCTCTTTTCGTCAGGCCAGTGTGCTCTTCTGCAATTGCTAATATTCAAAGGAGATGGGGGAAAAAGAAACCTCGGAAAATAAAACTTACTTGGCTCTGCTGATTAAAACCAGTTTGTGTTTCATTGTGAAAGGCTGCATTTGCTCAAGGTTTACTCAGTTCTGGTCTCTTCCATCCACATACGGTTTGTTTTAATGACTGTGGAGTTATATGAATCTATTAATTTTTTTCCTGAAGGTTTCATAATAACAATGCCTGTTTTTTTCATATAGCACTTTACAGCCACGTGTCTGGAAATGCATTGCAAATGGGCAATTAGTGTCAGCCCTATTTTGAAGATGGATAAACTCGAGCAGAGTCCGAGCGAGGCAATGCCTAAATAGCAATGCCAAAATCAGGCGTTTAGCTTGACCTTGAAAAAAAATGGAGCTAGATCCTGAAAAAAAAACCTCCCACAGACAGTTCAGCAAGGGCAAACGCAAAGGATTTCATTCAAGGGAAATGACCGACACGGGGAATGACCGCCGATCACCGGGCAAGCCTGGCAGGGCTCATGTGCAGGAGTCACCAGTCATCTGCCCTTGGGAGAAAGGCAACTGCTGGACCAGGAGGTATAAAGAGGATTATGGCCTGCAAAGTCCTTACAAGCTGTACCCTCCTGCCACCCACCCTGGGATCCTGACCCAGCTCCTGGCACCCACCACCCTGGAGGAGTGCGGTGGCCCAGGATAGACAGTTGAGGGGATGGTGGCAAGGACAGATTGACCCATGTGGGGGCTTTAACCTAAAGAAGAGAAGGAGGAAGGGATCTGTTTCAGTAATGACAGACTTCAAACGGGCCACTGCAACCATTTACATCCCAAATCCAGTGCTGGGGGAACCTACTCCAATGAAGGGCTGACCGATTGAGAGGCTCCTGTTTTTTGACAAGATCTTGCTTCTTTCCTCCCTCCAAGTACCTTAACAGGAAAATCTGGAAAGGTTAAAGCTCAGAGTAGAAAACCGGCAAGATAATATTATTTGAGGCAAATCTCTAACCCTTTACTCAGGCTATGTGGGAGGCAAGAGAAAATGTTATATGCAGGGGAATATTAAATTATTAATATTATGTCTAGGTTGAGATTAATCAGATTCCAGAGACGTAAAATAACCGCATGCTGCCTCCTCAGATATGGATGCGTGGAGGCGTGTGTTTAACGAGCAGACTCACGGGAGGAGGACCACAGCCCACAAGGAAACAGGTCCTGGGGCAGGATACACTGCCTTGCACCGCCGGTCGGAATCCAGCCCACCAGGGAAGAGCAGCAGTTGCACAACATCTCCTCGTGCTGGGAACTGAACAAGGACGTGCAGTCCCACCAGCACTCACGGGGAGTGGGAGGGGGCTGGACTGGGTTGTCCTCCCACCTTCTCGTGGGGATGGTGCAACTGCAAGCTTGTCTTCCCTTCTTTTCTCCTCCAGGAAGAAAGGATGGTGGGGAGATCCACTACCCAGCCTGGGCACCACCAGAGATGCTGACACCAAACCCGGTCCCTTCCCTGATGCGCTTGGCTGGATGGGTTCCTGCAAATGAGGGGCTGTGGTGGTCCCCAGCTGCCAGAAATATTGTGGAAATATTCTCAGCCTTTCTCAGAGCTGCTGAATGGAACTCCATAGCCTCTGCAAAAGCTCAAAATGGTCTTACCCCATGGTGCTGCGCAGACTCCTGACCTCTCCATGGGGTCCAGCCTGTCCTGGCCTGCAGCATCCCGGGATGCCCAGCCCCAGATGGTGTTCCTGAGCCACTGCTCGTTGACGGGCCACCCAAGAGAAGCATCCATGAGCCACAGAGAAGTCATTGAGGTGGTGCCGGTCGCGTGGGCTGGGTGATGGCAGACGGCCGGGAGGAGCCGCTGGTGGGGAGGGGACGTGGGAGTGGGGTGAGATTAGAGCCGGCTGGAGAAGCCGCCGTCATATTTCACTTTTCTGCTGATCCCCAGAAACCTGCCTATAGATCATCCTGCAGGAGCAACACGTGGATCTAATTCTCTAATGCCAGGCCTCGCTGCGCCATTATCCACATAAATCCCGAAGCCTTGACACCAGCCTTTTCATCATTTAACTGGAGTTTGTGGGGAAGAGGGAGAGGAGGGAGCGTAGGCTTGGAGGGAGAGATGGGTCTCGGCAGCAGGCACGGCTCCTCTTTCCTCATTGCCTTTATCCTCCTTAATAATCCTCTATTTCATTTATCAGCTGATAACATGTGGGTCCTATTTCCCCCCACCCTCCCCACATCTGAACTAGATGGCAGATAAAGTCGTCCTGCGATCTGAGCCATGTTTGCAACTGCTCTTCATTAAAAAAAGAAAAAAGGAAAAAAAAAAACCCTCTTGTAATGAATGAAAGGCTCTGGAGGGCTCCCCACGCCGTCCCCAAGGGCCCTGGGTGACTTCGGTTCCAGGTGGTGCCTGTCCTTGGAGCTGGGTCTCTCCTGCCTTCGAGGTTTCAGGCCAGTTTCTCCCCTGGGGTTCACTGGCAAAGCGGCTCAGGGTTGCAGTCATTAGACCAGTTAAAGATCTGTTCCCAAATTTTTTTACTACCCTTCCAGGAAAAACCTGCCTTTTAATTACTCTCCCAGCTCACTTTATCTACTTAAACAAATATTAAATGCATTAAGTAATTTCAGTGGCGTTAGGAATAAATCCATGCATTTAAGGGTAGGAGATTTTTGAGAGGAGAAGAGTGTTTCATCCAAAATACTTTTCTGTGTGAAAAGTCAGGAGGTTTTTTTTGTTTAAAAGAATAGAAAATAAAGCCAGAAAAACTGCAATTTTAAAATCAGAAGGGAGGGATTAATGAAGCAAAATTTTTCCCTCTTTTCTTTTCGGGGTGGGAGTTAATAGAAGTTATTTGGGGCGTGGGATGCAGCAGAGAGAGAAATTGCCTGATGAAGTGAAGTAACAGAAGGTGTCACCCAAACCGGGGACATTTTCACTATCAGGCGTTTCTGCCTGATACTTGTAACATGAAAATGTAAAAAGTCCGAAATGGACCCTTAAGAAGATTTCTATTTCTTCATAATTTCCATCCTACCCATTGCCAGCATTGCTGGCAGGGAGCATTGTCCTCCGGGTTCACAACAAAGGAAAATGTTGAAATCCCATAATTTGAAATCAGCTGGAAATTTGGGGATGGGGAAAAAAGCAGGACAGCAAGAGGACTCACATCATCTGAGACCTGGACAAACATTTCATGACCAAGAGCTTCCAGCAGTTCTAGGTGGCTCTCCGTTGCTGTGAATCCTTGAAGTTTCTCCTTCCTAAAAAACAGAGAAAGATGATTAATTCAGTGCAGAGCTCAGAACCAGGTTTGTCCTGAAATCACCTCCCACCACCATCAATAGCATTTTGCTATTAACAATAATAAATAGCATTTGATGGTCTAAATTTCCAGCCTTCCTCCTGCATTGCCACCCACCAGCTGTAAACCAAGTCCTCTGTAGGTTTTTTTTTGGTGGTTCAAGCTGCTTTGCTGCCCTCCCCGTTGTGGGCTCCTCTGGAGGGGGAGGCTGCTGCCACCCAGCCCCGTGCCAGGGCTCTGGGGCTCATCCCCACGCCGTGGAGAAGTGTCTGTGCTCTACCTGGAAGAGCTGCCCTTGCTAAGCCCTATGGTTTGGAACGATCCCGCACCAGGCTGGGAAATCTCAGTTAATTCAATTAGAGAGCAGGTCCTGCTCTTCGAAGCTGCCACACGCTGGAGCTTATGAGAAGTGAAGAGCGAAGAAAAATTTAGAAAAACACGCAAGAAGAAAAGATACCGAGAGGGAAAGAGATGGTGAACGGCAAGAAGGGAGTTAACGAGAGCCAGAAACACAAGTTGGAGAAATGTTGATTTTATTTAGCATTAATTGCAGGAAAGAGCCTATAAAGTGCGGTAAAAAATTATTAAGTACCACTATGCAATGCCAGCTTTGTGCCAGCCATCCCTACGAAACAGGTGTATTATTCCTAGTTCCCTAGGTATAAATAAATAATTGCTGCTCCACATCTTTTTTTATGATGGCATTTCATTATTTTTTACTGCCATATTGTTATGGCTCCAATTCCTCCAGAACAGGTTTGGAGATCGGCCGGCGAGGGAACGCGTGAGCGTGTACCTGGGCTGGCACGTGTGAGCCAGGTCTCCGGTCACAGCATCCCGAGGGAACACGCGAAGCCCGATCCCCCTGCCCACAGGCTGAAACAAGGTCTCACCTGTGGTCCCACGGCCATCATTCATCCTCATGTCTGGATGAATACAGAAAGGAAAATTTATGGCCACGTTTACAAGACGACGTGCATCGCATCGGGGAACCATTCAGCAAATCCAGAGGGAACAGCTGTAACAAACGGGTCATCCAAATTACCTTTCCCAGGAGAGGGATTGCCCTGGGACAGGACATTTTGGAGGATATCACCCTGGCTCAAGCACCGGTATCATATCAGCCCGTTAATCTTGATGTCAGGGACACAGAGCTGGGGTTTCCCTGAGACATCCCATCCATGACTCCCGTTTGCACGTACAGAGATTAGAAAAGGAAAATAAAACCTGTATTCCGCTCCACTTCTAATTTTCTGCTCGTGATCTGCCCATATGCTCTTCCCAGCACTGTTCCATGCAGGCTCTGATATCGCCTGAGTTAAGAACAACGAGGGCAGATCACATTTTTCCTGAATAATGTTTATATCAGCGTTTTGGGGGGCTTGTTTTATCGAGTCTCTCACTTCTCAGAAGGAGACTCAGCAGGGAGATGAGCGCTGGATGCGTTTTCCTAGTGATGTCTCTTGCCTCAGATGAGGCCACCAAAGACGTTCGGGGAAGCAATGATTCCCTGGTAATGCCTCAGTCCAAGCTCTGACCTGGAACCGTGGGCTCTGCAAATACGCATAAATCTTCAGCTCACGTCCAAATCACTGCAAGGTTCAGTGAAAACAGCAAAACTGCCAGTGAATCTAACCTAAGCTTCAGTCCAATTCGGGCGTGATTTACGACCTCAGGTGGAAACCATGAAACGCGATGGCTTCAGCCCCAAACCGGAGGATGGTCGTTTGCCCCAGCCCAGGGGCGGCTGGTTTCGGTGCCGAAGGACTGGGACAGCGAGAAGTTAAACAGCACAAACACGTCTCCCAACAAACCCTTCAAACTCTGCTCATCGTGCGTTGAGTAAATGTAGCTGACGCACAAATCAAACCAGTGTCCTGCCTGAGTCAGCGACGGGAAATTAAACAAATCAAAGAATAATAAGGGAAAGCAAGCAATAAAGTTATAAAGTTATTTTTTTGTGATTGAAGGGTAGCAATTCACTAGTGTTACCATTTGTGAACAGTGTTTCCCCAAATGCAGAATTCTGCAACAGTTCTGTGGTATTTCAGGACATTTATAATGGCAGTTTAATGTTTATTCCCCTATCAAAACATTATCATAGACAGTAGGTGACATACAGTTTTTCCTACTGAAAAAAAAAAAAAAAAAAAAAGAGAGGGCTTCAGTCTCAGGGATCCAATTTTCTTGAGAAGAACGGGTGTCACACCAGCAGGGAAAGATGCTTCTGTTGTTCTCTGCTGGCAAAGTTCCCCACAACCAGAAGTAGGAATGATTATCTCTACAGGGTATTAACGAGGCAATTTACTCTCCTTCCTCTGACCCTCGTTATCTATCCTCATATTACCTCGGAAAAGCTAACCACAATAACAATTACCATAAGATCCCAGGTGACATGACCAAGAAGACTTTTGACCAGTCTCCGTATCAACCCTGCACAACACTAGGAACCTCCAAACAATCACTCTCCATCAACCAGCCCTTGAATTTTGAGCCTCTCAGGTGGGTGGGGAGGGGAAGGATGGATGAGGGAGGGGATTTCTGCACCCTGACCCTACCGAAAGGCAGCCACGTAGAGCTGTCGGGCTCCCAGCCTGCAGCTTACAGCCCGTGTTGACGTGGGATCACGGCTGTAACATCTGTATCCCATCCCAGTGCCAAGTTGGACTTTTTTTTCCAAGACTCGGCATCTCCCCCACGTGCATGTAAATCTCCAAAGGGAAACACTGCATCATGGGTTTTGACCAAAAAGGTAATCCCGGGCAGTACGTTATAGCAACACCTGCAACGCGTGGCGGCTGTTCCAGCCCAGACTACCCTTCTTGTGGCACGGGGCTTCCACCACCCCCCGGCACCCGCAGACGGCCGTCAGCTAATAAGCCCCAACGCAGACGGTTTACAACACCCCGCAGGCTCTTTGGGTCACGAGGCAATGAGAAACGGGTCACCTGGCCAGCAACTTTGGGGGGGGGGGCAGGGAAGGCGATGCTGTGCCTGCCCGCAGCCCCCCGGGCCCAGCTCAGCTGGTGGAAAGGGCATGTGCCATGTCAAGACAAAGATGCCAAGAGCAAATGAGGTGCCAGGCAACGGGAGAAATTTCTCCTTCTTGTTTGAACAGCACCAAGAATCACAAACTCTCTCACTGCTACTTCCAAGCATTTCAGTTACAGCTTTCTTCTGTTTCTTTAAGCGACAAAAACCAAGTCCTTGCAGCTCTTCCCAATTCTCCCCCATCTCTGCTGGGTGCCCCGCAAAGGCAGCTGAAGGTGAGCGGCCCCACAGCACTGTGAAAGTTTCTGGGAGAATTATCAATGTTCTCATCTGTTCTGCTCCCCTCTGCACCCTCCAGAGCATCTACCGGGGTCCTAATATTCGTGACACGGCCACTCCAGCCTTCAGAGGGGTGCGACCAGCTGGAGATGCTCAGGAAAACATCTCTGATGCTGAATGGGTTTAATTCACGGCAGGAGTAAGAAATGAATCACTTCACCTTCATACCACACCAGTTTCTTCAGGCAGACAAAACCTAAGGCAGTCGCCTCATTTTTTCACAGCTATTTCTCATCCCTGCGATGGCACACGTGACGTGGAAATGGACATCACAATAAAAGCTGCCTGACCCCATCCCTCCCTGTTAAAGCCTAACACACCTCTCTAGTCTGACCAAGCTTTTTCTTGAGGGGGATGTTGGCAAAAGTATAATCCAGAGGCTCATTATCTCCCTCTCCTTCAGTGCAAAACCAGAAAGATACCCAGCTCTTCTCGTAGGAAAAAGTAAGCTTGTACCAAAAGGGTTTCAGCAAGACCTACCTTCTAAATGAAATGAGATTAGTAACAAAGTTTTTGCCCTCTTTTTAATTTCAAGTGAAAGAAAGAACGTGACAAGGAACCAGGAGTGTGTCTGCTATGGAATATTCCTGCAGTACTTGGGGCTGTGGTTTATTTTACTAGTGGTGACTAGTTCAAGCCACATTTAGTCAATAAATATGAGATATGAGGTCACTCCGCCATTTAGCTGTTACCCTGTCTACATATTTCACAGCTGGGTAGTAACCTTTTAACTAGCGTCTACCTCGGTGGGGAGTCTCCATAAAAAAAGAGCCAGGATCCATTGGTCGTGGTGGGGGATCAAGGCATAGGAGCACCAAGGAGATTTCGGAGGAGGCTGAGTGGGAGAAAGGGGAAGCTTGGGGCTTCACTTTTCACTTTCTTTCCCTGGTTTCCAGTGAGATAGCACCCGTCCGAGGCGCAGGAGCCTCCCGCGTCCCCGTGCAGATAACGGGCGATAAAGCAGCACATCCCACGTGCTGAGCGTTACGGTGAGTTTCCCCATCTTTCATATGGAAACGGGCCAAAAGACAAATCTGCTCCAGTTTCCAGCTTCACAGAACAAACCTATCCCAGCTGAACATTTCCAAGGGGTTAGCTTCTCCTTTTATCCACGTCTTACAGGATTTAGCAGAAATTCAGGTTTAAAGGTTAATTCTCCCATATCCCAGACCATAGCTTCTCCTCGCTGCCTTTGCTTTGCTTTGGGGTGAGGAGAACACTTCCCTGAGCTGGTAACTCAGGGTTAAGCCGGGTTAAGACGGAGCATCCCCAAGTCCATCACTAGACATTTACACCAGCACAATGTTGCAACGAGAGGAAACTTTCTGTGATGGTCCCAAGCATAACAAGGAAGAAAAGCCGCATCCCCAGCCCTGCCCCTGCCCTGATGTGAAACCTCCGAGGTTCCAAGTGAGGGGAACTTCTGTAATCCTGCTTTGTGCCCATCCTGCTCCGCCGCTGGCGTGGTCCCACCGAGGGCTCAGCAACCCAGAAGAAAGCAGTGAGCGTGAGAAGGGACCCCGGCCAAGCCCCCTGGCCTGGCTCCAGGGAGGCGTTTAGGTATCTAACAGAAGTGAAACGCGTGAGTGGACGTGGCGAGAAGCGGGCAGGGGAAGCAGATCTGAGAGTAAAAGAGGCCACGTTAAGGAAGGCAGCTGTGGACCAGACCGTGGAGCTGAATGGCTTTACACCAGCTCTGCCCATCCTGCTGGTGTGTGTGTGCTGGAGGCGAACTGAGACCCGGGACCTCAGCTGGCCTCATCCTTCCCTGCAAACTCCTCTACCTGCAACCCAACCGCCAACGGCAAACCCGGGGAAGGGGGGAGATGACGTGCCCACCCCGCGGAGCAAGGTGCGAGAAAGTCCCTTCCAAGCATTGCACACAATTCTCCAAGAGGCGAGCCAGGAGAGCGGGAGCTCGGTGCTGCTGGCAGGGCTGTGGCCATGGCCGGGGTGAGCTCCTGCCCTCCGGCACGCCGGGAATCCCTGCCTGGCTCTCCCTCCCCAACGTCACAGCCGAGGCTCGGCACCAGCAGACGCGGCTCCGGCGCCGGGAGACAAGGCCAGCTCCTCCCAACTCAGCTGGAGCCTCCACCATCAGAACCTCTTCTGTCAGCTGCCTTTTATAGGGCTATAAAACCACAAGTTGGTGTACGAGTCTGTCAGACGTTGGCCGGCATCAGCCTCTGCCACCTCCATCGCCACCTCCCTGGCTCCCGCACACCTGCGGTCCCTCTGCTCCCTCCGCCATCTCCATCTCCAAAACCACCACCTGAGGTCCAGTAGTCCTCGGATGGACAAGTGGACATGGAAAGATGGTCTGGCAGCAGTGCCAGCTCAGATGGACGCACCCAAGCAAAACACAGTAGGAGCAAGGCAGTGAAATGCCCTTTATTTGGAGCCTCCCCATCCTAATAACGCTCGGTGGCCAAAACAACACCTGCACCATCAGCATGGGGCACCAACCAACAAACCCCCCCCAGCACCCACCGCCGCAGCCCCCAGCCCCTCGCAGGTTGGGAGCGGGCAGCCGTGCCACACGCCATTATCAGACGCCACTAATAACGTGTGCACTTGTAATGCTGGGCCCAGCGACAAGAATAACATGAAATAACACTGCACCCACCCACTGAGAACACCGAGTGTGTCACACTCCTCTGTGTCATGTGTTTAAAAATATCTCCGCTGACGGCCTTCTTTTTTTTTCCTTTTTTCCCCTTTTCTTTTCATATTTATTTATATTTTTTGAATGCCTAACTTGGCCAGGTGGAAAAAGTTTGCATCAGAGCCGAAGGAGAGGATGGTGACGGATGTCTGCTTGTTTTACGTTAAATGGGAGGGAAAAAAAAGAAGAAAAAAAAAAAGTTTGCAATTACATGTTCTTTGCGGAGAGGTGTGGCCATTGGCACGGAGAGAGCTTTCAGCCTAAACCGCACAGACAGATGCTCAGGGAGGTGGCTTTCGTGGCCAGTGGAAATACACAAACAGGGGCAGCCTGCAGCTGAGATTTTATGGGAGCGAAGGGATTAGAAGCTAATTGAAAGGCTGGGGAAGAATTTGGTCCTCCTGAGGGCTTCCGCTTTGTGTTAAGTCGCTTTGCCCAAAGCTGCGTAAGAAGTTGGCAGCGCCGGGTGACAGCGCTCGGGTCCCGTCGGGATCTGCGGGGACTCGATCCAGCTCAGGGTCCCGTTGGAGTGGAACCGGTGGCTGTGGCCATCCCGAGCAGCAGGTCCCTCGTGGCAGGGCAAAGCTGCCTGAGCATCCACTAGCCAAAACCGGCTGGTGGGGTTTTGGGGGTCCATACTCTGCATAAACACTTTTCCTACCCCTTCAGTGGCTGTGATTTATTTTTTTTCCCCCCCCAAAAAATACCTGTTGAGATTCTATTTAAATCGTCAATACGCATAGTTAGCTTTCCGTCCAAAGCATCCCCAAATGGAGGCATCTGGGAGCAAGGCGCGTTTGGAGAACAGCCAAAAGCAAACAAGTCAAATAACGGGTCAAATCGCAGGCGCAAGGGGAATTTTGCCAGCTGGGAATCAGGGCTTTAAGGCAAGGCTGAAGGAATTGGCAGGCTGGGAAATAATGGAGGTGGAGGAGAGAGAAAAAAAACCCAACTTTTTGGTAAAATAGGGCTGAATCCCTCTATGTTACTCTTGTCTGGCCTATCAGCTTTGCCAAAATGACTTCAACTTAAACCAAGGACAACTGCACTTCTAACAGGTACCCCCTTACGCTGAAGATGGATCGAGATGGAACCTCGTGTGCGGCTGGAGCAGGCTCCACTTCTTTTCCCTTGAAATTCTTGGTGCCCCCCTGGGCCAAACTGTTCCCTTCTTAACTAGTGTAGAGTGGCTTGTGTTTCTAGATGTTGTATTTAATTGTCTTTTATAAACCTTCCCAGAATTAGCCACACATTTTTTTGCCTTTTCCTTTTGCACAGGTTTCCGGATTCCCAGAAATTTGGGACTTTTCCCCTCCCCAACCTCCCAGTCTCACGCTTCAGCCGTTTGGGCTTCACCCCATCACACAATCAATTCCCACAGACATTGATCTCCCAAGTACAGGAACATCCTTTCTACTCCTGATGCTCTTGATGCCCACCACAAGAAAACCTACTGGAAATTAATGGCTGAGGCAGTCCAGCTTAAAGTATAACACTATGCTATGTTATAATGTTATGTTTTGAGGTTTGTTGGGTTGGATTTTTTTTAAATCAGATAAAAGCACAGCCATACAACAACCATCTAGAAGTGCTTCAGTGATGCTGACGTACTCATGGCGCTACACAGGGTGTGCCAAGCCATGGGAGGTATGATATGGCCATAGCTGCTGGCAGAAAACTCATCTTTGAACCCATCAGAGCTGTGGCTGGAGCCTTCTCCACCAGAACACTTCACAAAGCTGACACCACTTGGTCTTGCCCAACGAGGCGTAAAATCACGGAGAGCCGGACAGTGCTGTTTCTGTCATCTCCTCAGTCTAATTTAATCGTTCAGAAAAAATAGGTTTTGAGCTATTTTTGATTCTTTTTCCAGGATGGGAAAAGGATAAAAACAATGCAATGAGAGGCCCCGAGCTTAAAAATCTCTCCCCTTAATTTTTTTTCCCTTCTTGCTTTCTTCCACACCAGCAGGCTGAGACACCAAAGCAAATTGCTGGCCTCGCGCACGGCTGCTGCAGGGTAGGAAAAAAAGCAATCGAGCGGTACCTACAATTGCCATGTTGTGGCTTTGGGGAGGCTCGGCTGCCGAGCTAATTTGGTGCAGTTTCCTGTTTTTCTAGAGCAGATAGAAGGAGAGAAGGGAGACGCAGCTGATCTGAGCTGCTCCAGCTTGCAGCTTGTGGGCTCCTGGGCCGAAGAGCTCAAAGCAGCGGCTGAGAGCCCCATGGTTAACACCAAGCCCGAAGCAGCCTGGCTACTGAGAGACAACTGATACACAAACTACCAGCTGGGTCTTGCGACTGGAAGCCAGGGGACTGGGTTTGATTCGATTGCTTGGCAGCAGTTTGGTTTTGCAGCAGGGACCGTGACGGATCAACCAGCTCGGAGCTCGCACAAACCCCTTCCAGCCCCGAACGGGCGTCGCTGAGGTCCCTCAGGCTCCAGCACCACTGAGTCTACAGTGCTCAAGCCTGATACGTGAGCTGTTTACTCTCCATCCGTCATTATTCTCCAAATATAACGATCACACACATATCTAAACTCCTTAAAGTCTCTGCAAAACACACACAAAAAGTGCATAGGCATATAAATATGCATGTACACACGCTACATACACAGATACTCATGTTAAGAATATATAACACACATATATTGAATGCATTGTAAAGATAATAATTTCCAGGGTGCTACTATATTTTAAGGAGCCAACTAATTGAGTGTAACACTCGAGCCTCAGACTCAGGCTCGTCCCAGACTCAGCGACAGCAATTCTCTCAAGATCTGCCCCCCCCAAGATCTCTGAATCAAGGAAATGCCATTTATAAACAAGCTTCTTTTGGGGAGCCTGACTAAAGGGGCCTCTCTCAAATATCTGTCTACCCCCCGCCTTCACCCAGCGCATCTGTGCAAATAAATAGGAGCCACTCCAAGCAGCAGCCGGCCCTTCTGCGCGGGGCCGGGGCTCACGCCTCATCAGTAACAGCCAGAGCAACACATGCCCCAGCCCCGTGTTTGAACATCTGCCGGCCCTGATAGGAACGGCAAAGAACAGCCCACGTCGGCTCCTGGCGTGGACGGCGACGGATGGATCCGAAAAAAAAATGCATTTCATCATCCGCGCCGGGGACGGATTTCACCACGGGCAGTTGGTCCCATCACCAGCACAACACCCACCGCCCCGGATCGTGTGACGCTGCGGCCAGGGACTTCAAAAAGGGACAGGATTATTGTCTAATTGGATTTCTGGTCTCAATTAAGGCAGAAGGGAAACCAAATGCGAAGCTGACATGGAAATCTTCAAACATCTGTAACAACAAGTGGCTAATTTACAACGTACCCACCTAGGAGCACGCAGGCAGGACACGGACCTTCCCCCCAAGGTGACCAGGGACTCACCTGCTCCTAAATGCGCCCGTGGATACGTCAGATCACTAAGGACCAAATATAATAAAATGTCACCTCCCTTCCCTGCAGCATCGCGGTGACGGTACCCGGAGGAGCGGGTTCAGGAGATGATCTCTGACTCCTTCCTCCTGCCAGACACGGGCTCGGCCACGGGAGACAAACGGGATGGAAGGGGGCAGCACCCCTGCAGCTCGTTGGAGAAACCTCAGGAAACTCAAATGGGTTTCACCTTGAAATCAAACAGAGATTAGGGCCTAACAAGCAGCTAAAGCAAAGTAATGGCCCGGGCCACATGTTGCGGATCAGATGCCATGTGAGGCTAATTATTGCAGCCCAAAGGTTAGAATGGCTGCTCAAGCATTTCCACATGGGCTCTGAGAGCCGGCCCTGGCAGCACCAAAAAATGAACGAGTGAGTCAGTAGAGAGGTTCCAACAGCTGATGGGCAGAGCTCCCGCTGTGCTGCAGGGAGGGGAAAGCCCGGGCAGGGGTGAGCCCAGGCACCCCCTGCAACCAAAGCAGCTACTGGTGTGGCCGTGTCACCCTGTGCCTCCCCTGCCCCGGCCATCAGAGGACCCTGGAGACCTGTAGGCTAAAGCCAGGCTCATCCTGCTCCTTTGTGTTGCTGAGGCTGCTGAGCGCACAGGACACGCGTCCCCATCCCTTCCCTTCCAGCACAGGGGATGGGAGGAGATGGGAATGGGACATGTCCCAGATCACCCAGTGAACTGGCACTGGGCTCTGCACTGATGGCACAACCGCCTCTTGCACAAGACAGCATCCACTGAGAGGCAAAGGGCTTCCTTACGGTGGCTACAAATCCAATGGCAACGTATAGCTTTCAAAATCTGGGAAATAAACCCCGGGAATAGCCAGGCTTCACGCTCCGACTCTCCCTCTGCTGGCTGCTGGGCTGTGGCCACCACGCACCCCTCGCTCCCGGGACCCCCGGCACAGCCCAGGGACTGCAGAGCCCCTTGTCCCACGCACCACCAACAGCCGTGTCCGCCCGAGGATGGGTCTGCTCCATCGGGGCCACCCTGACCCTTCAGGCCAGGCTCTTCCAACGCAGAAGCACCCTCTGCATCCCCACAGCAGCCTATGGCAGCTTTTCCCTCCCCGTGCTCCAAAGGGCGTTGTGCCTGGAGCCGGGGGACGAGCCCACATCTCCTTCCCACAGGAAGAGGCTCCAGGAGCCCGGCGCTCGCTCTGCCAGCGCTGCCTTCCCCTCCGTGAGAGCAGGAGGTTTGCACAGCATCAACATTTCCCTTCAGGGCTCCCGATTACACTGTTTAACTATCTCTTGCCAGCTGATACAAAATTGGGGTTTATGAATTTGCATGGCACGTTTACATACCCATAGGGCCAAATTCCACGTCGTGAAGGCACCGCGGATGCAGTAACCCCCGCGGCTCCACACAACCCCTCTCCTAACTTGGCATCACAAGACTGAGGGCCGTGCTCCCAGGGAGGGAGTAGAAATTAAAGTTTGGGGTGACGAACTCCTCCGTCACACTGCACTGATGCCATGGAAAAAAAAGCATGATGCATTTTTTCCCCCCTGCAAAAGAAGGCCTGTTTCTCGCTGAGCCATTCTCCAGCATCCTCAGAGCCTACATTCAAGTTTGGGGTGACAAACTCCTCCATCACACTGCGCACCATGCTGATGCCACAGAAAAATCCACGATGGGGTTCTTTATTCACCCCCCCCAAAAAAAAAGGCCTGTTTCTTGCCGGGCCATTCTCCAGCATCCTTAGAGCCGCCGGGCTGCGGTGCCGTGGCCGAGGGGGTGTGCGGGCTCCGTGCCGCCGCAGCGGGGGGCAGCCCGGCCGCGGCACGCCGCTCAACCGCCTCTTATTTATGACACGGGTTATAATGATGGGCTGCAGCCACGGAGGAACTCCCAGCAATTTCCACCCCTCTAGCAGACACAGGTTTTCAGCACCGGCTATTTTTGCTGCCCACAAGTATTTTCATTCAGCCGGTTCAGAATCAGGGCCGTAAACGCGGCAGGCTGGATGCTGAGCGGGCGCGAGCAGCTCTCGCTCCATCTAAATCCAAGGGAGATGCTGCCGTTCTCACCCACACGGCGCGAGATTATTGCCTGGCCCTCTTCCAGAGGGGCTTCCAAGCTGGTTTTTCCTTTCTGCTGAGCAATCTGGAATTTGACTTCCCTCCGCGGTGCGTTCTCCTCGGCGGCAGACGTGGGGACAGAGGGTTCGGCGCAGGGTTTTTAACGTCGCTGCTCAAGAAGGGCTGGAAGCGAGCCCCGGGTTTTGGAGAGCATCAGCAGCAGGACTGAGGAACGAAACCCCAGCGGTCACCTCCTGTAGCGAGGCAAAAAAAAAAAATAAAATGAAATCTTACGGAGATGGCACAAACGGCAAACAGTGGAAAGAACAAATGCTTGGGAGAAAAAAAAAATAAAACAAACCACAAGGGCTGTGATCAAAGTGGTTCTAGAAAATGGGTGCAGTTTAAGTGTGTGATTCAGAGAGTCTTGTCTGAGTGTCAGAGGTTCAATACTATTGCCTCCAATTTAAATCATTTTTTTAAAGAAGTGCAAAAGAAAGGTGATGAAAGGGCCCTAACGTTGTTCCCTGGTCGGAAAAACACAGCCCACTTGTGCACTGTGGTAAAGTTTTGCATTTTGGCTAGACATCGCGTGCAGGGCTGTTCTGGAGCCTCTGCTTATTTTTAAAAGTTGAAGTCACTGGTGATCCATGGAGGGAGAAAATGCTTTTTCCTTTGAGGAAGATGCCGTAGGAGCAGCATCTTCCAGAGGAAAGGAGCACGGCTGCTCCTGGGGGCTCTGGGGGGCCGTTGCACACGTTGTGTGCCTCCTGGTCCAACAACGCATGGGTGAAGACCAGACCTTGGACTGCCACCTCCTCCTGCTCACTGGCCAAGACCTGCCATACATCATAGGATGGTTTGGGTTGGAAGGGACCTTCAAAGATCATCTAGTCCAACCCACCCTGGGCAGGGGCACCTTCCACTAGACCAGGTTGCTCAAAGTCCTGTCCAACCTAACCTTGAACCCCTCCAGGGATGGGGCATCCACAACTTCTCTGGGCAACCTGGGCCAGCATCTTACCATGCTCTTCGTAAAATATTTCTTCCTTATATCCCATCTAAATCAAATCATAACTATGCTCCTCTCTCCACCCCTGCTTTGGAGCAGTGCTGGAGGACATCACAACTGCTCCCAGGTGGACAGTGGTGGGCAGAGGGTTCTCCTCCAGCGTGGAGAGCCGCAGCTCAGCCATGCACATCCATGCTGGGCTGGGGATGCCTGGCCACATGGCATAGCTCTCACAGCACCCTGAGTTTGGGTAAAATCACTCAGTGGCAAAGTTACCCCCATCCCTGGGCATGCAGGAGCCGAGCGCCCCTGATCTTCACCCTGAGAGGCACCGGCAGCAGGTTTTTGACGTACCCACCCTGGCTCCCGGCCTCGCCCGGGATTCCTGGTAGGGAAGGCTGAACCCTGCGCGTTTTCCAAGATAAATATGCTGGGCTTTAGGCGGTTTACTCTATGGAGGCCCTTTGCTGCGGCCTGTCTGCTCTGACCAGACGCTGGAAGTGCCGCAGCACCTCGTGCCAGCCCACCGCGAGCATCATCCTCGGTAGCGTGGTCCTCCCCGGGCTCCAGGACCACACGGCCCCCTCCCCACGGGGAGATGATGGAGAGCCACCCCGCTGCAGGATCCAGTGCAATCACGGGGGTGATGCTGGGGTTCACCTCGCAGGGCCTGAGGTCCCACATCAGCCCCTGCAGCCCCCCATGGAGCCCCTTCCCCAACAGCGCGGTGCCGCAGCCCCACAGAACCCCATCGCCCTCCAAAGGGGGCGGAAAAACCAAGCACGGGCATCCACAGACAACACCAGAGGGAACAGCCACTTCACTGATGGAACTGCTTACACTCACATTAAAAATAAATTAAAAAAAAAATTGGTGAGAGGAAACGTGTTTGGGGTTTTTTTTCCTGCATTATTCATGCACCTAGACATCTCATGCACCAAGCTGGGCTTGATAACCTCACCTGAGAAGGGACCGCTCCTGTCCCTGCACTGAATCTTAGATTTTAAGCTCAGCATGAGCTATTATCATCATCCCTCTCCTTTGTAACCCAGGCCAGAGACTTCCACTGCTGTATCAAAACAATAACTTTGGGTTAAGCCTGCCAAAAAACTTCTAAGTGGATGTTCTCTCTGTATTTTAAAGAAGGAGAGAAATGCACAATAAGCACCTTTCCTTACAACAACCTCATGGATTTTGGGGTGTCCGTGTGTGTGTGTATACGCTTGTACTGAAAGATAAGTTTAACAACTGTGTGATTTCTTTTCTTTTTTTTTTTAACTGCCCTCCTGCTTATGCAGTGAGTTACTAATATCCTGATTGGAACCAGATTTGCATGAATTAGAAGTCGAAATTGGAGCAGCAACTGCTGTGCAGAGGATGTAAAGGGAATAAAATGAATGGGGTATTAACCTTCAACCACTGAATATTAATCAGTGTTTCACAAAAAAGAAAATACAGAGGCTGCCACACTAAATATTTTTAGCATTTATTGACGGGCTTGATTTCCTCTCTCTTTTAGACTTTTTGCTTCCAATCATGGACCATAAAAAAAAATCACACAGAAGATGGGGAGGGCTTAAGAGGGGGAGGGGGTGAAGGAAAAAATAAAGATCATCCATTTTCTTAAACGTCGGATGGTACTTGTGAGTTATGCAGCACAGAGACCCCTCTAACAAACAGAGCACCTTATCCCACAACCCATCGGTTCAAAGGCTCGTTTCGCCAAGTCCCAAACCAAACAGAAACCTACCCTGAAGTACAGCGAAGCCTTCGGAAATGAATGCACGATAAAGAAATAAACTTCTTAAAAGCTAAACTTCCCGTGTGCTGAAAGGTAAAATACAGTTTGAAAATCAGCCTAATAAAAGAATCGGCTCATTAAAATGAAGACTTTTTTTTTTACTCTTTTTTTTTTTTGCCCAGTGTTTTCCAGCACAGCTCATAAAATAGCTCCAGGGAAGACAAAATCTAAAAGCTCACCAAAACGTCCCTTGTCGTGGTGACACCTCCATCGCGCTGGAAATGCCTTGGCCTTGAGAGCAAAGGCCGCATCCCCCAGGTCCCCGCTCAGCTCAAAGGATAACGGATAAATTGGGATTTTTCCTGGCATTAGCAGCAACAGCCGTGTTTCTCCTCGGGGTGTTACGGGGTGGGTTGGGCTGTGGGGAGGTGGGGGCGATGGGTGGCGGGGGGTGGCTGCTGGGACCCCGGGAGCGGGGGGTTCCTGGGGGACCGGGGTTCACCAGGCGGGAAGCGCAGCCCCTCTCCCCCCCCTGAAACCGCTGGCAGCGAAACCACATCAAATTGTGTTGACCAAACCATGTCATCCCAGCGTCTTCTCACAAACAACATCGAAAATAATGAAAAAAAAACGCACAAATGGAAAACTACTGAGCCTCTTCTTTTGCCGTTTCTCCCCTGAAAAATTTGGCACGGGGGGATTTTGAAGCCAGATGTCCCTTGAAATCTCTTTTCAGCAGAGACAATTCCCTCCCTCCCAAACACTGCTGCCCTTCTCCTCAATGCACCTTTGCAAAACAGAATTCATTTGTTTTCATTAACTTCTTATCAAGTTACCTGGATTTGTTTCAATACTCAGAATGTATTAGAGAGAGGGAGAGAGAAAACAGTGGTAGGTTTTCAGGAAATAGCAAGTTCTTTTTCACTGAGATAGAAATCATTTGGCAAGCCACAGTGAAATACTTCTAAGTTCCAGAAGAAAGCAAGGGGGGAAAAAGCAAGCAAGGAAAGGGAAGATGCTAATGAACTGCAGAGGAGAGAAAAATGAAGTTTAAAAGAAAATGGAAAAAAAAAAAAAAAGAAAAAGAACAAAATGAATCTCAGTATTGGTCATACATCCACATCCAGCCGATCCATAGAGGGAAACTGCAGCTTGTCTTTAAGTCACTAGATAAGGACCTGCCCTCCATTCCTGGAGAATGGTTAAGGATAGGTGGCGTTAAAGTCCCAGAAATAACCAGCATTTAGACCTTTTTTGACAATAAAACCCCAGGCACCAGGTTAGCAAAAAAATTAGGGGTGTGCTTCCCTTCTGCCTTAGCAAGTCGAGAGCCCAGCAGGTATCTGTGTCACTGTAAATAGCAATAAACACACCTAACTTTAGCACACGCTTAAGTGCTGTCTTCTTAATCGGCAATAACTGTGCTGAAGTTGTGCTAGACCCCTTCATTTGGTGCTCCAAAATCTCCGAACACATCAAAAACCACTGGGTTTGCTTTAATTCCTGTCCTGCAGCTGAGTGTTAGACCAACACAATGAAGAATCGGGTCCCACTTTGGTGGGGGTGAGGTGCCACCGGTCCCAGGGGCAGCTGGGACAGGGTAAATACCGAAATGTTCATCCCAGGAGAGCCCAGCACCTTGGCAGCCACCTCCCAGCAAAGCTCTGAGGACCAGCCCTGCTGGAGCACACACCTGGGCTGATGCGTATTTTCCAGCTCTAAGCACATCTAAGCAGCGAGGCTGAGTTATTCCATATTCTCAGGCCTGGAGTGCTCGCTCGGCTTCTTTCCTAGGGAAGGAAAGGGGGAATTTTTTTTTTATTTTTTTTTTGCTTTTTTCTTTCTTTGCATTTTCTCAGAAACAAGGCTGCATTCTAATTAGCTTGCATTTACAGGCTGCATAATGGAAACGCGATCCCTCCTCTAACCTTTATCATCTGTTTCTTATCTTCAGGGCTGCACAGTCCCCTTAACTCTTAGTGCACGGGGAGACGTTTAAAAACTCTTCTGCTCCAAGGAGAGATGCAGTGAAATGGGGAGGAGGAAGAGGCTGCAGCCTCAACCCACACACGTATTGTGGAGGGAGCGGGGACAAGGGTCTCTCCTCCCACCCCTATTTCTGCTGGCACAACGTCCCCAGGAGATCATAGAATCATGGAATGGTTTGGGTTAGAAGAGACCTTAAAGATCATCTAGTCCAAACCCCCTGCCCTGGGCAGGGACACCTCCCACCACACCAGGTTGCTCCAAGCCCCCTCCAACCTGGCCTTCAACCCCT
>JAOXJK010000003.1:35402312-35428236 GCA_025774025.1 Xenus cinereus | reverse complement strand
AGTGTGACCCCCCCCCCCTCCAGCCACCCCCGAGCAACGCCCCGGGCCTGATGCAGAACCCATCCAGGGGCTCCCCTCTGCTTGCGGGACATCACAGATACTTTAAATTATTTATTTTGTGAGAAGAGCAGTTTTTAATCACAATTTTCCTTTTTTTTTTATCTCCCTTCTATTTTAAGTCCTTTCAAAAGCGATTGTGTTTGTGGGAGCATTATTTGGAAGGTAACCGTGCCTGTTAAATTATGGTCTAAACTGTAACCAGTCCTTTATTTATCTCTTTAATTCTTTTTTTTATTATTATTATTATTATTCTTTTTGGAATCTGTGTCCTGGGTTTGTACAAACTTGTGCTCTTCCTTTTTTTTTTTGGTTTGGTTTTTTTTTTTTTCTTTTGTCTTAAGGATAAACTGGAAAAAAAAAAAAAAAGAAGAAATTGTACAAACTAAAGATTGCAAATGTAGCGTATCACTGAATCATTTGCCTTGTTTTCTGCCTCAGCTCTCTGGGACACACCAGCTCGTGCGACGACGAGACCCAACGCCCCCGGCCGTGCCACGGGGGGTGGCACCGTTTTAGCCTCCCCCCCCCCAAAAAAAAAACTGGCTTGAGGTGGGGACACTGACTTTGGTGAAGCTGTGGCTGAACAGTTAAGGATTGCTTTTTAAAAAAGACAGCGAACTTTTTTTATTTAAAAAAAAAATGATATATTTGTTAACATTTTTTTTTTTAGGGATTCAGTAGAAGAAAAAAAAATCTTAAAGCACTCTTATAATATGGCATCTTTCTATTTCTGTATAAAAGCAGATCTTTTTAAAGTATTTCTGTAACTTAAAAGACCTGTCATTTAAATCATATTTTGTCTTTAGGTAAGTTTGGTTGTTTTGTTTTGTTTGCAAGATCCTTCTCTTTGTGAAACTTACCTTTTTTTTTTTTTTGTATATTATTGTTTGCAATAAATATACATTGTATTAAAAGTTAAACACCCCACTGGTGTCTGGTTTGTTAATGGCTTTCCGGCAAAGCCCGGGCCAGGCTGAAGCCCCAGGATGGTTTTGGCTTCACTGGTGGCACTGGGGGTGTCCCAAGGTCCTGAGCTTGGTCACCCCGGAGCCACCGGAGCGAGGGAAACCTTGGCAGGACACGAGGGAATCCACGGGATTGGGAGAGGGGACAAAACCAGCCTCTCCCAGGGTGACAATTCAGGCTGTGAACTCTAAAAGGTGACAACTGAGCTCCAGTTGTCCCCTGGCCACTGTCACCGGTGGGTTTGCTCCCGGTGCCCCGCTTCGGGAGGGTGCTGGGGGGAGAGGAGCTGCCAAGGGGGGGAAGGGGGGTGTTGGGCTTTCAGGTCGTTCTCACAAAACCGCTGGAATTCTCCCAAAAAAGCTGCAAAGCCCTCAACAGCCGCGTGAGACGCCTGGACACCCCCAAAGATCAATGTCACCGCTTGTCCCCGAGCTTGTCCCACAGCCCCGGAGACGCAGCACAGGGCACCCCGGTGAGGACAGACACCCCCCCCCAGTTTGACCAGGCTCTGCTTTTCCAGCAGACCCAGCCCGGGTAAATCCCCGCTCCCGTGGTCTGTGACCCCCTCCCCTGCTCCACGGTGCTCCGGGCCGTCCAGTGCCACCTCCACCTGCGCCCTCGCTTCCCCTGCTCTGGGGCACAGCTGTACTGAGCTTCGCCAGTCCTCTGCCCTGCTGCTTTCCAACACCGAGGAGCGGCACCGCGGAGGTCACGAGCCCGTGCGGGTTCCCTCCGAGGACACGGTTATTCACGTAGGAAAAAAATCCTCCCGCGGAACTGTCACAACTTGCCCCAGACTCTGCAGGCGCAGGGAGCGCAGGGCAGCCCCGCGCCGGGAGCCGAGCGCGCTGCGGGACACCTCGGGGTGCCTTAATACACCCAGATCTCATCAAACATCACTTTGCCACCCGTTCATTCTCTCCAGACCCTTTCTCTTTGCCCAAAAGCCCATCTTTGCTCCCCGGGGCAGCCCCAGGGCAGAGCACGAGGCGCTCACGACTGCAACGCAAAGCCTCCGCGCCGCTGTAAAATATTTACTCTCACTACAAGTAACACTTAAGCCAATTAACTGAAAGGGATTCATTTACTTTGTGCATTAGTTAAGGTCAGTGTCACTATTTACCTGTGCAACCAGCCACCCCGGGCTGGTGGGAACGCTTTGCTCCCGGCCATTTTCCCGCAGCACGTGGCGGGTTTCCCTGGCCCCGGATCGGACTTTGCCCGACCCAACTTTTGGCTTTGCTGCTCCTTTGGGAAGAAGAAGAAACGTGGTTCCTGCGTGTTATGGCGAGAAAACGCTCGGCAGCTCCGGTGGGAGCCTGGCAGCCCCCCCCCAACCCCCCGGCACAGCACCCGGCTGCAAACAATTCAATAACCCAGTTAATAATGTCTTTCTGATGCTGGTGTGGGTGGGTTGGGCTGTTCCCCAGCAACACGCTGGAAAACATCCCAAAAAAAAGGGGACAGCCTCTGCCTGCCGGCCTCTGCGGGGGTCTGGGCTGGGAGGGACTCTGCGTCATCCCCCAAAATTTTGCACCGGGAAAGGTGAGAATGGGGCAGTGGGAGCGGGCAGAGCTGGGATGACCCCGAGCAGACAGTGCTGCGACGAGCCCCGGCTCAGCCCCAGCTCTCGGGGTCTCTGGTGGCATTTCTGTCCCGGCACGGCCGTGCTCCGTCCCCTCTCTCTCCCCCCTTCCCTGTGCCGGCTCCACCTTCCAGCCGGAAGCATCCCAGGGATATCTTCCCCGCAAGAAACCCAAAGAGCAAAGCTCATGACCCAACCCTGGACCTATAATTTCTGCACTGTTTACTCATGGTGTGGGCTTTAATGCTCTTGGCCTCCCATCAGGGGAGAGCCAGGCTGGACGCGGGTCCCTGGGCAGCTCCCAGCTTCCTGCCCACCCACCGCCCGGGCTCTGCCGAGGGGGACCCCCGGAGAGAGAAAAATGCTGGAAAAGCTGCAAAGCTGCAGGGCAGTTTGTGCTCGAAAGCGGAGCGGGAGGGGTGGGGAGGAGGGGGGTGAAAAAAAAAATAGAATAATAATAATTCAAGGGAACTCTTACAATGCTGCAGGGCAGGTTTGAGCCGCAGGAGATAAGAGCAGGGCGCAGGGACAGATGTGCACCCCCGGGCGCTGCGGGGCCAGTCGGGGAGGGCTGTGGCCAGGGCAGGGTGGGGGGCACTGCCGAGGCCCCCCCAGCACCCACAGAAAGCCTCGGGGCAGAGGGAGGGCTCGCCATGCGGCCGGCTGCTTGCCCTTTGGCAGCGCTTTGGCTTAGTGATGAGTTTGCAAAAAAAAAAAAAGGCAATATTTTTAAAATATAAAGAATGGGACTAAGGTTTCCAAGTTGCTCTGAGGAGCCCCATCGCACACCCCACTTTTTCTCTGCCCCCGTGATGCCCGGTGGTGCCGGGCTCTGTGCCCCCGGGGTGGCTACAGCCACCCAGCGCCCTGCCTGCCAGCTGCCGGCAGCGGCTGCTCAGAAACGCGGCTTCGATTTGGGTTTCCTCAGCCAGCTGCTCGTGTTGACATCGTATTAAAGCTGCCGGGGCTTTCTCCAAGAGCGAGAAGGCGCCACGGCAGCCAGCTGTGCGCCGGGATCCTGGGATCGGCCGCCGCTCCTGCCCAGCTGCAGAGTTCGGGACGTGGAACTGTGTCACGGCGGAGCCGGGCTCGCTGCGAGTCGGGGGAGATTTGCTGGGGTTTCTCTTTTCCCTTCTCCAGGGCCCAGTTCCAGGAGTCAGGTGGTTAAACGAGATGGAGATTTATTTGTCAGAGCGAAAAGAGCAAGCTGGGTTTCCCCCCCAGCATCTTCAGCATTAGGGTCCCTCCCGGACCACGCTCAGCAGCTGGGAACCCCAGCCCCTGGCCGGGAGGTGCTGCCACCCCAGGAGAGGTGTCCTAAGAAGCGGGGGGGACAAACACAAGTCCCCTTTTCTCCACCGGCACCAGCAAAACTGGACTGAAATGGGTTCGATGCTGATAAACCCATTTGGAAAAGGCGGGGAGAGAGGAGAGATTTGGGGACACAAGGCACGGACGGGTCCAAGGAATCAGAGAGGATACGGGGGGTGGGGGGTGGAAAAAGCCTTCAACCTCTCTCTAGCACAAGCCTCCAGGCTCTCGTGTGACCAGAACGGCGGTGGCCGGGGACACGGGTGCAAACAGCAGCATCTCCCCGCTTGGGAAGCGGGTGCTGAGGATGCCCCGCGCAGGCCACCTCCTGTTGTCCCCTCCACTGTCCCCAGCCAGGCTGCTGCCCCTCAACCCAGGGGCTGCACCCACCCAAAGGACGGCTCCCGCACCCTCCCCCCCTGGGTTTGTGGCACCAGCTCCACGGGTGCGAGGGCAGGCGGCTGGATGTAGCTGGAGATGCGGTGTCACAGCACCCATCGCACCCGGGACCACGCTATAACCGCAGGAGAGAGAGGAGGAAAAGGTTCCCACGGACCCCTCCTGCTCCCCCCCCCCCAACCTGCCTCCCTGGGGGGGGGGCAAAAGGCAAAGCCACCCCCGTTGCAGAATTGACCCCTCTGGAGCGTTTCAGGGGTCGGTTTTAGTGCCCACCCTGGAGTTTCCTTCAATTCAAAGCGAAGTTTCTCACCACTGGAGAGGACTCAACCCTCGGTTCATTATCGAGTGGCCCTTCATGGCTCCAGCAGCAAAGCCCGGCGTCGCCCGCCCGTCCTGCAGCCCCCCAAATTCCCAGGAACAGGCCACAGACATGCCGTAAGTGCTACTGTAATATAAATAATTGATCCTAAGGTGCCTCGGGGGCCGTAAAGACCTCAATTGTTCGCTCCTTGGGTCAGAGCCCACCTCTTTACTACCTGTTTGTACAAGGACTACCCTAATGGGGCGCTGAGCCGCAACTGGGGTCCCGAGGTGCTATCGTAATGCAAATACTAATCATGCAATAGCCTTTATACAACCAGCCCCCGCTCCGGGCTGCGCTCCGAAGGCTCATAAACCGGGCAAGACTCTACTGAAGTCAACTTCTACTGAAGTCTCCCCCACGCACGGGGAGCTGGATCAGAGCTGCTCAGCCAACCCCGGGGCCGCAAAATCCCAGTTTAATTCCACGTGTGTGCGCTTACGTGGGTGCACACGGAGGCTGGGACCATCGACGGCGAAGAGCTCGAGCTCTGAGACACGTTGTCTGTCGAGCTGAGGTGGGGAGGGGAGCTATGTCCCCATTAAAACACAGCCGTGTTTATAAGAGGCTCAATAAAAATCGTTTGAAATAAGAAATAACAGCAACTCTACGAAGGGAAGGGGAACAAGCCTCCAAATTCACATTTCTAATTAATTACCTGCCTGGGAGCTGCTCTCAGTTTTCAGTGACTGAAGCGTTTTACAGGGAGAAAGTCTGAGAGCTCGCTCTGTGCAGCTTACGAGCGCCGAAACCGCAGCGCTCCGGGAGCGGAGACGCAATAACACGGCTCCTCAGCCCGGCAGAGAGCGGCGGAACCGGGTCCAAGGGCTGCCCGAGCCAGACAGACGCAGCTATTCAGCCTGGAAATCGGTAAATTCTTAACAAGGTCGTAGCTCCGACTTGAGGAAAGCCACAGGGGGAACAACGTGTGGCCGTCCTGAGACCCGCAGCAGGGTCACCTCCATCATCCTCCTTAAAAATCCCATCGGGATCTCCATCCCGCAGGGTCCAGACCCACGCTCTGATTTCCCAGCGGTTCAGGGGACAGTTTCAGTCCCCAGCCTGGGGTTACCTTCCAACACAAAGTGAAGTTTCCCTCTATCAGAAAGGATTTAACCCTCGGCGCTCAAGGTGACGATGTCAATGTGGTCCCTCCAGCTCAGCACAGGTAGGACAGCGTTTCTGCCCCAGGTCCCCTGCCCACCCCGAGGTGCGTCAGAGGGAAAGGAGGAAAAGAAAACAAAAATAGCTTTACATCTGATTTTCCGTCTCCCAACGTGGGGATTAATTACACACGTTGTCTGGGCAGAAACCAACTATCACCAAGCAAAGTCTCACTCCATAAATTTTAAACTGCTAATAATAAGGCTGGACAGGAGTTTTAAAGCTTCAGTAGACAGTTTACAATTAACCTACTCCTGTCAGCTGGAAAATCACCTTACAATGTGATTCCAGTTCACGTCTGACTCACTTTGAGTTAGAAACTGCTTTTGAAACCCAGTAAACGTATCGTGCAGAGCCAGGAGGAAGGCCCGAGGGGCAGAGCTTCAGCCAAGACCTGACCTGAATTTCTCCCGACGTTGGGATAGATTTTCTGCCCTGGATTTTCAGTCCTTGGAGGCTGGAAACCAGCCTCCCCAAGTTTTGAAGCTCTCTGGACTCATCCCAGTCAAGGTTTTATCGTGTGCTCCAAGGGGACAAAAACCTGGCTCACCACACCTTTGGTTTAGCAGTTGCAACGCAGATAAGGGAGAGGAAGATGCGAATTTTGAAGCCCCAAGCTACCAGAGATGCATAGGGGAGGATAACCCAATGCCATCGTACCCCAGAGCACAGGACGTACCCACCACACCAGCCCTGGTGCCTCCTGAAGAATCCATGGGCTTTTTCCAAGCTGTCCAAACTGGGAGGTGAAACCCATGAGTTGGAGCCACCATCCCAGTGGTCACCTCCTGACGGAGCCAAGCTAAGCAGATATACATGGGCATCCCTACGGTGAAACGACGGGTTACATCCCTATAACTCCGTTCTGTCTGATCCCCTCTTCTCCCTCTTCCACCACCTCACTTACAAGTTTTTAAAGACAAAAAGCATGCTATAAAGAAAGTACGGAGTTTCTTTGGTGAAGAGCATGTGCATTTAGGGACACTTTGGCATCCAAAACTGCCTACTTGGAGCCTACAACCTCACAGAGCCAGACTTTGGTCCCTGGTCTTTGGCCACAGCCACAAGGTGAAGCTTCAAAAAGGTCCCATCTGAAATACCTTTGGAAAAATCCCGATAGGGAATTGCATTAGCGAGGAGTAAATTGGGGGGGTTGGGGAGACCCCCAGTCATTTTCTGTGATTAAAAGGCAAATTTTATTCCTCTAGAAACTTGGAAGCAAATGTGGCGTTGCTATGGTTTCACACCCACTGGCTGGAAATGACAATATTAGCAGGGTGACCTGGTAATTAGAAACTGTGCCCCCAGGTCAGACTGCGGAGAAAATAAAGAGAGATTACGGAGTCCTAAAGACACAGCATAATGCTGCGGGCTCCTGGGCTCCCTACCTTTTATAACCGGCCCATTTAAATGCAGATTATGACTTTCCACCTGGGGCTGCTAATCTGTCTCACAGCCAGATCAAACAATAAGGCATCTCTCCGCACTGTGGGGCCAGGGTGCTTTCGAGCTGGGTCTGTCATCGGGTCTGTCAGTCTGTCTATCCCCCTTTTTCTCAGGGTAAATCCCAGAGTTTTTCATTCGCAGATGATTATTTTTCCACTCTGGATGTTTACATCCTCCGCTCCCTCCCCCCAAACCCCAACGATTTGGAGCAAACTGGGCTCAGATTTTCCTCTCGGCGATGCAATGTAAACCAAGGGGGAGCAATCAAGCTCATTAGCATGGGGCTGGCATGGACTCAATTTAGGGGGGGAAGGATCCTGCAGTGGTTCTGAGATGGCAGGAGAGCGATTTCGAGAAAGCAGGTGGCTCCTCTTCTCCCAGCATCCCTGTGATGGCACAAGATTCAAGAGCCCAAAGTCACTCCCAGCCCAGCAAATCCTACTGGTCTAAACTGGGTGAGGGTGGGCAGATGCATGTCATCCCCACAGAAGCTACCTGCCCCAGCACCTGGGCAATCCCTTCACATCCCCCATGAGATGTCTCATGGGAACAAGCCTCATCAGTGTCGACAGCGTTTGGAGACCACGCTTCACGCTGGAGGACAGAGAAGACAGACCCCCTATGTCTGAAACAGGGCAGGACACCTTCACACCAAAGCTGGGCAAAGCCTCCAGATCCAGCACTTGCTGTGGTCCCCAGCTCGCCATAGCCATCAGCGTGATGACCCCTTTTGTGTGCAGAAACACCCGAGGAGTCCTACCCTGGTGGGTCATCCCTGCCCCTCTCAGCAGAAGGTTGCTCAAACTGGGGTCTGATTAGGGAAAGAAAAGCAGCCAAGGTGTTTCCAGCTGTGTTTTCTTTGGTGGCAGCTGCTGGTGGTGGTGGACTATCCTCACCCAGGACTCGCACGGTACACAAGGAGGTTCGGAAGAAACAACGCAGAAGTAATAATCCCCGTAAACTGCACATTAAAAATACACCCCCCCATTTTAAATGCCGACAGAGCGGGTACCGCTGATATCGTTAAAGCCAGATGACTCCATCAACACCAACAGGGAGTGAAAGGTTTAAGCTCCTTAGACTCTTGCACCTGGCTCTTTAATGCTCTTGGTGTTCACTAAGTGAGAGAGCGTTTCAGTGAGGGCTAACAGCCACACCACACACTCAGCAGCCTCCATCCACCCACCCATCTCACATGTTCTCCCAGCCCAGCGCAGGTGTCAGGTGCGTGGTCATCGGGCACGTTCTGCAGCTCTTCAGAGCCAGGAATTTCGTCTGCTTTTCTGAAGATGCCAAACGTATTTGTCCCATCATGAGCCTGTGACAGACCCCGGTGTAAAATGTGGGGTTTCTAGGTCCCTCTCCCCTCCTCGGATGGGGTGATGTTCTCAGAGTCACCATCTCTGTCCCTTTATGGACCTGGAAACTCAAGCTCAGACTATTCCATCCATGACCCGTTTCAAACCTTCCCCATTCCAGAGTCACCTCAACCTTCTCAAAGTAGGAGAGAAAAAGGGAAAACGATGCCCATAAGGCTCAGGAGGACACAGTGGGTGATGCTGGTTTGTTCCCATAGCCCATTCTTTGCAAAATGCTCTTAGCAAACATAGGAAGGAAAAGCCAAGAGGGCATCCTGGAAAAGAACCCAACTGCCCTTGGGAAGATCAGCCTCTGAATGCAGCTGTGGGTGAAAACCTTCATTTCCAGCTGCCTTTTATTCAGTGATTGCTCCTTATAGCTATGCGAGAGCAATAAAACAAGGAGGACAAGTGAGTGGCAGAGCATACGGCACTGGAAGCTCACGAAAAGCAAGACTGGGTCCCCCAAACCTTCCCATGCTCGTATCTGGCATCTGGGCAAATCAGAGCTCTTCCGTGCCTCAGTTTCTCCTCACTTGCCCGCCCGAGACCCAGCTGCACAGCACCGCGAGAACAACTTCCATCTGACGCTCGGAAATCAGAAAGACCCGATTTTGCTCAAAATCATTGTGGATATCAGCCCCGCAGAACTGATTTCGGTCGCCTTCATCCGGCAGGCCGCAGGAACCACTGAGGCCCAGCACAGGCGTGTCCCTCACCACTGAGAAAAAGACCCTGATAAAAAGCCAAAACTGAGCCTTATTAGCTTCTTACTTGCCTTCCTCAAGCCCTCTGCTGCCTCCCGTCCTCTTTCCTCACCCCCAGTCCTCCTCCCTTCCCCAGACTGTCATGGTTTATTTTGTTTGGGTGGATTTTCTTTTTCTTTTCTTCCCCCCCCCCTCCCCGCCCCTCACAAACAGATAGTTTTCCCATGGAGATCCAGCCCGCTCCGTGCCCATTAGCATCCTTGCGCATAATTAGAGCCCGAGGCATTGTCATGCAAAGCAGCCTCGGATGACAACACTTCAGCCCCGACGACGCAGAAATGCTGCGAGGAAGTTTCTCACACTGGTTTTAGCCAAGGCAAACTGGACTGCGCACGGGTTTGAGATTTTAATTAATCAACGGGTGCTGGGCTGCCTTCACAGCCTCACGCGAGGAAAGGGCCCCAGCCACCCATGGGCTCCCCTGCACCCATCCAACCATGGGCTTCCAATGTCTGTGCAGTACTTTTAGCTCATTAAAATAAGTTAAAAACCCCACCCCACGCGGCCACAGAATCATTTCCCACCAGCCACAAGGGACAACCGGGCTCAATCGGTGTCTCCATCACCGCAACGTGTCTCTGCTGGGCTCTGTCCTCACTGCTCTCCCTAATAGAGCCCCAAAAAGCTCAAAAAGCTTTTTCTGCTTCCACCTCAACTTCTTCAGGGGTCTTCTTCTGGCCCCATGGGTCCGGTGTGCTCTAGCTGGACACTGGTGGTGGCCCTTGAGAGAGTTCATGCAGTGTAATGATGGTTGGGGGAAAGATGGGTGATCTGGCCCAGGACAACCCAACAGAGAAGATAGGCTTGATGCTGAACCCTGCTCAGAAAAACCCACCTTCTCCTTCACAGCTGCCACCTCCCCTTTCCTTGGGTAGCAGATGTGAGCTGGTGGGTGCATGTGAAAGGCATAAGGAGGAGCCACATTTTCCCAAGGTCCAGGAATGCTATAAATTAGAAAGAGCAGATTTTCTAATCTTGCACCTTCAGCAGAGCAAGGGGAAAACATCCCTCACTACCTACCCCACTGAGAACAGCCACATCCACCACATGGCAGAGCAAAAGACGAGCTCATAAAGGGAGAATAAAGGTAAAATCACAAGCAGGCTTTAAAAAAACACCCAAGTCTCATTTTCAGAAGGGATTTAACTTCCTAACGGGCAAAGTCCCGTTCACTTGCAGTGGGATTTGCACGTCCTGCACCACAGTCACTTTTTGCAGAGTTTAAGAGCCTCCTGTTGGAGGATTTTGCTCCAGGGGAGAACATTTAGAAGCATTTCATCACCCCCCCAAAATGTTCACTGTGAAAACGCACCACATCTGTTCCTTCCTGCCCCACATCTGGCTGGGAAGGGCTTTTTTCCAGCACTTTGGAGGCAAAACTGACCTGCTTGTGGGGCTGCTGGGTTTTAACTCTCACCACCTCCAGGATTGCTTTTGGCTGGTGGGGGCTTTGCCCCCTTGGGCAGCAGCAGAGGCCGGGGGGTCCCCTCTAGACCCGTCAAGTGGAACAAAGCAAACCCCAAATCCTGCCTCCGCTCCTGAAGCATCAGTAATTTGTCCTGAGCACCGCGGCTGGGGGGGACGGTGTGGCAGAAGGGACTGATCGGGGGCGGAAAGGCAAGTCAGTACATCCCAGGTTGGGTTTCCTTCTCCCTCCTTAAACTCCAATAAAATAAAAAAAAAAAAAACCTACGAGAGCCACCAGAAGGTGAAGAAGCGGCCGAGTTCAGAGCGGTTCTGGGCAGCGCAGCCGGGTAATTGAAATGTGTTGAAACAATTTGGGACGCTTCTGGGAAGGTCAGAGATTAACACACTCGGCGGGTCTCGTCCTTCCCCAGAGCAGCACCCTGCAAAGCGCCTTCCCCCCCAAAAAACGCCAGCTCCCCGGCTCCTCCACCCACTGACGTGGGGTTTTGGCACCAAGGCTCTCCATGTCTTTCCATATCCCTTGACGTGCTTTGCCAACATTTTCTGTAACAGTAACAAGAACGCTTTTGATACAGAAATTTCGGAGAAAACCTGTGGGAAACGGGGGCTGCGGGGAAGGGACAGCATCTGCTTTGAACCGCTTGTGGTTATCATCTCTGCCTTTCTTTGCCCTCCATCACACTAACTCCCGCACAGCGAAGGACAGGGTTGCAAGCATCACCCGGGGGCACCACGGGGAGGCTTCCCAATGGACAGGAGACAGGACCTCCCTCCACCTGAGCACCCCAGAGCTTTCCTCGTGGTGCCAGCGACCCTTCGGACCACAGCCCTGACTCAGGATCCCGACCGCGGCGGGTTGACTCACAGCAGTTGTGGTCTCAGGGGAGTATCTGGGAGGTTTCTGAGCCGCCCTGGGTTTAACCGTTAACCTCCGAGCTCCGCTCTTGGGTTTCACCCTGGGAATTCGCCCTCCCTCGCAGCAGAGCCCGAAGCAGCAGCATCTGAAGCGCGGCCGCAGAAGGGAGCGGGGGTGAGTCAGCGGGAGGAGGACCGGGACGTCTCCCGACCGCATCCCAGAGGATGCCAACACCCCACGCCCGTGGCTGGCCGACCCCCACAGAGCCACAAAACAAGTGATTTCAGCCAAAAATACATCTGAGGGGCACCCTGTACCTCAGTGAGTCGTTAAAGGATCTGGTACTCATTAACAGTCCTGCAGGGCTGTGTGTGCCCGTGTAACCTCCCACTGAGTGACCCCTCCCTGAAGAGAAATAGAGGAAAAAAGTGCGGTGAAGGAGCCAAGGGTGGTACAAACGCCCACGTGTCCCTCCCCGTGTCCTCTCCTGCTCCAGCCCGCCCTAAAACGATGAGAGCTTGGCCAAGGGAGGGTCATGACCAGCCTAATACCGATTGACTGGGGAATGCCAGGCTGATGGTGGAGCTGCCTGGTGGGCACACACGTGGGACACTGTGGGGTGGGGACACCGCTTCAGCCACAACACACCAAAAAAAATGAGAAGGATCTGCTTTGAAGGAGGCATCATTTCACTCAGCCACCTCCAGGGGCTTTGTGCTCCTCTCACCACATGCTGGAAGACACCAAAATGTCCACCACGACCATGAGCCACAGGAAACCCCCACCTCCACGGATGCTTGGGGCCGGGGAGGTCAGGCATCGCTCCTGGCTGGAGCTCCCCAGCATGTTTGCTTTGCCTGCCCCCAGACCTCACTGCTGCAAAGCAGGCAGAGCCAGAAACCGGGGCTTGTGACCCGGCCGGTGACCCATAACCAGCCCGGGCGAGCCCCTGATTGCAACCTTCTGGAGGGCGCAAAGCAGGTTTAATGGGGATTAAACTGGGATGGGGAGCGTGGCAAGAGGAGCTGCCAGCAGCTCTTCTCCTCTGGATTGGGATGGTTTGGTTGACAAGAGCCTCCTGCAAAGTCAAGGGAGGAATACGCAGAGGGCAGCAGGGCACAGCATCCAGGGGAAAATCTCAGAGAGCTTTTTAGGTGTGAATTCTGCCTACATGGCAGCCCAGCCCCTGGGGAGGAGGAGGGCATTGCTGATGGCTGGGGAGGAGGCACAGAGCAACGATGGAGCAGGACAAGGCCATGCTAGGGACTGGGGTCACGCTTCTCCGGGGACGGATGCTGTAGACAAGCCAGCAGCAGAGCAAACCTGGGTTTGCTGCTCCCATAGATCCCCTCCACCAGATCACTGGGAAGTGGTGCCCAGGGAAGCGCCCTGGAAATGTCTCCACTTCTCTGGGATGCTTTTCTAGCTCCCCGACAGGAGAAGGGATTGCTGATCCCTTTTGTGACTCTTGTTATTTCAGCAGCTCTTTGCCCGCGAGATCTTTGTTTTTCCTCCTGCGAGGTTTCTTGCCTGGGAAGTGATTTTGCAGCAGGAGAAGAGCTCGCTGGGGCAGATCACGCACGGTCATCCCCCCACAGGACAGGAGGAGGCTGGAACAATGCAAATTCCTCATATCTCCCTAGTCAACTGCTCTCTTATCCATTCATTTTGGAAAGAAATTAATAATCCAGGCAAATTAAACATTCCTTAAAGTTAAACCTCCAGCACACTTTAACTTTCAGCAGTTCAGAAAATGACAACTCTTTGTTTAGACTTTCTCCTAATTCATATTTTATACGGGCCTCTCATAATCCATACTCAATCCATCTTCCTTCTTATTTGTTTTCTCTTTCCCCCTCCTTTTTTCCTTTTAACCTGTTTAATCCTTTTAAGTTCAAGGATTTGAAAAGCAAATACTATAAAAGATGAAAGGTGCGTTGGAGGAAATCAACTTTGATAAGAGGCTTTTATGGCTTGTAAACCTTATTCCGGCCCTTTGGCTTGAAAGGCAACACTAATTTTAAGAGCCTTATGCAAGCCTCACGTTGATCTTAAAAATAAAAAAAAATAAAAAAATCGTACCAGCCTAGAAATGATGGGCATCTGGAGAAGGGTCCTCTCATCCCAGCATGCTGAAGCCTCGCCAAAAGTTGGACAACCAACAACAGGACAACTTTGGGCTTTTAACATTATCGTTTGCAAGAAACCAGGCAACAGTCGAAGGAATATTTTAAAGGGGAAAAAAACCCCAAACCCAACCACACAACCTCAACATTAAGATTAGTAGCAAAACCCTAAAGAAATGCCACTCTGATACTCTCCATAGTGGCAAGGCTGAAGGAACAAAACGTTGCCCATCCAACCCACCCCTCCAGACGAAGGTGGCCAGCGAGCGGCATGTCTCGGCAGCTCCATGCTGTGGCCCTGGGCTATGGGACCCCTGCCCGGGGGGAAGCAGCGCCGAAAGTGTTAAACAGCCCCGGCTCCACGGAGCTTCAGCTTCCCCCATTGCCAGGACCCGGGTGCAATTAGCTCACGGCTTGGCAGAGCTGCTCCCCATCGGGGCGGAAACGGGCGGGTTGCGTAAGAGGAGTGTGTTTGGAGACGGAGATGTGTTGTTTGAGAGTGTAAACACACGACTGCATCAGTCCTTTGAACGCCGGCCACAGGACTCGAAGGGAAACGTCTGAGGGGACGGACCCAAGCTCAGGCCAATGCCTCCGAGTGGTGGATGTCCCGTTGTGGGTACCCAGCACTCAAGGTGGGACCCAAGAGCCACCGCTCTCTCCTCCAGCAAGCCCTGGGTGCTGGGTACCACCAGCAATGCCATTACCCCCCTTTATCGGTGGGGGCTGTGGAGTCATTCCCACCCCATCTCTGGAGATGACCACTCAAACCAGACGCCCAACGTCAGACCACGCTCTTACAACGGCTCTTCCTCTCCTCTCCCAAGAGAGATAGCTTGGTCCTGCACAAGGTCCTGGCTGCGAATCGCTCCGAAATGGATTGCTGCTGGGGGCTGAATAATTATGCTGGGAGAGCGAGCGGCTGCAATCATCATTACTTATAATGCTGCTTATACAGAGACGGGCTTGGCACTAATTAGCATCACGTGGGAGGCTCATGCAAAGCATTATTATGAGGGAAATTAGCTGCAATCCCAAAGAGGAATATTTATCAAGAGACCTCAGGACACTGCTCTTCCCAGAGGGGCAGGGATGTGTGAATATCACAGCACTGGAGAGAGAGCAGCCCGTTGCACGAGGGGAGAGGAACTCGCTGATCATCAGATTATTGTCTTCCAGATACAGGGACGAAGACTCTTTTTAGCAATGTGAAGTGTTTGAATTATTTTACTGACGTTTACACAGATTCCCACAGTCTCTGGAGCAAGCCAGGAGAAGGTTATCCCCATCACCCCATAACACACATGGTGGTGTGCTCTTGGCTACGTGGAGGGACAGATGGGCACCTTCCCCATCCTACCTCTGTGCGTCTTGCATACTCCATCCCATCTCACCTCAAGGCTTTGAGATGAGTAATTATTATTAATACTATAATAAAAATCCCCTCCTGAAAATATACACTGCTTCCATATATCCCTAGAGCTGGAGAGGACTTGGGTGATCAGCTCCCTCTAAAGTTTTAGCCTGGATTTCTGTCAGGAACTACCACAAAAGAAGGGAAGTAATAAAAAAAAATCTGCTCAGCCACCATAAGGTTTTCCAGCAGGCTTTGGGTCAGGTCCTACATGTGTTTTGGGGACTGCGAGGTGCAAGGAAGCACAAAGAAAATACAATCGCTTTTCGGCCAAAGGCCAGTGCAGAGCTAAGATGTCGAGTCCTCGACGTGGCAGCTTGGCCACCGTGCCAAGGAAGGGCAGTGCAATGAGCTCCATCACCCCGGCAGAGGGAACAGCTTGTTGGACCCAAACTAATGGGACTGGTGGGTATTTTGCAGCAGCCTCTGCTGATGATGGGTGCTGCTAACGATCAGCACAGCCAGCACGAGCAGGCTGAAATCTCCTCTGCCGGGCGGTGGAGGCACAAATGGGAAGCAGCAAACAATTTTTAACTTAAGTATTTTCTGGTCTGAATAAACAAAATGGATAAAGGGTGTGAGAAAAATGCAACAGGCGGAGAACGCAGACTTAGAGAGCTTAAGGGATTTACCCCAGCCGTGGAGCAGGGACCGAAAGCCGGATTTCTGGATCCCAGCTCAGTTTGATCCAACCCTTTCACACGCCACTTCCCCGGCCACCAGGAACCGTTCCTGCACGAAGGTGGATCCAACTGTGATTGCAACTGATCTCCTCGCAAGCACCAAAGCCAAAACCATGACAAACGCTACACGGGGGCACTGCAAACCCTCCGCTCACCCCAGAGAGGAACAGGGACTACAGCGGCTGAAGGTGCTGAGATCCTGGAAGAAACACTGCTGGGACACAGAAGCCCATTCCTGAGGAACAGACTTTTGGAGTTCAACCTTGCCCATGGGGCTCTTGCATTTATTTCCCTCTTTATTTTATTAATTTTTTTTTTACTGAAAAGCAAAAGTGTTCATAAACACTGTAAGTGAGCAATTTTCACATCTGAAAAATGCTTCCAGCAGATCTAAACAGCAGAAACTCTTTTCACTACCAATCTCATATCTCCTGCAGATCCGCAAACCCATGAAGTATCTTGTTAGTACGCCGGAGTAAAGCAGCACAGTGGGCTAGAAATTACAACAGTGAAATCAGTTCAGCTTTTTTCCATTATCCAGGCTGAAAAAATGCCAGTAAATAATAACAATAATGAAAGTAATCAGGGGAAAACGGCTAAGGACTTTTTCATAACCATATGCAGCAGAGTTGTCTTGGGAAAGACTTTCCATCTCAACCCAGATGTCAGGTGTTACACCAAGAATCCTTACCAGACCCAGGCTCAGTTTTCAAGGTCTATTTTTTTCTTTTTTTTTTTTTTTTTTTTTTTGAGTAAACCAGCAAATAGTTTTTGTTTCAGAGCAGTGGTAAGCGATACTCAACCTTTGGCTGATTTTCACCTGAGAAGCACTTTAGGTGGGTCAGTAGCTGAAGCTCAGAGCCATGCTCAGGCAGGGGAGGAGGAGGAGGAGATGGGACACACCACGAGGGGGAGGAGGAGATGGGACACACCACATCTGTGCCATCTCCAGCACGAGGACTGGGACGCGGTGCAGACCCTTCACTACCACTCGCCGTGTCCCTCATCCAGCCAGATGCAGAAACCCCAGGAGCCACCAAGCTGCGCGAAGGTGAGGTAGGAGAAAAGCAGCCTCCGCTCATGAGATACAAAACCTCAAACCTTTCGTATTAAAGGACACTGTGGCCAATTCGATGGCTTTGCATCGCAAGGGTCATCCCATGGGGACACCACAACAGTCCCCCCTCTCCCCGCTCAGCTACACCAGCGACCAACCGACACTAGGGAGGAGAAGGTGAAGCAAACCCGGCAGCTGTTTTGTTAAGCAGCCCCACGCTGCAAATGCAATTTGCTAACAGTCGGTATAATGTGCCTGCAACATTTGGCCACCAGACTTGTTCCTTATTTGTTTTTGGAGGCCAAACGATTGCTCAACAGCTGTTGTGTAGGCCTGGTTAGCCAAAAAAAAAAAAAAAATAATAATATAAAAAAAAATAATACCCTACCCTAAGCACATCTCCAGGGAGACCAAGTGGTTTTTCCACTTATTTATACACCACCAGTAGCACCAAGGGATTCTTACCAAGACCAGGCCCTCGGCATTCCAGCCCCACACGGAGGGAGAGGAGCCACCCTGCCCCGTGGGAACGCTGGCTGCCGGGCAAGGGGCGAGGAGGAGGAAGGACTGTCATCCCCAGGCTGGGAGGTGCAGCAGAGAAGCTAAAGAAGTCACCTGGTGCCATAACGGGTGGCCGTGGCTCAGCTGGACCTAAATTTCCAAGGTCTGAGCACCCAAAGCAGGAGAACACACTTCCCCGGCCCAAAGGGCCGTTTCCAATAAAAACGAGGATCCAGGAGGAGCTGCCTGCACCTCCCCAGCGGCGGCCAGGCTTCCCGGACCCCTCTGTTCAGCGGTGCAGGAAGCCATCGGGGCCAATCCAAGGAATGAGGTAAGGAGTCCAACAGCCTGGGAACGGCAGCGCAGGCACTTGGACCACACGTGTGTCCTGCACGAGTCCCCGGCTGAAACTGGCCCTGTAGTCCAAGGGCTGGTTTGACTCACTCAAGACCTGGAAGGGACCCAGCAGCAAGGAAAGGCACACACAAGTGGTATGAAGGGATGGGCAAAGCTCCTTCGAGTGTCACGAGTCCTTAGAGCATTCTGTTTCAAATAATGGGAGGAAGATCTTAATTATAACGATTTTTCTCATACTCAAAGCAGTTGACCTACCCTTGCTACTTAAAAATTAAGTCGGAGAAACACAGCCACCTACACGCCGGCCTTCCAAGGGTCTCCATGCCCCACAGCCCCACCAAGCCAACACTGCTCCCAGGAGCCATTTCACTCAACAGAGCGACACCTTTTTGGGTAGGAAAAGAATCAAAAATGGGTCTCTGGATTTACAGTTTTCCATTGTGCCAAGAAAGTATCCCCACAAGTATCCCCACTCTTCTGCAAGAGCATCACGTCCTGGTAATGTCACGATTGTCACCCTAATGAATAAACTAAATAGTGGACTGAATACCTCCAGAATGAATACATTGAGCTACCAAAGGGATCTGCACAGACCCCACGTGGGGAGCCAGCCCCACGCCCCAACGCTTGCTCTGAAGACAGCATGTGCCAAAGTACCTCATATCAACACTAACCCCCACGTAATGGCAAAAAAAAAAAAAATGTACAAAAAAACTTCAAAGATTTTATGAAGGAAATAATGAGCCTTTTCTCCTAAATTAAAATCCTTTTCTTCCCTTTTCCAACACAGCAGGACTTACACTATCCCCGAGTCTGATAAATAAAAAGAGCTTTCATGTCAAAAAAGCTATGTATTAAACGTGGTATCTCGAGCAACCTTTAAAGTGTTCTTTTAATTAGCAGAAGTTTCCAAAGCCTGAAGTTACACCCAAACCTTTCTTCACATAGGTGCACCGCTGCCAAATTAGCAGAGGGAGCACCGTGCCGACTTTTTACAGTACGTCCTAGAGGAGGTGAGTCTCCGTGAGTCTCCACGGGCTCCCAGCAGGACACAACGCAGATGGTGGCTTCACGTGGCGAGAAAGACAGGGATGAGGAGAAAGCAACCCCATATTGTAGCAATCTTCTCTTCCCAGTCATTAATTGCATCCTGCTGGTGCAGCCCTCTCGAAGTCTGGTCCTAAAGCATGTCGGATACACTTCCCTCCTCCGAACACTTGTTAAAGAGGCTTTAACCTCTTCGCTCCTGATTCCTGAAGAAGTCTGCTGAGTTGGAGGGAAGAAGCTGGAGGAGAGGTCCAGGGGAGCGGCACTCAGAGGTCAGCAGCCAGCGTGAACCTCAAGTGCCTAACTTCCTTCTTTTGCAAAAAAAAACTGGGGAGGGGAAGAGGGGGCAGATGCCTTTGCCAGGATGAACACTGGTGGGAACCCACTCCTGCTTCTCAGCTTTGGGAGGATATGGTCCCGGTTGGGGGTCATCTAAGATGAAAGAGCGTTTGACATTTTCAGACCAAAGGGTCCTATTTTTATTTTATTTTTGAGGGCCACATGCAGTCAAATGCCTTTAATGGTGCTAGAAACAGATGGGCCACCGTTTTCTTTGCTCATACAAGGTACCGGACATAAAAATACCACTGAAAAAGGAGGAGTAAAAGCTTTTCCTTTTTCATTTACCGTTTCTGCTCATTTCTTGCTCCTGGAGACTGGCACTGAACAAGGAAAGTGGCTGGAGGGGTCAGCAACCACCTGAGCCCAAAGTTTCTCCAAGGGAAGAATGACACCACAGAGGGGTCAGGAGGTTGGAAATCAGGACGACAAACTGGGTTCAATTCCCACTTTTAAGACTTTCGCAATGCGCAGATTCCCTGGAGCAGACCCATCCCAGGCTCGTGTTGGGTCAGCCTGGCTGTACCCACTGTCCCCAGATCATCGGTGGAGGGAGGTTGGCACGACCAAGGGGTGTGGAGAGCCTGATCTTAGATGGTTTCTCCACATCCCGTGTTTTTCTCCCCCGAGGTCTCCAGGGGGCTGAAATGGCAGAAACAGCCACTTACAAGAACAGCTTTTTTTCCAAGACTACCTCCAGCCATCCCTGGCAAACGGGATGACTTAACCCTGCTCCGTGTTCAAGACTGTTGTGCAAAACCAGAAGCAGCAATAACTCAGTGGAACAGGACAGAAATCGAACTCTGCCAGCTCTTTAAATGAAGGAATATTCCTCATTTTCAATTAAAAAAAACAAAATTATAAATTTTCAAACCTTTTCAGATGCTTGATTTTTGCTTTTTCAGTTCTTGGGATTATTTTTCCCCTCTTTCCTTTACTGAGACAGCAGAAGGAGAAAGGAGTGACGGAGCAAAAGGGAAACCCCAGGGAAAGGATGGAAGAAAAACCGTTTTCACAGCTGACAATCAGAAAATTCAAATCCAAATTTTTTATCAACAAAAAGAAATTAGTCCGGTTTGGGAAAAGAGCGGGTCACAACTTTGGTTGAAAAATTCCAACCAGGTCAATCAAAATAACCTGCGAGCCTTTTGCTGAGGGCTGGTCCCCAAGCTCCCCGTCCCGCCGTCACGCACCCGAGCTGCAGCCCCACGGGAGGGAGGCCCCAAAGCTCTGGCTCCACGTGGAGGAGGCACATTATCGTGTTGGGAAACCCGCGAGACCTCTCCTCCCTCTCCCCTCCTTCCCCCCGCAGCCCTGTATTACTACCATTTCTGTGCACAGCGTCCAGCCAAAGCAAACACGGATTCCTGGAGCCGGCTCTCGGGAGAGCAGCTGCGCAAAGCTGGCAGCCCACGTCCTCGGGGACCCCCTCTTTGCCGTCATCCCCGTAGGCCACGTGCACAGACGGCTCCCCCGGCAGCGTCCATGTGCTCGGGAGCCCTCACTTTATGTGCCCTCACTTTATGTGCCCTCACTCGTACAAAAACCCATCATCTGGGCTTGTGCTCCCCACAGCTGGAAATGCAAATCCAGCATCAACCCCCCCCAGCTGCAAACTGGGGCATCGGTGGAAACATTAGTTCTTATAACCCATGACATAAGCTTCAATCTGTTGTGAGCTCCCCAAACTCATAAAAAAAACCCAAACAAACCCCATACTACCACCTCCTTCACTTTGCCTCCAAAGGTACTCTGAAATGGGCAGAAAACTTTTGCATTCTGCCCGAAGGATAAATATATTTCAGAGTAATAACACTTGTCATCCTCAGAGCTCTGGCCGATCCAGGCATTGCCCATCATTTCTCCAGTGCACTGGAAGCCACTTGTTTAACTCTCCCAAACAGACATCACAGCCTGTTTGCCTCCACCCTGAGTCCCCATCCCAAGATGTTGCAGAGCTGGGAACTACAGTCACTCGGAGCTTCAGCTTCTCCTGGTCAGTCCATACTGAGAACCATTTCTGTGAGCCTGCTAAGGATGCACAGCAAAATTCCCAGGCGGAATCAAAAACAAGAGGGGAAAAAAAAAAACAAACCAACCACGATTCCTGTACAGTTGTGTTTGGGAAGCTTTAGATGCAGACAGCTCTTTGGCGTTACAGTCTTTGCCCCCCCTGGGCAAAAGATTGGGGAAAAAAATTTTGAAATGGCTAAAAAGACCCCACCTAAGTGCCTTTTTTTTTTTTTTTTTCAACAGCTCCAGGGTTTCACATAAAGAGGCACTTTCAGTCTCCCTGAGGCACAGGAGGGGCTGGGCACCCACTGCTTGGCCTGCACAGACACCCTGCGTGCACGTGCTTCTCCTCCATTCCCATGATCAGCACAATTACAGATGGATGCTTTTCCATTATCTTCACAGAAACAATTTTGCAAACAAAGCAGTTTAAGTTTTCCACCTTAGAATGGAGGGAGGAGGTCGGCCAGAAGCTGAGGCAGAGACTCGGCTGCACCCAATGGAGCCGCATTAGCGGAGAGAAACCAGCCCCATCTTCCCAACACTTTTTTCTGCCATTGTGGGAAATCAACTGATTTTCATCTGAGAAGCAAGGCGTAACCGAGCATTTCCAGTTTCCAGCCCTGCTCTGACAGCACCTGTAGAAAACAGTTGCAACAAGCACTCCTTCCCGGGAACAGAAACAGATTCTGGTCCAAGAGCTATTTTTATTCCCTCCAAAAATATTTTGACAAAACCATTTGCATCATCTCTTGACACTTCCTCTCGCAGACGAGGTATTGCGAGAACGGATCCGCCCGTGGGTTGAGGAATTTGAGAAACAGCCGTCTTTGGCAGAAAGAGAAAGCCCAAAGAGAGGGAGAGCCACCACGGCAACGGGGCAGGTATCACCCAGGGCTTTGCGAGATCCTGAAAAGCAGCGGGGAGCCCAGGGAGCCCCCACCAGGGTTGGCAGAGGTGGGATGAGAGTAGCTTGGCTCGGGTAGAAAGCAAATTTCTCAGTACTGCACCTGGTGGAAAACAGGGCTGGGAGAGAAGAGGTGTCTGCTAGAAACTTCAGCCTGCAATGCCAGGCTGGCACCGCTCACCACCAGCGTTGGTTCCTTTATTAAAATTAAAACCCCAGCCCATATAAATCCTATTTTCTCCCTTTTGAACTTAATCATAGCCAAACTCCTTTAGTCCTTCTCCCATTGCACACTCGCCCTCCTGCGCTCCCCCCCCAGCCTCACAACCACCCTCCAACACCAAGGTCCCCATAACCAGCCCCAGGGCGCAGAGCGAGCCACTGAGGGCCAAATACACACAATGGATGTGTCTCCAGTCCATGGGGTCCCCAACTGTCCAAAACATGAAGGATAAAGTCCTCAAGTCACACGTGCGATGTGCCAGAGGACAAAGCGGCGGGAGGAGAGGGTCCTTCCATCCTGAGCAACCAGAAGACACCCTAAAGTACGCGATTAACACAACGCGCGTGGTGTAACCCAACAATCTGGTGACCTTTTGGATACTCTGGAGACACCAATGCACTTAATGACAAGTCACACCTTTCATCTCAACTTTCTACTTTCTGAGCTGCTCCCATCAGCGATGACTTGGATTCCGAGGAGTGCTGGGACCTGGTTTTCTCCTGCCCCACACCTTGCTCAGCCCAGACCACAAAAGGGAGATAAAACTCCCCCCAGGGCAGAGGGATTACGTGCTCATGCTCTTTCTCCTCCCACCACGTCCAGCAGCCCTGAGGTTGAAGGAAGCAAATCCCTGTTGCCCTCCCGTGCAAGAAATAAATGCCGAGCAGATGCTGCTCCGCAGAATGGGGAGTAATTTCATTCCCATTCCTTTAGGAAAAAGCCCAAGACTGAAGAAATAGTTTCTTGGGACCCTCTTTAATGCTCCCTGCTTGGAAGTCCTTCCCTTACTTGCTCAGTTACAGCATGAAAGAGAAAATACTCATTTTCTGCAGAAGCTCCTGGACCTGTGCACCCTTCCCTGCTACGGGGACCCCACCAGGTCCATCCGTGGGTAAGGGGTCACCCCATGGTGCTCTCTCAAAACACTGCCGGGTCTTCACCAGGAGGTAGCGTTGGTCCGTGGTGAGGTTAGAGGGATCACTGAAAACCTCACAGACCTCCTCCCAGTCCTTCATCCAACCTCACCATCACCTACCCCTCTTCCCCGCGTATCTTCTCCTCCATCAACGGCACTAGCATTGATTTTCCAGGGCAGAACCTACTCTCATGGCCATGTTTCAACTGGATCCAACCACCATGAAGGGCTCGTTCAAGCAGCAGCTTCCTGCCAGGCTCAGAGGCGGGAAAGTCTGGGTGGGCAACTGGCACAACACCCCCAAAAAAAAAACCACCAAAAAGCAACCCAGGGATCCATCCACTGCTGTACAGCCGTCCACCAAGTCTCCACCGACCCACACAGCCAACAAGATGAACCACTCCGTGGTTTGGAGACATGGACCAATGGCCACCAGGGAGCACATAAAGAAACCTGCCAAACCCCGTGCGCTGGAAAAGCTCAACAGCTTCAGTTGCCTCGACTGACGCTTTGCCAAGGACACCCTCTTTCCCCTTCCCTCTGCGGTATTTCATGCTGAGCTCCAGGTCTGGAAGCCAAACTGGAACCGCCTCAGCTTGCCGGGTTCGGGGTTGACTGCTCAAGTTTTCCCAACCTCCTTGCAGCGATGCTGAACAGCTTCCCTGGATTCCCGTAAACCTTTTGGCTGGCCGGGTCTGAATTAAAGGTTTACAGAAAAACCCGAGTGTGGGTGCTGAGGCTCGGAGCTGGACATGGCTCTACTTTGAGCTGGTCCTGGTGGCTCCTGAAGTTGGAAGACTAGAAAGAAAAAAAGGGGGCTGATGGAGCCAAGCAGGGGGAGATGAATCACACGACTTTGGGAAAGCTGAGGATGATGGCGCAGAGGAAAAAAAAAAAAAATTATATATAGTTTAGTGTGAGGCCACATCTTCAGCCAAAAACTGACATATGCTAACAGAGGCACACCAAAATCCATAATATATCAAGTCCCTTTCAGCAACACGCTTGGGGGAAATAAGAATTGCTCAGAAGCTGGGATGTGAATGAGGTGTTAATCCATCCTCAGCCCGAAGCCTCCTGCAGTCCCACCTGGGAAACCTGGACCCCCCAGCGCCATTGCGGGTCAGGGGAACCCTGGGGTGGGCTTGTCCTGCAGGAAACCCACCTCCCTCTGAGTGAGGAGAGACCCAGCGAGAACAAACCCCCTCCCCACAAGTGTGGCAGGGAGTGAACGTGCCCGTGGAAGATGACGGGGGGGGCACCATCTGCTCTGTCAGTACTGCATGGAATAGGAGGGACGACACCCCCTCCAACACCCTCGACTTTGAAAATTCTGCCTTCGCCTAAGTTTTTGCCTAATCCATGCAAGGATCTTTGCCTGCCCGGAGCATCCCAGGTACCACCATTGCTTCTGGCCTGGCTGCAGGGCCATGTGCTGCCTTTCCCCTTCCCTTTCCCCTTCCCCTTCCCTCCGCAGGCAGACCCGCGGCTTTTCCCCGCAGCGGGAGAGCGAGGCCCATTAGACAAGGCCTGATTGCTCCTCCTCACCTCCCCCGTGACACAATCGAGTGCACATACAAGGCAGAACAAAACAGTGACAATTGGTGACAAATGGACTGCACAGCATCCCGTGGCCCCGTCGCCAGGGAGACCTTGGCCAAGCAGGGGCGGCCGCGGTGCGGGGACGGCAGAGGGGACACAGGTGCTGGGAAACCGGTACGGACCCATCCGTTAATTGCACCCGCCGGAGCCCACGAGGGCAGAGCACCGAGCCCCGGCGCAGGAGAAGGGACTGCAAGCCATCAGGCCGAGCCAGCTCTGCCTCTCCCGCCTCGTCCCCCCTTTAATAAGGGTAATTTTCCCAGAAGTATTTTCCCAGGTCAGAGCAGAGGTTTGACAACAAACAGAGGGGAGGCGGGGGGAGGAAGGGTTTAACCGTTGCTACCACTGACCCAGCGAGCATCACCAAGCACATTTCCAATGCTGAATAACACAGCTCTCTGCCGGACATTGTATCACGAGCCCCGCTTTGCCAGGGAAGAAACCAGAGGCCAAGAGAGGGAGAATGACGCTTGCTCTCAAGCTCTTTGCTGGCAGAGCCAGAAAACTCTTCCGGGAACATCTTGGAGTGACTCAATGCCTTTTACTTTCAATGCAAGTGATGTAAATGCCCCGCAGGCAGCGGTGGAAGCACTTCACGCTCACCCGGGGCTGCAGACATTCGCCAGCACTCAAAGCATCAACAAAACTGGACGTGGGGTTTCAGAAATTCAGCCTCCCTCCTCTGAGGCAGCAGTAAAGGTTGCCCTGGATTGGGCTTGTTTGAGCTGTTTCCCGGTGAATACCTGCAGCAGACACTCGAAATAGCCACGCAGCAGCGATAGCCCCTGCAAAAAGACTTTGCTTCTTTTCCCCCCCCCAAACCCTCACTGTCTCCAACAAGAATTGTGTGTCTGCAGCTTTATTCTCTCTTTCTCATCTCTCCTTCGCCGCCGTCGCTCTCAGGAGAGATGCCAGAGATGAAGCCAAAGCATCCTTGCAGGGGCTACGTGCGTTTCGGCTACGCTTCCTCCCAGGACCACCACCCCCACCGCCCCCCACACACCCCAAGGTGGGCAAGAAAGAGTTAAGGCTGCAGCT
>JAOXJK010000003.1:35371058-35399092 GCA_025774025.1 Xenus cinereus | reverse complement strand
TTCTGCCCCCCCCCCCAACCTTCCGGGCCCCGTCCCGCCCCGCCCGCAGGGTCGCCCGTTGCCAGGCAACAACCCCGGCCAGCGCGGCCTACACCGTTTTACCCAGCCAGGCCCCGCGCTCGCCTGCGGGAACGCTTATCGCAGAACACCCCAAATGTTTATGTGTACGTAATGAAGATGAAATTCTAATGGTTGTGCGGCTCTCTGGCCTGTCTGGCGTGGGCCTGGCTTCCAACAGGTAGCCAGCCTGGCGGGCACGTCTCTTCTGGGCACATCCCGTGCGGCGCTGCTGGCCGGGATGAGGAGGAAGCATACGTCTGTGTGTGTGCGGACAAGGGGCTGAGCTGGGGCGGGGGGGAGGAAGCTGGTGAGCAAAGCTAATGCTATTTATTGATCTGAATTGGTGCGGTTCAGGATTAGGCTTGCCATTCATTTCAGAAAGCTGACGATCTCCGCTGCCTGGGCGAAACACAAAGGTTTCCTGTTCCTTTCAGGCTGCGGCCGATAGCGCTGTGCTGGGGACCACTTCTGCGAGCCCCGGGGTATTGTCCACAAGCTCTCTTTCAAGGGCTGCGTTACGAACTCGCGAGCCTTCAAACAAATCATCTCCAGCGAAATCAAAATGCCCGTTCAATTTGAAGCACGTGATGCCATTCACCTACATATATGACATTAGTAGTTTTTAACGAGTATGCACTGAAGAGATTTGTCTATCTGCACTCATGTTTCATATACAGAGCATTTATTTTTCAACAGATCAGCCTATTGAGGTAATTTGCCCTTCGTTGTATACAGGAATTTTATTGTGGGTGTATTAGTCTGAAAGCGTTTAAGTGGAATTCGGTGGCACACATGTTTTTTAAGCCTGGAAATCTAATAGTTCTCAGATCGTCCCAAACATGTATATTATAGGAATGGGGGTTACCTGATTTTCTTATTTTTTTTTAAGTTGCTGTTCCACACAGTGCCAAGTATCCTGTCTCAACTCTCTTTTGCTTAACTCACCTGTACAGTCACTAGGACAAAAAAATCCGACCAGATGTGGCAGGGAGAAGATAGCTGTACGCCACAGCCTGTCGTACCACTTTTCTTGTGGGTACACTTACCTCTGTGGCTGAGTATCACAGGCATGTAAAACGCAAGGCCAGAAAATAAATTAATAAGGCTGATAAAAATTACATAGGTTAGAAAAGCCAGAGTGGTCCACTAGAAACATTTAAACAGTGTACTTAAGTTATTTGAATCCATTCTGAAAAACAGCTTCTGTTGATAAAGAGGTTTTAACACTATAAATTACTTTTTAAAAATCCAATTCTAAAAAAGAAACAAGATATAAATAGGACTGATGGAGAAAAGAGTAAATCACAGGAGAAAAATATGCTAATAAAATAAGCAAAGCTTTAGGAAACTTAACTCACACCAGCTTTTGGGTACGTGAAAGGAAACTGTCTACTAGACACTGTAGCAATTTTCTTGGTTTCCAGTATTTACATGATGTTCATGTAACACAATGTGGTGATTAGTATTATTACAGCAACAGTAGTAATAACAATGACAATATTAACAGCAATGATAGCAATAGCAAAAAAAATGTCAAAACCAAAACAGAAAAAGATGGAGCAAATGAATAAGGAGTCTTTAGTCTAAGATGCAAACGAGCTGTTTCTCTAAAGGAACAAAATGGTGCATCTTCATTTTGGATTAGTCTACAGCTGAAGAATCGCTGACCTGTGAGCATTCTGAATTTGAATTCCAGCTAGAAGCAGAGAGTACAGGGCACCTCTGCTCTTTTCTACAGGCATACAGAATTCACAGCAACGTATGCATCTGGCACTTGCAAGGAGAGCTTTCTTTTTACACGTAGTAGAAAGGCAGCGTGCAAGCTGATTTGTGACATTACTCTTCGTATCTCCAAGAGAAGAGAAAGCCAAGAAATAAAGAAAACCCCCTCAAGTCTCCTGTTAATCATGAAAGTTGAAATTGTTACTGGCATGTTTCTTGCATGAAGGGAACAATATTCTATAAATTAAGGGAACTATAGCACAATAGCATAGCTCCAAACTTTTTTCCAATTACTGGGTCACTGTCTGACTTACATTTCATATGGAGAACAGCATCCCAGCATCTATATTATGGTGAAATTCAAGATTTTTTTTCTTCGTCAGGTTGTTTGGAGTTTTTTTGTTTCTTAATTTGGTTGCACTTTTTCTGTTTTTTTCTAGGAAGACTCTTGAAACTCCACAAGGAAATGTCTTCATCCACTTTACATGTACGTGTGTACATATATATAATACAATCACAAGTAGGCATACACTAACAATTGAAGCACACTAAGAAAGAACTAAAAAATTAACATTCTGCCTAAAATCTGTCATTCAGGGCAACTGAAATTTCCCGTTAAATTGAAGGAAGCATCAGCTGAGCAAAGATGCCAGGACAGAGATCATTCAGGTTAACGGCTTTTTGATTCAATAGGTAAGCCTGTGTTATTGCATTTTATTTTTTTTTTAAAATTATCTTTCTAAACACATTTTAAAAAATATTTCAAGGGTTTACAAGTAAAATGTTATTAGGTAAATATCTAACACAATGAAGGGCTTTATTGATTTTTCAGCAAAATAAAGCTACTGTACTTATTTTAAAGATCAATTTTATCACCTGAGCTCAGGCATGCTGGACTTCAAACAAAGAAAGAAAGAGGACAATCCTTCCTAACCTCCTCCATGACCCTAAACAGCCAGAAAATCAAAAGGCCAACCCATTTTGTTAGCTGAATTACATTTCTTCTTTCCCTCTTTGATCCTTCTTAATGTATAATTCCGTGCCAAAAAAGTAAGCTATCTGATTACAAATTGTGCTACTTTTATTGCCCAAGGCAGTTGTTAATTTTTGCCATAGGTCAGACAGGATAGAGCCCTAAAGAACCAAGAGTTTCTTAATTGCATGGTGTACCACTAGCTGTTGCCACATCTCAGAGGAGTTATTGCACCTTGCAGATAATGCCCTTTTCCCCTGCAAGCCATGAAATAGGTTCTCACTACATCGATGTATTAATTAGATTTCAAGACTGTTTCAAAAATTATAGCTGAAGCTGCAGTTCAAATATTTCAGAAGTTATTAGAAAGATTGTCTGTTGTGGGTTTGGGGTTTTTTTGTTCGGGTTTTTTTTCTTTTTAATTGAAAAAGAGGAGGAACTAGCCTTGAAGACTCTCTCTTTTTTCTTTTTTTTTTTTTTTTTAAGGATGAGGTAGGGGAAGAAGCCTATCCTGTAAACCTTGTCACATTAAAAGAATATATAAGTTTTGATAGAATTCCAGGTTAAGTTTGTCAATTCTGATGTTGTAAAAAGTGAATGAATTGGCACGACCTGTAGAAATCTCAGGAAACGTTTGAAATTTCTTCAGCTGGCTGTATATCAAGCATACAGTGAAAAAAGGAAATAGAAGGAAAGTAGAAAAGAAGGGCAAAAGGCGAAATGGTTTGTGTCCATTTAAGAAAAAATCAATAATAGCATAAAATTGATTTAGTGCTTGTCATAAAACATAAGTAAGTGCTGGAAAATAGAGAAAATTGAGTCTCAATTTAATCTGCACAAAAGCCACACTGTACTGATGAAGTGATCTGAGGAGAGAGCTACATAAAACCTAAAGACAGATACTTAATTGTCATATTAAAGACTCTCTTTTCTGCCTGCTGGAGTCGAGGGGTAAGACCCATTAATCATGTGGATAAGGGGCATTGAAATCAAATCTCAATTAAAATCTGTTCAATAATGTCTCTAATATGTTTTTCAAGCATTAATTTTTTCCCATCGATTCTACACCCCATAAATCAGATATGTTGCAGTGCATGTAATAGTTTATGGAGGAGAGGATTATGGTTTTATGAAGTTAATGCAGCAGAACCATTTAATTTACGCAGGCTAAAGTTTTATGTCTGATGATCATTTCTGTTGTTTTCTGTGCCTAAAAATTCTTTAGGATATAAACATAAAACATTTTTTTTTCAATTTTTCTGTACGTGTGTGTCGGTGTACAAACATACACAAAATTTCAATGTGTACCTATGCCCTGGCTTACATGGCTCTATTTGCAAAGATGATTGCTGAAGAAGATACACTTTTATTATTATTGTTATTAAAGACTGTGGTGCTGGAGTGTGAAGATAACAATCACCCGGGAAAAAAAGGCAACCATATTTTGTACTATTACACTTTGCAACGTCTGGTGAACCACAGACAACAGCATGGATATCAGCAGCTCAACGTCTGGCTTTCAAATGAATCAAAGATGCTTTCAAGTTGTCATCATGAGAAGTTTTGTGTAAGATGTAAAATTGGTTTGAGACCAGTTTAGGATGGAAAACGTCTTAGTCTTTTTACACTCGGAGAAGTGTTAACCATTGCTAAATTCTTGTTTCAGCAACTGTATTCTCCACCCGCATTTCCTGACGGGTCCAATTGGCTATATCCTTCTTCATTGCCTGTCGTAGGTCTTGTGTGGGTGTTGGTGTACTCTGTTTCAAAGCTGACAAGTTCTGCCTAAGAGTCAGCTGCATTTTGCTGGTTGGGTGAATGTTGTTTCGTGACCAAATCTACTGAAACAAAAATCAAAATTCATTTTTATTTCAGTAACACAGTGTTTAGGCCATAATTCATGAACACTTTTTGAGACTGCTGGACAGGCAAGCAGTCCAATATGTTTTCATTTTCCAGAAATATGAGGTGCAACTTCTCATAATAGTTTTAAATACTCTTGGTGAGTAGCTTATTCCAGCAAAGTGGGGCCGGCTGAAAGGTGCACAAGAGCTAAGACAGGTAAATTCCTGACATCTGGAGGTTGGTTTTGCTGAACTAATGAAGGCTAGGACTGCTGGTGGTGACTAGTAGGTGTCACTATGGAGCATCTTTTGTCCTTACCAGGCCTTTTCTTGTTAGTAGGGACAGCAAGAAGGACGGTTACCTCACCGACACAGTCCTAAATTCCTTTGCTCACACTGCCTCTGACTGAACAGCTAGGTTCAAAACTTCTGATCAAACAAACATTAAGCAAACGTTCATAATTTTATAAGACATGGTCATATTTAGTGCATTTATAACTTCTTCAGTGTTACCTTTTTAAAGTATGCCTTTAATTGCAAACACTGGGCTAATGATGACTGTGTCATGTATTTAATTCCACTCATCACAAGCCCCACTCCTGAACTTTCAGACAATCAGTGGCAAAAAATCCTGTGAGTTTCAGTGAGTTTGGGCTCAAGGCTGTCAGTTCGGAAGAGTTAAACTGTTTGATGGAGGTTTGGCGCAAGGTGCAATTCACGGTAAAACAAAAGTGGCATTAAACTATGTGCCTCCAACATTCCGAGTCAGGACCTCTGGATCACTTAGAGAAGAACCACAAAGACAACTACCAGCAATGAAGTTGCCATATGGCCCCAAATAGTCATACAATTGCATTTTAGTAACATTACTGTCTCCTGATGCCTCTTCCTTTCCTAAACTATTCCTGCAACAGGAGCTGTGAGGAGATGCAAAGCTGTATAAAGCCTGTCTGCTGTCTCGCACCCATTCAGGATCTCTCTCCATATGTAATAGTTAATAACTGAAGAGTCAATTAATAGTTAATGAGCCAGGAGCCATAACACAGTCAATGTTGGGGGCTATGAACAATGCATTGTTTAAAAAATAAAACAGAATTTCATTTTTATAAAAATCTGTGTCTTCTCTGTTGGTAGTGTGGTTACACAAATCAAGGAAACACACTAATGCTGAAAGACGAAGTCAAAAAATAATGAGACAGAAAATTAAATTGTGAACATGCTCCGCCACTTTATCCTAATAATATGTTTCTCATATACAAATATAGGAAAAAAGCGACTTCTATATTTCACGGTAGTTAAGCACACTTTTACTGCAGAAGACTGTACATGACAAGATGTAAGCACTTCTACTGAGCATAGCTACTGTTAAATACATTTTTTATTATTTTTACCAATTTTTTTTTTTTATTTTTGCAAGAGTATGAAAACTTGATGAAGGTTTTCCAGCAGAACAAATTAATGGGCACACAGTTCTATTAGGGGAAAATTCCTTTGGTTCATACCATCTATGTCACCCCTTCAAGTTTTTGTAACGTGATTCCTACAGGGTAGCTTTACAGGGAAGCACTTTTTGGTGTAGACACGACTATAATTAAAAAATATTTGCATTTTAGAGAGTATGTGCTTTGAGGTTTCCTGCTTATCATTTTTAGTAACAGAAGACCAAAATGTTGAGTTTCAAAAGTGCTTTGTGTATCTAGTAAAGGATGTATTTTAACATGGTACAAAATTAGCCTGTGGAACTCATTGCTACAAAATGACAATGAGTTGAAGAGGCTAAAAAGAAGACTGTAGATTTATCTCAATCATAAAAACCTTCCGCAGTTGCATCAGATAGGATAAAACATTTTTAAAGGGGATATAAACCCTCGTGCTTCAGGTCACAAGCAACAGAGAAGATTTAGAAATACACCTGCAGCCTATGAGCAGATTATTCTGCTAAGGTGTGCCGTAACCTATTCTTGAAAAGTCTGATGCTGGCCGTGCTCAGGATGCTGTGTCTCTTGTGCACCACGGTCCTATGGCATATCTGTGTGGATGCTTGAGACTTTTAGTTACCCTCACAGTTCAGGCAGTTTCCCAAGTGTTTTGCCTGCCAAAATTTTCTGGCTAATCCTTCTAGTGGTTAATCCACGAGAAGACGTCTCTTCCGAGCTGACACCCTGTATTAACAGCTTTCGTTTCCTCTTTGCAGCTCACTGGGAAAGCCTCTTCATGAGACTTCAGCTGGGTGGCTGAGGGTGGTGGAAATGGTACCACTGGTCTGCAGGCCACAGTTCTCCCGTGTGTAGAATGTCTCTTTGCCAGCCACCTTAGTGCTGTTTTTAGCACTAGCTGCATCTAGAAGTAAGAAGTAAGAAGGTATTTCCCCCGTAATTCAAAGAACAGATTCCCCCCGACCTGTTGGTGTTCAAAGATGGACTAAACAAAGCTAGATTGTATCTTAATAAATCTTAGTATTGTATTATATCTTAATTCAGTTCTAACATATTCTGTTTTCTACAGCTAAAATGCTGTCAGGAATCCTACACAGTGGGAAGATTAGCGTAGGCTGGGTCACAACTCGGGGTCCGGGGTGCTCTCAGTAACTCGCTGAAATTCTGTTCAGATCCGTAACTTTGCCCTGGTAATTTCCATCAATTCTAGAACTCAATTCTTAATTAAGATGTCAAACTTTAGCAATTTTCCCAAAGGATTAGTGACTGTCACCTGCTAATTTTAGAAATATTGATGTCCCTGGGGCATAGCTACGTGAAATTGTCTCTTGCTAGATGCTAAAAAAAATTAGTAATGAATAGCGCGCTACTTAGGTAAATGCATTGTTTATCCATTCTTTCAACTGGCAGCCAGGGATCAAACCTATCTCTTTATAAATTAAAAACACGGTCCCTGCAAAGACATAAATGGATTCTGTAGTAATATACTGAGGAGCACAATGGGTGTAGACCATTTCTGATTGTTCACTGTAATAAAACTATAATCGAACAGTTTGGGGAAGTGGACTTGGGATAAGTGATTCCTAATCTGGTTTTGAAGGACACCATGACAATAGGATAGCTTTTTCTATTATCACATTACACAGTTCCAGAGACCACATTATGTATTATTAAATAGAAACAATAGTTTCTATGTCACTGCACACGATATAAATAATAAGGATAGTTCCTCTGTTTTGTGTTTCACTATTTCTTCTTATACCCTAGTCCTTTTGTCTTTATCGCATCTGACATTTTAAAGAGGAAACAGAAGATTTGCTGAAAGATCAGCAGCATCTTGTGAGGAATGAGGAAGGGTGTTGTTTAAGGTGTAGGAGCCAGTGGGATCAGGTACGTGGCTGGAAGAAGGTGGCTGAGGCAGGAATGGCAATGGACAAAGATGAGGATAGAGCTACACTAACCATACTATAATCAAGCTAGAGATTGAGGGGAAAATTAGCAAATACCTCCTTCTCGGGCAGCACCGCATTTCTGGTAGGAGTGCCCGAACTCAGTCTAAGTCCTTGTGATAATTAGAGGTGAAAGCAGAATGGTCTAAAGGGCTTTTAGCAGCCACGAGCTTAAATTCTTTTTCTACTCTCTCATCAACCCAGCTCCTTCCCCCTTCACTAAACAGGAGTTTCTTCAGCGCCATGCCCAGGTGTCTACCGACCAATTCTCCGATGACAAATCTCAGGATGTATCCTTTGCTCCAGTTTAAATCTCTGGCCCCCCTTTAAGTGAAAGTGAAAGATTAGAGAACTGCTGGCCACAGTGACTGAACCAGAAAGGTGGGATAGCGCTACAAGTACTTTTCAACAACAGGTCACTGTCCCTGTTCTACTAAGGTCTGAGAAGGCTCAAAGACTTACCAAAGGTTACCTAACAGTTACCTTGGCAATGCCAAGAATAGCATCCTTGGGCACAAAGTAGACCTGTCAGTCACTGGCCACATCACTTCTTTTTCATGGCAAAAAGCAGCTTAACTACCAGGTCGTAGCCAGGCTTTTCCTATGTCCTAGTTTTTAGCTGCCCTTGTAATTTGTGCTGCCTCTTTTCTTGATTCCCATCCAAGGAAATGTTTTAAACGGAGTAGTACACAGAAAGAGGCAGTAAGGGGAAAGGTCCTTCAAAAATGCATGCTATCTGTTGCTTTATTCCAAAGGCAAAACACTTGCTTTTCAGAAACATCATTGTAAAACACTGATGAAAAAATGACAGTGACAGAAAAAGAGGGGGCTGTACTTCACCAGAGATTCCGTTTTCTTTTTGATTCATGGTTTTGCTATTCAAAATGAAGATTGCAATCTTTAACTTTTTTTTTTTTTTTTTTTAGTTAGAACAGTCCTAGAATTAGTAAGTAGAATGGTACTTTCTATCCCTGAAAGGACTTTCAGCTTTCCAGTACAGTTGTCACACTTCCTCTCTCTGAACCCGAGATCTTCCATTTCCTTCAATGATCTGTACAGTTGGAATACTTAAACGTGTCAGAATTAAGCACCCTTTCCGTCAGTGTGAGAGATACTCCCCACACGCCCATACGTGCAATGCTGCTTGATGCTAGCTGTCAAAATGGAACAGCCTTTTTAAGTACAGACACCCTGGATCGTCCTGTGAACCCAGGCAGAAAGATCGGCTAGTTTGGGTTTCTGAAGCCAGCTACATGCTGTGCCAAAAAAAAAAAAAAAAAAAAAAAAAGGAGAAATGAGGCAAAGCAGCCACAGATCAAACATCTCCACACAGCAGATCAAACATCTGGGGAGCAGAAAAGAAGGTACCTGGGGTGGAAGGTCCCAAGGGGAAAAGTGTTGTCTTCAGAGGAATCTGATGGCTCAAGAATTGGAATTTAATTAGGTACAAAATTCAGGGAAATGAGGCAGTGTCCCCAGGTAAATCCCTGATGGAAACGGCAGATTCCCCTCCACAGCACACGGCAGATGCAGCCAAGGGCGGCCCAAGAGATGAGAAATCTTCAGGCTTGGAGTTGGCGCAGCTGATCCCTACAAACCACCAAACTCCTCAATCGCAGCAGGCTCTGGCCTCTTTCTGCTCTTGTTAGAGCACCCCAAGAAACCACGGCACTGGGACCATAAGCTTCTCCAAGAACACTTTTGTACATTCTACACCACAGTCAGAGTCACAGCGCTTCAGAGACAACACAACATAAACATCAGTGCAGCAGCTTCCAGGTGTGTCTTCAAGCAGAAAAATGTTTGTCAGCAAAGTATTTTAGAATTACACCACAAGAAAAAAAAAAAAAAAAAAAGAAACCAGAACATTTGGAACTCAAGCACTTCCTCACGGACAGTATCTAGGGTAAATTCTGTGGGCTTTGGCACAGCAGGTAAGCAAGAACCACCCAGATGTAGAAGTAGCTCCCACTGACATCCCCCCATCACGCAGGGCTGCCAGCCACCTCCCCGAGGGCATTGCCCGGCCAACATCCCACCAGGGAGAAGAACCGAGACAGAGAGCTCTTTCTTTTAAGTTTGGCTTATGGGAAGAGAGGGGACTTGGAGGAAGAGGAGGTCCCAGCTGTGGGACGAGCAGGGGCAGGACGGATGGGCAGCAGGGAGGAGCGCTCCTCGCTTGCTCAGCTCCCAGTTGGGTTTCCAGGCTCGTGCTGGAAGGGTGAAACAGGAGAATCTGCAGGGCCTGAGGGCATCGGTCCTTCTGCAGACAATAGGAAACCTCTGCTGACTTCCAGGAGACACTGCTGCGAGGGCTTTGTGCTCTGAAGGTCTGGGAATGAGCCACCACAGCCCAGACTTAAAAAAAACACACCCCAAACTTACAACCAATTATCTACTTAAAGGAAAGCAAAGGTACTTCCCCACCACCACCACCCCGCTGGGCCTTCAGCCTGGGACTGGCATCAGGGAAGCTCAGCATGATGTTGTGAAATAGAAGAGCAGCTTAAGAGACAGCAGAGCAGAGGCTGGGCTGGCTCAAGCGTTGACCTGTGCCACCAGGAGATTATCTGGCAGACGAGCAGAGGTCCTGGTCAGAAAGGAGACAGCAGCAGCTGAACCTCTGATTCCCTCTGAGCTCAGCGCCTGCTCGTTTCCAGTGCTTCCCAGTGCAAATGTCATCTGGGAGCTAACACCACTTCCGAGTAAGATGGACAAACCTCCTGAGACTACTGCATCGCCAGTGAATGCCTAACACAGCAGCACACCAGTATTTATTCAAAAGGCAAGATTTGAGTTCTTGGCCCCATCACACACTTTCTGTCAAGCAGAGACCACTCGGAAACCCCTGGGCTTTGCAAAGAACTGGTGGAGAAGCTATTCCAGGCTGCTGTGCTCCCTCCAGCCATCGTGGTCTTCAACCCCCAAAAGCAGCCCATCCACATCCCATCCCACCCACATCCCATCCCATCGCCTTCTCTCTCGCGCTCCGGGTCTTCTGCCCTTTGGAGGTCTCGGAGCAAAGGTGTCAGGCTAGTTCAGGAGATGCCACATCTCTGTCCAGGTTTTGCCAGCCTGAGCAAACTCAGAAGAGTTATCACAGGCACGGAATAATGCAAAACCAGACACGTGCTCCCTAGACCTTTTTCTGCGTGTGGATTCCCAGAAAAACCTGAACTTGAGAAATCAAAATTTTCCTAGTATGCACCAAGAAAGTCAAAGCTCTGTTCCCTTTCAGATTCAAAATACTTAATTTTCATTGCTTTTTAAGTAATGAAGCTTGCAGGCGCACTACGTTCCCACATTTTGGAATTCTCTCAATGTTTAAACACAGCTGAGACGTGGTGCTTCAGCAGCGCACGGGCACCTCAGCTCTGTGACAGCCTCCGAAACAAGGAAGACATAAATCTCCTGGAATAAAAGATTCAAGGGCAAAGACGAGAATGAAGAAGATGATTTGAACTACAGCTCCAGTCTATAGATGATTTGCAGATTTAAGCCCGGGTGTTGTAATCCTGTTACCTGGTTGCCTTTGGATTTCCTTTTTAAGCAGCTGAATCAGCAAATGGCATCGGTTCCCACAGCCCTCGCTGCAGGTGAGCGACGGAGAGCTCGGCTCCAGCACGGCCTTTGCAGGGTGCTATTCTGGATCAGGGCGGAGGGGTGAAGCCTGAGAACATTTCTGATGTCAGAAGCAATCAGCAGGTGCTAGAAGGTTCCGCACAGACACAACAAATCGTGATGAAACTACTAGAGATTTTGCGTCTCGTCACACGGGGAGGACTGCACTTCACAACCTCGCAGCCCGGTGGTGTTGGACACATTCTTGTACCGGAGCAAGATTGTATTTAAACATGGCAAGGTCCATTGGATCTCCACCGGTGTCAAGGCTGGTGACCTCTCTTACCTTAGGTGGGAAACCAGCACATCCGGCCTCTGATGCATCCCTCAGATATGCCAACTTGTTAGGTGATAACTGACATGCAATAAATCTGGTTTTTAACTCAGTTAATTACCAGTATTGCGTCCGTGAGTAATACGATAGCATTTAAGGTGTGGCAGATTTTCCATTACAGGGCCCTGGTTGCATGAATTCCCTGAGAAGTGTTTTCTGCTGGATGCAGCTTTGACAGAAGGCAGCCACGCTCCAGCCCCAGCTTTCTAACCCCAAACCACCCCTCCAAGCCGGAACAGCCTTCAGCAGGGGGGCAACACCCCGAACTGCCTCGATGCACGCACCGCCGGCACCGCTGGAGTTGACCTCGGACTAATTTCATACCTCTCCAAAGCCTTCCCTTTCTAACAACACTACGGCACTTGCATCAACAGGGTTGGCAACATCCGATGGATCGGAGGGTACTCTGCCTAAGAAAATAAGGAAGGAAATAATGCAACCCAGCCAAAAGACCAAAGAAAAATGAAGTTCGAGGAACAGCGCGCTGGGGTTCCCAGCTGGAAATGGCTCCGAAAGCACGGTTCAAGTCAACGCAGCAGCAAACTGGAGGGTTTGGTAAAGGGAAAAACAGAGCCCCAACAGCAGGAAATTCTCCAGGAGAGAGGACAAAGCAGCTTGTGCAAACACCCCTCTGATACAACAGCAAACTCAAAACAGAACCTCTGCAACCCAGACCTCACACAGCGCGGTGTATTCTCAACAGAGCAGAACCCATTGAAACAAACCTGGGTATCGTCTGAAGAGGCTGCTCTTCCAAAATACCCTTTTGCAGAGGCAAAAGGCAGGTTCAGTGGAACCTCCATCAAGACTCAGTACAGGGGAGGTTTTTTCTCAACAATAAAACTAGAGGTAAAAAGCCCAAAAAGGTCCATGAAGGATTTGCACGGGAGTACACGCTCAGCACAAGGAACAACAGGAAAGCCCCACAGCCCTTCTCCCGGATCTGGATGCCTGGGCTGAGCTCCCCGATCAAACACAAGGTCAAGGGGAAGGAAACGCCAGCAGAGCAGCCCTGGTCTTACACGAAGAGCAGCAGCAGCACCCTGGGACTCCAGGCGTGAACCAGGCAGGGTCAGAGCGAAGGTCTGTCCCTGCCCAGAAAGCTCAGCCACTCCCAACACAGCCCAGCCACATCTCAAAAACCCCGTTTTCAACCCATTTTGGAGTTGTTGGGAGCTCCACAGCACGGCCAGCAGCTCTTCGTGGAGCTGCAGCTCTTTACTCAGCGCATCTGAGCCCTTCTCCTCCGGGACAGCCCAGTGCAGCCGCTGCCACGCAGAATTAGTCTGGGGGGCCTGAAACCGTACCCCAACTCTCCTAACAAAGAGGACCCCAAAGCATTGCTACCCATGCATCCAGCCCCAACATCTTTCTTGCCACCCCTGCTTTCCAGCTGGGCAGCTTTGGGTCAGAAAAAGACAGAAGATGGAAGGAGAAAAGAATAAATAAATAAATAAGTAAATAAATCTCTGCAGATTCTCATCTTCCTTCCCTAGTCTCCTCAAGCCATTGTTTTGCAGTACAAGTATTTCAGCTCTCGCTGTACCAGGGAACAGGATTAGACAGGTCATTGCGGAATCAGATTACAGACTTTTACCTTTTTAACTTTTCTTCTCAGCACGTAGGCTGGCGAACTGACACCCGGCGAGGGAGCAAGCAAGGGACAGGCATGGGTGGAGGTGGCAGCCAAACGTCAGCCATGCAGAGAGATTTGCCAAGTCATTGGAAGTTCTCACGATTCCAGGACCTAAAAGAAAGAACGACATGGGTTAAAATACATGGCTGCAGAAGCAAAGGATTTTACCCAACCCATGCAGGCAACAAAGGGAGTGAAAATATCAAAAATTGCCCTGCTAGAAATTTGTCCTGAAGGATTTAATTTTCCTTACAATTCAGAATTGCATTTTCCCCTCTCAGCTCCAGGGTCGGGGCTGCCTGCACAGCTCCAGCAGAGCCAGGAACCCCTCAGTACCCTGCAGTTTGTGGCCAAATCGTGAGGAAGCAGAGAGTCCTCATATTTGGAAATGTCTGGGACCTTCCAGGGGTCTATTGTGGTCATAGACTCCAAATATTTGATGAGTCCTGGGGTTTCAGTGGTATACATTTCTTTTTAATGTGGTGTTCCCTCAACCAGGGAGTACATCTCTCAGCCTCTCTTTTAATTTCTTCACGTCTCAGCACCCTACGATGCTCGCACCGAGCCCAACACAACCAGGGCTGAGCAACGCATACAGGGAGATAATCCCCGGATTAATTAGGAGACATCAAGAAATGGAGAAGACGAAGAGCCATTATCCATTATCCAGAACGATTATCCATTCCAAAGGATAATCATTCTGGTAAAAGCAAGTGTTGAACTTGTTACGTCTGTTTATAAATTAGAGCTATTAATGCTCATTACGATCTTTCGTGATAGCACCAGACAGCCTGCGTTCACTTTCTCTATTGCAAACTGAAAACTATGCCACAAAAACCCACACCACCTGCACAGGAGCGTCATACAAATTAGTTAGTATTTGCTTGAAGCATCTTAAGTATCATTATTCGAAACACCTATTTAAACTCTATTTAAACCGGACCTTTTCACTGTAGTTAGCACTACTCCTGCTATATATTGACTCTTAATATGAACAGTATTCAACCTGGAGTGTAACAACATTTTTTTATTTCCCCCCCCCATGAGATACACAAGTTACTGACTTTATTATAATTAGCCTCAAAAACACAAAGAGCATAAAGAGATGAAATTACTTGCCCAGATTTATACAAGACAAGCATGGCAGTGAACAAGGCAAACTCCTTTTCCAAAAAAAGTAGACCAGAACCAATCTTCCTCTATTAACGCCTCAAATGACAGGGGAGGGAAAAAATTAATTACCAAACAAATTATTTAACCACTTTGGCTTTTTTTCTTGTTCACCAGTTACTTTTACCTTTATTAACCTGGTTACCCGCCAACTTGTTATTCCAAGTCACAGGACTCTACCACAGCACTTTGCACTGCCTGAAGTCACCGATGCTGTCGCAAAGAGGGCACGTGGGTCAGTAGCTGGACCTAGAAGACCATTCTCATCCTATACCCGTACCCTGGCGCAGGCAGGACAACTGGCTGATGAGCCCTGCGGAGCTGCTGGTGGTGGTGGAGCACCAAGAAGTCTCCAGCCAGTCATGGACTTAAAAGCAGGCAAGGATGTGGTAGGAAACACGACATCCATGAAACACCCAAGACTTACGAGTTCAAGCCACAAGAGCAATTCCAGAAGACGGCCAAGAACTGCCTCTAGCAAATCCCAAACAGCCAAGACGCAGAATTAAATAATCCCATTTCTCCGCTGCAGGGTGTTGCTCATGAGTAACATTTACAGCACCCTGGGTGTGCCCCGTCTCCCAGCACTATGTCCATCCTGCAGGGGCTACAAACTTGAGGGGAGACTCTGCGCACTCTCACGGGCTGCAGAAAGCAAAATCAGGGCGGATCTCCCCCAAGTGGCATCAACCTCCGATGTCCATCCAGGGTCTAATCCCCAGGGGCATGTTGCGTGATTTTATTTGTCTCAAAACTTCTGAAGAAGGCTCTGACGTATGATTTCAGCTCTGAGTCACCTCCATTTGACCAACTCAACTAGTCTTTCCCAGGGATAATGAAGACAAACTGAATCGAGTTGCACACCAAGAAAACAGAGCCACTAAGCTTATTGCCCCATTGAGGGAACCATGAACTAAAACCCACACTTCTTTAAGAGCATTCTTACAGTATGTACGATATACATATACTGAGTTTGCAATGGTTTCATCACATCCAAACAGGAGAAGCCTTAAGTATTAATTTCCAGACCTATACAGTCATTTTTACATCATGTGGTTACTTTATGAGTGTTTCCTACATGGCTTAGTCTCCACAAGTTAACCACAGGCTGCCTCCTTCCCACCCCTCCAGTGACACCCAGGAACAGGCAGAATCAAGAGCAACCAGCCCTTTCAACCAAAGACCAGGAGAGACTTCTGTCCTCCCAGATGAACCTCCGAGACAGAGGACATCAGCAAACCAACACCTGGAGCCATCTGCTGCTGAGGACACCCCAGGGCTGAGCCAGAGCCCTCCAACAGCCTCTACCTGCACCCAGGGCTGTGCTTCAGAGATTTTGGCGTATCCCAAAACAGCCCAGAACATCTTTGGTAATAAAGTTCCCGCGATAAAGACTAACGCAATCCTTTTCACAGGCTTCTGCTGGGTAATTACAAGCCTATCACTTCTGAGTTAATTACATACAGCTAAAGACGTTATTACGTGTAGATGGAAAAAAACATTGTACTGGAAACAAGTTCCTTCTGCCCTTAGCTGCCTGATCGCTAAATATTTCCAGAGAAGAGGAAAGGTGGGAAGTCTCCATTTAACCGGTGAGCGTGCTGTTGTGCAACACTTTTACTTTTGGAAAAGGGAGCTGGGATGAAACACATCTCACAGGCAAAGTACCACCAGGAAACCTCCGAGACCACCCTTTGCATTGATGCTCCTGACGTGATGTTCCAGGGCTTGGGAAAGCTGGCAGAGACCAGCCGAGGGCTCTTGGAAGTAAACCCATGTCCTCCAGTGAGCCAGCCCTGGGGAGCAGAACCGTGTCAGATGGGAGCATATTCTTCCCTAGAGCTTCACAAACTAGGCACTGGGGTGTCCCAAACGGTCACCTGAAGGCAGCCGGTGGCAAAAGCTGATTTTCTCTTAATGGTAACAAGGAAGGGTAATATGCACAAGGAACTATTAAGCAGTTACAAGCCTTGGCCACTATTAATCTTAATTTTCAACTGATAAGCAAAGTTAAAAGACATCATGGTATGAATCCTACGTGCAGCCCACCCCTTTCTTGTTTTGCGAGGGGGTAGGGGGCGGGCACCTCCTGCATCCCTGCGAAGTGATGAAGACAGAAAGTTTCCAAACAAGGCATTTAGTGGGTGCACCCAAGAAGCCCACACAAGGGCAGGAGGAACATCATTTCCCCCCCTCCACTCGCCGCTCTGGTGTTTTAAGCAGATGGTTTTGGACACAAAAACGCAAGAAGCAGAAGAAGCCCTGTCAAGCTGCAACGATTAATAAATGCCAAACAGATGCACACCATCCTCCGCGGGATGATGTATGCGACAGGCCAGGGCAAACCCCAGCGAATGCATTTCCGAGCTCGGCGCCCGAGGGCTGGAACAGGCAGCAACAGAGACAGGGGGGGAAAAGGAGGGGGAAAAAAAATAATAATAAAAAAAAATAATCACAATTATAAAAAGCAACTGTCGGAGAAAACACTGAAAACAAGCAGGCGAGAAAAGTGACAGTGTGGTTTTAAACAACGGAGGTGGTGAAAGTAGCTGGAGATGAGAAGGTGCTGTCTGGAGGCTGGGAAGGGCTGTGTGCCGCAACCAGCCCTGTTCCTGGAGAACAGAACCCGGCTAACGGTCCATCACACGGTCGCCACAGCCCTGCCGTGGCCACCGGGGGGTGATTTGGCCCCCAGGATGAACCCGCAGACTCCCTGGAAGATGGTTTTTCCATAGATGCCATGGCCAGTGGCAAAGGCTGGGAGCTCACACAGGAATTCCTCGGCTGGGATCAGCAGTAGGTCTTCCAGAAGGTCGCTAAGGACTCCAAAGGATGGAGAATTTACTCTCCCCCTCCTCACAAGCTGATCCAGCATTTGATTAAACTCCAAATAAAAAAAAAAAAAAGACCAAACCCACATGCTTTATTTTCCAGTGTGAAATTGGCTGGTGGCTGTTTCCAGCCCTGGGTGTCTCTGCCGTTCCTGGCGTTGGGAGTGTTCTTGTCTCAAACGCCTTCTTGGAAAGATGCATCACCTCATCTCTTACCACTCACCCCGCTCAGGTGCTTCTATCCTGAGTCAATCCTTAAAATATTTGCCATCAATATGTCAGGTATGTAAATTAGTGTTTAAGTTCTGATGCTTCGGACCCAATTAAAGACTTCATCTGCAGCTGCACAGCCGAGACAGCGCTGCCAAGGAGGAGCCGTTCCCTGCTGGCAGTTCGGTTGGTCCCTGCTAGAGGAAAAATCACCTTTTTTCAAATAATTCCTGCTCAAAGTCGTAGCTATTTCTATTCCCTAGACCTGCAGCCCTCGGGAAGTCTCACCTTTCTGCGTTTCAATCCAGCCCTGAAGGACGGCAACCTCTCTGAGGTCCATCCATCACTATCGCTGCAGCAGTGGCCAGGGCTGTCCCTCCAGCAGGTCACCTCTCCAGCCAGGGCAGAGCTCCTGCAGCAGCTCAGGTCCCTTTTTTGCCTTTCCCTACCCCCCCGCCGGCCAGGCAGGAGGAATGTGGCGCGGTCGGTCCTGTTTGCTCATGGAAACCTCTGGCTTTGCTATCAAACGCAGAACTGGAACCATTTTCAAGACGCTTGCTGACCCTCCACGCCCATTCTGCAGTGCAGGAGGCCAATAATTATTTACCCAGCAATATATTAAATAAAGAGACCAAAGGAAAAAAAAAAAAAAGGCTTTTAGGACAAGCAGAGCTACTTATCATTTCCTTCAATCTAGGGTTGGGTTTTTGAGAGTCATTCGCCTACAGGTGATTGACAGCGGTGTTTCATGATGAAATACTGTTTGCAAAAACATCTTGCCTAAAAATGGTTCCACCAGAGCTAATAAATTCCATCAGCTAATCCGACATTGCCACCCACAAAACATATTGCTCATGGATACAGATGTGCAAGACGCAGCATCAGTGCGGGGGGGGGAAGGGGAGGGAAGCCAATTTAACTGATATTCTCCAAAATTCTGTGTCTTTGCAATGGGGAAAACCAAACACCGATTTTGATGCAATCTTGAGAGTCTGGGATCTCGACATGAATTGCAAGACACAAGCAAGCACTTTTTGGCCCATTTTCTGGCTCAGGCACCATCGGACGCCCTGGCCACAAGCCCCCCCAGGTGCCCGGTGGCACTGGGTTCCCTCTCCCATGAGCTGGTGGCAGCGAGAAAATGCTGTGCACAAGACAAGACCGAGCACGTTGTTTCCTCTCTGCGACATGTTAGGACACTGAAAAACACTTCTCTGAGGACTGCCCTCCTTGAAACCACCCAGGACAAACGCACAGAAGGGTTTACTTACTCCTTTCCCAAGTGGAGAAGTAACATCAAACACATTTTGCAAGCTGTGCTGGCAGGAGGGAGGCGATATTCCCTGGAAACAGGGATACAGAGAAATAAAGTGACCAACCCAGCTGAAGACCAGAGGTAGCAAAAGTGAAAAATCAGGAGTCTCCGCATTCCAGTGCACTGCTAAAGCCTAGTGTGGCATCATACTTTTAAGACAGGAGCCTGAGAATGTTTCAAAACTCAGATTAGCTTCAGAAAGCAGCGCACAAGGCCATCCTTGAAGTTACTGACCCCACCGGCACACTCAGATTAAAGTTTAAGGAGGTTATTTGAGAACTCTCAACCAACAGGAGGTCAGTAAAATGCTCTCTCTAGCCCAAGTGAAGCAGCCCATAATCTCAGTCTTACTACGCCCAGCGTTCACTAGGTTTGAGGTCGTCCTCTTTGCTCTTTAAAAAGCCCCCTGCATGCTCAGAGAGCCTTCATCAAAAATGAGAATACAAGCAGAGGAATGAACACAACCCCTTCACCCCCATGTCCCCAGATGCTGTCAGCTCCTGGCAGAGGAGCATCCCACCAGGCAGGGGGGGTCACCCCTCCAGCTCCTGCTCTGCTTCCCTTGGGAGCCAAAGGAGAGACCGGGGAGCCCACATCCCACCCTGAAACCAAGGTCCAAGGCTGGTGGGGTGACTTATCCAGATAGATCAGCCTCTTCCTTCCTAGCTCACCAAATTACTTGTGACAAGTTTGGCCCGCGTTATGTTCAAGCAGCCTCCCGTGGAAGGCTCTCCAGATGTCGCTGCGTTAACCTCGGTGATACGCTCAGAAAACCCACGGGCCACCCCTTCTCGTTCTGAAGCCCTTGGAGTGTTTGCATCGGCCCGAGCCCTGCTTGCCCCATCTTGGGGTTAACCTCACACCTTCTGCACTCCAGCCCCGTGAGACTCTCAGGCATGGATCTGCAGCGGGGTTTGGAACAGACATAAAGCCCAAAAAAGGAGAGAAAAAAAAACAAAAACAAAAAAACCCCAAAAAACAGCGCCACACAAGGTAGAGATTTTCAAAAGCAGGAGAGGCAGGGAGGGTAATTAAACCAGCTCGGGTGTTCCCTGCACCTCGGGCTACTGTCGGGAAAACAGCCCACATGCGCACAAGCAGAAAAAGGCAACAGCCCATAATATGCACCCCGGCGCTTCTCGGAGGCTTTTACCTAAACGTTGCCAGGGCGATGTGTACATAAATCTGTCCTTGCTCTGAACCGCAATCACCAGCTTGACAGAGAACACCCAACTGGGATCCGTGGACAGGTACCTGTCGGGGGGGCAGAAGGGGGTTTTGTCGGGGCTGTACCCCGAGGGGTCCCAGGGCCGTGGGGAGCCCCCAGACCCCCCAGGGCTCTCATTCCCCAATCCCACGGGGGATGTCAAAAACCAAGGGAAGAAAGAGCCTGCGGGAGAGGGTGACACCACCCAGCTTTGCACAGACCCAAACCCATCCACGTTTGGGAGGAGGAGGAGGAGGAGACCGGCACTAGGAGTGCACGGGGATGTGCAAGGGCAGGGAAGAAATTTGGTTTTTTAAAAGGAAACTTTCTTAAAACGTGATTCACAAGATCAAACAACAAAGTATTTCAGGAGGGGAGGAATCTCCCCAAGAGCTCCCTCAAAGCATCACCATCAGGGATCCTAACTCTGGCAAGGTGGGACTCTGAGCCCTCTGCTAGAAGAGAAACTTGTGGGGTGGAATTACACCCACAAAGAACAAGCCCCCACCAGCTGCTAAAGGATCAACAGGCCCTTTCACATGAATGGGATAAATTTGGGGCAACGCTCAAAAGAGAGCCTTGAAGACCAAGCCAAGCATTGAAGATGCTCGAGTTGACAGCATTAACCCAGCCAAGGTACTCCAAGGACAAGAAGCCTAAAGCAACAGGCTTGGAAAGCCACCAAGGCAGAACCAGACCAGCACTATGCTTAATGCAAAAAACCTCCTGAACAGCTTTCTTGCGGGAAATTACATGTCCAGGACCCAGCTCCTGTAGCCCTTTATAGAAGAGCTATGGGTAGCCTCCTCTCAGCACCCTGCATTCCTAGAGGGAAATCTGTAAACATACAGAAAATCACCAAGGCCACTGGAAACTGCTCCTGGTTTTGTATGGACGTCCCAGGGGTTACGAACATTTGGGTCCTGCTGCTGGTTTAGCTGAATATGGGAGAGAAAGGGCCGTGCAGCCGGCGGGGACAGGGCAGGGAGCGAGTCCTCTGCATCCTGTGCAGCCCCCGAGGACAAGGCTCCGGCAGCACCCTGATGATCTCACAAGTCTTAGCTTCCCATCACAAAACCAGACCAAGACCCTCAAGGGATCCACATCACTTTGAGAAACCTCAAAAACACCAGAAGACATTGCTAGACCCAACACGGCCCGAGACATCGACTCGCAATGAACCTCTGAGCTGTGGCCCCACCACCCAACCACAGCAGATGCCTTTTAAAAACCATTTTTGACAACCTCTCCCCTGTTTTGCCGATGATACTGGCCGGAAGAAGCAGATCAAGAGACCCAGCAAGGGCAGCCTCACGGCTCCAGGATTTTCTTGCACTGGCAACTTAATTAGCAAAAAAAAAAAAAATAATCCTCCGGTATAATTTAGGAAGAAACATTATTTCCAAGTTAATGAGAAAAATATTTTAATTACGGTATTTAACAAGTTATGACTATGCCAAAATGTTCTCTTGGGAAGGCTGCACATATTTTCCCTGAACTTCAAGCACGGGAGAGCGGAAGAGGGAAGGGGAGAAAGCACAGGAGGAAAACCACAGAGAGGAAAGACAGGCAGCAAGGAAAGGCTTTTGTAAAAGCAACAGCAAACTTTTCAAGCCCCTGGTCAGCCATCAGCTGATGTGAAATGAAGAGAGACCAGGTAACAGCGGTTCCATGGCTCTCTACCAGTACTGGGTAAGGAATGATAATGCCTCGATCTTGATAACCTGCAGCCCCAGAGATCCAGGGATGCTCTGCCGACGGCTGCTGCCTGGCGTTGCCCGTCACCTTCCTCCTCCAGGTCCCTCCTGTGCAAAGAGAGGGTTTTGTCCAGGCTCTCGCCACACGGGCACGTGGGTGCCACGTTACCCGCTCAGCCCTTGGCAAAACCAAGGGGCAGGAAGCTTTTCCTTTGAAGGCAGCTGATGGGGTGATATTTGTTTTCTCTGCACGGCTCAACAGAAATATAAATTTCCTCATCAAAGCTGCAAGACAGCAGCAAGTGGGGGCTCCTGTCGACTTGAGTTTCTTTCCTGGTGAAGTTCCTCTAAAGCAGCCAGGTCCCTCTCCCTTCTGGGGACATTTTGGACTTGCTCAGTGACCGTAAGTTCCACTGCCACCGGACAAAACCATAAAAATAGCATCACTTTCAGGTATGTAGCTCGATACGCAAAATTGCCGTATCTGGCAGATGATTCATTGATCCACGTGATCCTGTGACAGGTTCTCAGGTCTTTATTATTCCTGAATCACATCTGCTCATAAATACCAGAGGGTTTTTCACACCTAGTATTATTACAGCGAACAGCCAAAGGAGGACTCATTTCATACTTAGAAAAATATTTCCTCCTCTTTTCGGCTTTTACGGGATTACAGGACGGGACCGGCAGCAGCGGCTCCCCGACAAACAAATCATTCCATCTGCTGGGACTTACGTTTTCAGCCGCTCTTGAAGTAATTAAAAGGTTAAATAATGGGAGAAAGAAAATGAGGACTAAAATAAAAGTAGAGTCATTGTTTACTTCCCCGTGTTGGTTTTTAGATGATATCAAGCTCCTAACCAGGAACTCAAACAGCAGGGACTCACTTTGATAAAACATATCCTTCCTCCCCACTGCAGGCAGTTGGGCAGTAGCTCCGGTGAGCCTGTGATCCCCGTTCCCCCAGAACAAGAGGGAATGGGATTTTCCAGTCACGCAGAGATGCCGAACACCCCCTTGGGCCGGCAGATCCCAGGACCTACCAACGGGGCTTGGAAAACTGCGGGCTGTTGGCTCGCTCACTGAGCCGAGACAATTCCCTTTTCTCCCCGTGAAGCCAAAACCACCAGAGCTTGAATTAAAGAGGAGCTGGGGGTCAGAACGAGGGGGGACAGACACGGGACTGCCTCCAGGGGGACATGGGGACCCCCGGGTTTTCAATGCGTTCGATCAGAATAGTTGCAGAAAACGCGACGGTCGACTTTTCAGCAAATAAAGTATTCCCTCAGCCCTTACTTAACGGTAAAGACCCAGTAACAGCCTATAAAAATTTCTACCTCCATCTCTTTGCAGGAAGCAATAGAGTGATTTCCCCACCGCCTGGGGAAATAACGACAGCGAGCCACGCTAGGAAACAAGAGTCCCACGGGCCACCTCGATCCCACACGGCAAGTTCATCCAGGAGCAGGGCCGTCTGCTCGCCCCGTCCTCACGCCAACCTCCTCGGGGACCTGAACCCCTGACCTCCCAACCGGGAGGACCCAACCTTGAGCAACGTGCCACACCGCAACCTGTCGGGATGATTAATGCCATCGACACGCAAGGGTTAGCGCTGGCCACACGCTAAGCCACCTGTGTCATCTGTCAGTCCTCGAGAAGACACTGTTAAACCACAGCTTCAGATTTCCTGAAACTGGAGATAATTGTTGGTTTTGGCCCGGCTCTGAAACGTGCCCAGTGCGCCAGGCTCAAAGGCTCCTTGGGAACGCGTGATTTAATAGGAGACAAAAAAAAAAAACAAACCACCCTGACTCCAGCAAAACTCCAGGCTGGAAGGAGGCTTCAAGAGACTTCAACAAGCCGCATTATTGCTTTTTAATATTCCTCCTAAACCACCTCTCCCTCGTGCTTCAAATGCCTACTGCCATTAGGCCAAAGCGCTCGTTAAGATCTAGGAGCTGCGGGAAAAGGCGAAGCCATTGCTGCTGGGAGCGAAGTCACGCGTGGCCCCGTGCGCAGCCCTGCCCGGCTTCCCCAGCTCTCACCCGTCCCAGTTTGGGAAACCAGTAGGCATATGCAGGGAAAAAACCTCGGGAAGGGGAGCTGGGCACAGCCACCACACCTCCCAGCACCCGTCTGGCAGAACCTCCCAAGCAGAATCCAGGTGCCCAAAGGACGGGGACTGAGTTACTCAAGTTTGGAGGTTTTTTTTTTCTTCCGAGTAGAGAGAGAAAAAGTTTTCACTGTTTTAAGAAACCCCAAGGCCTCCGGCAATTGTGTGCTCAGCTCCACACTGGACATAGGTGGCCATAAATAAATGAAATGCCTCATGCAGGTGGGTGCCACGAGCCGGGGTAACTCAAGAGAGCTCAAAGCTGCGACGTAAAACAGGTCTGAGAGCTGGCAGGAGCCGGGTCTGCTTCGGGCAGGGTGGGTTAAAGCACAGCTCTGGCCTCTTTTTTTTTATTTATTTTGTATTTACCAGGCTGGGCAGGCACGTTCCCTGGGAAACTGGACCCAGGCAGGCTGGGGGGAAGCAAGGGTGGCATTTCCCAGAAGAAAGCAGGTCATCCCATTGCATCCCCCAGAGCTTTCCCCATGGGACCGCGTCCGCTTCCACCCCTTCTGGGCAAAAGGGTGATGCTAAACCTCCCTCCTATTGCTGGCCACGCAGCTGGAGAGATGTTCCTCCTTTCGTTACGTGCTGCTTCCAAAGAAAATATTTAGATGGCACTTTTCCCCGGACAGGTTGCACGTACCCAGCAAGGTCTACATCTCCTCACCCCGGCACTTGGGCATGGAAGCAGTGTCTATGCCACCCCTACCCACGCTGTTGGCTCACCCAAGCCCCGGGAAGGTGGCCCAGGGACACCAGCACGTCCCTTTGGCCAGGGCCAGGCTCGGAGCTCGGTGCGAAAGCCCCGGAGCGGCGAAGGAGTTAAAGCAGCCTCATTGCTGAGGGATTTCTCCGTAATCTGTACACATGTCATGGGGATCAGGACTGTGGGTGGTAGTGCTAGTCTGTGGCAGTCGTTCAGGCCCATGGCCCAGCACCTGACTCGCTCGGAAAGCCCTCTTATCCAGGCAGTTTTCAAATTTAATTAAGAGGGACCTATGACGGGCTTAACGCCGCTGCTGTGCCAGCCCGAAAGCTCTCTCCGGGGTTTTTGCACAAAGGCAGGAGGGAGCGGTGACACGGCAGAGGGCTGGCTTGGCCGGCACGGGGAGGGTTTCACCCGAACCACAAAGCAACAGCGGGGAGGAAGGGGGGGAAGAAAAAAAAAAAAGAAAAAAGAAAAGAGGAAAAAAAAGTGAAGGTGATGCTGAGAGTAAGGGGTCAGATTCTTTTCTGCAGAGGTAATAGTGGAACCAGGAGGAAATGCAGGTTAATAAAAAACGGGCTCTGTTAGTTAAAGTTTGCCAGCAGAGAGGGCAGAGTATCAGCCCCGGGATGCAGCTGGAGCCCCCGCTTCCAGCCGGGTCTGAGGGGCAGCCAGCAGGGCGCTGCAGGGGAGAGAAGGGCAAAGCTGCCAGTGATGCCTGCTCCAGGGACAGAGAGACCTGGGAGAGGGGACGAGGGGCCGTGAGCAGCGCTCTTCCCATGGGAAAACTGCCGGTCATTGCCGTTCAGGTGCACCAGTCCTCAAGGACTGCGTCCATCCCTCCTCGCCCTGGAAATGCACCCGTCCTGGGTGCCAGCTGGGCAAGAGGCAACCACCAGGCACTAATCTTAATGCCTCCTTAGGACACTCTGTCCCAGGAAAGCGAGCTCCATTCAGGGCCGGGATCACCAGTTTGACAGCGTAACGGTGAGAACATCAGAGCTCTGGTCCAGAAGGAAGATCCCCAGCTAATACAAACAGGCTAAATAGAGACCCATTTCCTAAAATTAGTCCTAGGCCGAGATCCCAGGTGGAAGTTACGTCATTAACTGCTAATACAATTACCTGGATGACAGCAGCTATATGCCCTGACTTGAAATTTGAAGTCTTGGGTTTGAGGTCGGGGTTGAAGGAGGGTTTGGGTTCCCCCCTCCCTCCATTTTTGGCTACTTGGCAAACTCACCCAGAGCAGGAAATTAGGAAGAGAAACAGTCTCAGTGTCAATACTTCGCTGAGTCTATTTACCATGGGCTATTTGCACTAGATAATGGCTCAGAAGTGTCTCACCTCCTCCGCTCTTCAAGAGCCAAATGATGTCATGGAAGTGGCATCCAGAGCAGGAGCCAAAACGAACCAAGGTAACCTGGGCCCAGCAGGAAATCTCTGGGGAGCACCCACAGCCCCATCAAACACAGCCCCCCTTCTCCCCCCGGGGCTCCCCATCACCGGCACAAAGGGGGGGCACATCCCCTCACCCGCCCCGGGGCTGAAGTGCCACCATCGAGCGCCTGAGCAAGCCCGGAGCCCACAAACCCAGCCACGCACAGGTAACTTTGAAAGCAGAGGATGGAACTCACGAACCAGCCCAATTACGGTCATTAAACAGCAAGTTCACCAAATTTGCAAACCAGTCACGGCTGCGGCCGAGCTCTGTCTCCCCTTAATTCCTCTCAGCCAGTGACAGCCCCGGGAGCCATTGGTATCCAACAGCCTCTGGAAAAGCTAAAATTGCCAGATTCCTCCCGGCTGAGTCCCAGCCTTTTCTTCTGGCTGGGACTGTCAGACCCTGCCTGTGGGTACGGGCTGGAGAGGGGTGTGCTGTACGGCGGGGAGACCCCCACGATGTCTTTGGGAGGTTCCTCGCTCCCCATGAGTCCCCCCAAGAGCATCCTCAGAGCCCGGGGCAGCCAGCGGAGCCAGAACCTGACGGGGCAGCAGCCGGTTTTCAACCCCCACAGCCCCATCTCGTGTCTTAACCCACCCCCTCCAATTTCTGAGCTACACCCACTGATGTGAGCACTCGAAAGAGCACCACGACCCAGGAGCAGGGGGTGGCAGCGGGGCTCCGAGTCACATGCAGGTGACGAACTGCCCAGTGGCCACCTCCAAACCCCAACAGAGCATCTCGCCCGGGGCCGCTTTAGCTCAGTGAGGATTTATTCCAATGGGAGGCAGCCACAGAAGCAAAAAAAAACCCCACTCTCCTCGCTGCTGGGAGCAGCCGAGGGGATGAACCGAAGGTACCCGAGGACAGAGAGCAACGTGGGTCTGCCGGGGTGGCTTCCGCCAGGGCCGGTCCCACACCCACTGGGGTCACCAGCACGGGCTCCCCCCCAGCCCTCGGCATTCCAGCGCCCCGGGAGCCGCTTCCACGCAGCCAAGACACGGGCTCCGACACCGCGCTCCCAGCATCCAGCCCTGCCCGAGCTCCAAAAATCCATTAATTGGGACGAGCAGCAGGGAACCGGGACAGAACGTAACCGCCTGTCACCGAACCACCCCGGCTGCTGCCCACCCACCCACCTCCCGGCACAAGCCCCTGGGGGTGCCAGCCCCTCCTGACAGCCCCCCCGGCCCGAGCCGGCAGGGGGGCTCCGGAGCGACACCTCCAGCCCCATGGCCAGTGGCCACCCCCGGCGCGGGGAGGGAGAGGGCGGCAGGAATGCTAATACACCCCGCACATGTCCCGACACGTTTCCTCCGGGTGCTTTCGGGGCCAAGGAGCTGCTGCCCAGCTGGGGGAATTTGGATGAGGATCATGTTCTTGGGAAGAGCTCCCAAATCCCACCCCAACCCCGCCATGGGGCAGGGCAGTGGGCTGGGCACAGGCACCGAGCAGCCAAGGAGGGGGGCTCAGGACACTCCAGGGAGGGGACCCCCAGGAGGAAGAGGACCCCCACACACTCCCCCATCACCTGGATGGACCTGCAGACCCTGGCAGGGCAGGGGACCCACAGGAGCTGGGGACAAGTCACAAGCTGGCAGTCCCGCCAGCTCCTTTCAGCTCTGAAATGCGCACACAGGGACCGCGGGGACAGGCCTGCGTGATCTTTCCTTGGCAGAGCTCAAAAAGAAACATCTCGCCATTTTATCCCACTATTTAAAAAAAATAAAGGCCAAGAGGGAGGTGGGGATGGGGAAGGGGGG
>JAOXJK010000003.1:35296969-35308531 GCA_025774025.1 Xenus cinereus | reverse complement strand
CATCAACCCGTCTTTTGAACACCTCCAGGGATGGTGCCTCAACCACCTCCCTGGGCAGCCCATTCCAATCTCTGATAACCCTTTCGGTGAAAATTTTTTTTCTTGTACCTCATCCTGGAGCGCAAGCTGGTGCATTAAAGCAACCGGAGTGGTGGCTGGTCTAAATGCAGCCAGGGTCCCTGCCAGGGGTGGGCACAGGGGGTCCAAGCCTGAACCCTCCCCCCCCACCGGGTACCACGATGTCCAGCCGCAGCGGTGACACCAGCCTAGGGCAGGCGGGGGGGGGTGCCTCTTTGGGATGGTGACACTGCTCAAACATCCTTCAGAAGTCCTCCCAACCAGCTTTTCAAGTCGTGGTATGTGAAAGGGAAGTCAACGCGCCGCCAACTGCGGCAGAAGCAGCTCTTACTTAAATTAATCTTAATTAGGTATCTCCAGGCTTCCCCAGGCACTAGAGGACTCCACCAGCACATGGTAATTGTATCGCTCGGCAAGCTCCCTGCTCTCCGAAAGTCACGGAACAGCTTTAAGAAAAAAAGAATCTTGAGACCTGAACATATAGAAAAAGTTGTTTACATTCCTTTTCACTCGCTTTCTGGCTTTCGAAACCTCAGGGTTGTGTTTTCAAACTTGACTTTACAAAGAGAAGAGCTATAAAGTTACTTAATAAAAAAGAAAGTGAGATTTACAGCGCGCTCACCCAACACCAAGATTTCAAATTTTAAGAAAAAAAACCCCCAAATATCTCCAAGCCTTTAATAAGCATGAGCTTCCCGAAATTGCCATCACCACAGCACTCACTGCCCTGGCTCGGAGAGGTGCAGGGTACACGGGGGCAGGACACCCCCAAGCAGTGACCTCAGCTCAGAAGTGTCCCCAAACTTGTCTGAATTGCCAAGGTTTCTGTGAAAGCCAGGGTGGAAGATGCACCACATGATGCCAAGAACAAAATATTTTTCATTTAAAGTTTCACGAGCACCAGGGGACAGGGCACCTACAATAGCAGGGGCCTGACCCCATCACGCCCACCAAGACCTCATCCTAACTGCAAGGGAAGCATTTTTCCAGACACACACCCGTCCTGCCCAAAGCACTTCAGCCAGGAGAGCTCAGACCAGGCTGGTCCCTCCGGGCATCATACCCAAGCGTGGGGACAGTGATGCCCCCGTCCCCCCTCCAGCAGCGCTGGGGACCACCTCGGGGTCCGGCTGCATCTCACATCCCCTCTGGGCAGGCTCCTGCCGTCCCTTGGGGGTTAAACAAAAGCCCTTTGCTCCCTGTGCTCTCCTTCCTCCCCCCCCCTGAGGGACCCGTGAGCCACCAAGGAGCTCTTTGGTAGCCCGGTCACGGAGCAGCTTCCAGGGTGCTGGCCCAACACCCACCGTGTTTAATTTCCTCCTCTCATTCCTCCGCAGCGTCTATTGAGGCTCCCCGAAGGCGAGCCTTTGAGCCAGCTCAAGAGGTGACACAAGCTTCAGGAAGGAAAGACAAAAGGGAGCCCACGCAGTCGGCAACTTCACTTCAAGGGGCTGGGGGGGCTGCCGGAGCCCTTTGCGGGTACCAAATGGCTCAGGGGGGCTGGGAAAAACAGAGGAACCACTGGTGGAGCCCCCATCTGCAGTGGTAGGATGCTGGGGGAGGCGCTGGCCCCCTCCCAGGTGGCTCCTGGATGCACCAGACTCTGGGATCTCCAGGTTTCCATCTCCCAGCACCTGAGGGGCTGTCGCTCCGCTCGCTCAGGGCATCAATCTCACCAGGAGCAGAACGGGGAGAGCAAACCCGGCTACCCAGGCTCCAAAACACAACCCACCTCATCATACGCTGCTTCTCTCTCAGGAGGAGGACAAGGGATGGTCAACCTCTGCTTTCCCTGCAGCACAGAGTCTGTGCTTCATCGGCTGCACGGCTCCTTGAGAAACTGGGGAGAAAACCTGCCTCAGAGGCACCAAGGAAAGCCCCACAGACACAGCTCTGGGGTCACAGGACAGACAGAAACAGGCTGTCACTGAAAACAAGTAAGAGCTGGGGAGAGATGGGTGGTCTCGCAAACAGCAGAGGAACACAGAGGCCATCCAGCCTTCAGTGTGCTCCTCAGCATCCCTCATTGCATGGGCAGCTCCAGCCTGGGGCAAACCCCTTCAGAATCACATGGGGTTGGAAGGGACCTCTGGAGATCATCTCCTCCAACCCCCTGCCAGAGCAGGTCCAACCAGAGCAGGTCCCACAGGAACGTGGCCAGGTGGGCTTGGAATGTCTCCAGAGATGGAGACTCCACCACCTCCCTGTGCAGCCTCTTCCAGGGCTCTGCCACCCTCACAGCAAAGAAGTTCCTCTTCATGTTTAGGTGGAACTTCTTACATTCAAGTTTGTGCCCATATCCCCTTGTCCTGTCCCTGGGCACCACTGAAAAAAGACCAGCCCCGTCCTCCTGACACCCACCCTTTCAGTATTTATAAGCATTGATTAGAAGACACATCACCGTGTCTCAGGATCCATCCCAAGTCAGGCACCAGCCGAGAGCCAGGTCTGCCCTGGAAGAAGGTCCCAGCACAGACGGAGCTCCGGGGCCAGCCCAGTTCCTCGCTGGAGGCCACTGGGAGCCCACTCCGAGCACAGGGGCCTGGCTACGTGATGGGTTTCACAGGGCACCAGAGCAGGATTTTACTGTTTACACGCTCTTCTCCAGCCAAGTGTAGACAGAGTGGTTTTTTCCCCTCCCCTGAACTGAGGAAAGGTGAAGCAAGGACATCTGCAGCCAAGCGACATCCAGGCTTCCAGAGCTCTGGCAGCAGCCTTCGTTTCTGCAGCAATTCTAATTTGTAACCGCGCTCGTGGTAACCTTAGAGAAACGCAGAAATTGGACTCCTAATCCCTAAAAGAGTATCCAGAAATCATAATTCGGGAGTTTTCCTCCTTCTGAGCTTTCCACTCGAGGACTTTGTTTCTGGCTTAAGAAAGTTGGCTTTCGCAGACAGCCTCAAATAAGTATTAAATCCAACATTGACGTATGGCTCGTCATCCCAGCAGGATCCCAGAGGAAACTCCACCTCCTGGGCAGACCCTGGGGAGCGACTTCAGAGCTCCTGGGATTTAAAACCCGACTTGCCTCTTCCCTTCGCAGCGGCAGCAGGTCTATAAACCTCCTCCTGCTGGCCAGGGACACCAGAACTCGGGCAGCTCTCCTGCCCTAGGCTTGGGTGAGCATCTACCAACAGCCTCAAGCTTCAAGGGAAAAAAAAAAAAGTAAAAAAAAAAAAAAAAAATCACATGGCAGCTTATAATAAGGAAGGAAAAAAAATATATAAAAAGTGGGAAATATAAAAATATAAAAAGTGAAACCTGCTTTCGTGGCTCGACCTTTCCTTTGATCAAAGTTTCTGAAGGCACAGAGATGTCGGTATTTAATCAGGCCACAGTAAAAGCGTATCCAAAGGGCAGAGGTTGCTCCAGGCAGGTCCCTTTCAAGCACCGGCCGCAGGTGGTGGCTGTGCCCCATGGGGAGAGCTCTGCCACCGCAGCCAGATGTCACACGTGTTGTCACCCCACAGCCTGGTGACTTGTCCTGTCTGGGCATGAGCTGCCCACGTCCTTGGTCTACAGCGAGCAAACATTCGGTTATCTCCCCTTGGCAAACAACTGGGCCATTAAGCGACGGGACTCAGACAATATTTAATTACCCTGATCGTGGGAAGGGGGCGGCGAGGGGGAGGCAGAAACTGCGGGGGGAATTCCACAGCCGGAGATTAGAGGGAGCTGCGGAACAGCGCTGACAGGTTAACAGACAGGTAATATCCCAGCGGTGTTTGCTTAACCAGGCGAGCTCCCGGCAGCCCGCAGGAAGGACACAACGCCGTATCCCAAACGCCAGGAGGGGAGAGCACCAAAGGCAGCCCAGGAGAGCCGGACGGGAGCTGCACGGGGCCAGGACCCCGGCTCCAGGGAGGTGGGAGCCGACCGGGGGTGGAGCAGGGTCCATTTCTACCTCAACTTGATGGACCTTCAGCGCTGCATCCCCATCTCTGGGGCCAACCCACAAGACTTTCCTTGGAACTGCCGCCCTTTGGAGTGTTTGTTGATAGCTTAAAACCTCTCCCAGCAATTCCTCCATCCCCACCAATTCCTCCATCCCCAGCAATTCCTCCACCCCTGGCTCCTGGGGGAGAGCAGAATCACACGGGGTCGGAAGGGACCTCTGGAGATCATCTACTCCAACCCCTCTGCCAAAGCAGGTCCACCCAGAGCAGGTTGCACAGGAACGTGTCCAGGCGGGTTTTGAATGTCTCCAGAGAAGGAGACTCCTCCACCAGCCCCCTGCAGAGCAGATCATGGGGAGGACACAGAACCGAGCACTGGGGCTGCAGAGCCTCCCTGTTCTCCATGTGCCCCATCAGGCCCCCCACCAGCCCTCACGGGGTCCCTCAAGGAGCCTGGAAACCCTGGCTCAGCCGGGGAGGTCCACGGGCTGCTGAGCACCATCCAAGCCGCATTCGGCAGCCGGAGCTAACGAGTGATTAATAGAGGTTACAAGGCGGCATCAGACAGACAGGAATGTGTTATGAAGGGCAACGAGCACATCAGCGAAAGGTGTTAAAGAGCCCGACAGGTTGTTTATAACCCTCGGCGAACAACCGATTAACCATTAATCCTCTGTTAGCGCTGCTCTTTATGAGCGAGGACTCCCCACGGCCGGGGAACCTGCCAGCTCTGCAGAGAAGCAGAGACACTTGGGCAAGAAACCCTGAAGAACACAGAAACCCATTGGCCTCGTTGGGGTTGTCCTCTCCCAGCGCCCAGCGGGGCTCAACCACCATGTGCCATTTTGAGGACAGACCACAGGTAATCGGGGCAGTGGAAAAAAAAAGGCAAGGAACCCCAGTGGGCAGATGTTCATCATGTAGCTCCCGCTCGGGGCTGGAGAGGGACCATGTCCAAGAGAAGAACCAACCAACAGGGTCCTGCTCCAACGGGACTTCTCCAGGAAACCAGAGGCCCACACTCCTGGCCTTGAGCTTCCCAGCATCACCGCTCCATCAACAGCACATTTTGGGGTCACCTAGCTCCTTCCCAACTGCTGGTCCCATCCTGGCCTTGGGATGGCATGGAGACCTACGCAGCCTCTCTCCACCATCACAACAGGGATGTTCTCTGCAGGTCTCAACATGTTTTAAGAAGAATAATGAGTCACTTATTAGATGCATCACCAAAATAGCTCCTTCTGCCCTCATTATGAGCTCTGGGGAAGCAGCTGAGCTCTCCTCTGCCAATGGGGATGGGGCTGAGCGAGCTGCTGGGGGGGCTGCAGCTGGGGGACACATTGGGGGTTTCACATGGAGGGTGGGAAGCCACCCTCCAGACACTGCCCCCAGTTGTCTTGCAAACGCTCACCCTCCCAAAACCAGCCAAAGCCTCTTGGAACAAGTCTCAGGAGCTGGAGAAAGCAGCTTTTATGAGCATCCGGGTAAGTCCCGGCCAAGAAGGGGAGGTCAGCACGCAGCTCGCTCTACCTGTACTGACATCACGTCATCCCTCTTCCAAGTGCTGGAAGGGATGCCAAAAAAACATTGAAATGAAATACAGCTCTCGGGTAGACGACTTTTCCCGAGCGTTGGACCAGGAGATGCCCCGGCAGGAACACACAACGCGGCTGCTCAGCGCTGGCAGCACCGCTCCGTCACCCTCCTGCCTGCAGGACCCTCTCCTCCTGCCCCTTTGGCCTTTTAACTGTATAAATTGGAGTTAGTTGCCAGATAACCAGCCCCGTGGCTGCCAGCAACAGCTCTTTCCTCTCACCCCCTCCCGAAGAACTACAAAAGAAAAAGGTCAAACCCTCTCACCTCAGAAATGACAAGTTGGACCCTCCCTGTCCCCAAGGCAAAGCACTTCCCAGGACGGAAGGGAAGCCATCGCCACCCAGCAATGGGTGCCCAGGGTGCCTGGCTCCACGGCCACCTATTCCCAGAGCCCAGCTGGGAAAACAGCCCATGCTAAAAACCGAATTCAGGTTTATTTTATGATAAAGTTGCACAGGCAGCTCTGATGCCTTGGTTCAATGGGGCAGCCTGAACGCAAACCAGCTGTTAAAAAATAGTGCAAAACTGTCCTGAGAGTAAAAAGTTGCATTTTCACATGAAAAAGTGCAGGGGAAGACAAAAGCTGCACCCACAAAAAGCAAGTGCTCGGAAAGAACTGAGCAATGGCCACAGCCCAGCGAGAAGCGAGCGCCCTGCGCAGGAGAGGGAGGACTGGCCTGGTTTGAGGTAAAACAGAACCAACTTTCTGTTGGGTCATTTTACTTCTCAGCTAAGCCTCTCCTCACCCTGGGAAATCAAGGATGCTGCTCAAAGTCCCCCCCAAACGCAGAGAGAAGCAGAGCTGCTCCCTTTGGAGCAGGATGTGAAGGCAAGAGGAGCTGTATCTCCAGCGAGAGGCGCCTGCTCTCCACCCCACCATCTATTTCCCTGAACTTTGTTTTCAAAGATTTGCTTATCACCCCCGTCCCGTGGCATCTGCCCCCCTCCTGCCGAGCCTCTCCCACGCCATCCCAGCTCAGTCACGGGGCAAACATCAGGAAAGGGAAAAAAAAAAATAATAAGAAGAAGAAGATGAAAACTTCGCCAGGTGAAAGTCAAGGAGGAAGAAGTTGTGCTCTGAAAATGTCTTAAGGGGTTCACAATCCTGCTGAAGAGCCTGGGTGCCCTGGACCATCACAGACTTGAGCTCAGTATCCTGCTCCCGCCAGGAGTTTTCCACGTGGGCTCTCGAATAACTTAAGTGACTTGCGGGTCCCAGTCTTCTTAACCAGGAGGCTTTAGAAAATCCCGGCTCTAATCCTTCTGCGCTGTATTAGCCGCCCTTCCCTTCTGTAAAAAAAGGGGGATAACATCCTCCTGCCCCAGAGGAATCGTGCTGATGCTGGTTTCGAGCTGCTCAGATGCTGCAGCGATAAGAGCCTTGTAACGAGCTGAGCACGGAGCTCGGCGAGGAATTGCTCCCCAAAAAAAGCTTCAGCCGCGCCTTGCCTTTGGGGATCCCCTGCCCCAGCAGCTACAGTCTTCTTGGAAAGAGGGAAAACTGCATCCAGAGATACCCACACGTCTTGTTCAAGGCCAGGAACAGCAACCAGGGTCACTGCTCTGCCCTGGGGCCAGGCTGCGGGGAGCAAAGCCGTCGGCTCAGACCAAAGGCACGGTCTCCACGAGGCTCTGGGTTTCGCCACCGTTTCCCTACACGACTTTGGATAAGACACTTCATCTTTCAGAGCCTCAGTTTCCCCTCCTGAACAATGAAACGGAAGCAAACGCCGCTTCACCTGCCCGCTCGGAGGATTCGCCAGCCCCGGGCCGCCGGTGGTTTACAAAACGCTTGGAAACCATGGCAGGGAAAGCGTGAGAAAAGCCCAGGACATGCTGGTTGTTTTTACGATTAAGAAATTCAGGCTGAGTCACAGAGTCACGGCTGTGCGTTCCCAGAGGCAGGGAGCGCGCACCAGACACTCAACAAACTGGTTTCCAAAGAAGGGATTTCGGTGCTCGTCCCAGAAGGGACCGAACACGGCGTGTGGCTAACAGGGACCCCGCGTCCTGAGCCCCCCCCCAGCCCAGCATCAACCCGGCAGGACCAGTGGGAGATTTTTGGGGATATCACTTGCAGGGGAGGCGGGATGCTCAGGGGATGCACACCACATCCGTGCACATCACAGCTTCGCGCATCAGCATGTCCAGCCACGCACTCAAAATGAGTTTTTTTTTATCCCCCAGCTGCCTCCCACGGAAGAGGATGTAAAAGCTTGACTCGTCCCTGCAGAAAGAGCATTGCCCACGGGGGAACACACCATTATCCTTGCCCTTTAAATCACTCTTCTCCCTCCCTCCTGCTCACACCCACTCATTCAGCGATATTTATTATCGCTACCGATTTCCTAATCTCCAGCACATGATGCAAGAACAGAACTCAGAACAATGTTACACATTAAAGACCCAGCCACCGGGCAGAGATGTGGGAAAGCTCCGCTCTGCACAATAAAGTCACCGGGAGAAGCGGGATGGGGGCAGCAGCTCATCTCCCCCAGCAGGAGGCACAGCCCCAGGCTGGCTGCCCAGGGAAGGATCTCAGGGGTAAAAAAAGAAAAATAAATAAAAAAAATCCAAGTTTCTTATCCCCGTCTCCCCTGGGACTGTCTCAAATGAGTCACTGTCCCATGACAGTGAGTGGCTGTGCTGGACTCCCCCCAGGGACCTCCCAGGCCAGCTGGAGGTCCCTGTCCTTTCACAGAAGGGATTGTTTTACTGGTGACGGCGTGAAGAGGATGCTGGGGAGACAGAGGAGGTCTCCCCGCGTACGGGAGGGAGCAGCTCTGCAGCAAACCCCATCCCCAACGCCATCCCTGCACTGGGGGGCACTGGGGCAGTTGAACCCTCTGTTCTTTTATAGCATTCCCTGGGTTTGGTCCAAACACCAGCCCACCCTTTCCTCCAGGGCAAGGAGAACCCCCTGCAGCTGGTCCAGCCAAAGCTGCTTCCCGAGAGCGGAGAAAAAGCCTGAAAGCAGAGAAAAGGAACCTGCAGAAGAGCAGGTCCATAAAAGCCTTTAGAGCCGCGATTCAGTTCCTGCAAATGCAGAAAAGCCTCAACTGGAAAAGCAAGCGCCAAGAGCTCGGTGGCCAAAAAGACACCACCACAAGCCCCGGGAGAAGCCAAGTCCGGCAGATGAAGGAAAACAAAGCGGGAAGAAGAGGGAGGGAGGGGAAGGGGAGTGGGGCAGACAAGGAGGGCAAGGGATGGAAAAAGAGAGAGGGCAGGATCTGCGTGAAGCGGGAGCTGCAGCCTGTTCCTGAGGCTTCCCGCGTGTGTGCCAGGCACTCCCGAATACTAATCAGAACTGAAAAAATATCAAACAATTAGGAAGGAAAGTCTCTTGGCAGGGTTTCTCCTGGAGACGTCGGGCTGGTTTTGTTTATGAGCTAGAGGAAGTGGTAACCGCTCCTGTTTGTTCTTCGGAAGAAAAGAGAAAGCTCCAGTGTTTCAATTTCTCTGCTGAAAACCCTGGAGATTTTGCCTTAAACGGATCAGAATAGCTGATCTAGATTCACCCTCAGCCTTTTGTTACAAGCAAATATTTTAGTCATTTTCTCCCTCCCCTTCTGCGTGGGGAAAGAAAGGGGCAGTGGACACAAAGCAGGCATTTTTGTGCTCAGAAAAATATCAATGAAAAGAGCATTCCAGAGGAGAAGGGCGCAGCGCAGCTCCCGGGGCACGGGAGATGTCCTTGCGGAGCAGCTGGGCAGATGCTACCCCCGGGAAAGGCAGATAGAGCAACTCAAAACCTCCTTTGCATGCGAGGCAACGCAGGGGAAGCCTAGATAAAGTTTTTAAACAAGTGGGGTGTTTTGCCTGAGGACAGCAGCCGGGGCCGTGCCGAGCGGCGGGGTGGGCACGCACACTCACACCCATTTATTGGAAGGTGCGACCCGCACTTCATTCAATACAAAGTCCCTGTATAAACATTTTGTGTGGTTTTAACGCAAGTTGCATCAGGAGGGGCTCGAAGCAGCACCTTGGCAAGTCAAACCAGGTTTTTATTGTGGTTTATAACAGGCAGCAGAAGGCACAAGGTGTGCACGGGAGGACGGCAGTGCACCAGGGAGAAGCAGCAGGTCCCAGGACAGACCCATAGCTCAGCTCCCACAGCACCCCAGGGGGAAAGGGGGGGTGCAGGAGCCCCCCAGCAGCGTGAGAACAAAGCTCCTGAACCCCGTCCCCAGCTATCAGAGGCCTTTAAAGCATCTCTCCCCCCCTCAAAGGCAGCAGCCGGCTAGGGAAAGCCAGAGGACCTCCTTCAGCAAAGACAGAGCAAGAGGCAAACTGTGACACTTGTGGCAAAAAGAAAAAAAACCTAAAAAACCAAAAACAAAAAAAAAAAAATCAACTTCCCAAAAAGCTTCAGGCTTTTAGGTACAGCACCCAAATGCATTCACCATGGAAACCTGGCTCTGGGGCTGGTAGCGCTGGTGGAATTTGCAGTTGGCTGCAGCTACGGAGGAGGCAACCTGGACAGTGGAACCTTTCAACGTGAACGGTGCCGAGCAAGTAATCTGTAACTGCTCTGGAAGTGCTTTTCAAGGCAGCCAAACGCGCTGGTTTATCCAGCAATAACTCACCCCCTTCCAGACAGAGCGATGTGGAAGCAGAGCCAGAGAGCGCTCCCACCCCCTCTTTTCCTGGGGGGGGGAGTCGGAGAAGGGAGGGGAAGGCCGGTGAGGAAGGGAGAGGCAGAGCAGGGGGTCTCCAACGCCTTTTCTTTGGGGGAAGGCGGCACGAGGAGCCGTCCCGGCATGGGCCGCTCGGCTCCAGGAATGGGGGGGTAGGTGGGCTCCTCGGAGCTGCAGACAGGCGGGGACAGCAGATGCCTCCGTGTCGCACCCCGAAGGCGACCATCACCCAAACATCAGCCTCTCGCTCTCCCAGTGTCCTCCCACCCCGACTCCCAGGGCGATGCCCCAGAGACACCACGCAAGATGTCCTCAGGCCCAGCCCTGCCCTCGGCACCCGCGTTTCCAGGTCACGCTCACGGATCAGCAGCTTTTTAGACACAGCTTAACAGTTTTCCTAAGCGTCAAACACTTTTCGCTAAAACCAGACCCGTAGATACCATGTTTATAGCCCCAGATCCGCTCCCCCCCCAGCCTCATCCCTTATCGCCTTGACACCCTGGTCTCAGCACACTCGCTTTTGGGTATTACCTCCACGAGCATCCCGGGAGGTTAGGAACTGCTGGCAGCCCCAAAAGTTTGAAGAAACAGGGTACAGAGACACAGCCCTGGAGCGGCCTGTTTGGGTGCCCACCACCACAGATAAAGCCCTCAAAAGGGATTTAATTCAGGTCTCAAAGCACCAGCGAGTCCCCTCAGCAGCAGGTCGGCCACCTACCAAGCACATCCTGGGAGCCACCACGCTATGTCCTCTGCTCCAGCCAGCACAGGGGGTTCCAAATCCTGATTTACCTTCCCCTGCCCTCAAAAAAAGCCATTCTCCATCTGCAGCCACATCCAAAGGGAAACCGGACCCTGAGCTCTGCCGGCATCCCTGCAGGGGGGCAGCTATCAGCCCTGGGCAGGCTGGGCTGTCTGGGCAGCGTTTTGGGGAGCTGGAGGGACAGGGGACACCCTTTCCAGGCACTGCACCCAGTCTGGGCAGCATTTGGGGGAGACAGAGGGACAGAGGACACCCCCTGGACACAGCACCCAGTCTGAACATCATTTTGGGGGAGACAGAGGGACAGAGGACACCCCCTGGACACAGCACCCAGTCTGAACATCATTTTGGGGAGACAGAGGGACAGGGGACACCCCCTGGACACAGCACCCAGTCTGGGCATCATTTTGGGGGAGACAGGGGACAGTCCCCTGGACACAGCACCCAGTCTGAACATCATTTTGGGGGAGACAGGGGGACAGAGGACACCCCCTGGACACAGCATCCAGTCTGGGCATCATTTTGGGGGAGACAGAGGGACAGAGGACACCCCCTGGACACAGCACCCAGTCTGAACATCATTTTGGGGAGA
>JAOXJK010000003.1:35182826-35197791 GCA_025774025.1 Xenus cinereus | reverse complement strand
AGGGGTTCAAGGCCAGGCTGGATGGGGCTTTGAGCAACCTGGTCTGGTGGGAGGTGTCCCTGCCCAGGGCAAGGGGGGTTGTAACTCCATGATCTTTAAGGTCCAACTCTAACCATTCTATGATTCTATGATTTTCTACTGCAATGAGAATTCTGTAACTTGCTCACAGCTCCTGATCTGACGAAGTCTTTACGTTGCCTAAATCTCCAGCAGCGCAGAGCTCAAACACTACGACAGCTCATAATTAAACAAAATACACATCGCCGTCATAGTTATTAACAAACTATTAATTTTAATTCTGGGTAGCTAATACTCTCAATTAGCCACTTGGATTAAAATTGCTAACAATTAAATCATGCAAATAAGTTGGATCATTTTCATCACGCTAACACTTTTGTCTCTGCCCTTCAAATCCACGGAGCACACTTTGTCATTTGCTTACAGCGTATATCTGGGCGCTGTGTGGAAACATTGCAGTGGGAAACAAAAAGAGGGGAAAAAATAAAGGGAATAACGTGCACTTTTAGCTTTAGGTGAGCGCCCTCTTGTGATAGTTTAAAATAAAGAACTGAGAATAAAATAGAATAAAATAAAGAGATGATCTGCTCAGTATTTCTACAGCGACACCACACACACCTTAACAACCCTGGTGCCCCATGACTACAGAGCATGACAATTCAACTTGCCAAGCTCTTTTCTCTTCAAAAGGGCTAAGAAACTTATGTTAATTATAGCCTGAGCCCAACAATTCAAACAGGTGTGTAAGATTACTCTGTCAGAACACCTGAAAGATCCTAATTGGGCTAATTAAACCTACAGAAGCAAGATGGTCGTTATGTACTTTTCACAGGTCAATTAACTGCCTGAGCTTAAAGCTGTGAAACAGAAGAATCGGGTAAGACCTCATAGACAAGTTTGGCTGACCAGGTACAGGCTGGTTGAAACCAAACATTGGAACAAACATGCTGTGTACTTAATGCACCTCTTCAATTTTTGTACACTTGCCGCTGGCTATCTTAGGGAGGCAAAGGGCCACCTGCCATGGCTGCCAAGGACAGCGGAGGCAGCCAGGAGCTCCAGTGCCCCCAGAAGCCCCCATGCTCCAGGTAAGCTTCCATCTGGTAAGGCTTTACTGGTAAAGGCGCTATGCCTGTCCCAGATTTCCTGCTGGCATAACTGGGCTACTGTGTCCAGTTCTGGGGCCCCCCAGTTCAAGGACAGGGAACCACTGGAGAGAGTCCAGTGGAGGGCTACAGAGATGGTAAGGGAATGGAGCATCTCTCTGATAAGGAAAGGCTGAGAGACCTGGGACTGTTTAGCCTGGAGAAGACTGAGAGGGACTCTGATCAACACCTATAAATACTTAAAAGGTGGGTGTCAGGAGGATGGGGCTGGTCTTTTTTCAGTGGTGCCCACTGACAGGACAAGGGGTAATGGGAACAAACTTGAACATGGGAAGTTCCATCTAAACGTGAGGAGGAACTTCTTTCCTGTGAGGGTGGCAGAGCCCTGGAAGAGGCTGCCCAGAGAGGTGGTGGAGTCTCCTTCTCTGGAGACATTCAAACACGCCTGGACACGTTCCTGTGCAACCTGCTCTGGGTGGACCTGCTTTGGTGGGGGGTTGGAGGAGATGATCTCCAGAGGTCCCTTTCAACCCCATACCATTCTGTGATTCTCTATGGGGCTAAAGAGGGAAAAAAACAAAATTCATGCACATTAACAGCAAGATATGCAGTTCCACAAACACAAAGAAATGCAATTCCATAGGCTCAACTCCCTCCAAATTCAGCCTGGAGGAGAGCAGCAGACAAGGAGGGACATCCACTGCTGCCAGAGAGGGTCGAGCTGCTGGGCTGACCTCTGCAGAAGTTGGCTTTGCAGTAGGGTACCGCTTCTCCAGGGTGGACGGAGTTTGCGAGGGAAATGGCTCGTTCAAAACTGAACCCATTGGAGCATCAGACGAAACACCGTGTTCGCAGCCACCCGGTGTTATTTCAGTGGGACTCGTCCAGATGGCCCGACGAAACTCCAGGCTCACTTGGAGTTCCCACACCATTTTTAACCTCCAGAAAGCAGAGAGGGACGGCCAAAGCCAATACCCTCCAGCTATGCAGAGAGTCTGCAGGGAATGGGAGCAGACACCCCGTGGCAAGGACCAGGCTGCGAAAACCAGCCGAGACCGATGATGTGCCAGAACCTTTATCTACATCGGCCAAAAAATCCTGGCAGACACCGTTTCTGCCTTCCCCCCTCCCGGTGCTGGACATGCAGCAGGAATGTCTGCATCTCTAGATGCCCACGGGCTGCTCAAACCCACCCAGATGGGGCTCCAAATCAGCTGCAAAAGGCAGGGTTGGAGCAAGAACCGTCCAGCTGAGAGATGGGAACCCATCCCAGTATGACCCGGTGTAACCAGCTCCACCCAGAACACAGGGAGCGGGACCCCGAGTCCCCGTCCCCACGCAGGGCTGGGGACCAGCCCCCGGGAGCATCTTCAAGGAGGGATGTCCCAGCATCACCACTGGGAACACGGGTGTAGCTGGGGGATCGATGGCAGCAGAATAAACGAACATACGCTGAACCGCCAGAGCCGGTAACGAGAGACTTGGTGGGTAAGGTCATGTTAAACAACAATAAAGGTTAAAGATGAATAACTAAATCATCTATTCTCCCGTCATTTGCATAATACAGTCTGACCAGTGCTATTAATACTAATGACATATTTGCTGTCTGCTCTCTATTGCAGTTTAATCAGGGCGCTTTCACCTCCGCTCACCCAGCAGTGACAGGATGCACCGATGAGGTGCCCGTGTTTAAATCCCCCTGGGAAAAGGGAGACCCCCCCCCCAGATCCCACCCCCCCGGGAGACACCAGCAGCTCTGCGCCTCGTCTCGGGAGCGGTACCTGGAAAAGCAGGTAGAAAAACAAGCGTTTTCCAGCCAAACCTGGATCTAACATGATGCAGTGAGGAGGGAGAGGAACTCCAGCGTCAAGACCTGACTCAGATAAGGGAAAAAGAGACGGAGAATGGAAGGTCACGGGCTGCAGCGTGGTCTCCCTACATCCAGGAGAGCCCAGTCCAGCTGAAGCTGAAGGAGCTTTCACCTCTGGGAAACCAGTAGCGTCACTTTCTGGAAAACTCCAAGCCGAGGAGAAGCCAGGAGGGGAACGTGAAGGTGCAGAAGTAAAAGCCTCGAGCTTAAGCGTAGGGGAAGGGTTGGCCAACGCTGCACGGGGCTCTCCCAACCCGCTCCATCGCCCTCGCCTCGGACCCTGGGAACGCCAGGTTTTACGGAGCAGAAGGCTCAGCTTCCTCATGGCTCCGACCAGCGTTTTGCTAAATGAGCTATAAACACTGTGACAGCAGCTTTGAGGGCTTTATCAACACCAGATTTGTGGCTTCCCCCCAGCCCAAACCTCTCAACTGCAACCGGTCCGTGCAGGCAGGGCAGCGAGCCCAGGGCACGGCCGGAACCTGTGGGACCTGGCAAGTGACAATAACCCACCCGGGGGGGAAAAGAAACCACTTCTACGAGCAGGAGGGGGTATCACCCAGCATGTACCCTCTATTTCCATCACCACTTGCCTCAAGGTCCGCGGTCCTGATGAGAAGCATCCCCCCCGCACCCCCCCGGCTATTTTCTGGGCCACTGCTCTCGGCAGGGCAAATGCCCATCGACGTGGTGCCCAGGAAGCTGCTCACACCGAAAAGGAGGCAAACTCGAAGATACTTGAGATGTTTCTTGCCAGGTCAGGTCACCTCGCTGTTGGCAGGCACACACACGCAACGCCGGCAATTTGGAAAAAATATTGGTGACCTTCAGTAAAGCACACGATTTATTCCAACTGTGATTGCTCTGAGTCATTCCAGTCCGGTCCCTGCATGAGTCCCTTAATTGGAATGTGTCAGTGGGTTAAAAAAGCATTAGAAAGAGAAGAGGAAAGTCAACCCACGTTAATTAGTTCATGCCACTAATTAGCGCTAACTGAAATAACCACGGGGGCTGATTATTTTAAAAAAAAAAAAAAAAAAAAGAAAAAAGAAAAAAAAGCCTAATGCAATGAGAGATTTGGGCAGGAAGAGCCGTGGAGCTCAGAGGAAAACTATTCTGGGATGCGGGAGTCCCCACCGCGCTCGGCTCTGCTCGTGGAGCTGCAGCCGAGGGGTCGTCGGATTGTCACAGCCCCGGTGGGTAGAAGCGGAGGAGAAGAGACAGGTATCTCTGCAGGGAGCAGAGAAGAACCCCCGCTCCACGCAGACCCCGCTTTTGTTACCCAAAAAGCTGCAGCGATCCTGAATTAATCCACATGGAAACGTGCCCCTCTCCTGCCAGCATCCTGGGGTGGTGTGGCCATCACCGTGGCATCGATGGCATCGCCCTGGTCCTGGCAAAGGGACAGGGAGGATGCTGTTGGTGACTTTTAGACGAAGCGAGGATTTGGGATGGGATTGCATCCCGCTGCCCGGCAGATCTCTCGCATGAGTTGCTAACGGAACCGGATCCGATTTGAAAGAGCGATACCTTTAAGAAACAATCTGCTCTTCCCCGCCCGAGCAACGAAGGAGAACGAGTGAATAAAGAAAACGAGATGACAAAACCTGGTGGTCTGGCTTTGGGTACCAAACCTGGAGGCGCTGCTCTTCCCGTGCAACATCTTACTGGTCTTAACCCAGCAAACGCCCCGGCAGCCCTGGAGCAAGCTCTGCAGAGCCACGGGAAACAAAGACCATAACGTGTCAAATCATGGCAGAAAGCACCTCAACAGAAAAGAAAAATAGAATAAATTTCACTAGCTTATTAAAAAATAATAGAAGATGTTCCTAACCGGTGCCGGAGCCAACACGGAGACAACGAGACAGTAACGAGCCCTTGCTTTGATGGTGCCCGGAGGCTCCCATTTCACACTTATTAAAAGAGAGAAAGTGATAACAGATCAGTGACCGGAGAGGGATAAGAAGAGAGGGGTGGGAGCGAGGAGAGGAGGGGGAGACACTGCACATCCCCAGCCCGTATCAGCGGCCGCCCCGGCCCTGGGGACGGACCCAGCATGTCCCTGTGGCCCCCCCAGGACCCCGAGGAGCTCGTGGCAAGCTCTGAGCATCAGCCGCTCGCTCGGCTTCGCTGCTTCTGCACCTCTGGGGACGGAGACAAAGGCTGTGCGGCAGCAAAACAGCGAGTCCTCAGCTTTTCCGAGGCGGATAAACGGGATTTATGTTAAAAACATGAAATAGGACCGGGTGGGAAGGGAGCTCCCTTAGAAAGCACTTAGTTATCAGAGAGCCCCATTTGCACGTAAAACAACGGGCGGGTACTTTATTATTTGAAACACCACCTCAGGGGCTCGATGCTCCCAAGGGAACACCCGCCGGCTGTGGATCCCGGTGCCAGCGGCGCCCATTTGTATCCCACCCGGAGCTGAGGAAGGCGAGAGCGATGGCGAGGCACCCCACGCACCCCCATCCTCCCTCGGCTTCATCTCTTGGGAGCTGGGTGGGTGACGCTGCTCCCAAAGTCCCTGGAGATGGGGGTCGGGGACGGCACCAACACCGATGGGACACCGATGGTCCCATGGGACCTGCCCCACCACCCAGGGTGCAAAAGGCAGGTCCTCCTGCTCACCCCCACACTTCTCCAGAGCCCTCTCCTCATCTCAAACTACATTTTTAAAAATAATAATAATTAAAGAGCAGACACCGGGCTGGGGCTCTGTGCAAAGACCCCATGTCACCCCAGGGGGACCAGAAGCCAACAGTAATTAGAAGAGCACAAGAGTTGGGTGGGCGAGGACCTGCCTGGGAGAGGGTTCAAAGGCTGCAGCAAGTTGTGCTGCCAGAAGCCGAGGTGCCACCAGGAGCCATGATGCCATCAGGTGCCAGAATGCCACCAGGCGCCCCTCCAAAAAATGCTCAGCCAACTCTGTGTTCCCCCAGCACAGCACCCCCCCCAAAACAATGCATCCCACCACCTCTCCTAGGGGAAAAAAAAAATAATAATCGTGGTTTTGGTCAATATTGATGGGTTAAGGGAAGGGGCTGGCAGGCATCTTCATCTTCACGCATCTAAGAGGGCCTGAATCACAGCTCCTCTCAAAGCCAGGATCTTTGACAATCCCCCACTCGAAACACTAAAATAAACAACTCGAGTGCAACCTGAAATACTCCATGCGATAACGGCGGCTCTTCTCCACGCTGAAGTGGGTGCAGTCATATTTATGATTAATGGCACCCAATAAGCAGCTCTAGGACACAAGCAAATCTCCCTTATTTCTATTCCCGTGGTGCCTGTGTCCCAGCACAGCCCAGTCCAGCCGCTCGGGACCACACTGGGGTCCCACCAGCAGCACCCAAACCCCTTGATCAGGCAGACCGTGCCCCCATAAATTGGGAATAAACCCGGGGACACCCAGCACACCCCAGACCACTGCTCCGGCTGCCGGAGTAACAGCGAGTAACCCCAACCCCACATCAACAAAACCCCACATAATGAAGATGGAAAGCTGAATTTATTTTTAAGGGTCTCTGAGTGTTTCAGGTCCATCACAGTTTGCACTTTAATTTGGAGATCACTAACAATGGAGCAGCAGTAACGGGCAGAGCAGACAAAGGCACCTTAATGGCAATTCTTTTGGGGCTTGATAACGAAGCCAGGTCAGCGCTGACTATCATGTTGCAAAATTAATTTCTTCCATTTTTCACCTCTTAAATTCAACTGCCTGAAGTTTCATAAAACCTAAACCATGGCTCACGCCACCAGAGGCCGTGATCGGAACCATCCTCCAAAGCTTCAACGTGCTGCCAAACACAGCGGGAGGAGAAGATGAGCCCCAGAGAAGGGGAAGGGACAAGATTAGCCCCCGGGAAGCATCACACAAGGACATCAGCGGTTCTTGGGGTCTTCAAATCCAACCCAAGCCCTTATCCCAACCACCAGGTCCTCGTTCCCCTGTGATGCCCGTGGCAGAAGCAACTGCAGAGCAGAGAGCGGCGGGTCAGGATCACTCCCCCCACCAGCAAGGGAGCTGGAAGGGAATCACTCCTTGACGACACCTATGGAAATCCGGTGGCACTGGCTGGGATTGGGATAACCTGCTGGAGGGGGATAACCCTGAGCAGAGGCACGGAGGAGCCAAACAATGAGTCCAGCCATCATTTAACATGAGCATCCTCATGAAACCCAACTTCCCAAGGAGGAACAGACCCCAGGGACCTGATCCTGCTACACACCGAGCACCAGCACCGAGACCACCATCATTTTTGCGGAGCCGTGGCAGCAAGCGCTGGTGGGGGGAGACCAGGGAGCTCCCCGCTTCCCACACCGAGCATCTTCCATCTGGCTCCTCCAGCCCCACGTCCTCCCCCAGCCCAGCAGGCAGGAGGCTGGTAGCTATGGCAGCGCTGCCGCGGGAATGGGGAAGGAAAGGTTCATCCACAGACACACAGAAAAAAAAAAAAATTTAAAAAAAAAATAAAAAAAAAATCAGCTTTTTCACAGCAGATCCGCTCCGGCAGCATCTCATGAGCACATCACAACAGGCTGGGAGGCCTTTCTCGTCCCGACGGCATGGCCGGCAGCAAGACCAGAACCTTCTCCTAATAACTGCCAACAGGGAAGCTTAAGTGAATATTAAGGAAGGCTGGTATCAGTTTATCTGTAACTAATGTCATATTATCGCAAGTACATTTTATTCACTGCTAATTATCAGCCACTTTGATAAGTCATAATTCTTGAAAATTGCAAACAGTGGCTCTAATCACCGGCCTCCGCTGATGAGCTGTGAGGGCAGGAGGAATAAATCCCCTGCCTTCGGTGTCACCCGGAGCATGGGGACAGCTGGGGGGTCCCGTGGGGTGACCCCAGAGCAGCAGCGGGGAGCTGCCTCGTCCGACAGCCACCACGGGGAGACCCTCGGCAGCGCCAAAACCCACACCTCTCATGATCTGACAACGCCGAGCACACCCAGAAACGCCAAATCTGGCAATCCTAGGGAGGGGAGGGAGGCAAATTTATTCAAAAAGTCACCCCAAACCCTCAAATAAACCAAATCTGTCCTCCGATGGGAACGAGAGCAACACATCCCGCATCACGCCCTCCCGAGGGGAGGATGCTGGTACCCGCTCCCAGCCGGGACGTGGCACGGCCAGACCCCCAGGAGCATCCCTGCGGGGAGCAGGGACACCAGGCACCAGCAAACCCATCTTTTAGGCCAAAGGAACGTTCATATTAAGAACAAATATACAGATTTTTTTTTCTCATTGGCACATTTGGGGCTTTGGGCTTTCCAGGAGGGAGGAAAAACACAGCAGGAATGTTGCTGGCACGGGGTCTGGGAAGGGGGAGGAAAGGCACACGCAATTCCCAGGCTCCCCGGGAAACCCAGGAGGTTTGTTACAAAACGTGATGTTTTGCAAGAGTGATGTTCTACATGGCAGCAAAAGGAGGTCGTTTTTGTAACCTTTGCCATTACAAAAACAAAAGCACAGGAGTATTTTTGCTCCTTTTGCCACGCAACTTCACAAAAAAAGCAAACAACAAAACCACCCCACCAAACAACTTGTTAAACAAACAAAACCCACCTCTGCAACAGCAGGAGACAGCTTTCCTGCCACCAACCTCCTTGTCCACCAGGAAACCTGGAGAAACCTCCAAACACAACCAATAAATGTCTTTTTTCTAAGGATCGGTTGCTCCAGGCAGAGTTTTTGAGCTCGCGAGCGCTGCCCACCAGACCCAGTTGGGATGTATGTACCCTTCCAGTTGTTTGCTGGGAGGAAACGTGCCTTTTGCAGCCAGATCCTATGGGATATTTTCCTGAGGGGTATTATTTCTTTTCCCGAGGGCTGCCCCACACGTCACTGCCCCCCGACGCCCGCGGCTGGCTCAGCAGGACACGGCAGAGAGGTTTGTGGCATCGAGTCAGCGCTACAATATGAGATTTTAATTGTTAGCAATAAACCTTTAAGCCTCAGAAGGGATTAACAAGAGCTTTTTCTCCACATGCTTATTAAAGCCTAATGGAGACCAGCTTCGCCTCTTTTCTCCCTCCCTGCCCCCTTCCCACCTTGTGTATTTGTAGCGTGGCAACATGTATTTTTACAGTCCTCTATTATGCGAGGCTTTTTGCAAGGCTAAGAGAAAAAGCAAACAAAACTTCAATTAACAGCTCATTTTTACACAATATTCTCCTCGGTAATGATTTGCCGTCGGCCCAGATTGAATTAATGTGAAGGGGAGGTGGTGGGGAACCAAAGCGGGCGCTGCTGCCGCCGGGTGGGCAGTGGGGAGCCCCGGGAGGGGAGCGCGGGGATGCAGGAGCTGAGCCAGCCATCCATCACCCCGCTAACGAAGCGCCACGCCATGCCAGCGCTGCCTAATTACATTACGTGGAAACACAACTTCCTTCGGAGCCGCAATTAGCCGTGGGGACGTGCGCCGGTGCCCGGCAGACCTGGGAGGGGGGAGAAGCTGGGGAGCAGCCCCCGCTCCCCGCATTCCCCCACCCCCGGGGACCCAGCCAGCAGCAACCTCGTCCCCCAAGCTGTGGTTTCAGCCCCTCTCCACGTCCTGCACATCCCCTAATTACCAAAATAGCACCGAAGCCCAGGAGAGACACCAAAGGAGCCTCCAACACCTTCCTGAAGCACAGCGTAATAAATCCACCTTCCCCTCAGCCAGCGCAATTAATTTGTTAATTCATTACAGAAGAGAGGGGTAATAAGCGACAAGGCGCTTCCTGATTACCACCATCCAGAAACGAACCAGTTTCCCTTCCCCTGGAAGCTCAGGACTGTCCCACCATTGAATTTTGACCCAGGGAATGGGCTGGTTCCCCCCCAAACCGCCCCACGGGCAGGGCTGGTCCTGGGCTTTCCCAGGTAACACGTTTGGGTGCTGGACTCCAACCAAAGCCAACCAAAAACCCAGAAATCGAGCTCTGAAATTGGCCATCAGAGCATTTATCCATTTACAATATGTACCTCACCTATAAAGTCTTGACAGGCCTTAAAAAAACCACGTATGAAACGTAAACCAACAGCGAGACGCCTTCCCAAGCCTGAAATAGCCCGAACCTCCACGAGGAGACTCATCCAGTCAGTTTTTCACTTCGCATTAGCTCCGAAGCCCACGGCCACCAGATTAGAGTCACATCCCTGCCACCACCTCCTCGATAATTAGAGCCTGATGGGGGAAGACAGAAAAACGCACCGCGAAGGTTTTCACACCCAGAATGTGTCCCCGACGAGGACACGTCACCCCACGTGCCCGGAGCGCCGCGGGGGTGCGAGAGCAGAGACACCCACGGGCTCCAAACTCTGGCAGAGGAGCCCAAAAAGGAATAAATAAGCTGGTTTTTTCTCCCCAATTCCCCTCTCCAGCAGGTCGGCAGCGTATCAATAAGGCACCATTTTCTGTTGGATTAAGAGCAAATGCCTGTTTGACAGCACTCACCGGCAGCCACGGCGAGGCAAGACTTACCCTTCGGGCACGGAGGGGACTGTCCTCCCTCGGGGGACACGCAACCCCCCAAGAAGCACAAAAATGACTCTTTCCAGCTCGCCTTCCAAGGCGGAGAGCACGTCAAATCAGTCAGGGTGAGTCAGAGTTTACCCTGAGAGCGAGCTGGCGCGGTGCAGAACTTCCAGATCTGTGTAGATATATATATATTTTTTTTTTCCCCGTGATCTCCTTCACCAATTGCAACCCCACTCGCTGCCGCTCTGTCACGTTAATGGCAGGTTTCCTTTTCACAGCAGAGGCATTAATTTGGGGTTATGCCGTGAGCAAATTCAAGATTTTAAGATCAAGGAACAGGCGAGGAAGCATCCCTGGCGCTCGGCGTGCCCACGGGATCCGCCTCGGATGCTCAGAGTAAGAGCGGGGATGCTGCAGGGGCCAGATTCCCAAATCCTACCCCCGAGCCCGCAGGCTGCAGCGAGGAAAGGAACTTGGAGCATCACCCAGTGGCTTTTAGAGCCCAGGAGGTTCCCACCACCAGAGCCCACGGGGTGGTCCAAGCACCCACGTCCCCCCCGCTCCGTGTGGCTGCCAGCAGCACCCACTCCCTGCTCTCCCACAGCAGCTTACTGCCTGCTTCCTGCTTATTCCAGGACTGAAACTTAAGATAAAAATGCTCAAATTCGAGCAGCAAAAAGGTCGGACACTGTCCAGGATCCGGCAGAACCCCCCGATAGCGACGCATCCCTCCCTCCCCACGGTGCCAGCCAGACTCCCGGCAGGTACGGGGCAGAGCCGGTACCCCGACAGGCTTTTTCCTTTTGGAAAATTCATTCTCCTGTACAACTCTGAGCCAGGCCCCAAAGAGCGATCGAAATTAAATCAGCAAAGGCTGAAGCACAGAGGAGAAAAGCCCCGTGTTACATTACCAGCCTTATCAGCGGGTAATTCCTGCTGGAGGCAGCCAGCGGGGAAAGAGGTGCTTTGTCACGGCCACCGGTACCCGCCGGGAGAGGTAACGGGGAAGAAACACGTACCCAGCGCAGGAGCTCGCTGAAGGAAGAATTAAACCAGGTTTTTCTCAATCCCTGCTTGTTTACAGAGGGATTTTTTTTCCACCTCCTGGCTCCTCGGGCAACCCTGCTGCCAGCCCACAGAGCCAGGGTGGCAAACTGCTCCAGGTTCCAGCTGCCATCGGCACATTAGTGATTGGCCCCATAAACCTAACGAGGGCAGGAGGGGATCAAACCCTGACTTGTTTTCAAAGCATCCCTGCTCTTTAGCTCGAGCGTTGGGGCTTCAAACATAATGTGTTTTTGAAATGCTTAATACATAACAAGAGAGAGAATTATAATTAAGAGCAGCTGACAAATTGCACTCTGGAAGTAAATAACCCTTTAACGCCATTAATAAAACAAAATGCTTTTCTAAAAATTAGTATAATTACAACCTTGTCCTTTTCTTTTTTGCAAATGATTTCACTCTATCCAGCAACAACTGGATTTCAATTGCTAAAACCACTGCAGATGGGCAGGGAAGGGGTGGGAGGCGGGCAGGTTTTCCAGGTTGTATGGGCAAACACATCTTAAATAAACTTTTAGGGGTTTCTGGGTGCCGGCCTCGAGAAGTGGGACTCTCACAAGAGACTTTCAGAGAATCCCAGGACAGGACATGGGGGGAGCCGGTCCCAGGCATCGCTCCCACACGGCTCCATCACCTTCCAGAGCTGGCCTCGGGGAAGAGTCGGGTTGGGCTTGTTTGAGAAGTTAATAAAAATCATGCCCAGATACTCATACTTATTTAGAGCTGGAAGGGGAAGGACCTTTCCCAGGAGAAGCCTTTGCTACGTTGCCTGATGAGGCTCCCAAGAAAGCTTTTCCCTGTCCTCGGTCATCGCAGCCGGATCCATCCTTCCTCCCAGAGCCAGTGGAAAAAGGCCAGAATGCCACAAAACAAAACAAACAGAAGGGCTGCTATTTATTTTCCCCCAAGCAAAGGACATCAGAGCAAAGCAGGAATGCATGAGTCAAGCTGGTGGCTCACGCGAGCCCATGTCAACCGAGCCCTCGGGTCCATCCTCATCCCCCCCAGCGAGGCAAAGGCAGAGCTGCCGGGAGCGCTCAACACAGGCTGCACGTGGAAAAAAAAAAAGGGGTAAAGTCCCTTTGCACACCCCAGACCATCAAAACCACCTCACTGGAAACCCTTTATTTGCTCGTTTTCCCCAAGATTTTGTGGCCCAAGATGTGCAGCCGCCGGGCTGAGCTGGGCGAGATGCCACCCACGCCACCGCGTCCTCAGGCTGCTCTGGACAGTGTTTCCGTCCCACGCTCAAAAATTTAATAAACCAGAAAATACCCATGCCCCACACACAGGCACAGCCTTTGGTTGATGCTCAAATGGAGGGGGAAAAAAAAAAAAAAAAAGAAGCCTCTACCTACCACGGCAATGAGGATGTGCAGCTAATTAACTTTCTAGGAGTCACAGATGAACAGGAAAAAGCACATTAAGGACGGGAACTTGTGATGGGCACGTCTCGGAGGAATTGGCAAATTGCATACGAGAAACCTTTATTCCGATTATAAATTAACACCAGCGACAAGACCCAGCGCGTTTTTAACGCCGCGTGAAATAATTAACCCGTCAAATCCGGCTCCATGCAAATCAGAAGGGCATTAGAAGCTTCCCATCTTCGCTGGGTGGAAGCACGGACGCTGCTGGCACCAAACCGGGAAGATCCACAGCATCCTCCAACTGCCCCCACGGCACTAACGATGCCTCGTTACCCCTCCCACGCCAGGTATGTGCTGGGAATCCCCACCGAGTGACACCCCCCACCGAAAAAAAGATGCTTCCCGGGGTCTCATCCAGCTGCGATTTATCCCCGAGAAATAAACTGTGAATTGAAATAAGGTGCGTTGTGCCTGGAGTGGGCGCCAGGGTCCCTCCTCCCGCTTCGCCCCCCACTCACGCTTCTCAGCTTTTCCCCGGAACGTGACTGGAACGGGCTGAGAAAGCAAAATAGACAACCCCGGAGGCACATCCCGAGCCACACGACAGACACCCTCGTCAGCAACCGGGGGAGCATCCCTCGGAGAGCTCTGTTTATCCAGTTCCCAAACCCTTCCCGAGGGGGCTCGCCAAAAATAGCCTCAAATTCACTCTGCGGAATGGCCACTCCCAGAGTGGGTTCCAAAAAAAGCTCGCGAGCCTCGGTTTGCAAAAAATAGCCCAAGGGGGCAGGAGCAGGAGGCGGTGATGTCTGGAGGGTTAACGGGATCCAGCCTCCTGCCACGAGCATCCCGCACCCACGTAGAGACCCTCACCCTGCTCACGAAAATCAGGATGTAGCTACAAACTACAGCCCAAAATAATTCAAAATTAATATTAAATGCAAGACCCGGAGCCCAGGCAGGGGTTTCGGCCACGGGGGTCCTTCCTGCAGCACGAGGGGCCAGCACTGGCACCCGCAGATCACCCACCCACCCAGGCGAAAGGCTTTTAAAAGGCACTTTGGTTACTATTTGTTTTAAAATCCAAGGAATGATCCAACCTGTCACATGCAGCTTTATTGATTTACTCTGTGCTCTGAAAAAAAAAAAAAAAGGCAAAAAAAAAAAGCAACCAACAACCCCTGTATCTAGCTGACAAGAACAACAACAAAAAAAAATAAATAAAAAATCCAATGGAGATGGTATTTCCAGGACAGAATTACAGCCCTGGCTCCCTGTCCCCATCCTCTCCTACACCAGAAGTATTGGCAGGCTCTTGGTTACAACCGAGTAATGGCCCATCAGCTCCCTCCCCGGGTTATAGATTAACTCCTGGTTCTCCTGCCACATCTGCCCTCCTCTCCCTCCCCCAGAGCCACCCCCAAAGCCCACCAGTTCTTCCATGGGGGACCCCGGGGCACCCAGATGCCGCAGCACCCATGGGGGTCCCGCAGCACCCATGGGGGTCCCGCAGCAAGCTCAGCCCCGCACCCAGCGCGGTGGGAGCGACAGAGCTGTTTTCAGGCAGATGTTGGAGGAAAACGAAGCCTGGAGGTAGAGGAGATGAAGCTGATTAAGCCTCATTATCCTATTAAGCGCGATGATGGCAGAGCCCAGAGGACGTCACACAGGAAAGAACAAGGTGGTTAGCAGAAGCGCACAGGGAGGTGGGCAGGCAGGTACCGCCGGGCTGGTGGGCATCTCCCAATTTGCCACCTTCCCAGTCCCACCAGTATCCCACCTGCGAGTTCCTACTCTCTCGGAGGAGCATTTCGGGGCAGCGATCTAGAAAAAGGCAGGAGCGAGGGAGCTCCTGGAAGCCACAGGGCTAAGTGTGGATGCAGCATCCCACCCAAATCCCACCCGTGTGGGGACTCCCCCAGCCTGGGCACCACCAGGAGAGGCCCTGGGGACCCAGCAGCTCAAAGACAACACAGAATCCCATGGGGTTGGAAGGGACCTCTGGAGATCATCCAGTCCAACCCCCTGCCAGAGCAGGTCCACCCAGAGCAGGTCCC
>JAOXJK010000003.1:35145478-35159050 GCA_025774025.1 Xenus cinereus | reverse complement strand
AGCCCCCCAAAACGAGCTCAAGCGCCGGGCTCGACTCCTGCTCCCCATCCCAGCTTTCCCAGACACCGGTTCCAGTACGGCGGGGGCACTGGGGACGCTGGGGTGGGGGGGGGGAGATTGGTTTCTGGGGGGAAAACAGAGCGTTGTCAGCATTTATTTGCTTTTAAACCTTTACTGCTCCTCCGAGGGACGCCTGTCCGTGCTGGGAGGCACGGTGAGGGCAGCTGCCTGTCCCCTCTCCTGTCCCCTCTCCTGTCCCCTCGCTGCCTGTCCCCTCGCTGCCTGTCCCCTCTCCTGTCCCCTCTCCTGTCCCCTCTCCTGTCCCCTCGCTGCCCCCCGAGCGCATCCCCACACCGGCTCCGTTAAGTAAAAGCCTGCCCTGCTGCTGACGCTGCAGGAATTAAAACAGGAGCGAGGTGTCACACCGCGGTGACACAGGGGGTGGCCGGGGGCCAGGCCTGGTGCAGCCGGAGCCCTCCCTTGGCAAAAGGCTTCGGTGTCACCGCTGCAGGGACGCCTCAGCCGGGGCTTGGGATATTTCATGTTATATCCCGCTGGAGAGGTTATTTGTGTGGGAGTGGGGAGGGCGGGGGGGTGCATTGAGCCCCCTCCCCATCGCGGGAGTCGATGCATCACCCCCCAGCATCACCCAGACCAGCTGGTGTCACCTCAGTCCTGTCCCTACAAGCCCTGCCACCAACGCCCCCAGCGATGGCAGCGGGGGGGGGGGGGGACATTGGGAGGTGATGCCTCTACCCGGCCACACACCCATGGATGGGAATCTCCAGCGGGAACATCTCCTCTCCCGGCTGCTTTAACGGGGAAAATACTAAAAAAGCCCATCTTTCTGTGCCCAGCTCAGCTTTGTCCCAGCAAACACCCCCTGACTCCCCCAGAGCGACATTTCTGGCGGCTCAAGGGGGCTGTGATGTGAAATAACCTGACCCCCCCCCTTTGCACTCTCTCGGGATGGGGATAACGGGGCCGCAAGTGGGGAGCGAGGGGCGTAGGGGGGCTGCCACCCACGTCCCCAAGGCCACCAAGGTGGGATGCTGCAGGGCTGAGGGGGGGGGGACGGTGCCAGGGCCCCGGGGAAAGGGCAGGAGAGCGAATCGTGCCGCCGGGGGGGCAGCCGCAGCCCAACGCCCATCGTAAAAAACCAGCAAAATAAAACCAGCAAAATAAAACCTTCCGCTGGTTCGGCGCTGACTGATGACCGGTAGCGCCGTCGCTGCCGCCGGTAACAGAGATTTCCTTCCCGACCACTTGATTTTAGTGGGAACTTGACCTCGTACGGGATCCGTTCCGGAAAGCCCCCGCGGGGCTGGGAAACCTCTCCCGGTTATTGCCGAGCGAACGGGCTGATGCTGCAAATGCCGGAGCGGCTCCGCGGCCGCTTCCCAGGCAGACTGTCCTCCCAAAAACGAGATCCATTAGAGCAGCAGGAACAGATTGGTCACAAATCGGAGGCGACGGGAAGCAGAGATGTGTCCCATCGAGCTCTCCTGTACGGGGGGTGGTGGCACATGGATCCAGCCCCACGCTTTGCTGTGGGGCTGTCACCACTGCTGGGGCTGTCACCAGGGGCGTTTGCGGCGGGTCGCTCTTGCAGAAGACTGGCCCCCCCCTCAAAGCCCATGAGAAACCAACTCCCCCTCCCCACCACTGGCTTCTCCCCCCACCCCAGGCAGACGAGGAACCCCGGGGAAGCCCCTGTGGGATTGACCCCCGTGGAGGCATCCTCACTGTCCCCTGTCCCTCGGGAGCCGGGGGGGTTATGCTGTGGCTGGACATCGCCCCGGGAGCGCTTCCAACCATTGCCACCTCAGAGCGAGCCTGGCTCTTGGCACTGCGATGGCCAGTGCCTACCAGTGCTCGATAGCCAAACTCTGGGCTGGGAGAGGCTGGGTTTGGACCAGGAGCCTTCCTGTCACGTCTCTACAGCTCCTCATACCAGCACCGAAGCTGCCTTGGACTTCTTTAAAATAATGATCTCCTAATGAACTGCACTGTCACGTCTCCGGAGGGCTCCCTGACTCCGTCCCGATGGGAAGAACCGTGTTGTTGATGGAGACTCCGTGGAGAAATCCCTTCCCTCCCGGACCCGCAGGAATGCAGGTGGCCTCACGGGCAGCAGTGCAGCCGGTGATCCCCGGTCGGCTCCATCCCAGAGAGCTCTCCCAGCCTCCGGATTCGTGTTCTGCTTCAGAGCAGGGTTGGACTCACGTCTCTGGGAGTTGTTTCAGCCTTTGCTGCCACCAAGCTGATTTCAAACCGCTCAGGGAGAGGCTCCGTCCCCTCTGCCGGGGCTGCACCGGACACACACCCTGCCCAAAGCGGGAATCGCCAGCGAGGCGGGAGCAAAGGGGCACAGCAGACCCCAAACCCCACTTTCTGTTACTAGATCTGAAACAAGAACTGCTGCTTCCCGACCCGAGGACACCCCTGCCCTTCCCTGACAGCCTCCCCCCGTGTCTCCTGCCGGATTTCAACCCGCTCCCCGCTTGCTCCGGGACCCGGACCGCCAAAAGGCAGGGCAGGAACACAGCCAGGCTCCAGCTGAGAGTGAGGGCAACCAGCCTCACGCCGTGTCCTGAGCAGAAGGAGACGAGGGACGCAAAGCCTGGGCACCCCCAGACATCCCACCCCACGGCGCGGCCGGGCGGGAAGGGGTGGGGGATTGTACATATATGTATATACTGGACATAAGGCAAAGGGGTTTATTCCACTGACACCGCGCAGACACGCTGCAGCCTGCGCTCTGCTGCGGGTGTTGGAGCAGCCCCCCCTGCCCCGCACACACAGGAGCCACTCAGACACAGCCCCTCGGGGGTCCCTTGGGGTCCCCCTCACCCTCCCCGTGTGCCACGGGGCTGGTGGCACCGTACCTGAGCCGGGAGGGACCGCGCAGACTGCTCCCACCTTGACAGGCGACTTCTGCAGGGCAAGAGAAGAGCTTTAGTCTCTACTAAACACAAGAGCCCTTCCCTGCCAAGCTGTAGCGATCTGGGGGTCATCCCCCCCACACCCCCCCAAAGCAGCACTGCCCCACGCTGCCCACCTCCTGTACATATGCTCCCCTGTACCTATAGCTGTGCTCTGTATAGTGCGTGTGGGTCTGACTGGAACCCTCCTGAGAGCCTTTCTCTACTTTTAAGTCTTGTTTTCCTCCATTAGCGATTGTTCCGGGGTGTCTCGGGGTGGGACTGAGCCTTCCCGCGGCGAAGGCTCCCCACTGCCACGGTCTGTGCCACGGGGAGGGGGTCACGGATGGGGTGGGAGGGAAGTAAAAGAGTTTTCCTACAGTTTCTGACTCCGTGTGTGTGTGTCAGAGCCAGCGGGAGCAGCAGGGAATAACCCAGACTGGGATTCCTACCCGGGAGAAGAGGCACCAGCCCTGGAGTCCCACCAAGGCACAACTTGCACTCCATGCCAATCCCAAAACCAGTTCTTCCCAACATCCAGCCTCTCCTTTGGTGAAAAATACACCTGGTTCTTCACACCATGGGGCGGTCACAGCTTTGGGGGGTCCACACAGCAGGAAAGCTGGGTTTGCCCAAAAAACCTGCAAGATTGCTGCGTTTGCCCAAAAAACCTGCAAGATGACTGCCCGGTCAGCACAAATTCAGGGCACTGAGGCCCGTCTGTGCCAGCACCAGCCCCTCAACTTGATGGGTCACTGATGAAGCACCACCAACAAATAGCTCTTTGATACAAGGGGTCGCAGAAACTCAGCCTGATGGGAGAAGCTTCTCCTCCCTGGATGGCAGCACCTCCGGGCTGGGTTTGGTGAGATCAAGGCATGGAAAGCGCCACCACTGGAGGTTTAATCTGCCAGAGAAACCAGCTCCAGGAGGGGGCTATGAGGTACATCACTGGGGAACACCCCACTGTAAAGTAATCAGCTCCGCTATTAACTTAAAGTCCCGCTCTGACCAGCCGCACAGGCTGGTTTCACCACCACCAGCTTCCAAATAAACCCCTTCACTGCAAAAAACCCTTTGAGTTTTTCTTTTCCCATCCTCAATTTGCAACACAAACGGGGTTTGATGGGATTTGAATACAACATCTACCAGCAAAAAGGCACCAACATCCCCCCAGGACCGCTCACTCTCTCTACACCAGCCGCCCTGCCCCTGGGGATCTGCCTCTCGAGGGGCAGGAGCAGAGGGAGCAGGATTTTCCTCTGGGAACAGACATTTGTAAAAAAGCAATTACCGCGCTCGTTGCCACACTGCCTTGTAGCCAGCTGAGTCAGCATGAGGTGCCAAACAGGTACGTCGGCTCCGGGGATATATAACTATACTTACACACGAGTACGTACACACGGCTCCGGGTTTCCGTCAGAAATATGAAGTCTTTACGTGAAGGCTGACAGGAGAAAGGCAGTAACTGCCCAGGGAAGGGTTTTGCAAACAAAAATCAGAGCAAGCTGATTTCATTCTGCCTCCGCAGGCTGAAAATATGCGAGGTGCTGGGAAGTGTAGGTATTGCAAGGTGGAGCTACACAAAAAAAAAAAAAAAAGAGAGGGAGAAATAAAACATTATTCAGAGGAGCCTTTTTGTTTCCAGTGGGTACATTCCAGCTGTGGCCCCCACAGTCACACTCACTCGGCATGATTTTTCCAAACCTGAGCAAGAGGAGCACTTTTTTTTTAAATTAAAACCACATCAAACGGGGCTGGCGGCGTTCTGCTGAAAGCATTTTGGGGGAAAAATCTTGGTGCGCAGAGCAGGGGGCCTCAGCACCCCCCGGGCTGCAGCCTCGCTATATCCCCGTTTGAACAAAGCCCTCCTGTCAAGGATGAAATATTTGACACACGTAGCAGAAATTCAAGATTTATTAATGGTTTGAGGTGGATCAAAAGGTTGAATTTTAGTAGCGCTTACTCATTAACCAATTTAAGGATTAACAAGGTGATTCAGTAGAATATATTAGAATTAAAATAGTGACTTAATTACAGATTCAAGAATGACGAGACACACGCTAACTTACTACAGGGCATCCTAAATCAAAATATCTGCATGTACATATGTATAAACATAAACCATACAAACACACCCAGTTTCAAGGAGTCACACACAGACAGACAAATACTTGGATCCAGTGAAACATAAGGACACCCCCACTGCTGACGGCTGCTGTGGATATTCAAACACATGGGTAGGTAGAGGTGGATGGAAGAGGTTAGAGCCTATAGTTAACATTTCCCTCTTCTCCACTTTAGAGTGAATACTCACAGTGCATTGGTGTTCCCCAACGGGTGAAGTTTGACTGGCCCTACCTCGGCTTTATCAGTGGGTGGTGTTTTCCCAGCTTGGAGTCGCTATTTACAGGGTTCGAGATAACTGACTTTCATCAGGTACTTTTCAATTTCAGCCCAACTCAGACAATGAAATATTCTGCTATTTATCACCAGTTGTGCAAACCCATAACTCGCTAGATTTTGAAGTGGTTGTATCCCTTGTTGTGGGCCAAGACCCAGGTTCAGGTGTCAGGGGGGACATTGCCCAAGCGCTGAGGGAAACAGGAGCCAGGGGCTGCCTGGCTACTCTGTCCCACTGCCTTTCCCCATCCCCACCTGACTTAGCCGAGCCTGGTCCATGGCCCAGGAGGGAGAATCGCACCGAGCACCGTGTGGCCTGGGACGACCAAAAGGCCTTGTCAGGAAGACCCAGGGCTGGGCCCAACGCCCCCCACCGCTCCCCTGGCCTCGGGGTGCACAGGGCGACCGGGCCCCGCCATCCTTCGCCATCCCACTGCCTCCCTCCAGCGCTGCCGGGCCCGGGGATGCGCCGGTCGGTCCCCTCCAGAGCCGACCCGCCGGAGGGGGGACGAGGGGGCTCAGCGAGACCCGCTTCGGTCCCGCTCCCCGGGGCGCTGAGGCAGGGCCGCAGCCCTAACCCTTAGCGGCGACCAGGCCGCGACCCGCCCCCCAACTCCCGGGGTGTGTGGAGCGAGAGCGGCACCCGCAGGACGCGATAACCGCCCCGTTTCCTCGGAAACGGCCAGAAAAAAAAAAAAAAAAAAAAAGAAAGAAAGAAAAAAATAAATAAATGGGTGTTTTCTCCGCCCCTCCCGGGCCGCGTCGCCATGGCAATGCCTGCCCCGCACAAAGATGGCGGCGCCAAACCGGAAGCGCCCTCCCCTTCCCGCCCCAAAGATGGCGGCGGCGGTTTCCACGTCGGCGCCGCCGGGGTTGCGGGAGGGGGCGGCCATGGCGGCGCGGGGCGCGGAGGCCGAAGCCGAAGCGCTCTTCGAGGCGCACACGGCGGCCGAGCTGCGGGCGGCGGAGCGGCGGCTGCGGGCCGGCATCGAGCAGAAGCGGGAGGAGCTGCGGCAGATGGTGGGCGAGCGCTACCGCGACCTCATCGAAGCGGCCGACACCATCGCCGAGATGCGCCTCAGCGCCGACCGCCTCCTGGGCGCCGTCCGCGGCCTGCAGCGGGGCGGCACGGCACGGCCCGTCCCGGCAGCTCCGGTGAGGGGGGCGAGGGACTGCAGCGGCCCCAGACCCCCCTCTATCCCCTCTTTTTCCCTCATGACCCCCATTTTCTCTTCCCCCCAGGTTCGGCCGCCGGCCCAGGAGAGCTTCTACCGGGCGGCCGCCCAGCTGAAACTGCTGCTGGAGGTGCCGGAGAAGGTGTGGGGGGCCGTGGAAGGCGGCCGGTACCTGCCCGCCGCCCGGCTCCACCTGCTCGGTGGCCACCTCCGCCGCCAGCTGCAGCTGGAGACGCCGCGGGCCCGCGGTGGCCCCATCCTCGCCCGTTTCCCCATCCTGCTGCGGCAAGTGGCGGCCGCCAGTCACCTCAGGTGGGATAGCGTGTCCTGGTTGGGCACCGGGAGGGCCTGTTGTACCAGGAGGGTGGGGGGATGCCTTCGTAGACTTCTTTTTGGGTGGGAAGGGACCTTTAAAGGCCATCTAGTCCAACCCTCTGCCATGGGCACCTTCAGGACACCTTCAGCTAGACCAGGTTGGCCATAGCCCCCATCCAGCCTGGCCTGGAATGTTTCCAGGGATGAGGCATCTACCACCTTTCTGGGCAACCCAGGCTGGGTTTTCACCACCCTCAGAGTAAAACTTCATTATATCTGGTCTGAATCTCTCCTCTTTTAGTTCAAAAATCATTACCCTCATCCTGACCCTCAAAGCAAAGAATTCCTCCCTCAGATCTTATCTCAATCTCCCCTGTTTCAGTGTAAAACTGTCACCCCTCACACTGTCACTCCCCTCTCTGATCAAGAGTCCCTCCCCATCTCTCCTGGAGCCCCTTTAGGGACTGGAAGGGGCTTGAAGGTCTCCCCGGAGCCTCTTCTTCTCCAGGCTGACGCCCCCCCCAACTCTCTCAGCCTGTCCCCACAGCAGAGGGGCTCCAGCCCCCCCAGCATCTCTGTGGCCTCCTCTGGCCCCACTCCAACATTCCATGAGCCTATGACCTGAGACCCTGCTGCTGCCCTGGGGCTTTCTCTGCCAACCATGGGGCAAGAACACCTCACTCGTAACACCCAGATAATCCCACTTCTGCCTGGGGGAAATAACATCCGTGCTTTTGGGGTTATCACATAACTACATCTGAATATTTTGGTCAAACACCCAGACCAGTGACTGTCCACCTCACTCCCCTGCCAGATCCACCATCCTGCAGGAGAGCAAGTCCCTGCTGAAGAGCCAGACCGTGTCAGACCAGGCGGTGGCAGAAGCCCTGTGTGCCATCATGCTGCTGGAGGACAGCTCTCCGCGCCAGGCCCTCGCCGACTTCCTTCTGGCCAGGAAACTGGCCATTCAACAGCTTCTCAACCAACCCCACCACGGTCAGTACGATGGGCTGCCTCCTTTTTAAAGTCAAGGTGTCCCCCTTTGCTTCTTCTCCCTCTTGCCTCGCAGAAGAGCGGGTGGGTCAGTCCCATAAAGCTCATGGTGGTGGGGACACAACTGTGTTGTGCCCCTGCAGGAGTGTGCCCCAGTGGCAAAACGCCACAAAAATGGGGCTGAAAGTCATTTCTCTGCAGGTGCAGGCATAAAAGCTCAGGTGTGTTCACTGATGGAGCTGCTAACCACGACCTTGTACCAGGCTCATGCTCTCTTCTACACTGTGCCTGAGGGGATGCCGCCGGACCCAGCCTTGCCCTGCGGCTTGCTCTTCTCCACACTGGAGAGCACCACGGGCCAGCAACCAGCAGGTGAGTGCCCCGGGCAGCTCGGCCTTAACCCGGGTTTGCAGATGGGAGACCAGCCCCTGTGCTGGGCTGATCCCCTGCCCATGCCCTCCCAGGGAAAGGAGGGGTTCTGGAGGAGGAGGTGAAGCTGAGCAGCTGGTGCAGGTACCTGCCGGAGTCCGTGGTGGAGTTCCAGCCTGCCCTGCGGACCCTGGCACACCCCATCAGCCAGGACTACCTCAGAGATACGCTGCAGAAGTGGATCACCATGTGAGTGTGACAGCGTCCCCCTCTGCAGGGCTCCCCCAGACACCTCCCTGTGCCAAGGCAGCAGCACAAACCCAAGCTTCCTCACTCCAGCTGGGCTGTGCCTTCTGGTTTCTGGCCCAGCACCCCTCTCCCCAGCCGTAAAACAGCCAGAGGGAGCACAGCACTGTCCGAACAGCCAACCTGTAACACTCCGATATATTCAGACCACCTGGGCTGCACAAGCTATTTATCTGGACCTGCTGTACGCTGCCACAACCACCAGCAAACAAGCACGGTGTAAAAGAAAATCCCAACAATCCCTTACCTGGCTCATTTGGCTCTTCAACCAGCACCTCCAGTCTCCTTGCTGCCCTTCCCAGGAGTGGTGGGGGGCAGCCAGACCCCTTTTATAGAGCTGTCGGCTCCACCCCTTCCCACCTTGTCCTGCCCTGTGGATGGGAACGGCCTGGCAGTGCTGCCTGCCCCTTAACTGCCCCTTCTCGGGCCTGTGTCATTACCCGCTGGGGCCAGCCAGTCCCTGCCCTCAGCTGCAGCCCCCCATAGTGGGCTTGCTGGCCAGGGGATGGAGCCCCCACCTCCCTTCCCTGCCCGAGGGTTTTCCTGGGGTGCCATGCTCCTGGATTCAACTCCCCACACGGCCCAGGGTTCCTGCTGGTGGGTACATGGCTTTCTTACGGGAGAATCCCACACGGAATCTCCCTGGGTGGGATCCAGGTGGATCCAGGTACCCTCAGCCCCTCAGGTGATTCTCCAGGCAGAGCCCCTTACCAAGAGATTAAGGATTCCCCCACTTCGATGTTCTCCCCTGCCTTCCCCGGGGGGGGGCAGTGTTTTTGAAGGGAAATATTGCCTTCAGGTGCAGTGAGGACATCAGGGCCGGGGTCAGCAACCTCCTCGTCTACGTGAAGAGCATGAAGGGCCTCGCGGGGATTCGTGACGCGGTGTGGGAGCTGCTGACGAGCGAGTCCATCAGCCAGAACTGGGAGGCGGTGTGCCGTCGCCTGTTGGACAAACCTGCTTCCTTCTGGGAGGACCTGCTGCAGCAGCTCTTCCTGGACAGGCTCCAGGTGGGCGCTCTGCCGTGGCAATTCATCCCAAGCCTTGCTCCGTGCCCCCTCTTCTTGCCTCAAACAGTCCACCGGTGCCTTTTAGCAGCACTAAGTGTGTATTTTAAGTGCTGGGTGGAAGGAGGAATGTATAAAAGGTGCTTTTCTTCTTCCTCATTCTTTTCCAGACACTGACCAAAGAAGGGTTTGACTCCATCTCAAGCAGCTCCAAACAGCTTCTCACCTTAGCCCTGCAGGAACTTGAAGTCAAATCCAGCACCTCCGCCCTGAGCAAGCACATCCAGTTTGAACACAACGTGGCCCTGTTCCTGTGGTCGGAGAGCTCCGGCGACCTGCCTTCCGACGCCGCCTGGGTCAGCGTGGCAAACCGCGGCCACTTCGCCAAGAGCGGGCTGTCCATGAAGGCCCAGGCGCTGACGCCGTGCGTGCAGAGCTTCTGCTCGGCTCTGGACTCCAAGCTGAAGGCCAGGTTGGACGATCTCCTCTGCTATCTCCCCACGGACTCCTCCGCCGCCAAGGAGGCCTCTCCCGCGCTACAGCCCCGCTCTGCCTTCGACCGCTACGCCGACGCCGGCACGGTGGAGGGGCTGCTCCGTGACCACTGCGTCGCCTGCATCCACCACGTACTGGGCTGCGTACGGGAAGAGCTCCAGAGCGCTCAGGGCCTGCTGGAAGGACAGACGGATGCTCCCAGCGATGCCAGGCTCAACGCCGTCCTCTTCATGGCGAGGCTTTGCCAGTCCTTGACCGAACTTTGCCCTCACCTCAAGCAGTGTATCCTGGGCCAGTCGGGCAGCACGGAGACGGCACTGAAGGAAACGCGCTCCACTAAAAAACTGGGGAAGGGGAAAGCCCAGGGAGTGACCCCCGTGCAGGCCCAGTGGCAGGGGGTGAAGGCAGAGCTCCTGCAGCAGAGCCTCTTTGCTTACCAGATCTGGAGCTCGGCTGTCACCAAAGTAAGGAGCTGTTTCTCTCCTCACAGCTGTTTCCTGCTTAGGGTTTTCGTTCGCTCAGCTCCCTGCGGTCACGATCACTGCTGCTGCTCCTCAGCCTGGTGCTGAGAGCTCACCACACTGCTGCCACGCTGCTGAGTGACTGCAGGGAGTGGAGCTGGTGGCAGCATGGAGCTGGTGGCATCTCCAAGGTGGCATCCAGTGCAATGGTCTCCAAAAGAGTCATTTGGGGAGAAATGGTGGGATGTGGGAGGCCGGTCTTGTTCTTTGGTGCTCTCCTTAGAGCTGTCTGTGACTTGGGTGCGTTTGTTTTGCGCTCCAGGGTCTGGTTCGATGCTTTACCCGCACGTTGCTGCTCGACACGGCTGGCTCTGTCTTGGCCACAGCCACCAACTGGGATGAAATTGAAATTCAGGAGGAGACGGAGTCTGGAAATAGCATAACGTCAAAGATTCGGCTGCCTGTGCAGGTAAGAGAAACATCTCTCAATAAACACAGAGAAACGGGGTCTCTTGGGAGGAGGAAAGCTCTGGTTTCCAACCCCACTGCTTTAAATGGTGCTGACCTGCTGTGGAGGTTGCTTGGTGGTACAAGCAGAGGGCAAACACTCTCCGGTGCTCTTATTTGCCCTTTGAGATACTCAACTCCCAAGGACAGAGGTCAGAGGAAGGAAATTAGGTAGTTGCTGCTGTACATTCAAATGAATAAGATTGGCCCAGATCCTGTAAAACTGCGTCAAAGGAGGACTCGCACCTGGTTTATACCCAAAGGGCCCCAGGAGAGAGGTTTCATGGAAACTGGGTGCGCTGAAGGACAGGGCTGCAACAGCAGGACTGTGCAAAGCCTGAGAGAAGCCTGGTTTGCAGCTCTCCTTATGTGTGGTGGTGCAGGAATGACACTCATGGTGACAACGCAGGTGGCAATAGCGTAGAGGGAGAGGAGGACCAGGGCAAGAGCGAGTTCTGTGTTTGCTCAGTACGGGAGGGGCAGGACAGGGCAATAGTCTTCTCTAGTGAACCTTCCAAGGGGAATTCTGTTGACTCTGAAGGCAAAAGCAGCTGGATGAGAGCTCAGGATGGCTGGGAGGCCCAGGAGAAGAGCGAGGGAGTAAATAATAAGTGGAGCAAGGTCAGTGGTGACAGAAAAGGCACAAGTAATTCTGTCCTGACTACACTCGGGTGGACACCTCTGGAGGACTGTTAAAACCAGAAGTCTGGTGTGTCAGCAGATAAAAATCTGTGAGATGCTTGAGCCAAGCTGTGGGGGCAGAGCTTTGTGGTTGCTGAGGAAGTAGGAAGCTCATATCGTGAGAACTGAGACAATGTTGTGTTGCTGATAAAGCCACTGTAGCTTCCAGACCACGGGGAAAATAATGCCGTTGTCTTCAACAGCCGTCCTGGTACGTCCAGTGCCTCCTCTTCAGCCTGTGCCAAGAGGTGAACCGGGTTGGTGGCCACACTCTTCCAAAAGTCACCTTGCAGGAGCTGCTGAGGACCTGCATGGCAGAAGTGCTAGCTGCCTACGAAAAGCTCGTGGAGGAGAAGCAGGAGAAGGTACGTGCTTGGATCAGAACCAGGTCACTGAGTGATGCACACGCTCCCGTCCCTCAGAACGGAGAATATCTGCCTGGGAAAGCCGGAAAGGGTGGGTATATTCTTCCCCTGCCTCCCTAAAAATGAGGCAAAAAGGTATCAGACAGCGAATTGTGTGCCCAGAACAGTTCGGTTGGGTTGGTTGTTCCTTGGTGCTGGTGTTTTTAAACGTTTCCCCTGCCGCAGTCCGTTGCCAGCCCTCCCGGTGTGAGCGAACAGCCCCCTTCCCGACTGTCCCTGTTTGCAGAAACCGGGCGCCTTCCCCCTGACCCAGAACCGAGCTCTGCAGCTGCTCTACGATCTGCGGTACCTCAGTATCATCCTGACGGCCAAGAGCGAGGAAGCAAAAACCAGCCGGATCAAGCAGAACTCTGGGTGCGGTGCAGTTCTGCGGTTCGGGTACCAGCAGTACTTTGTGGGGCCCTAAAATGGTTTTAAAGCGGCTGCCAGGAGGATGCCTGTGAGAGCAGCAGCTTCAGGCCTCACAGGAGAAGGGCAGTGCAGCCTCTGAGCTCTGACATCTTCACCGACACTAAGCTCAGCCTCAAAATATAGAAGGAGGGGTGGGATTCTGTGGCCCAGAGCTTGGAGGCAGCGGGCTGGTCCCTCCCCTGCTTGTGTACGGAGCATCTGTACGGTGGCAGGGACTCAGTCAGAGGGTGCCACTGGAGGGAACAGTTAAGCTTCCACCCGAGAGTTAAAACCTGTGTATGCTCCTGTCTTGAGAGCTGAGGCATCTCTCTGAGACTTGTTATGGGGAGAAGGTTCCTCCGCGCCAGCAGATGGTGGAGCTGTGAAATCGCTGGAAACCCTTTAGGCAGCTGCTGTTCTGCTGAGTAATTCCCGTTGTGCTCAGTCACCTCTTAGGTTTCAGAGGGACCGGTGGAACCGTGGTTGGGCTGTCACCCCTGACAGGATCCCTCTGCTCTGCTTGCAGGGTTGAGAAGGTGACCGACTTCCTGGAGGGACACATAGATCCCTTTGACTTGGACGTTTTTACTCCTCACTTGAACAGCAACCTGAATCGCCTGGTTCAGCGAACCTCCGTAAGTTCCAGGAAAAGGAAGGGATGGCTCACGAAGCCAGGGCTGTAAAACATGTTCTGGAGGGCAGCTGGGGTGGCTTTATAACCTGCTTAACGCCTAAAGATAATTGCTGGCACTCGGGCAGAAATGGGGAGAGTATTTCATGCCAGCTGAAGATAAGAGGAGTGTGCTGAGCTGGCTGCACAGCACGTAATCGTGTGTGGAGTTGGCTGAATTTTATCTAATAGGATTCACCACAGCCTGTAGGACACTAATTGGGTTAAGCAGCGCTGAAACAGGCCTAGAACTCAACTATCACAGAATCACAGAATGCTATGGGGTTGGAAGGGACCTCTGGAGACCATCTAGTCCAACCCCCTGCCAGAGCAGGTCCACCCAGAGCAGGTCCCACAGGAACGTGTCCAGGAAAGCTTTGAATGTCTCCAGAGAAGGAGACTCCACCACCTCTCTGGGCAGCCTCTGCCAGGGCTCTGCCACCCTCACAGG
>JAOXJK010000003.1:35134718-35145378 GCA_025774025.1 Xenus cinereus | reverse complement strand
CCTGCTGCTCACACTCTTCCTGATGCCCCCCAGGATGCCATTGGCCTTCTTGGCCACAAGGGCACATTGCTGGCTCACGGTAATAACAAGCAGCACCAATTAAAAGCAAGAGTTAGAGGTGGGGGGAGAAACGCTTTGTGTTCAAACTCAAACCCAATCCAAGTGGCGTGCCAGCAGACTCACCAGCAGCGTGTCGCGTGGCCAGCTCTGCAGCTGCCCCCAAACGCACACAGCTCCCTCCTGCCTTCCAGGTCCTCTTTGGCTTGTTGACGGGGACGGAGAACCAGTACACCAGCAGGAGCGGCGCCCTCAGCTCCCAGGAGCTCCACAACATCTTGCCCTTAGCGTCCAGCCAGATCAGGTAAGGTACCAGGCTCTTCCATTCCTTCTCCTGTCTCTCTGGGAAGCGGGTCCGGAACTGCTGCTTCCCCCCGTGACCGGCCGCATTTCTTTCTTCCATCTCTTAAGATTTGGCCTTCTGCCGCTGAGTATGTCGAGCTCGCGAAAGAGCAAGTCTGCAGCCAGGAGCGCAGAAAGAGTTCAGGTTGGTAAAATTCAGCAGCGTTAACTTTTTGCCAGGGGGTTATTCTCCCACCAACACTAGAGCTTGTCAGGAAAGGAAGAAAATAGCCAAACAGTTAATATTTTAACCTGATTTTTTTATTTTCGGTAAAATGAGAGAACCATTACGGCAACACAGCATGAGATGGTTTGGATTTCCCCTTCACCCTCAAAAAAACCCCTGATGACCCCTATATTTTGGGGGGCCGCTGCTCTGTCAGATGAGGTGGTTTAAGATCAATGCATCAAAGACAATTCATTTAAAGATGGCTGCAAGACAGGCTGAAGGGCACTAGCTAATTCTTTGAACTCCTTTCCAGTGCGATGCTGACCTCTAACTCCCGAGGAAGCCTGGCTTTGGGTATTTAAGCCTGTGTGAGCAGAGTGGCTTTGCTTCCCTCGCAATGGCTCTGTGGTGTCCTGTTTCTGAGATTTATCAGTAGATAAATTTATCAGTAGACACATTTGCCTCTAGTTTAAAACATCTGCTTAAATGGAGCTCTTTACGCTGAGGATCGAGAGGGCCAAGGAATACCTCACTGCTACAGGAAGCAGTAATTAGTAATCTGTTTCCTTTAGCTATTATTAACCCAATAATCCATTTGTGGTGACGTCTTTTCAACTGGGACAGAAGAGTAAAGGTCTGGTATAAGCAGAGCAGAGAGCATTACCTGAGATGCTGATGTTCACGCACTCTGCAACTCCTGTTCTCCGTTATTCGGAAGGATTAAGGACCAGACGCAGCTGAAGGGCTGTTTAAAAGCCCAAAGCCTCCCAAGAAAGGTGTTCTTTACCTCTCACACCTCAGCTGTAGTCCAGTGTCTAAGTGTGCGGTGATGTTTGGCTCACTCCCCTGGCCTGCTGTGGTGGCACACGGATCTTCTGCGCTAGCCACACTTCTCAGTATCCCCAGCAGATGTTCCCTGCTTCTTTTTATGCTAAAACAGTCCAGAAGAGGTTAAAGTCCATAGTTACTCAAGAACAGTTCTCTGCAGGGGCCACAGCTGTACTTCTACCATGCTGTTACCCCTTGCTCTGAGAGCAACAGCCCCTTCCCTGCGGTTCCGAATGATTTTTATTTTGTGGGGGCATTAAATGGCGTGAAAAGTTACCTGTTTGCTAACAAGAGCAAGGCGCTGTGCTTCTGCCACTTGGAACTGCCTCTGTCTGTCACTAACCACCAGGAGTGACACCGCTCCGGTTGTGGTTTAAGCTCAAGCTGCCTGAGAAGAGCTGTCCTGATGTAGTCTACACCCTGCAGCTCCTCTACCTCCAAAGACAGGCTGTAATAGTTACCCACACTCTTCTTTTTAAAAACTAACAGGTTCCACCTCCCGCACTCCCAAGAGCAGAAGACGAGGCGTCGCGCCCTGGCGCTCTCTTCAGGCAGCTTGTCACCGAGGAGGAGGACACGGCTGCACCGTCTCTCTTCAAGCTGGGCTGGCTTTCTGGCATGGCCAAGTGATGAGACACAAAATAAACAGTTGGTCTGTGTGTTCCTCTTCACTGAGATTGTGTTTTCGCCGGAGCAGGGACTGGTGACCCCTGGTATTGGCAGAAGAGAAGTCCTTTTCCGTCCTTAGCCAGGTCCCAGTGTGTCACTTGAACCAGGCACAGCACAGAACCGTCCTTGCCCTCCAGCTGCTGGAACAGAAGTGTAGCTACTCTCTCACCTCCTGTTCCTCACAAGCTGTTAAAGTCAAATCAAAGAAAAAACAAACAAACAAACATACATACACACCCTAACAGAAAACAAAACATTTCACAGCTGGAAATGGGTATCAGAGCAACGAAAACTCCTCTCTCAAGCCCCTCCCCAGGCTGCTCCGTGCTTTTCTCCACAGGCACCATGACTCTGCTCTCTGGGAACACACGGCACCCACAGCTCAGCTCTCCTGGCTCTAGTTTCACTTTTTTTTTTTCAGTGCTGCAGTAAAGACGAACCGAGATAAGGCTCATCCTGCACCGAGCCGGGTGGAGAGGTCGCAGCTGGGACATTCCTAAGGGATTCCAGAGACGGCACCTATTCTTACTGTCTTACTAACTCTAAATGCTCAAAAAAATTATGTTGCCAAATAATCTTTTTACTAGTTTATTGAAATTAAAAAAAAAAAAAAAGACTTATAAAACTGAAGGTGAACGTTTGAGAGAACTTTACACAAAGCAACAAATTGCTAACAGACAGATTAGGCAGTCGATTGGAATTGGACATTTTGCGATCCTATAACACAGATGTGGGTTCTTCCATCTCCTCTTGACACGTACTTTATAACCACCCCAAAAAACCCCCCAATCCTATAAAAATTGCTTCAAAGCCCCTTTTGCATTGCAATAGTGCAGCAAACCACAAGTAAACAATTTCCTGTTAACCTGTTATTTCAAATATAGACTGAAAAGGCAACAGGCGTTTTTGTGCAATTCCATTTTAACAAACTTTGAAGTTGAAATATCAAATCTACACAGTGCTGTCCCTTCACAGAAGGCAGGGAACCGCTGGGGCATCATGTGGGAAGGCGTCCCCGGCTCTGTAGGCTGTGAAAGTGTGCCTCCTTCAGGATCTGGTTGATGTGGAAGTAAGGACCTTGGCTTAGTGCAGACTGCTCGTGGAAGGACTGGGAGACAGGACTGGATCCTGCAATTATCGGGTTGAGGCTGGTTTCTGCACCGCAGGCTCTGTCGGGGCTGTTGATGCTACTGCTACTACAGCTGCTGCTGCTGCTGCCGCTATCGCTGCTGGAGGACTGAGACAGAGAGAAGGTTAACAGCAAAACATTTTTTCTCTCCCGTCCGTCGTGAAAAACCTCAGTTAAGCAAATCATCTTTACAGCACGTCCCTCCCTTCCAGATTTTCAGGCTCCCGTTCAGCCCGACGGACTAATGTAAATCCACCACCAAGTGCTTTCTTGGCGTCCGTAGCTTCCGTTATTGCCAACACGGGAAAAAGCGTGACCGAGCTGAAGCTGAGCAAACCTTCAGCCGGAGGTTCGCTGACCCCCGGGACGTTGGGTTTCAATCGTTCTCTTTTTAGGCCCGCCAGCTCTGCCCCCATGACCCACGTTAGCACTAGTGAAATTTGCTGAATTCATCCGAGAATTGGAAAATAAAGACCATTCCTACTGAGGTGCAGGTGTCAGTAAAGGCAGGCAGGGCAGGAGGAAAAGGTTCTCGCTTCTCTTCTAGCAGAGGTTTTAGGTAAGCACCATGCAAAGCACTTTCCTACGGGTTAATCTTTTCCAAAATGAGGTCTGAAGCATCCAAAGCAACAGGCTGATAAAAAAATGAACACGAAACACATTTTAAGTCTTTGAACACCTTGACGTACACACAATTACTCTGCTCCCAGTCCAGTACTGGGACTGCAAAAGTAACTGGTAGTCTTCTGTAACAATTTATTTGGAAGGACAGTGAAAGAGCGAGAGGCATCGAAAACTTCCCCATGCAGAAAAGAGAGCTCAGGATTTAGCTCTCACAGAGGACAGGGCTCATTTGTCAGCATTTAGGATAAAGACATTTTATGGTAACGACTGGGAGAGCATTAACCATCATTTTTGGTGTTTCAAAGACATAAAACTGTTTGGTTTACACCATTTTAAGGGCTGCTAATGAAAGGTTCCATTAGTAATTGCAGCTGAAATATTTCCTTACTGTGTGATACGCTGTTCAGGACAACACTGCAAATATTTAGGTGCTTAAGAATCAAGAGAAGGGCTACTTTGCCATCCCATAGGAAGTAAATTCACAGCAGCAGCCAGCGTAAGTGACGACAGCTAAAAAAAACACTCCACATTTTTTTCTAAGTATTAAACTAAAACCACAGAAGTCAAAGCTTGGTGGCCACAGCAGAGGAAGACAAATTTAAAGAAGTCCCCGGTAATTTAACAGTCAGGACCACATCCAGAAGGGCTGGCTTGGCAGTAAATCGGAAAAATGGTGCAAACCGCACCCGGTGGCCGTCAATGGAGGGTGAGAAAGGCCCAGGAAGGCACGGTATGAGCATCGGAGAGGGACGACATCTCAATGCCGACTGGAAACCCCACGGCACCGATTCCACCATCGATCGGGGCAATTCAAGAGTAGAAATCGCCTTGTTTTACTAAGCACCAAAAAAAAATGCTTCAGTTCTGTTGTAGTGCAGCAAGCAAGGCGCCAGGCCTGCGCCCGTGTTAGGCTCAGCTAAGCGAGGAAAAAACCCAAACGCACGCGAAATCATTCCCGAGGAAGCAGCAGAGGTAACTACACCAGCAACCGGCTCCTCTTCCTACGGCCGCCAAGGGTAGGGAGGGAGAGAAGGGCAGAAGGAGAGAGAGGAGCCCCGCCACGGTGCTGGTTACACCATCCCCTTTTGCGATAGAAGCGCAAATATGGAAATGCTGAACAAGTGACAGCAGCCTTGGAGAGAAACCCACCGCACAGGACACTTTGTTTCCTTTTAGTCTCTGTTCCTTACTGTTTTTCGTTACAGCCACCTTCTGAAAATCAAGGTAAAAATCAAATTAAAACCCAGTATCACTTACTGCTACAGTTTCACATCTTAACAAACATTTTAGAGCTGTTAGTAATGATTATTTTATGCGTGTCTAATTTTATTTAAAACAGAAATAGTGTCCTGGGACGTGCTTCCTACATCTAAGGCTGTTGACAGATCTAGTTTTGTCGTACCCTCTTTATTTCCATTTCTCTAAAGCAAAAATTCACTAGCACATGAAGCCCGTTTATTGCCCAAATCACGTCAAAGACCTACCATTTCCCCAGGCTGTGGTGCACATTCTGTTACGCATTTGGACTACAATTAGACAAAAAAAGAATCCTTAAAGTCATCATGTCAGCAATGACAGGCATCTACACAATGAAACAAAAGTTTTAAGCGCAAGGGCAAAGGAAAATAGCCCAATAAAAGTTTATGAGTACTTTTAAGTATCAAAAGGACATCCCTCAGGGTTTACCTGCCTCACTGGCCCCTCCTAACGTCACACTCAGTACCTATAGAAGTTTTAAGTAATTTCCAAACAACTCTCCTGTTAAACGTACTCAGCTGCTGAACTGTGACATAGCATCTCACTCACTCACGACAGGAACTTAAAAAACAGCCGTTCAGACCCTGTTGCTCTCAAAAATCTTTCAAGATGAGTTTAACACAGGCATAATCCGGTTTTAATTAGAATTTAAGACCAGCCCTTCCTCAATAGTGTAACACTGTAGAGGGGCACAGCTGCAACGCCAGACAAGAACTATGATTCGAGAGAAGCAACTGCCGCCGTGCGTCAGCAACCTCCGATAAAACAGCGGCGTTTCTAAGCCCTGGGGAACCCTGTCATCGGTCAGAATAACAAAGAGGAACCACAAGAAATGAGGTTTTACAGAAGACAGTTATTCAGGAAGGAAAAAGAGTTAGCCAGAACACTGCAGACTCCCTTCCTTCCCAGGGAAAAGCAGAGCAAAGGGCTTCTCATTGGTGATTCCACAGGTCGCAGAGCACAATTGTACATTCTCCTCATTCCCGAAAGCCGGTGCCTCTCGGAGGATCTGCCCCAGCCCTGCCTGACTTCAGGCACAGGACAGCAGTGACAGGAGAGCAGGAAGGGCTTCTGCTGAATCTCTAAGCGAGTATCAGGGAAAACAACACGCTCCACCTCTTAATAAATGAAGGAGAGGCTGAAGAGGAAGTGAAATGAGGTGGCAAATGCTCTGTTTCGCTAATGTTTAACACTGGCTGTGGTTCTTTCATGGTGTTCATGGTCTGAACTGCAAAGCAGAGGTTTACTGTCACCCCCGGGGGTGGCTCTCACCCAGCAGCGTGGCAGCGGTTTGCTCCAGGAGGAGCGGGAACTGCGCATCGTTACAGCATATTTGCAAAAAAACAGCACTGGGAGAGAGACTCCCTTCAATCTCAGTTTCCCTCCTGTAAAAAGCCCGAGCCAAGGATGGTGTGGATGAAAGGGCAATCTAGTGGGACAAAAAGCGATATCCTTTCGCATCAGATCTAGCTCAGGTGAGCTGTAGGATGCAAAGTGAGGGGCTGAGGGATAACGTCACAGAACAGCCCGTGTTTGAACTGCCACTAAGACAAAAATCTCTCTTTGTCTTACACATGCGAAGGGTAAGACAATTTAAAAAAAGACCAAAAAAAAAAAAAGAAAGAGAACCTGACAAAAGCCAAGCCCAGTTTTAGTAATACTGATTTTTCCAGACTGAGGTCGTGGTCTCAAGCAAACCACACTCTCCAAGAGAAAACAGTCAACTTTCAACTGAAGGAAGGCGAAAACCTTATTTTAGATAAGGTTTCTAAAAAAGCAGGTGTGCCTATGCCCTCAGATGAAAAGTAATTCTCTCCTCGTGTACTCTGTGAAGTTACAAATTGCTCTCTCACACACACACACACTTCCTCTCCTAGTTCAACATCCTAAAGCTAGTGAGGATTTGTAAGCAGCAAGAGTTGCCTTTGCAAATGGCAAAGGATCAGGAAACGAAATAAAAGTATTACAAATGGCCAAGAATTTCCAAGTGACATCAATCGGAAGCACTCGTGCACTATAAGCACAAGAATTTCTCCATTTGGCACAGGAAGTCCTTAAAGAAACAGTCAAATAATACTGATTTAATCTCGTGGCTTGAATTTCTGGGCATGCTCCATTCAGTGAGCCAACACGACAAGAAAACAAGCGGAAAAAAAAAAAAAAAAAGAAAGAAAAAAAGCTCTATTCATCAGTAGACAACATTGTGAATTTTGTTCCCTTGAGAAAGGGAACATTGATTTTTGTAAAACTGTGTCCAGCAGACGCATCCCTCCAGCATCAACGGCGAGGAATTCTCCTCGCCTGCACGTGGGGGTTTAATGTGTTAAAAACATACTTTTCCAACGCAAGTGCATGCACGAAGCAGGAGTCTTAGTGTTAGCCCCAGCGACTGAGCCCTGCACTGGTTTCACTGGTGGCGGGGAGGCAGTGCATGCCCATGCTGTCACCTGCAGGCACCCCAACCAAACCGGCCGTTAAGGACAGAGTAACACTCACTCTTGTGTGGCTACTACAAGGCTAGTTCCATTTCTGCATTTTAGCGGCTTTGCCCAAACGCCAAGTGTTTATATGACAAGCAAAGATGCTTCCGCCACTCACCATGAAGGTTTTTCCTGATATTCTTAATTACTCCTACTTCAATCCCTTGTTCCATACTAAATTCTTCCTCCTCCCGCCACAAAGCTCGTTTAGCCATTAACTACTCTACACGCGAAGAGGTGTTTAACCTGTTGGACAAGTGATTCAGTGTCAGATGGCAAGCAACTATTCATGGTTCTACCCGTTATACCCGAGAAGCAAAAACCACTTCATCCCAGCAAGTCATACTTCTGGCACAACAGCAAGACAGGAACCAGCAATATTTTTCATCACAGCAAATTCCTTCGTGATGAACATCTCGGCTGCGAGAGCATTTTCCATACAAAAAAATCACTGAGATTTTAGAAAATCAGCTACGTGTAAAGGTGTATTTGTTAAAAGAAAGTCTCCTTCACAAAGGGAAGGGTGGGTTACAGAGCTTTGTATCATTTTAAATGTGAGTATATATTTGAAGCCGTCATCATGTGATAAAAGTGATGTTGCTCAAAGTTACATGGCACAAAACACGTTCTGCAGTCAAAGCAGAGTTAATAGTTCAGTATAACTGCCATAGTTGGTAATTACTTGTTACAGCCGATCTTTAGAATGAGAGGGCTGTATAAAAAAACAACAAGGATATTTAAAAAACCTTCAAAGAAATCCATTTTATGAACTTCCAGGGACACAAACCAGGAGGGAGCCTCTGCTCTGCACGCTCTTACCCATGAACATTTTGCAACAGAACTACATTGCTAATTAGAGATGCACACAGTGAATTTTCAGATGATTAATACAGGCAACAACTCAGGAAATCTGGCAGCAGCTTGGAAATCAGCATTTTTTTAAAAAAAGCAATCTCACAGTTAGCAAATTGCACCATCCTAGAGCACCTGTCATGTGAGCGATGAGAGAATAAGAGACAGTTTATCCCACGTCCAGCAAAAGATCACGGCAAATCTGAGGAGAAACCCAACAGTTTGAGTTCAAGTGTTTTAGCTGTGAAGGAGCAAGTCTTGCTTAAACTGGTGAGCTCTATCACAGCATTTTTTAAACATCAGATAAGCGCTACTGCTTGCAACAGGCACTTTCTGTATCGCACCAATTGGAATGCTTTTTGACTTTCTACCACAAATAATCACGTTACTGTAAGTAAATGCAAAGCTGGCAGAGCAGATGGCCGGGCAAAGTGACCACATGCACTTGTCATCCCCCCAGGTCATCTCCTCGGCTCTGGGTACGTTACACCTCTTTTCAGACAGCAAAATTAAAAGTGGCACCAAACACTTTTCGGGTTTCCTCACTTGGGTACTACTTATCAGTATTTGAAATACACTAAAAGAAATATTTGGGCCGAAGGTAACCAGGTTCACTGGAAAACACGCTGATTTCCAAACCACATTTTACAGATTTCAATCTCTGAAGTACAACAGAGTCAAAGCCTTACAACCTCATACACAAGGCAAAAAAAAAAAGGTATTTTCATTAACTACTCTTCATGAATAACATTTCACAGAATACTCCAACTGTTATTTAAATTCGCCATTAAAGGTAACGGAATTTGCCCGAGAAGGCTCTCACCTCAGTGTCCCAAGAGTCCTGAAGGACAGTATTCCGGGTACTACGCTTTGTCTGGGGAACATGACCGTCATCTTCATTGCCATTCCGTCTCCGCTTCCTGAAGGAAGGTCAGGGAGAAAGGAGAAAAGAAAAATAATTATCAGTCTATTGATAAACCTTCAGGTTTGTTCTCTAAAGGCAACTCTACAAAAAAAGCTGGAAAACTTGATAAATTAACAAAGGATGTATCTAAACTTCTGACGTGCTGTAACTTCCACATTCAATGAGCCAGGCTGTTTTCACAACAGTTGAAGGGCTGTGGACTCACACTGCCATTAAAACCAGTGCGCAGCACCTTTCTAAATAAACCCATTTGACAATTCTCAGCCTTGCAACTGCTCTCAGTACTCAGGCACGTCTAAAAATAAGCCTGGGACTTTGAATGCCATCTGACAGGCTGAGAAAAGCACCCAGGAAGAGTGGCAGTGACACCACTTTCAATAAATACCCGATTACGTTCATCTCGCTTACACGAGTCTGCAGTTAGGGGCTATGGTGACTTTCTCGAGTCTTTCCATGCTCTGACTTTGCATTTGATGTCAAGTCATGTTGCTGAGGAACGTTATTTTCCACGAGGAAAGTTTTCTCAGAAAACACCTCACGGAAGACAACTCCTGCCCTCTTTCTGATGAATTTGCCATCCTCTTATGACATCAGCACTGCTTCACAGCAGATCAACAGGAACCTAGAGCCCCTGTGAACCAATGTCTCTCGCTGATTTTTAATTGTCTGCTGATTTTTAATACTAATATCAAATGATTTTTCCCACTGTACAAACACCACAAGACAACCAGGAACTCTGCAGGTCGAGCACTTTCCAAAATATAGAACGGAGCTGTTTTGGTGGCTAAAAATTAAGACATACTCAAATGAGTCAAAAGAGACTGAAGCGAGGTATTTATAACCGAATCTTCTCTTACAGACAAGCTTTAGCAGCAGACTCAGCTGCCAGTGCTTGGTCCACGCCTACAAACCAGGAGCTGCCTCCTCGCTCTCCCAACCATTGCCCACCACAGCCCAGCAGGTTCTCCCTCCACCAGAGCCACTCTTCTAGAAGACACAATCCCCCTCTCGCTCCACATTTGCATTCCCTCTGTATCCCTCTTTTTCTTAACACCCACGGCCCACAAGAAAACTCAGTACCTCCATCCCCCACTGTCCAGCTCCTACACGCTTCACGGTCCCTCCTGTTTCTCCTCGACACCTCCTCTCCTTGCCCACCGGGCCGAGAAATGCCCCTCCAGCACACCTCAATGCCCCCATATCCCCTGCATTTCCTGAGCCCCTTTGATCTCCTAAACGCCGCCCACCCCTCACCCCCCCAACACCTTTAACGTTCGCCGCCGCCACACTCCCAGCCGATTTTAACCCCTTCCAGAGATCAGGGGGCC
>JAOXJK010000003.1:35085864-35096354 GCA_025774025.1 Xenus cinereus | reverse complement strand
GGACCGGGGTGGGAAGGAGAACGGGGGGAGATGCTCCAGGGTGGGAGATGCTGCAGGGTGGGAAGGGGATCAGGTTGGAGATGCTGTGGGGTGGGGAGGGGACCGATGCAGGAGCCGGGTACCCACCGGTGCTCCCTTACCCGTCAGGATGCCGTTCTTCTCCAGCGGCTCCTGCCAGCTGACCTTCAGGGACGTGTCCAGGATGTCACTGAAGCTGAGATGTCCCACGGGGCCAGGCACTGCCCAAAGACACCCGAGCTCAGCGCAGAGACACACAGGAGCCCTCAGCACCCATGGGACCCCCTCAAGAAGCGAGCATGGAGGGGACTGCCATTGGATGGGACTTCCTGGGGCTTGGTGGCACCCCGTTTCCACGTCCCCCCCATCCCGGGGCTGCTTCCACCCTCCCCGGTAGCCTCCGGTGGGTCCATCCCGCGGGAACGCAGAGCCTCCCCGTACCGTCCTCGTGGGTGCGCACCAGCTGGGGGGGGCTGCGCGGGCCGTCCCCCGGGGTGGTGAAGCACAGCACCGAGGTGAAGTACTCGGCGAATTTCCGCAGCCCCGCCACGTAGCCCACGTGGACACTGTCCTGGAAGTTGGGCCGCACCGTCACCACCGTGGCCTCCTCCTCGTGCTCCGGCTCCCAGGCGATGAGCTGCGGGAAGAAGGAGCTGGGACACCCCCGACGGCACCCATGTCCCTCCCCGGGCACATCGGTACCCCACAAACACCGTCCTCCGGGCACCTCCAGCCTCCTCGTTACTTATTTCAGCGTTGATTAAATATCAATTAACGGTGCAGGGAACACTTGATGCCTCTAACATCGCGTGTTTACCCGCACGAGCCGATACGGAGCACGCGCTTTGTGATTAACTCCCATTGATAACGGCGCGTAATCACCCGCTCGCCTGCATTTAGGAGGGATGTTTGGGCATTTAATTGGTATTGTGCAAGATAGCCCATAGCACAACTTAATTAAATACTAATTAGGCCCTAAAAATACTAATCAAAAATACTAAGTGGCATTTAATAAGAATGTTAAATATCCTACTTGCTCTGGTTATCTCATTCAGCGGCAATTAAATTCCTGAACTTCTTTTGAGTGGATTAAGAAACAAGTTTAATGTTTTAATTCAATTTAATTAATGTAAATTTGAATTAATTGCAATTTGGAATTAATTACAGAGCATGGGAGACTTCGAGCCCGTGCAAGTGTTAAATCTCAGTAAATATTATTTTAACAGTCAGGCCGGAACCAATTAAAAGCTGGGGTTTCGGCGAGGAGGAGTCGAGCCAGTTTGTGACGGTCGGCCGAGGAGTGAGTCCCCCCCCGCCCCGGGGTGCCCCGTTTTTGGGGAGCCCCGTGGGAATCGCCCCTCACCTTGTACCCCTGGTTGATGCCATTGATGAACTGGGGGCTGGGGGGGTTCCAGGTGAAGCGGATGGTGGTGGAGTTGGTGGCCTCAGTCTGCACGTTCCCCGGGGGCACCGTGGGGACTGCGGGGACAAAGGGACGGCTCACAGCGGCTCCAGGTCCACAAGGTCCCCTTCCATCATCCAGGTGCCAGCCCCCCAGGACCCTTGGCACCCAGGGTGATGCCTCAAGATGCCCCTCTCTGGGCCAGCCCTACCCAGCTCTGCAGCCCCTGCTCATCCTCCCCAGCAGGTCCCACTCCCCACAGGACCCCCAAACCCATCCCCATGGCACAGCTTGTCACTGCTGGGGCGGACGCCAAGCCCCTGCCCGTTCCTGCCTGTCCCTGCCTACCTCCCTGCAGCGTCCACTCGGTCACCTTCATGCTGTACACCCCCAGGCCGGCACTGTTGTACGCCGCCACCTCGATCTCGTAGTTGGTCCAGATGATGAGGTCCTCCAGGAGCAGGTTGTTGACGTCGGCGTTGGTGATGTTCTTGAACTGGTAGCCCACGGGTAGCCCAGCCAGGCAGTACCTGGGGACCAGGGGACATCAGAGCTTCCTGGGACACTGGGGATGGGACACCCGCGCTCCCCCACCGGCACCTACCGGATGATGTAGCCCTTGAGGACACCATTCTGGTGGCTCTCGGGGGGTGGCTGCCACTGGATCATGATGGACTGGTTGGTGCGGCCACTGGCGATGACATTCTGGGGGGGAGCGGAGGGGGGCTCCTCAGGCAGGGACACCCTGTGAGGGGATGAGACAGGGGTGAGCACCCAGGACCACCAGCCCTTCCGGGACCCCATGCCACGTCTCACCTCTCCGTGTCCTTGCTGAACTGTCCCCTGCCCACGTCGTTCACGGCGCAGAGGCGGAACTGGTAGGAGCGAGCGGGAACCAAGCCCCGCACCACCACGGACGTCAACTCGGGGTCCACGCTGGCCAGCAGCACGGTCCAGGGCGCGTCTGTGGGGGGAGAAGCAGGGGGGCAGCGGGGTGGAGGACCCTGACCTGCAGGACACCAGGGTCCCCTGCCCAGCTAACGAGTCCCGCGATCCCCACAGCATCCCTTGCCCACTGCCCTGGGGTGATGCTGGAGCCCAGACTTTGCCTGGAGCCCAGACTTTGCCCGGAGCCAGCGGTGCTGGGGGGGTGGGAGCAGCCCCTTACTGTTCTCGGAGACCTCCACGATGTAGCGGAGCAGGGGGCTGTTGCCGTCGAAGGGCTTGGCCCAGGTGAGGTTGATGGCCCGTTTCTCCAGGGGGCTGAGGGCGGCCACGGGGCTCTCGGGGGCGTGGGGGAGCTGCCTGGACGGGTGGGTTTGGGAGGGGGTGGTTAGAGATGGGGGGACAGCCTGGAGCGTGGGGTGCTGGTGGGGACGAGAGGGGTCTCACCGGACACGGAGGTGGGCGCTGCGTGAGTCGTTGCCCCCGGCCGAGACCACCTTGCAGGTGTAGGTGCCGATGTCACCCGACCAGGTCTGGGAGATGTGGAGGGTCCCCATCTCATCCAGGCGCACCCGGGGGCCGCTCTCGGGGCTCAGCGGTGCCCCATCCTTCTCCCAGACGTACCTGTGCCAGTGGGGGGGACACCCAGAAGTGCTGCAGCCCCCCACAAGGAGAGGGGACCAGGGGTCCCGCCGGTGTGCCAGGCTCCCCGTGCGCAGGGCACCAGGTGGCACTGCAGGACCACCGGCACAGGGCTGGGGATGGTGGCACCCACCATCTACCCGCTCCCTCCCCAGGCTGGGGGGTGCCCGGACCCCCCCAACCCTCCCAGCCCCATCACACATACCTGACGTCCACGCTGGGGTCGTGGGTGACCCCGCAGCTCATGACGGCCTTGGTTCCCTTGATGACACTCTGGTCCTGCGGCGGGTCGGTGATGCGTGTCCTTGCTGCGAGGGGACAGGGTGAGGCACTGGCACTGCCCCCGGAGGGGTGGCATCAGCAGGGGACAGCCCATCCGAACCCCCAGCCGCACGCCAGAGCCCATCCTTGGCATCCCCCAGAGAGCTCCATCCCTCACCACGCCTGGTGGGAGGCAGCGTCTGCTGCCCGCGGAGCTGGGCAGGGTCCACCCTACACCAGGGTCACGGGCACAGCCTGGCTGTCACCGAGCTGGGTGACAGGGTGCCTTACCCCAGACGACCAGGTCGGCAGACGCCTCGTCCACGCCGCGGGAGTTGGTGGCCAGGCAGGTGTAGGTGCCGGCGTCGGCGAGGTGCGCGGGGCTGAGGAGGAGGCTGCCCGACTCCAGCAGGGTGAAACGCGGGAGCTGCACCGAGCCGCTGGCCAGGATCCGCTCCCCTGGGGGGCACAGGGTGAGCCCCATCAGCTCCCACAGCCCCCCGGCCAAACCCGGTGGCCACAGAGCCCTGGTGGCCACGAAGAGGATGCCCGGTGTCCCCAGTCCATTTACCTTTCTGCCAGGTGATGGCCGGGCGCGGAGCCCCCGAGGTCTCGCAGTTGAGGATTACGGACATGCCGTCGATCACCGTGCTGTCCTGGGGACCCCTGGTGATGTTGGGGGCGATGCCTGCGAGGCGGACAGACACACAGCCACCCCTGAAGCCCTTTTCCCGCTGCCCAGCCTGGAGCTGAAATGCTCCCAGGGCACGGCGGGGGGTTCCCATCCCCACAAGGAAGGGTCCCCAAGCTCCCCGTGGAGCCCAGCCGGGGGGGGGGGTCCCAGGCACATCACACCCAGGGGGGTCCAGAGGAGGCGGGGGCTGGCACCTACTGGTCACAGCCAGGTACGTGGTGGTCTGCACCTCGCCGGCTGCGTTGCGGGCGAAGCACTGGAACATGCCGGTGTCGTCGGGGACCAGCCCGCTGATCTGCAGGCTGCCGTCTGCCAGGAGCTGGAAGCGGGAGAGCTTCTCCAGGTGGATGAGGGCAGCGTCCTTGTACCAGGCCATCTCGGGAGGGGGAACGCCTGCAAGAACCGGGGCCACGTCAGGAAGGGGGCCGCGGTGGCACACCTGGAGGGCAGCTGGAGAATGGCTTCACCTTTGGCTTGGCAGGGGATGGCCACCACCTTCTCCATCTCGGCTGTGATGTGCCTCTCCGGCTCCTTGACGAACTGTGGTGGCTCTGCAAAGGGAAGCCCAACCATGGGCAGGGGGGGTGACGTTAGAGCTGGGGTCCCGGACCCATCACCACCACCAAACACCACCACCCCCCGCCCAGTGACTCCCGCCTGTGACAGTCCCAGGGGCTGAGACTGCCTCAACTCATTGCAGGGGTGGTTTCAGCTGCCCGCCAGGCAGGTTCTCACCCAGGACGGAGAGGTAGGCGCCCTCGGCCACGGCGGGCACGCTGCTGCTGCGCAGCACGGCCTCGCACTCGTAGTAGCCGCTGTCGCTCAGCGCGGGGTTGAGGATGGTGAGCCGGCGGCTGTAGTCGCTGATGCCGCTGGAGAGGGGCACCCCGTCCTTCTTCCAGATGATGTGCAGCTTGATCAGCGGCCTGGGGGGGCCAGGACCACGTCAAGAATCAGCCCCACATCGATCCCCCCCACCCACCTCCCTCCGTCCCACATCCAGCCCTGGTGGGAAGGGACCTGGGGGCACCCAGCCCCGGGGCCGGGCGATGCCAAGGGGGAGATGCCCCATCCCTACTTGCCTGGCGTTGGCCACGCACTCCATGGTCACCTCCGAGGTCCCGGCCACCACGCTGGTGTTCCTGGGTGGGACAATGATGGTGGGTGCGATGGGATCAGCTGGGCCACCCACATCTGGGGAGAAAGAGGCCGGAGGGACAGCCATCAGCACCCGTTGCCCCCTGCTCACCCCCCGGCTGCCCCCAGTGAGGCTGGTGGGGCACCCAAAGCCCCGTGGCCACTCTGCCTGGTATGGAGAAGACAAAGGTGGCAGGGACCAAAGGGCCACAGGCTCTGCTCTCCCGTGGGAAGGGTGGGAAGGTCCAGCCCATCACCTTGGCATCAGGGCAGCTTCACAGCTCCCCCTATGCCCTCTCCTCCCGCGGGAGCCCGTGGCACCCCACGGCGCCAGCCCGGCCACCAGCCGGCGTGGCAGGGAGGAGGGAGGAGGGGAGTATATAAAGCAAAATGATTGCAACAATAAAAAACCCTCGTGTAGGGGCTGTAAAAACGCGATGGGCTTGAAAGCTGCTGATAGAGCTGAATCCATAAACACGGGCTCCGGGATGTTTATCGCGCGCGGGGACGGCGAGGGACAGAAAAACAGATTAATGGGGCAGGAGGGGAAGGGGGACAGGCAGAGCCCTCTGCGGGAAAGGGATGAACCCCCCCACGGAGCAGCGGGGGGGAAGGTGGGATGAGAGTATCATCAGGACCGATGGGGGCATCTTCCCTGGGACGGGCTGTGACCACCCAAACCCCTCGCCCAGGTCCTGCAGGGTCCAAGGGGGGTGAAGGGACGTGGCCACAGGGGTGTCCCCCAGGCAGGGGCTGAGGGGGGGGACACGGGGACGAGCAGGGAGGGGTGTCCCCCAGCAAAGCTGCTCCCCTTGAGGCTACACGGCACCATCCCCAGCCCAGTGCCGGGGGCACGGCCGGATCCAGCCCCGGTGGTGGGGACGGTGGGGACGGCAGGGACAGCTCTGCCCGGGATGCAATTAGTGCCCGCAGCACAGCCCAAAGCACCTAAATAAATTTAGAGGCGGCTGAACTGTTAAGTCAGCAGAAGCCGGAGCCTCCGAAGAGATTTACTGCAAATTAAACTTGGGGGCGAGCCAGGCGGCGCAGGGACAGGGGGCTGGGGGAGGCGATGTCCCCCCCAAACACACACACACTCACTGGCCACGGTCAGGGTGATGGGCTGGCTCGTCTTGTTGTCCCCGTTCTTGTCATTCACCGCCTGCACGTAGTAACGTCCCGCGTCCGGGGCCACCGTGGAGAGGATGACGAGGGTGTTCTCCAGCGTGATGGCTCTGCGGGGACGATGGGGATGGGACCCCAAAGGGGGGAGCTGGGACCCTTGTACCCCCACCCAGCAACCACATGGGATGGACACGACCCCCCAGCCTTCCTCCTGCCTGCCCAGGCACCAGCCCCTGGATGGGGGGCCGGGACCAAGCCCCACACATCCCCCGGTTTGGTGTGGGGATGAGCACATCGGATGGTGCAGATTAATAGGACTTTTTCTTCTTTTTTTTTTAGGGTTTTTTTTTTTTGGAACGATCTAATCTGCAGCAAACATAAAATGGTTTGAGGAATATATTTTTTACCATTAAATATGAGATAAAGGAGTTTTATCTCCTCAATCCTGCTTTGCAAATAGAAAAGGAGACCAGTTCAATTCCTGCATAATGTGGGTTACAAATTCAATTCCCCGCACGCTGCGTCTGCCAGCGCCGGGCTCGCGGCTCCGGCGGCACCGGGTCTGCCGCAGCCCCACGGGGACACCTGGCACACGCGTGTGCACCGTGCCCGGCTTTGCCACACGCGCTGCCCTCCCCCCAGCCCACGCTGAGCCCCTTTCGCCCGCCTTCCTCCCTCTTATTTTCATTTTTTTTAAAAAAACAATTCATCTCCCCAGTGACAAACAGAGCCATTAGTCGCCGAGCCCGTCTCTGGGTTTTAGCAGCACGTGCTCAGAACGTCTGTTAAACATCCTTATTGCAAGGACAACGGCAGCTGAGGGAAACGCAGCCCCCCCGGGATGCTGGGGGGGTGTCGGAGGGATGTCGGGGCGGGGGGGGACGGGGACTCACATGCGGCTGCTGGGGGAGATCTTCCGTCCGTCGCGAAACCAGGTGACCTGGGGCTGGGGGAAGCTGGCGATGCGGGGCGCACGGATGACGGCCGCCTCCCCGTGGGACACGCTCTGCTGCGTCTCGCTGTCCTCGAAGCTCCCCATGTCTGCAAAAAGCGTAGGGGGACCACGTCAGGGGCTGCCAACGAGCCTGGAGACCCAGCAGGGTCCGGCCGGGGAGCAGGTTGGAGGCTACGGGGATGGGCTCCCCCAGGGGACACAGAGGGGATGCCCTGGGGGCTGCTCTCTGCTCCCCTCCTCAGCGGCACGGGGCATGGGATGGTGCTGGGATCCACACCAGGATCCCTGTTCCTGTGGCCCCCACCAAGGACAGGCCGCAGCGAGGGGGGGTCTGTCCTGGGGCTCCCCGGCATCTCTCCCTGCCCCATCCCGCGGGAGCATCCCGGCACGACCCGGCTCCGCATCCCGCTGGCTCCATCCTGCCCAGCACGCAGCGGCTGAGGAAAGCAGAGCGAAGCAGGGGGCAGGGAGAAAGAGGGAGGGCGGGCGGGGAGGGGGGAATTTTTATTGACTTCCCTTAATTGCTGTAATTAAAAACATGTAAAGAATCTTTTTTTAACGACTTTGCCATTATCATTAGTTGTTAGCACAGCTGCCTTATTAATTTCTCATTAGCTTCCTGATTTGTCATCGCTCCTCAGGAAGGGGTTTAAGGGGATGGGATTGGGGGTATCTTGGAGCCGAGGGGTGACGGAGACGGGCAAGTCCCCCGGGACACAGAGCCACTGTCCCGGGCCTCAGCACCCTCCTGTCCTGCTTAACCCCCCCGTGGTGCCTCTGGACCCCCACCTCCCACCAAGGTCTGGCCCATCCTATTCAGATCCGATGGCTTGCAGGATCCATACGGAGCCTCCAGCCTGGTGCTGCGGGTTTCCCAGCCCTGGTGCTCTCCTCCTGCACCCCACACTCTGTCCTACCCATGGGATGTCCCCTCTGCACCCTCAAACACCGCGGCCTGACAGCAGAGGCAGCAACAGCCCCGTCCTGCCAGCATCACCCCAGGGATGCTCTGGACTCGCGTGTGCTGGCCACGGGCGGCACTGAGCACCCCAGCCACCCCGTAGCGCCGTGGGGCTGGGTGTCCCCAAGGGGCTGGGTGTCCCCAGCCGTTCCCCAAGCGTGGCTGTCACTTACAGGCCACCTGCACCTCGGTCTGGCGCTGCAGCAGGGCTCCCATCCTGTTGCGGACGATGCAGCGGTAGAAGCCGGCGTGCGTGCGGTCCAGCGACGTGATCATGTACCTGCGGGAGAGAGGAGCCACCTCAGCACACGCCACGACTCACCGCCATCCACCCCAGCAGCAGAGGGGGGACATCCAAGTGACCGTCACAGCCCCCGGGAGAGGCTGCAGGTCCTACACAAGCCCCCCATTTACTGCTGGGCACCAACCCCAACGAGCAGCTGCTGCTGGGGGGGCGTGTGCATGTATGTGCATGCGTGTGCAAGCATGTGTGCATGTGCACACACACGTGCACGCTGCAGGGACAACACAGTGGCCCTCGCTGCTGCAGAGGGACCGGTGGCCTCGCACAAAGGAGATGCTTTCACCGCACCAAGCACACGCCATGAGTCACCGGGCAAATGATGGCAGGGGTGGATGGTGACTCATGGCCACGAGCCGGAGGCACCGGGCAAGTGGCTTCGAGCTGCCAAAGGCCAAGGTGGCTGCCGGGGACCTGGCACCCGCGGTTCTGACCCCCAAGCAGAGGCACACCGGGGTCTGCTGGGGTCACTCCACCTCGGCCCCACGCGTGGCCAAGCAACCATGGCTCCTATTAGCCAAGGCTGAGCCACCTTATCCTCCCCGGGCAGGGCCACTGCTCTTATCAGCCCCCAGCGCCAGCAGCTGATAAGCAGATAAAGGAAATAACCACGTCTGGACTCGCCCACCGCCCCCCGAGCACCTCCCGGGTCCCCAGGCTGGACCCCACTGCCACCAGACCTCCCCCCCAGCCCTAGGAGAGATGCAGGGGCTCCTGCTCCACCACCCCCCAAAATGGGCTGGATGCCCCCCCCCACACCAGCCTCGCAGGTGGGTGACCCCAAGGGGGGGCTGAGCGGCCACCACAGCATCGCCTTCCCCCCCGGGGAGCGCTCCGGGAGAAAGCAGGAAGGGAATAAATAACCCAGCTCAGCCCTCCTTGCCCAAAATCTAATCTTGCATTAAAACCTGCCGCGGGCTGTTTCGGCAGAGCTTTGTTTGTTCTTTTGATAACCGAACGTAAATTAAACTTTCATAAGACACGAGGAGCACGTTTCCCTCTGCCGGGAAGCGCGGCAGGTCCCCGTGCCCACCTCCCTGCTTCGGGAGATGGTGACGGGGACACGGGGGGCTCCCGCCTCGCCCGGTGGCACCACCGAGCCGGGGTGGGCACAGCGGGGCTGGCATCCAACCTTGCTGACACCCACCCACCCACGTGGCGTGCCGGGGGTCACCCGTCCCCGTGGGAGGAGGGAAGGACGCCCTTTGGGAACGAGTCCTTGAGTGTCACAGCCGATATTTAAAAACGATCCCCAGAGGCTTTAAATAAGATATTTCAATTCCAGGGAGCTGTCAGGAAGTGATGCGGACACCGGGAATAATGGGCCCGCTCTCCTTGTGGTGTCCTCGTTAATAAATCACACACACACACGCGGCGACTCCTAAACACACGCATGTGTGTTTACGGACGGACAGATGGACAGACGCTCGCTGATGCTCACTTGCTCACCCAGCAGCAGAGGGACACGTGTGGTTCCCACCCAGACCCCCTGTCCCATCCTCGCTGCCACATCCCCTCCAAACCCTCATCCTGGGAAGGGGACGGTGCAAACCCCCCACGAGCCACCCCGTGGGACCCAAACCACCCCCATCTTTGGGGCTCACACACACGAAGCACCCACCGATGCCCACCCCCCACTGCGGCGCCTTGTCCCCACGCACCGGGAGCAGGGACGTGGGACACCTCCGTGGGCACCGGGAGCTTCACCCCCCTCAATGGGGACACCCCCACAGCCCCAATTAACGGGGCCTGGTCCCCGCGCCCCCGGAGCTGGGGAGTTATTACGGAGCTGAGCTTTTGCACGCACCTAAACGGCTGAAAATAGCCCCAGAGAAAGGAAATCAATTACCGGGCGCAGCCTGGCCCGCAGTCATTAACCAAATACGAGCAGAGACTTTGTTCTCCGCCGCTCGGCTTCCACCCAGGCTTTTATCCAAGATCACTCCGATTTGATTTCCTTCCCCCCATCACGGTAACCGATTTCCCCCCCCCTGTGCTGCGGGCAGGAGGAGGAGGGGTGCAGCCCCAGCCCCCCATGCAACCCCCCCC
>JAOXJK010000003.1:35048315-35072156 GCA_025774025.1 Xenus cinereus | reverse complement strand
CCGATCTCCCGAGACCAAGAGCTTTAAAACTCTCCTTCTGGCTATTAATTAAAAGCAACCTCTCCACTATCGTGAGTGTACTTGCCATAAATTAATAGCGGCCTTCTTAATCAAATCTTATCTCCTCTCCAAGTGCCCGGCGTGCGGTGCCGGGGTTGGTATCCCAATCCGCCCGGCCGTGAAATGCAATTTTCCGATGCTCGGGTGGACTCTGGCAGCTCCAGCTCCGTCTCCTCCTCCCCGCCTGCCCCCGTACCTGCGCCGGGCCGGGGGGGACCCGGCAGGCTAACGGCGGAGGTGGCTCCCCAAAGACATGCTCCATTTCTCAGCCATTTACCGCGTTTATCCGCAGCCTCCGCGGACGGGGCTCACCTTCTTGCATTATTTAGAGGGCACAGACCGCGGCACCGGGCTGTGAGAGCAACCGGGGAAATCCTGGGGGGCACGGGAAGGCGGCACGGCTTCTCTTGGGGGTCAGCTGAGAGTGATGCCACGGGACCTGTAAGCTCACGGTGCTTCACTTGCCGTGACACGATGCAGAGCATCGTCACTCTGGTCCCCACGGCACAGTCCCCCAGCCTGGTCCCCCCCATCCCTGTCCCACCAGGTTTCCCCTCTCCCCATCCACACGGAGGACTGCCCTTTGCCGAGGGCAAGTGCAAGCCCAGGACGACGATGAGGACCCACGTGTCCCGGGCGATGCCAACCCAGGGCAGCCCCACGCATGTCACCGTCCATCCCCGCCATGGCTCCGACCCGTCCCCAGGAGCCTGGGCTGTGGCAGACCCCAGCCCCAGACGCCCCCTCCAGCCCCATCCGACCTGTGGCACGTCCCCAATCCCGTGGGGTTCCCAGGGAGCTGGGACAGAGCAGGAGCCGACAACAGTGCCCTACGGCTGCTGCTTCTCCACACTGGGGCTGCGAATTACAGCCCTCTCCTCTGCCGCTTGGAAAACCCTGCGCTGGTGGTGATTTTCCTGCTTCCAGAGGCAGCTCTGCCTCCCCGATGGTCCGAGACAGGCACCGAGGGGGGGGTTTTCAGCTCCGTCCCTCCCGCACCACCACAATCCAAACCTGAGTAGGGCGGAGGTGATGGGGGCTGCACGCCAAAAAGGAGCTGCTTCTCATAAAGCCGTTGCAGAGTGGAGCTAAGAGGGTTTTTTTTACGGAGGCAGAGGAGCCAGGAGAACCTCCCTCGCTCAGCCCCAGACACGCCGAGACGGCAGGAATAAAACCATCTTTGTTGCATGCAAGAGGAGCCGTGGCCCCGCACCGCCGGCAGGTCGGAGCGGGGCTGCACCGCCGGCCTTCAGAGGATGCAGGAGCATCTCTCAGCAGCCACATCCCTCCGGGAGCCAACCCCGGAGCTTTGCCGGGCACCGTGCCCGTCCTGCCCAGGACGGTGCAGCCCTCGGGGTTGGGGAAGAGCCGGAGCAGGATGGTGCAGCCGAGAGGCTCCCGGGTTTCACGGGTACCCGGCCCCCTCCCACCCTGCAACGACCTTGCTGCCGAAACGCATCCGTCTTCACTCCACCGAGCGTGTCAGACAGACCGCTCACACCACGGCAAGGGGGCACGGGCAGCAGGGGGGGGCTGCCAGCCGAGGGCACGCTGCCCCTTGGGCTCGGGCTGTGGCTCCTACCCTCCTAGAGAGAGTGGGATGGAGCTGGGCACCTTTCCATCCCCATCCCCGACCCTCCGCCTCCTTGTGCAATTGCTTTAGCAATTGGTCTAGGAGGAAAAAGGTCTTCTCAGCGGTGGGGGAGCCCTCAGGAGATGGGGTCAACCTTGTTGAGCGTGTGTGTGCACGTCACCCGCACGGCAGGTGGGGTCCGGTAAATTAGGGGAGCTGGACCCGGCGCTGTCACCCCAGCCAGGAGCCAGGCTGGACCTGGCAGAGCTCACGGCTCCGGCGCCGCTGCCCCTCTCCCCTGCGCTTCCCTCGGAGGAGATTTGGGGTTTCTTACATGCCGTAAGCCGATTGCAGAGGTGTGTTAACTGGATTAGGTGGGAGGCTGAGAGAGACGCAGACCTGGAGGAGCTGCTCAGCGGAGCAGGGCTCCCGCGCCCGTCTGACGCTGGCAGGATTTGCAGAGCCGGCTTTTAAACTGATTTTCTTCCCCTTAAGCCTTTGGAAAGGTGAAGCTGCGGGAGGGAGGTGGGTTTCTGCCGCCTCCTCGCCCCGTGCAAAAACCCTGCCGGGCCCCGGCGTGGGCTGGCAACGGGGTCACGTCCCCACATCGGTCCCCGCAGCCACCCCTGCCCTCGGCGCCGAGATGGGCAGGGTGGCATCTCAGCTCTCGGTGACAGCCCTGTGGCTAATGCCAGCTGACTACTGCGTGGCTGGGGGGGCCACAGCCTCAGCCCCCCACTCCCCACCTGCACCCAGCCCAGGGGAGCCCAAATCCCCCTGCCCAGACCCAGACGGGGGCCAAGGGGACACAGATGGGGACAGCAGCAATCCCTGCTCCGGGGATGCTCGGAGCAGCCCAGCGTGCAATGTCCCCCGCCTCCTCGGGGGTCCCCGGCACCGGTGTCACCTGCGAACTGCGCAGCAGTTTTGCCGGTGTCACGCTTCATCCATCTCTTCCCGGCCTCGGGGCGGGAGAAGAGGCAGCAGGTGCCATTTCCAGGGCCAGCGGGAGCAAGGCAAAGCCCAGGCAGAGACAGGGAGCCCCAACCCCAGCCCGGGTGGCCCCGGCACGGATACTGGCCAGATCCACCAGCACAGGGCAGGATCCAGCCCCTTCGCACCCACCAGGGCCATGGCATCCCCCAGGATAGACAGACGGATGGACAGACAGACACTCTCCTCCCGTGCTGCCTCCCACCCTGACCACGCTGCCATCTCCCCTTCCTCCTCCCTCATCTGTCTCCAGGCCCATACTTATTTATTTATTTGTTAATTAACTGCTGTTTCCATAACAAACGCTCCAGCTTCTCCCAGCCTCCAACAGCCCTGGGGCTGGATTGTTAACTAGGATTTTAATTTGTTAATTAAAAGCAGAATGGCTCCATAACAAGCTCCTCTTCTGCAGAAGGGCTCTCGGAGGGCTCAGCGGGCCGGGGGCTGAGCCGGCAGCATCGCCATGCCCCGCCGAACCCCCCCAGGGATGGGGCACACGGGGAGGGATGAGCAGGGCTTCCCGGGGACAAGGGGTGTTTGCAAAAGGGACCTCGAGCCCGGCAGCACCACGGTGCCTGCTAAGGACCCCCCCCTTCTCCCAGCAGTGACGCTGGAGATGACGCCACCTCCCTTTGCGGTCTCATCCTGGCAATCCCAAACACGGCACAACCCCCAGCACGTGTCCCCATCCATCAGAGGGTCCCAAACCCGGAGACAGACCCCCCTCTTCCCACTGCAGCTCTGCCAGCATCATCCCCGCTCAGCTCCCAGGCGTCCGCCCAAGGACCACAGCCCGGGGCAGCCCTGGGTGCCCAGCCCGGGCACATCCCGGTGCCAACATGGGCCAGGTAAGGCTTGAGATGCTCCTGGAGCCAAAGGAGAGACGTCAGCCCTGGCCAGGGAACAGCGTCTCATTGAGCCGTGGCTGGGAACAGAGCGGGGCTGTGTGCCTGCCCGTCCCTGCCTGCCCTCGCACACCCAGCCCCTCCGCCTGGAAAAAACAACATTTCCCCCCTCCCATGGCAAACCCCCAACACACACGGCACCGTTGTGCGTTCTCAGCCCACGAGCCCGGTGATGGGGGGGGGGGGACACACACAACAAGCAGAGCTTTGTGCTCGGAAGCACCGCACGGTCCCTACAGACCCCCACGTCAGACCCCCACGCCTGGCCCCAAAGGCACGGACCCCGGCACCGGGCTCCAAGCCCAAACTCACGGAGCCGAGGGGAGATGCAAGGGACCTGCAGCAAAGGGGGAGTGCAGGGATGCTCCTGGGGGGACAGGACACCCCCTCCAGCCCGTGGGGACGTCCCCAGGACTGTCTGGCTGCGGGTGGCACAGCCAGACATCACCAGCAAGCCTGTCCCCCCAACGAGCATGTCCCCAGCCCTGTCCCCAGCTGGAGATGTTTAACCAGCTCCAGGCTGCGGCCGAAACTCCTTCCGATGCCACAAATCCTGCCGACCCCGCGGTTCCGCAGCTCCGCCGTATCTGGGTCACCGCTGTGAGTCACGGACACCCGGAGAGTGACTCAACGCAATTAGAGGGGCCGGATCCTGTGGCTGATTTCCCCGGGAGAGGCTCCAAAACGGCGAGAAAGGGAAGGATGGACAGATGGACATCACCGCCAGGCACCCTCCTGGGAGGAGAGGAAGGTGTGAAGCCTTCAGGTTTGGAAGGATGGAGGGGGCCTTCCCAGCTGGGACTGGAGCTTCTCCACGAGGGTTTGGCAGGAATGAGCTCCATGTCCAGTTGCCAAGCGAGGTGGGGGTCCCAACAGCCCCCAACCCCAACCCCAGGGTGGTCCCAGCACTGGGTGGGATGGACGGCACAGGAGCTCGGTGCAGCACAACACAGCTCCGGGCTGGATTTGGCCCCGTGAGCAAATCCAGTGTTTCCTCCAGGTATTCCTGGAGGGCAACCACAGCCCTGGCCTGCGGTGGCTCCCGAGGGCCGCTGTGGCTAAGGAGGGGTAGGAACACAAAGCCACCACCGAAGTCCCAACAACAGCCGGAATGTCACTTCTGCAAGGGGCAGCCGTCCCCCCCATCGCCATCCCCAAGCTCCTGCCGATCCCCTGCATCCCCCATCCCTGCAGGATGCTCCCAGCACCCCTCTCCCCGCAACCGCCCCCGCAGACAGAGAGACAGACAGAGCCGCTTTCCAGGCTCGCCCCGAGAATCTCAACAAGGCGGCACTTCCCAACCGACAAAAATACAGCGGGGAAAGAAAAACAGAAGGCAGAAACCACAAGAAAAACCCCACTCAGCCTTTCCCAGGGCGCTGACGCAATTAAGTCGCCGGCCCCGCGGGATGGAAAACACTTCCCCGGCTCCCCCCCTCTTCCACACCGAGCGGGACGAAGGCTGCCGTGGTCCCCCTCCCCGCAGCACATCCCCAAGCCAGCGGGCACCAGGCAGTCCCCCATTTACTGGGGTGTTGCCCAGACATCCTTTTTTCCAAAGTATTAATTAGTCATTGCATTGCTCACTTGAAACAAAAATAGCTGTAGCATGACAGCGAACATGAGTTTTCCTTGGAAAAAACCTTTTCCAAAGCTTTTCCTGCCCAGACGCCGCTGTTTGCAGATGGGGGACGGGAAGAACTCCCAGCCTGGCAATGCCCCCCCTCCCCGCCATCCACCACAGCCCTGAATTTCCAGGGCAGAGAAGCGAACTCTGGTCATTGCGCTTATTTACACACTTGTGGCTCCGAGGGCCTAGAGGGGCTTTTCCAGCCAACTCCGCGATGCCGGGGCCAGCGATTCCAGCAGCGCAGCCAGCGCCGCTGCCCAGCCTTGACGTGAAGCTTATGGGGAGAAGCCAAGCGAGCGAGACTCCACCACCGCCCCAGGTGAAGGGCTCCGGCAGCTCATTGCCCCTGCTCATTGCTTGTTTCCACCCTCCACTGCACAGCCCGGCTCCCCCCGCTGCCCCCCCAGCCCTTCTTTTCCACCATACGAGCAAGGAGAATGGAGAAAACGGGAGAGATGAAGGCGCCCATCACCTTCCTCCCCTCGCGCCCCACGTGCGCAGGCAGAGGCCGGGTGCTCGGCGCTTGCCGGTGCTCGGGCGGCGGGGAGGGCTCTCCCAACGGCAGGGCTCTGAATTAAACATACCACCCTAATGAGTTGATTTTATTAGTTTGCGAATGCATTGAGAACTCATTATCAAAATAAACATCAATTCACTCCAGCGAGCGCGGTGCGGCACACACGCACGCCCCTGCAGCGCCACAGATGGGGCCGCCCGCGGCTCCCACCCCGAGACATGCTCCCAGCCCCCCGTCTCTAACCCCGGGGGGGGGCACAGGGCCAGCAGACACCCACCCTGCAAAGCCCCTTGGCACCACGAGGTTGGCTTTTCCGTTTTGGCTCAGGGGCATCAGGCTGGGCACCCAGCATTGGGGTTTGCCGAGGTGGGACAGCCCCAAGATCCCCCCACCCCAGCATGCGGGGTGAAAATTCCCACCCCGGGACCCACACGGGGTGAAAATCCAAGTCATGTCCCCTCGGAGCAGGCAGAAGCCCCTGCTCTGCCCCAGTATCTCACAGACCCCTACAAGCTCCCCCAGGAGGCTGTGCTGGAGCACAGGGGGGGCTCGGCAGACCCCCGGGCTCCCCGGGGAGAGGCAGGGCAGGAGGCAGCACCCCGGTCCCGGGGAGCCGGAGCGCCCAGGCGTGAAGGGGGGGGCACAGCGGGCGCATTGTCCGGCTCGGCAGGACGCCGCTCCCTTTGGAAACAGCAGCTAATCCCATTTCATCCCCCTTCATGGCCATCAGCTGTTTTTTCAGGCATTCGGGAGGCGGGTCGCTGAAACCAGAGCTATTGTGTCCGCTGCGCCCCAGCCCCCTCCATCCATCCATCCGTCTGTCCATCCCAGCCACATATCCACACCCAGCTCCCTCCCCAGCACCGTTCCCAGCCGGATCTTCATGGACTGACAGGAGAGAGGGATGCCAGACCCACACACAGGACCTGCTCCCCTTCACCTTCCCCCAAGCTCTTGGCCTGACCCTGTGCTCCCAGCCCAGGCAAGGAGGAAGAGGAGGAGGAAGAAGGGAAACAGGGAGCATCCCACCACGATGAGTGAGCCCTGGGGACAGCCACCTGCACAGCCCAGTGCTCGATTGCTCCCCACTGGGAAGACGCAGGCTCCCGGCAGGAGGGCAAAGAACAAGGAACATAAATCACCCTGTAAAACCCCAATTAACGCCCGCCCCCTGCCCTAGATTCAGCCCAGTTTCCTCACCCAGCTGCGGTGAACTGGGATTTACTGGGATGTGCTGGGGGAGGATGGTCCCGCAGGATGGAGACAGAGTGGGACAAGATCCTCCAACCATCCTGGCAAACGCTCCCCAGCGCTGCAGACCTGGGACAGGGGGAGCAAAGAGGTCCCCGGCCCCGCGCTCGCCCCGGAGAAATGCGACTCGCACACCCAGGAGCGGGCACACGCGCCCTGATCAATGAAGGGGCTCTAAAAATAGCATTTCCCTTCATCAGCTTGTTGTGATCCATGGACACAGCCACGCTGCTGAGCGCCGGGGGGGCTCCACCCCACGGCCTGGGTCTCCCATGGGCTGAAGGTGACTCACTGGGACAGGCTCCCCCCCATGCCATGTGTGTCCCCACTACTTAAGAGGCACAAGGGACACTCATCCTTCAAGCTGGGGGCAGCAGGACCCCGCCAGGCACCCCAAACCCTGCCAGTGTCCCTCAGAAACCCCTCCAGGGACCAGTGTTCCCACCAGTGACTCCACATCCCGCTCCTCGTCCCGGCAGGACCCGGGCATCGCCGCCGCACGGAGCCAGGAGGACTCAAGGTTACAGACGAGGACTCGCAGGTTGTCGTCTCACCCAGCAGTGCAAAAAGCAATTAGCTATCACAGCTAAAATTAGCTCAGCGGTTTCTTCCTGCTAATGGTCAAACTCATCAAGGTTTCCCTACGCCGGGGGCCTCGGCACCTCCGCGTGGGCAGGCAGTGATTGATGAGAGCCGACGGAGCCGCTGGCGGGTGCCTGGGGACACAGGGTGGCAGGACACCAGCATCCCAGCCCCCGTCCCACTGCACCCCCTGCCACCCCTGCCTAGTGCCTCAGTTTTGCCCCCCAACTGCAAAGAGAGGGCTCCTGGAATGCTCAGGATGGCTGGTCCAGAGCTGCCACCCTCCGAGGTGGGTGATGGGGACGATGACTGCTGGCAGGGAGGGTGACTTCGGCACGGGGGGCCCCCGGCATTCCTGGAATTGTCACCGCACCATCCCTGTGGCCAGCCGGGATGCCCAGCTGCTGGCACGCTGTGGCAGCTGGTCCCGGTGCCCAGGGCCATCCCCAGCCCACGGTGGCTGCTGGCCAGGAGGTGACACTGATCCACGCGGGGAGGTGACAACCCGGAGCAGCCGGCAGCTGCCTGTCACAGCATCCCCAGGGATGGCCCTGCAGGAGGCCGAGAGCTCCCCTGCGCCCCAAGTCTCCATTCCTGGGGGAGGGGGGACCCCGAGGGCAGGGGCGCAGCCGCCCCATCAGAGCAGGGAGACAAAGGGGGCCGGGGGACCAGCTGCAGCCCGGGAATGTCCCCTGCCCTCGGCCCCTGTTCCCAGGGATCAGGTTTCCCAGTTCCCAGGCAACCCGAGCCCGGCACGGCTTTCCAGGCGCAGGCATTCCTGCACCCCGCGGGGCTGGGGGCAAGGGGAGGGGGCCACCGAGGGGGCCCCTGCCTTCCCTGGGCGCAGGCAGGGGAGAAAGGGAGGCAGGCGAAGCATCGCTGGGAGCCAGGAACACACACCCCCCCAAAAGCATCGCTGGGAGCCGGGGGGATGCACCCCGACAGCCAGTCCCCAGCCCCGTGGATGGGGTGCCCGGGGTGTGATGGATGCCAAGCAAGGCCAGCAAGGCAGGGAGCTGCTGCCAGCACATTCCTGCCTGCTGGGGGTGCAGAGGGTGGCAGGAATGCACCCCGAATCCCGATCCACCTCCACGGATGGCTCTGGGGATGCAGAGGGGTAGGAACCCCAAAACAGAGCTACAGGGATTGGGGAGGTCCCTGGCATTAGCACCCCACCTCCAGAGTGACCCTGTGTCCTCACCAGCAGCTCCATGCAACGCTCCCCTGCACAGGAGGGGGATATCTCCTCCCTTCCCTTGGAGCTCCCGGGACACCCCCAGCACCCACCACCCCGATCCCAGCCTCACGAGGCTGCAGGATCCCCGTGGGCGCTTTGGAAGCCCAGGAGTTGTGCATCACGGGCCACCAGCCCCTCCGCCACCCCCCTGAGCCCACCACCAGCCCCGGCACGACCACGGGGGCTCAGACCACCCTTCGTTAGCACGATCACATCACCACTGACAGCAGCATATTTATTCCTGGCCTGGCACTGACCATTTTTCACCCAGCCACACGCGACTTGCTAACAAGCTCAGGGAGGTAACGAAGGCTGGGAGACGATGGGACCCGCCGCTTGGCCACCCCAGCTGGGACCCAGCACCCAAAGAATTTTGCACCCTAGCCACAGCAGGTCCTTTTTCACCCCAGAAAAGAGCCTGCACTGCTGCTGCAGAACATCAGCTTGTCCCCAGACAGTTTGTGTAGGGCCTACAGTAAGGCGCTCATCCCCAGGCAGGAACCAGCCACATCAGGGATCAGCTCCAGGCAGGGCTGGGGACAAGGACACGGTTCACAAAGCCCCGTGAAGGCAGCCGCGGGGTCACTCCTCATCACGCCGCCCCGCAGGCACCCCGTGAGACAGCCTCCCTCCTCCCAGGTTTAATTATTATCAGCATTTTCACAGGTTCACGAAGAACCTGCATCCTCCTGCCTCCCTCCTTCCCTCTCCTCCAGCTCCTCCATTCGCTCCCGTTGAGCAGGAGTGCCACCGCAGCCTAATCCCCACCACTACGGGACCACCAGCACTCGATGCTGCCACCCCAGTCCCCGGCTGGCACCGGGGCAGGAGCTGCTCAGTCGCCCCCCGGCTACCCCACCCCACCGATGTGAGCCCAACCGGTCCACAGCCGAGCCCACCCCCTCCCTCCTTCCCCCCGGCAGCCCTCGTCCTGCCCCTTCTCCCCCACGGAGCCGGCTACCAGCCCCCGGGCAGGGTGGCATAGCCCAGCGCTGCTGTGGCTCAGACCATTGCCACCCCAAAGCTTTAGGGACCAGCGCTGGGGCAGGGCGACACGGGCTGGGATGTGACCACATCTCCCCCTCCCCCTTCCAGTTATCAGGTCATCAAAATTTCATCGCTCTGCCTGGTCACTAATGGCTTCCAAAGAAGCATCAAATTTTAATCTTCCCTTCCTCTCCCCCTAAAAGCCACTTTCCTTCCTGAGCCGGAGCTTTGCACGAGGCCACCAGCTAATGTGCTGGCCGGGAAGGGGGGAGCCGGGGCAGGAGACACCCACGCTCGGCCGGCCCTTCCCCAGTAGCACCCTCCATGGATGTCCCAGCATGAGCCTGTCACCAGCATCGCATCCCCAGGGGGGAGCAGGGGCTCGTCCCCCCCTCCCGCTCTGCCCAACGCATGCGGACGTGCCCGGGCACCATGCGTGGGTGCCAGAAGGTGCCGTGCACTCCCCGACTCCAGCCTCTAATAAGCCTCTTTGGTGGAAGCTGCCCGTCTCAGGCCCCTGCCCCAAATCCCGTCTGGAACCTTAAGCCTCCCAAATCCCCTCCTGGGACTGGCCGCAGCCTCCTCAATCCCATTAGAGGCACTGGTCCGGTGCAGGGGGTCCTGGGCTGTGCACCCCCAGCCCTGCGTGGGGGGAAACCGCATCCTTGGGGGTCACAACATCTACAAGAAGCGGGGAGGAGAAGGCTTGGACCCCCTTTAGACACCCACCCACCCCTTGGGGGGCTCCTTTATTGTCTTGCTTAATCAGCTGAAGGCACCTTCGCTGCAGGCACGGGGTGGCCGGGGCAGGGCTGGGAGCCATGGGCTGCCTGTAGCCCCCCCCAGCCGTGTCACAGCCCCCCCGGCCGTGGCACCGGTGCTCGGTCCCGGCACAGGTCGCACTGCGACACAGCTCCCGCCCGGGCGGCGCTGACTGATTAGCCTTCCGCCCAGCACCGCGTTCGGCCCCGGGTAATTAGTGCGAGGCCCCTAATCAATAAGTTATTTTTTGCCGTGGGTAATTAATAATTACGCAGCGCAGACGGGCTGTAATTAAACTTCCATCCCCTCTCTCCCCGCCACCGCCAGGCCTTTGTTTTACCAACTGCAGGTATTAAAGTGTTTCATCCTGCGCCCGGGGGGGGAGCCCCCCGCGCCCCGGCCGAGGAGGTTTCACACCGCGCCGTCCCCTCCTCCTGCTCTATTGATCCCATTTTCTTCGGCTGCCGGGATCAATAGCAGCGGCACAAAGCTCTGCCGGCCTCGGCTCCCGCTGCCAACCCTGCAGGGATGCCCACGCCGGGGTGCCCTGCCCGCCCCACCGCAGCGGGGCTGAGCTGAGGCCGAAGCCGGGCATCCTGCCTGCACGCCTCCTCCTCTTCCTCCTCCATCTCCCTCGCCCCAGCACCCCGTTCGCCCCAAGGGGCTGCGGTGATGAGCGTCGGCAGCCCCGGCACACCGGGCACCGCAGCCGGCGAGGTGACCCTGCCGGCGTGTCCCCAGTGCCATCTGCGGGAGGGGACACGAGACGGGGGGGGGGAGACGTGCCAGGCTTTGGCAATGCTCCCTCCACCGCCACTCCGTCCCCGGCAGCCACCGCTCACGCGTGGCACGGCCGAGCAATGTCACGCCGCCCCCGAGGACGTGACACGGGCCGCAGGGAGCCCAAGCGGCACAGCTCCGGCAGCAGGAGAGGGGAGCAAAAACCCCTTCCCCACCCCTCGGGAGGGCTGGAAGCAGCGCCACCCCCACGTCTCCCCACCCCACGGCGAGACCCCGCAGCCCCCACGGATAAATGGAAGGAGATTCGGTCACACCAGGAGCCCTGTCCTGCAGGCGGGGAACAAACGGGCGACGGGGAAGCCTCCAGCCGGAGACGCCAGCCAGGAGAAGAGAAACTCGGCAAGGGAGTGAATCAATCAAAGAGACCTTCACAGCTCCCCACACAGGGCCTGCCCGGATAATATACTGCCGCTTTAGATGTTATGTTCTGAACTTAATTACTGAGAAATTATAGCAGTGCTGGGGGAGGCTCAGGGGGAGCGGGAGGACGGGAGCGCACAGGGACTTCTGGCTCCGCTTGCTGCCGCAAACAAGGGCAAGAAATGTCGCGGGCGAGGACCCCCGGTGCTACACCCCACCGTGCCCTCCCCCCCCCCGCCCCCAATTTCGCAGCCTGGATCCGCTCGGTCCAAGCGGCGGGGACGGAGGCGGCCGTGCTACAGCCCTGCCAGCCAGGAGCCTCCTCTGCAGCCCCGCGGGGAGCCTCGCTGCTGGGGAGGGGACGGGACCCCGGGGTCCCCCCCCGGCATCCCTGAACCCCAGCTGCACCCCAAAAGGCCACAAACTATTTCTACATCCCTCTCGGGTAGCGGAGCTGCTAAAAAACAGGCTGTGCCAGAGGCGAGGAGCAGAGAAGGGCTCACCCTGCCCAGCGGCACTGCCTCACCCCAAGGGCTGGATGGGTGCACTGGGAGCCCCGGGCACCCACGGGGGCTCAGGGCTGCAGAGGCCCCCCCCCGCCTCTGACCGGCTGGAGGTCAATGAGACCAAGCCCATGGCAAGAGCAGCTCCAGGGGAGCTCCCCAAACTTGCACCCCACATCTCATGGCGCCATGGGGATCCCTCGGGAGGGGGTGAAATGGGTGCCTTCACCCCCCCCCCGCCATCCCCAGGGGATGCTCAGCCTCCCGAGAGTGGGCCAGGGCAGTCTCTACCTCATGCTCGGGGCAACATTTCCCCCCCCCGCCCAGTCCCCAGCCTGGGGACAGTTATGGGGCAGGGGGAAGGCGGCGGCAGAGCCGAGCCGCTCGCCCCCACCGAGCCTTCCCCAACACCGCGCCCGGTACCGGCGGGCCCCCAGCTCCGGGGGGGGAGCTTCTTGAACACCACCGATGCTGGCACCCCCCCACCCACGGCAGGGCCTCCCCTCAGCGCTTGTTGGGGAGCCCGGTTCTGTGTGAGGGGCTGGGGACAGGCGGGGCCCCGGGGTGACACGGCGGGGCCCGGAGCGCCGCCTCAATACCGGCGGTGGTGGTGGGTGTGAGGTGGACACGCTGTTGAGAACTTGGGGCCTGGCCACGGTCGGGTTTATTTACAGGAAAAACTACCAGGTTTTGAATAACTGCTTGCACTGTAAATAGCATAGAATCACCGAATGGTTAGAGTGGGAAGGGACCTTAAAGATGGTCTTGTTCCAGCCCCCCTGCCCTGGGCAGGGACACCTCCCACCAGACCAGGTTGGTCCAAGCCCCATCCAGCCTGGCCTTGAACCCCTCCAGGGATGGGGCAGCCACAGCTTTTCTGGGCAACCTCTTCCAGTGCCTCCCCACCCTCACAGCAAAGAATTTCTTTCTGGTATCTCATCTAAATCTCCCCTCTTCCAGTTTGAAGCTATTACCCTTCGTCCTATCACTCCCCTCCCTGGTCAAGAGTCCCTCCCCAGCTCTCCTGAAGCCCCTTTCAGACACTGGAAGGCCATACAAGGTCTCCCCGGAGCCTTCTCTTCTCCAGGCTGAACGGCCCCAGCTCTCTCAGCCTGTCCTCACAGGAGAGGAGCTCCAGCCCTCTGAGCATCTTTGTGGCCCTCCACTGGACCCGCTCCAACAGGTCAAATATGTAAATAATAAGAGCTGTCTTTACCCCCATGACACACGGGGAAGACAGAAGACTGAGCAGATCCACAGTTACACAACACAGCAGGATTTTCCCCAGAATTAGAAGCCAGTGGCGTTTCAGTGAAAGGCCCTCAGATCCTCTCGTTAAAAATCCTGGGTAGAAAAGTAAATTTTAATAAGCTCTAAGGCAGGATGAGGTCCCAAAATAGAAAATAATGTGTTTCAGTGAAATAAATTGTACCCATACTTTTAATTTTTAACAAAATTATTTAAAATTTAATTTACATGTCATATATATTTATGGAAAATATTTTTCAGCCGTGAACCATTGTAGAAAAATAAAATGTCACAAGATTAACTATTGTTAGGACCGGAAAATATATCGCTGCCACATCTCGCTTCCTCTGAGCCCCCTCAGGGATCGTTTCTTCCGCGAGGGCCTGGAGTCACCAAAGCAACATGTCAACAAGTCCTAAACATGTCCCGTTAGCAAAAGGACAGCCCCAGCTTCCCCAGGGTCGGGACACCAGCCCCGGGATGGCCACACGGCAGGCAAGAGGAGGGGCTTGGTTTGGGTGAAAACGAACCTGGCAAAATAAATGAAGAAGCAAGCGGTGTGTGTTCGTGGTGGAAGGGGGACTGTTGTCAGCGCTCGGGGACGCTGCTGGTTGCACGATGTGGTCATGGCCGCGGCACAGCTTTTTTGAAGCACAGCTGGGTTCTGTCTCCAGCAAGCTAGGACTGGCCGTGTCTCATAGTGCTACCCTTTAGAGTCACCAAAGCTTGTGGCCTTTTGGCATCCCCGCTGCTCTTTAAGAACTTGCTTCCTGGAGCCATAGGAAGAGGAATAGCGCTGACATGCAACATTTAAAAAAAAAAAAAAACAACCAAACCACCAACAAAAATACTTTAATCCTTTTTCTTATACAAAAAAATCTGAACGCACGACCTTGGAATCGGACACAGAGAATTTATGGTCGCCTAATAGTCTATTGTTTTGGAGCACATTTAAGGCTTACAGTAATTCATATTGCATATTCTTCCCATAACGCTGTTACACAATGTCTCATGCTAGAAAAGTTATAAATCTTCAACAGTTGCCTAAAATTTTTGGTCACGTTGCAGATTGAATATCTTCAGCTTCCTGAGAAGAGAAAATTGGGTCACCCCAGCTTTTCCCTTTCATTGCCACAAATCAATATATGCAGTTGGCTGAGGAAGCATACGGCTAAAATCTTGGCTTGCTCTTTTCTTTTTTCTTTTTTTTTTCCTTCCCTTTTATTTTAATTGACTTAGAAAAGCAACAGCTTTCCATTTGTCTCTTCTGGCAATTTCTGATGGTTCCACATTTTTGTCTTTTTCTGCTTAGTTAAAAAAAATAATCATTGTTATTGCAGGTAAAGCAAGTGTGATTACATAGCTGCTGTAATGTCTAGTAACTTTTGTGATAACTAAGAAAGCGTTTTTGTGCTTAACACCTAACTGCATAGCTTAAGGGCACTCAGTCTTTTAAAGTTTGCCAGAAATTCTTCTCGTGAAAAGCTCCACAGAATATAGATTTCACGAGTTGAATCAGAGTGCCCAAGGAGGGCACTCCTTTCTCTTCCTGTTAGGTCCCGGAAAATGTAGTCACGTGAAAAGCTCAGTGAGTCAGCATTGTTTAACATTAACATAATTAGAGTGGTGTGTTGTTTTTTTTTTAACTTGTGCACTTTAAAGTTATTTGAACTCGGGTTTTGTGCCTCAGTAAGCTGCAGAGATGAAAAAGTGCCCCTGATGCTCTATGGAGATGGTAGAGAGTTAATTCATTGTGGGGAAGGGTGTTTGTATCTGGAGGCTGGAGGGTTGGCACTGGTGGGTGAACGTGTTGCGATATCCAGCTGCAAGGAACCAGAGGAGATTTGAAGAACCATCTTCTTGTTTCCAGCAGTGCTGGAAAGCCTAGTGCAGGGCACATGGACCAAATTCAACCCTGCTGCCATTACAGTTAAAGTATTAATGTGCTTTCTGCTTAAACGAGGACTAAATCTAATCTTTCTATCACTACTGGCTCTTCTGAAAACAGAAATAAGCAGGTAAAGGGACAAACGTTGACATCGTTCAGTGGATTTCTGTGAGAAGGGGTTTTGGCCACTTGGCTGCGATGAGGAAAACCAAAACTCTCAGAAATAAAGACACTTTCTTATGGGCTGTGATGAAAGACTCTGCTTCTCAAATGTTTCTTCTCCTAGTTTTCAGAGTGCATATTACTTGGAAATACACAGTCTAATAAAACCTTTTAAAAATTGAAGTTGTCCTAAAGATTTCTGACAATTTTTCTGTTCATTTTTGATATCTTATCTCTTTGTATTAGCTGAATCATCTCGGTACCAAACTGATAAACCATGGATTACCATTCACTCGCATTTTCTTCTGCATGTCATGTCATATAACATGAGGCAATATTTTGTTCTGCATGTAAATGCATCACCATACATTGGCTAAATTTCATGGTGTAAAATTCCTTTGTCTTTTCCTGGGAACAAGCAGTCAGTGTACCAGCAAGGTGAAAACGCATTTAACAGTTTCTCCTCTGAGTTTTAAGTAAGCAAATATATCTGAATGAATATGTACCTTTCGAAACTTAGAATTATAAGCAACTATAGTTACTATTAGTTAAGACATCATAAAATATAACTTTTCAACTGATTCATTTATGAGTTGATGTAGCATAATGCAAACCAGAAAGCCCAGAAAACTTGCAGCAATTATTTCAGCCTGTCTAAGGGAACTGCTTATAAAATCGTGTGACTTTTGTTTTCTAACAATAAAACAGTTGCAATTTCTGAGAACATCAGATGATGCATTTCCAGAAGTTGATGCTTAAGGTAGAATAATTTCCTGAAAGAGATTTGGTCATTCAGCTTTCCGGGTCTTTAGTAAAATCTATATAAAGAAGTCATTCAAGTGGACAAAGCAGTAATCACTTAGAACTGAATTTTTAAAGGTCACAGCACAATGCGACATCCTAAGTGAGGTGAATACGCAAACATAAGCACAGGAGTGGTGTGAACGGATTCAGTACTCCTTTAGGTAAATCCTAAAGGAGTACTACAAAAATCCTTGTAATCCTTGTGCAGGAATCTGCAGGTTTAGCTGTGTGTTAGATTGTATAATACGGTGGGCAGACCCCCAACTTGTGCTGGCTCCGGTGGAAGACGACCAGCATCACATCAGTACGGGGGAGATTTCTGGGAAGTCGTAGCACAGCCAGGACCCCGCAGACAAAAGAGAAAATGATGACCTTGAAAATAACATCACTCCAGTGCCCGCCCTGAGGAGGAAAGCCGGCCTCCTAGGCACAGCCCCTCTCGGCTACACGCCATCTCCTTGCTGTAGAGAGCTATTAGAGAAGTGATTATTCCAGGCCCCCGTTGCATATAAGCAATCCAGGTAAGGGGCTGTACATTTCCAGTCTAAAATAGAATAGCCTAAATTATTAATACGCATTTACGCCACTGGCAGGCACACTATTCCTGAATGGCATGGCTCTTCTGGGGAGTAATGGGTAGAGGCCAACAGTGATGGTCCTGCAGCAGAGGTTGCCCCTGCAGCTTCTTGCAGCCAGTCTATTACTGCTTATGCTCGGGGCCTGCCTTTGCCACCTCTAGGACGCTGTGAGGGATGCATGGGGCAGGGGAGCAGGAGCAAATTGCACCATATTGGTCTTGGGTTCCATTTTCTGTGCTTGTTTCTGGGCTGCCAGCTGCTGTCTGGGCTGTCAGAGCCCACGAAGCAGCGGCAGGGCACTCCCCTGGGGCATTTTGCACTGAAGCGAGTTGCTGGGGCACAGATCGCATGAAGGGGAGGACACTGCAGAAGCAGAGCTGTCTGCAAGAGAGCTTTCCCTTAGAAAGGAAAAGGCTTCCCGAAATTCTCCGAGACACAAAAGCTGCAGGTCCACTGCTGTGCCCTCCAAGGAGGGACGCTTTCCCACATCCTCATGCATCCTTGTGCCTCTTCCCTACGTCAGGCGTGCCCAGGGCCTGAGCACCATCCGAAGGACGGAGGAAAAGCTCAGCAAGGTCTCAAGCCTGAATAGAGCCACAGGCCTCTGCAGGGACGCCTCTCCTGCCCGGGGCCATCTGTTTGCTGCAGGTGGAGAGAAGAAACCAGAGCAGCACCTCTTATGATCCTTTTACAGACCATTGCACGGCAGCGGGAGGTGGCCTCGTGCTGGCTCCTGGAAGCCACATCCTACTGCTTCTTGTGCCTTACCGAACTTGTGACAGAAGACTGACCCAAGACCTGGGGGTACATGCACGTCTCACATTGTCCTCGTTCAATTTCTAAATTTCTTTCTGATGCCTTGTGTGAGAGTGTAGCAGTCCTGAGAGTGAAGGCTATCATCACCTTGCTTATCATCATCTTAAAGACGTACTTACTTTCTAAATTTCCTATCAGAAAGAACGCAAATCACATTTCAGTGGTCAGAGAGCAGTGACTTACCATCGCATATAACAAATTGTATCGAACAGAATCATAGTCAAAGTAATAAAAAAACCAGGCTGTGCCTCATTTTCTTTAATCTTTTGACTTTGAAGGAGAAGAGGAGCTGGCCTGCGTTTCTGTGCTCTTAATGAATTAAGCCCCATTCCAGGGTGGAATCTCCGTCCCATTTTCTTACCTGCTGTAAGCAAGGGCAAGCAGTGGTAAGAAACTGCCTCTCGCTGCAGACTTTGTGGAAAGATGAAACCCGCCACTGCAGCTGTGAATGCGGCTTCCTGAATTTCACTGGACTTGATGAACAGGCAAGGCTACTTTTCCTGTTGAGTCTGAAATTTTAATGACGGAGATTAAGTTACGGAACTTCTCTGCTTACTTGTGTCAATATAACACTTTATAATGAGCCTGGAAAAAAGGGTAGGGGAAAAGTAAATAAAAGAGACTTGCCTCCTAAGTAATGTACAGGTGAGATAATCATTTCCCTAGGATAGGATGCCAGTCCTGACTACTATTTGTCCTCCAAACCAAATGCTTCAAATTGTATTTAGAGAGTTGTTTTTGTTGCATACCCTTGGTCTGACACATCCATGAAGGCACACTGCCTTCTTATTCCTGCATTTGAATCAACTCACTTGAATCTTCCCAACCTCTGTGCAGTGGCTTGGCAGAGCTTTGGTACTGTGCCAGCTTGCTGTGGGTGGGAATGAGACTCTGTGCTCTCAGTCTTGATATGACCAAGTGCGTAAAGGGTTTTTGCAGCTGGCTCTGCATTTGATGGGTTTATTTTCCTATCGGTGTTCCTACAGAGTGTGCAAGCACAGATCCCCACACCTACAAGGTACTTCTTTAGACTCAAAGCCGCACGGTTAGTGCCTGATTTCTGATATGCGCCCGACTTTTCCTAAGTCTGGATCCTGCCAACTGCTTTACATGGATCGACTTCTGCAAAGGTTCGGAGTTTTGCTGGGCCGATGAAAGCAAAGGCGCCTTGTTCATTTACACTTGCTGAGGATCTCCCCCAGTGACTCTCATTCGGCAGCTGAAGGGTTTCTTATTGTCCCTTTACCTGCTGCAGATGAATTAATGAATCACAGTGGCTGGCAATGCAAAGGAACTCAGGAGCTGTGCAACCAGTGTCCAGCTTATCTGGCGGGTGGAGAAGAGCAGTTCAAAGGTGCGCAGCGTCTGCAAAGAATGTCTCCTGAAGAAGCGGGCTGACTTCTCAGATGAGCACACTACAGCCCACAGGCTTCCCAGAAAACAGTTAATTATTTAGCATGAGTTACTTATTTAGTCATTAACTTCATGTGAGTTGAATATTTACTTTAGGAAGAGCAGATGGGACTCTTTGGTACACGAAAGTGCTTCTTCTTCAGAGGGATTTAATTCTGGTTTAAGCCAAATGTGGCCTGTGCCAGGTCTGGGTTAGCGTATGGACTGGGGACCAGCAGCAGCGTTTTGTTCTGTTCCTTTGGGGATCGGCTACAACCGTACACAAAGATCTTCGGTCATGGAGTCAGCACGAGTTGTCCGCTATATCAGGTCATTTGCAAAAGATATAAATACAGTGGAGGAATGAAATGCCAGATGCAGATTTCTGAGTGTAAGGTTGGGAAATACTCCCCTCTGGCCATAGCTAAAGCACCAGGCGTGAGCCTCTGCAACAGAAGGACGGGGCTTGGGGACTGGCGTGGCAGGGTGAAGGTCAGTGGCCCTTCAGAGAGATGGCAAGATCTCTCCCTGGCCCTATTTTGGCCACAATTTCCAGCAGTCTGTGGGATGGCAAGCAGTGGATGATAGCACTGAAATAAACTATGCTGCAATAAACCACGTGTAAAGCTGGGAGCAGGAGTGTCCGTAAGCGGAGCAGCGATTGGGAACTGGGTTTTCAGAAGTTCCTAACCCTGGAAATCTGGCAGTAAAAGGGAACAGAGCTTCTGGATGCTGGGCTATTTATGAAAAATCTGATGGAAAGTTTCAAACTATTGCAGCATAAGAGGCATTAAAGTGGCATTCATATAGTAAAAATGATAGCCTGGAAAAAAACACTGTCAAAAAAAGACATCAGATTTCCGTCTGCCAGGATTTCAAACTGTGTATAGAGGGAGAGAGAAGAATTTATGTCTATGGATGGAAAAAAAATCCAAAATAGAAGGAACATGGATTGCATGTCCCTTGATGCCTTCCAAAAGGAAACGGCATGGAGAATGAGGAAATTTCATGCAGTAAAAATATCAACCCACTAAGGAGAGATCAAACTACACTTACAAAAGGTTGAACTGGATGCAGAGGTTTATGGCACATCGTGAAAGCCCATGACCTACTGCCCAGGCCAAGATCTCTCCATGAGGAGGTGTTACTTGCAACCAGACTGAGAAAGCAGAGATGGCTCACACCATAAAAGCAGGAAAATCCCTGCTCTGCTTTCCTGCTCCGTGTGCCACGGTACAGAGATAAAGTGCTGCTTGTCTCAACTGCGCTAAATCTGAGATAAGTGTTGTTTACTTCACCCCTCTCCAAGAGGAAAGGTCACTTATGGTCTCGGTAGAGCTCTAGCAATTTCCTCCTGGCAGCGTTCACCTCTGCCTGCCCGGCATCAGCTGAGGTCCCGGGAGCCCCTGCTCCCCTCCTTTGGCTGCCTCCCTGTATCCTGGCTTTCGGGGACAGTACTTAACCCTCTCCTGCCGGCCTTGGCCCCTCTGGCTTCTCTGGAGCTGACTGTGAAGAGACAGGCAGAATAAGTCAGCAGTACGGTGGTAAATAGCAGGGAGATGCTGACAGTCAGACTTACAGAAATACCTCTGGTCCTGTGAAATAATGCACAGAGGGTAAGAAGTAAAGGACTTTTTCTAGTACAAGTTACAGACGAAGAGTTCTCCCATATGTAATAAGAGTCTTCTTTTTCCTCTTGTCCTCTGCTCTGCCTTCTGGTTTTGGTTTTTATGTCACCGTATATTTAACCTAAGCTCTCTTTCTTTGACTCAACAGTATGTTTGAGTCATTTTTCTCTCACCTTGTGTTTGCTCGTTATCTCTCTCAGGAACAATAAATGAGGAAGGAAACAGTTGACTGGGATCACCCTTGAGCTGAGCTTTGTTAACATCAAGAATGACCACGGCAATTGTCTTAACCCTGAGCGCAATTTATACCGACAAACCAGACTTTATCTAACGGCTGCGTAATATGTTAAATTCTCCTTCTGAAAATAAGATCTCAAATGCTCTTGTTCATAAGGAAGAGAACAAAAAACGCTTCAAAATAAACCAGAAACGCATAAAGCAACCGCTGGCCACTGATGTTACACAGATTCTTCCTTCGTTTCTTCTTTTGCAAATAAATTACTGCAGAAAGCAGTGCAGTAATTATAGCCTTCAGAAATGGCTCAGGTTTTCCTTCGTGGACAAGCATGACAAAAAAATAATAAAAAATAATTTTTACCAACACAGCTGGTGTTCAGATGAAATTATGTGGTTAGCTTTGAAATGATATTAAAAGAGAAATTTTAATTAACCTGTACCACTGAGTCAGAAGATAATATCTGATGCATATAACAGGCATACAGACAAAATAAGATAAAATAATTTTTTGCAATTAGATATATGCATTACAGACAATGTTGTAATTAAAATGTACTTAATGTCACAGGAGGTCCTTTATTATCAAAATAATTTGTAGAAGGACTGTGGAAACAATGTGATGATTATCCATCCCTCTGAAAAAAAAAATCTCAAAATTTACCAAAAGCCCAAAGCATCTCTGGGTTTGGAGTAGATTCTGCTGTGGTCAAAGAGCTGGACTCTCTCCCTGTGCCAAGTCCGTTGGTCACCAGAGTGTGCGTAGGTCACCCGTTTCTTGATGTGCTTCTCTTCCCTGGTCCCCTGGCAGGCGACAGCCAGCCGGTGGCATCCCCGTGCTGCTGTGTGGCTGGGACCAGGGTGCACCTCCAGACATGAATGAATTTCTGTGGGAGTCAGAGGGAGGGAGGGAGAGATGCCACGGTGCCCTGCACTGTTCTTCGCCTGGGAAAAGAGATATCTTTTTTTCCTCCGTTATTTGCTTGTTAGCTGCAACAAAACCGAGTGATTAAATTTACTAGTGCTGATTCTTGACTCTACTGTAGCCCTTCCAAGGCATTCAGTTCATTAAAAGGGGCCAAAACCAAGGAAAAATTATAGTTATACTTGCTTGAGGGGCTCCTTTTAACTTTTACATCTCTTGAAGAATTATCTGACCCTCAGAGCGAGGGTCAGATAAGCACAGCCTAGTAAATCTGGGGGCATTACTCAGGAGTAAGGCACAGCTCAGCCTTCAGGAGCTGTGCTCGTACAGAGAGGCCGATACAGCTGTAGAAACATAAATGTAGTCCTTTGTGATAGACCTGGCAAGAGACACGGTGAATCCTCAGGGAACGGCAGCCAGGTGTGAGCACTGCTCCTCTGCCTGGGGACGTGGGTGCTGCTGCTGTACCATTAAATAACCCAAGCCCATGAGTTTCCCCATCTGAGAAAAATAGGGTTAGTGCATCTCTAACTAGCAAGGGATGATGGCTTCTTGATGTAGACTAATTGCTAGTTTTCAATAAGGGAAAACCATTTCACCCAGATGATACCAAAACATTAACCCCTCTCTGCCGGTTTCAGCCTCTGCTCTCCCCAGCAGCCTGCCATCTCCCTGGGTACCAGATGCTCCGTCTGGAAAAGTAACCCTCTGCGAAAGAGGTGTCATTGTTGGGGTGAGCTGGGTGCCCCCAGTGATACCAAGCATCTCACCCACCGCTGTAGGAATAGCCTGTGCCTCAGCTTTTGCTGGCAGCTGGTCCTCGCGGCTCACATTAAACAACCCCGAGGTGCCAAGGTCGGTTCCCGGTGCCAGATGCTCACTCTGGGGCCTGACCTTATTGGCGCTAATGAAGGTTTTGGCAAACGTCTCCGTCTGATTAACATTTCCCTGCTCAGAGCCACCACGCTGTAATGATGGGGGCTGTTTTGCTGTTTCTCGGGCAGAGCTTTTCTCATCGCCACTTTCTGGATTTGTGCCCCTGCTCTTGTTAAATTCCTCTTGAAGTCAATGGAGATTTTGCCCGAGTGAAAGAAGAACCCAACCTCATTACAGGGTGCATCTTATCCTGGTGACACGTCTTTCTGGGAAGGATAGAGAGTAGCAATCAACCATGACGAAGTTAATGTTTCTTTATGGAAATACTTATTTCTTCAAATCATAAATAACAAGTAAAATTGCTGCAAAATGTATTAAACTGAAGGAATGGCCCGAGGGGAAAACAAGCCCCCAAGTATATCATCAGCTGCTTCTTTATCTCCCCTAGGCTTCTCCACTTCCCCGTTTTCAAAAGAACAAAGAGAATGTGCCAAAGCTGCTTTGGGATTTCAATGAAAAATAATGAGAATTCATTGCTAATTAGGGCTCCAATTAAAAAAAATGATCTTTGCAGGGACACTGTTAATGAACTTGCAAATTGCAGCTGCAGGCTTGCATCCCGATAAACATTCCCCTTGTTTGATTCCGTTTGTGTACGCAGGAGGGGTGAGCACAGGCTGCCGGTGTGTGCGCCGGGACGGTGGTCATGGCTTGGCCCCTACACAGGAGCCCAGTGATCCCTGCCGACGCTGGCTGCGTGGTCCTCTTAGGAGCCACCTCAAGGACACGAGTGGCATATCGGTGCTTGTGGCAGGTATTACAGAAGCGGGTGCAGAAGGTGAGAATGGAATAAGGAATTGGCTGGGTGGTCGCATCCAGAGGGTGGTACTCAATGGCTTGAAGTTCAGATGGAGAGCAGTGACAAGTGGTTGTCCCTCAAGGGTCCGTGCTGGGACCGGTACTGTTTAACATTTTTATCAATGATATAGACAGAGGGATTGAGCGCACCATCAGCAGGTTTGCAGATGACACCAAGCTGTGTGGTGTTGTCGATACACCAGAGGGACAGGATGTCATCCAGAGGGACCTGGACAGGCTGGAGAGGTGGGCCCAGGTGAACCTCATGAGG
>JAOXJK010000003.1:35038204-35048215 GCA_025774025.1 Xenus cinereus | reverse complement strand
CCCCCCGGCCGCCCCCCGTTCGTGCGGGTCCTCCCCACCGGCTGCGGAAGCAGCAGCTCGTCCCTGCAGCTTTCGCCTCTCCAAGCGCCCCCAACCCCGCGCTGCCCCCAGCCCCTTCCGACAGCGCCCAAAGCATCAGCACCCGGTCCCTGGGAAGGGGACACAGCATGTCCCCGAGGTAACTCAAAAGCAGAACTCATTCCACAGGATTATCAAAGAAAACGTTTTAGAGTTCTTAAAAAAATAAGAGCTCTAACCCCAGAGATGAGCTAGCAGCACCTCCCAGATTAACGTACCACCTTCTCCAGGCCTGATCCTGCAATTCCTCAAACCCAGATCTCCCGACAGGATCAGGCCTTGAACGCATATCCTTCAAAAATGTCTGTGCTTGATGCCAGTACAGTGCCTTGCATTTGGTGGGGGACAGTGGCTCAGTCAGGGCTGCTACCGAGCATTAACAGCCAAGGACCTACACCATCTGCACAGAAGGAAATACCCACCCCGACTGCTGGATCAGCCTCCTGAGCACACACAGTACCTCGGAGCCGAGGGACCTAGAAGGATCAGGGTGAAACGAAAGCGTGAGCAGATTAGCCTGAAGGCAGGCCCAGCACCGCCGGGTCAAATCAGGGCAGGGACGGAGGGAGCGCTCTCCCACAAGCATCGATACCTCTGTGTGTGCGTTAGTGCCCGGGCACCGGTGTGCATTTCCACTACATTATATGCACTCACGTGTAAATCATGCGCAGCCCTCGGGGGGGACAATGCCTGTGTGCACGCTGCGTATTTGGAGAGCTACTGCCAAATTTCCCATCGACCTCTTGAAGAGAGACTGAACAATAACCCAGCACTTGCCCACCCCAGCATTAATCAGCTCCGTGGCTGGCATTCTCAACTGAGATGACGGGGATCGATGTGCTGTGGGAGGCTACAATCCTGGCTCGCCCCTCGAGGAGGTGTTTCCCAGCGCGGGCTGGAACAAGCAGAGGGAGGAAGGCTGCCCTGCCAGGGGCTGGGACCCCGCTCCCCAGGCACCGACAGCGGTGCTGCGGCAGGGAGCAGCCACGCTAATGCTCAGCACACTCCCAGGCCCCTGCGGGATCAGGGCTTTGTTCCATAAAGAACAGGAATTCCTGTCTCCGGGGCCATAAATTCAGCGCCTGCCCCCGGTGCCTGCACTGATTTATGGTTATTACAATTAATCTTGCCGAGGTGTGAGCTGTTTATTACCCACTTGCACAGGTACCCGGCTCCCCACAGTCACCCGGGCAGACTGGCTGAGTTTTGATCTCGCAGCAGTGCTCCCACCAGACCACGTTCTCCCTCCCAGCTCCTCCCTGCTCGCTCCGTGCCAGCTCTTCCCTGACAAACCCATCCAAGCAGGAGCAAGTTCCAGCAGGCACCAGCCACTGCTGTTTCCAGGAGTGGGTGGAAAAGCCAAGAGCTGCCCTGTACAATGTGGGCACATCTCGGGGCTCACAGAGGGCAGCAGGCTCTGGTGGCACCCACATTGCCACCAACCCAGTGACCCTGAGGACATCCAGGTAACGCCCGGGTGGGAGGCTGTGACCCCCATTTGCTGCTGGGTCACCCCTGCCCCACACAGGGCAACCCCATCTCTCCATCTCCCACGAGTTTTGGTTTGATGCTCCAGCAACGTCACACGGCACATTGAGAATCTCAACTTCTGAGCCACAACATGGGGCAGCGTCACTTGTAATTACACCCGCAATCACGACGATGCACGCACACGGACCAGATGGGAGCCACGTTGCCTTGCCTCCCCGAAACTCTTGTAGAAAGGGCAAAGATGCACAGATCCCCACGTGCACACCAGGGTTGGGGCTCCTCTCTGGAAACCCCTGACCCCCTATGCAGGGGGGTCCAGCCCCCAAGGGCAGCAGCACGTCCGCCGGCTGCTGGAGACCTCGGCTAATGAGGGGTTCGCCTTACGAGCCACCGCACCAGCCCCGCGGGCAGCAGAGACCCGCCTCGGGCCTATTTGTAGATTTGAAAAGCTGTTATTTTGCCTCTCGCTTGAAGAGGGCGCATCAAAGTCAAACCCAAAATACGTCGCTGGGCTTGAATTAAAAACTCTTGTCTGAAACCAAGGCAAGTTCCAAAAAAAGATCAAGGCTTTATTTGAAATGTAAAAGTCTTTGCTGGGATGTCAGGCACTTCGGGGATTCAGAGTCAATGCTATCCAAAGGACAACAGCCGAGAGCTTCCTTCGGCTGTCCTCAGCATCCCTCATCTTCCTTGGATGAGGCACCTGCTCGCTCTCAGCAGCATCCCTGCTCCCCAAGCACAGGAGCAGCATCCCATGGGAAGCTCCATGCCCCCTCCAAGCTCCCTGCTCCGGTAAGAGCAAGGAGAGGGGAGGTCGAAAGCGAGAGACTCCAGAAGCTCCATCATTTTCCACTACGGAAGGGGAGAGGAGGCAGATGTAACCACAGGCTGTCGGCACCGGCACGGGGAAGAGAAATTGGATAATGGAGGCTCTGCAGCCTCGCAGACAGAGGTATAACAAGCTCCCGCGGGCAGGAGCTGAAGCCAGACCTACCCAGACTAGCAATAAGGTGCACGTTTCTAACAGGGAGGATAATTGACTGGCTGCAGCAAGGCTCCCCAATACTTTTTTTGTGTGTGTGATTAAGATTGGAAGGGGCATTTTAATTTCTCCAGAAGCACCTGCTCTCCTGGAAGAGTTATTTCAAGGCAGTGCTGTGGAACACAAGCAGCCTTTGTGATCACTTCTCTTTTTAAACCTGGGCTTAGAATAGGTCCCTTCTCCCCAGAACTGCGGTGTGGGGCGAGACACAGCCTCGCACACCCCTGGGCCATGGGGCTGCTTCCCAGCCCCCAGGCAGGGCCACACGCAGGCAGATGCTCTATTTTCAGCAGGACTGAAGCTGCCTCCCCTTGAAGAGCATCAAACAGGGCTCCACACTGCCCCCGGATGCTGGGCAAGGGGCCTCCAAACCAAGTCGGAACAGAAGCATCTTAAATATTTCATGTCTTCAAGAAAAATACCGAGAGAAGGAGTAGCAACAGGAGTGAGCCCTCTCCTTCCTGCCAGAGCGTCTCCTCTTCCCAGCCTGGAGCTCTCTCCCAGCATCAGCTGCTTGGGGCATCTCAGCCCAATTAAGATCTTCCTTCAAGCCCAAAGCGAGACTGTTCCACACACCCCTGTGCTCGGTGCAGCAGAGCTGGAGGGATCCGAGCTGGCAGAGGGGAGAGCAAGGGCATCCCCCCAGCGATGGCTACAGGAGTCCAGGGGTCCCTGAGCAGGATCCAGCTCTCCCCTGGGACAGCAGTGGTTTGGGAACAAGCCAAGAAGGGCCAGAAACTTCCCAGGGAGACCCACCCACAACTGTCACAGCTCTGCTCCACCTCTGTGCCCACCATCTGATGGGTCCATTGTACTCAATTAGCCATGGGGACAGCGGGGGGGGTCCAGGGCAACCCTGACCCTCCCCAGACCTGTCCTGCTGCTGACCACATCAGCATCATCTCCCCAGGAACAACACACAGCTTTCCCAGTGCTCCCACCTCCTCAGGGTGGGACATGGGGGACCAGGAGGAGTCTCAGCCCCATCCCCACCGAGCCCGACACATGAGGATTTGACACACACAGCACCACGGGGCTGGGGACTCCCAAACCGGCCGCGGTGCAGAGACAGTGCTGGCATTACAGCTCTTTCTGCTGCTCCAAACCACCTCTAATTGAGCACCCCGAGACAGACTGCACACCTTCCCCTGCGCCAGCGAGCGGGAGCTGCAGGAGGAGAGGTGGCATTAATCCCAGAGCCGTCCTCCGCCGGGGAAGCCGTCGGGAACAGGAGCCTTTGCTCCAGCACAAAGCTTTTATCAGCCTTCCCGCAGCGCAGCCAGCTCCACCAAGGAGCTCAGGGCAGCACGGTGAGAGCAGCTCACACTGGAGAAGGGGGGCTCTCCCCCAGGGAAAAAGCTGGAGGTTGGGGACCCCAGCTGGATCCCCATGTGCCGCTCCAAGCAACAGGGTGTGAGCCCCAGAGCGGGGGGGAAATGCCATTCCTGAAGCTGCTCCAGACCCATAGCCCTTCCCCACGTGGAAACTCGCACTGGCAAATCCTCCTCCAGAGTATCTTGGAGGTCACACAGTGGAGCAGAAGTATTTTTAATGTAAACCAACCCAAAGCTGCAGCCACGGGACCGGGAGCCCCACAGCTCTTGGGCACACCAACTGCTCCTCCACCACCCTGCAAAGCTGAGCTTTGCTTTTTCTCCCAGCTGGAAAGACTCAAGAGGAGCCCCCGGGATGGGCCATGGGGAAAACTGGCTCAGCCGTGTACTGGCAGGGCAAAGATGCGACCACCGGCTTCACAGCAACAAGCTCAGTGCTGGCCCCACACCCCGAGACCACCAGGGCAGAAACACCCGCTCAGTAGCACCAGCCCCCACCCCCAACAGCCCAGACCTCAAGGCTGATTTTTAAATCAGGAGATTAAAAATTTAAACTAAGGCTCTGGCTCACTTTAACATGATTTCTTAACATTTAAAGGCCACCTTCCTGAGCATTTCTCCAGAACAGCAGCTGGGGACCAGCCGGGTTTGCTGGGGGCAGATCCAAGACTCACACTTAATCACACGCTTCCAGGAGCTGAGATTTTTAAAGGCGCTCACTGCTGAACCCCACACACCAGCCAGGGCCAGGCTGGGGGTGCCAGGAGTCCCCCCCCAGCCCCAGCTCCACTCCCCTCAGCCAGAGCATTTGCAATAAATGCATTTCCAACCCCCAGCTCCCTGCACCCTCCGCATTTGACGCTCAGAAAAGGTGGGGGGTTTTGCCAGGCTCTCCCAACCCAAAAGCAAAGGACTTCAGTGGGCACCAGCTCACTTTTTAGGAGCATATATCACATCTGCCCATGCCCCCCCAGCAGCTCTGCCTTCGCAATCACCGCACTTAAGTAGTTACACACATTACAGATACACACACTCCCACTGCAGCCCTACTCACACCCCACAGCTTCAGACAGAAACTCTCAAAAGCAGCAAAAAGAGCTCAAAACCCCTCTTACCGGTTCCCACCGGGCACCGCTCGTGGCTCATCCCTCATGGAAAGGGCCAGCTCCAGCATCTCCTTGCCCTGGCACAGGGCTGGGCATCCCCAGTTCCACCAGCACCTCAGAACACCAACCCCTCACCCCAGCTCTGCCGACTCGGGCTCATTTAACTCTTCTGCATTAAACGGGCAGATTCAATCCACCTGCAGGTTAAACCCCTCCAGGTGTGTGCAGGGAGTGACTGCAGCCCCCCCCAACCCGCCCCGCTTCCCCACTTAATACACTATTAAGAGGGAAGGGGGAGCTCCATCCTTGATACTGGGATGGGATCCTCTCTGGGGGCTGCCATCCCTGCCCCCAGGATCGGGCCCTTGCTTGGGGCAGGGGGCTGCCGGCTCCTACCCCGTGTGCCCACCGTGGGCTGCAGCACGTGGGTCCCGGATGGGATATAATTAAGAAGGTGCAGAGAACCCCCCAAAGCGGCCGGCTGCTCCCCAGGGCCATCAGGAGGGTGGGCAGGAGGCTGACACCCCCCGTGTCCTTTTCCCACCCACCCCAAACTCGCCGTGCCCACCCTGTGCTCCAGCCTGGCACACTGCTGGGGGGGGGGCTCTCCAGCATCCAGCGGGCAGTTTCCCAGCGCGGGGTGCTTCGGGTGCTGCACTGAGTTCCAGCGCTCCAGGATTAGGTGATAAATAATGGATAATAATAGGAGAAATAGTAAATAATATATTTACAGACTTGCATAATGAATAACACGGAGCGCAGGGCGCTCGGGTGATCGCCGGTGCCCGGCAGAGCCGGCCGCCACAGCACTGCTGAACTGGCAAAGGGGAGTGGGAGCAAGTGGGAACCCCAGGAGGGGGATACGGGGCTCCCAGAATATGTGTCGTCCCCCCCCAAACATCAGCCATTCGCTGCCCCGCTCGTGTTCCCACAAAGCCCCAGGGGCTTTTTAGGGAGATGTAATTACCAGCTCCTCAATCAATCCCGTTAAGAGCAGCAAAACCTCAAAGTGCATTATTCCGTGCTTGTGGGCAAAAAATCTGGTTGGGATTGGGACTGGGGGGGGGACACCCCAGCAGGAGGGTCCAGCCCAGTGCCCTCCCCACACCGAGCCCACCAGACCCACTAAATTCACTGCTCCCTCCATCTCCGCTCTGCTCCCCCCTGCTCCCGGGGATGGGGGGCAGCCCCAGGGGTCCCTGCGCCCCAAGCATCACCCCGGGGGCAGCCGGGGGCCGGGGAGCCTGCAAACACTCTGGAAATGGATTCCGACTGGTTCCTGCTGCGTAATTGCGCTCGATAAGGGGCTGTCGATGGGATTTGCTGTCAATTGTCCCCCCGCTGCAGGGAGGGGGGACACGATGGGCTGTGCCAGAGCTGCTGACTCATTAAAAATTAGCGAGGGAAGCGGAGGCCACGGGGTGACGGGGTGATGGGGGCAGGTCTGTGCTGGGGGGCTGCTCTGCCAACGCATTTATTCCCGCACCAAATAACCTCATGGTGTTATATATTAATAACCCCAGGGTGTTATATATATTAACAGGCGGAGGGACCCAGCTGCTGGCTCCGATTCCCAGCCTGACCCCCCAAGCACAGGGTGACTCAGGGGAACCCCCCCCATCCCACCCGTGCCTCAGTTTCCCCACATGATGGACCACGGGTGACACCGGCACTGGTGCGGGATGACGTGGAGCCCTTCACAAATGGATTGTGCCGCCGCTGCCGCCACCGCGCCGGCCGGGAGCGAGGAGGGGAGAGATCCCTCCTCCTGCCTGCCAGAGAAAATGGCTACATTTCAGATAATTCCAGATAGTAAATTTTTTGAGTCCCTATAAGCTAAAATCAATATTGGCACAACTGTGCGTCATTAAAAACTAAATGAACATGACAAAGCCAAACTGCTGCCTATTAAACAAATGAGTTTTCTATCCACACAGGCACAGCGGGTTATTAAATTCTTTATTACAGGAGCATTGCTTTTTATAAAAAAGGGGGTGGGAACACGTCACCCTGCGCGGTACGCTGCCGTGATGGAGCCGGCCTGCGCCTGCCCTCCCCGTGACGGCGGGGACGCGCTGTACTGGGAGCAGAGCGGTAAATTGGGCAGCATCCAGCTTTCCCAGCTCAATGCAGGGACCTACGTGGAGCAACCCCAGCCCCACGCCCCGTGGGACCCGCTCCTCGGCCGGGCTTTGCTGCAAGAGGGAAAAGCCACCGGGATAAGGGACCTCTGTGGCCTTCGGCCCATGGAGAAAGGCTGGGATGTGCTGGATGCCGGGATGTGGGAAGGATGCGATGGGGGATGAAAAGGCTCCGGTGGTGTTACAGCGATGCGATGACATCGCAAAGGCCACAATACACCAGCTGCCGGGCGGCATGTCCCCTCCCTCCCTTGCTCTGGAAAACCAGCAGCATGGGAGGAAAGCTGCACCCTGCCTTCTCATCCCAAATCCTGGAAGTCCTGGGAGAGCCCTCCATCCTGTCACCCCCGCTCTGCCTGTCACCCTCCTCTGCCACCGTCATTCCCCGGTGTCACCGCGCGGCCACGTCGGATGCACTCTGCCAACAGCCCCGCTGCCTGTCCCCGTGTAATAATTTCAGTGTCCTGATTGTGTCCAAGTTCTCACCGCACACCGGGAGGTATAAATATTAATGGGTGTGGGATGAGCGCTGGGGAGGAGAGGGCCGGGAGGGGAGCGGAGCTGGCCGGGGGGGGAAGGATGCTTGCCTGCATCCCCCCTCCTCCCCACCACCTCCCACCCGCACCGAATCCGGCAGGAGCAGCGGCCGGGGGCTGAGCTGGGAAGCACTGGGAAAGGTCAGCGTGCTCAGCCATGGAGAGGAGAGGAGAGTGCCGGTGGGCAGCTGCCGGCTGAGTCGCTCCCACAAGTGCCAGCAGCTCCGGGGATGCTGGGGAAGGTCTTCCCATCACCTTCCTCTAGGACAGACCTCGCCCTCGCCCCCCCAAAAAAAAAAAACCCACAGAGAGACACGGGGCCAGCACCCACTGAGCCTGTCCCGGGGGCTGTGCCGGGCTCTGCACCCGTCTGCGTGTCATTTGTACCAGCATCGTGTGATTCCTGGTGACACGCGGTGACCTGCACCAGCCCCTCCCTGGGGACAGACACCGATCTCACCCGCTCAGTGCCGGAGTTAATGGACATCTCTGCTCATGGAGCGGCACAGCGGGCTGGCTCGCCGTGGATGCTGTTGGACTCGGCTACACACCAGGGCTGATGCCCACATCCTGCCCTCTGCAGGGCCAACAGCCCCCAGGACTGGCCAAAAGAGGGGACCAGGGGGGAGCAGGGCCCCACATCCCCATTCCCCATCCCATTCCCGGGCTGCCCTTCCCGGTTCCCAGAGATCTGCTCGGGTTTGGTGGTGATGAGCTGTGCAGAGACACAGATTTATGCCTTCCCAAGCCGCCCGCTGCACACGAGGGTGATTAACGTTAATCACACTGCGGTCATTAACGCTGACGAGACACAGGCGAGACCTTCCCCGTTCCCCCAGTACATGCCACTGGCATCACTGTGCCCCTGTGTCACCCCTCTGCCCTCTGCCTCGGCCCTCCGGCACGGCGGCATCCTCACCGCTCGGCGTGGGTTGTGGTACCCCGTGGCACCAGTGCGGGATGCGGGCCAGCGCCGAGATCCATCGTCTTGCCGGGGACAGCACGAAGCGGCCCGGGTCCTCGAATGCACCGGTGGCACCGAGGGCTGTCACTTGGAGAACTGTCATCAGAGTGTAAAGTTCACCTCTGAAAAGAGAAAGAAGTGACTTAGAAGGAAAAGCTGTGGCAGGGGGAGGAGCGCAGGATGCGGCCGCAGCCCCCGGCCCGAGTGATGCCCTGGCAGCGGGACGGATGGCACGGTGGCATCGCATCCCTCAGCTGGAGCAGCTCCGGCAGGGAGCTGGGAAGAAGCCGCACATCCAGGGATGCCGGATACAATCCCACTGCAGTCAGGAGTCAATCACAGCCCTATTGAGCAGCGGCAGAGCCGGCCGGGAGCTGGGGGGGAAGCGGCAGCAGGAAGTTTTATGGGGCCTGAATCAATCAGTGGGAATCCCATAAAAGTCGGTGGGTATAAATGGGCTCCTCGGATCGGTTTTGACATCCAATTGTCTTTTCCATTTCAGTTGTCATAAAGCTATGCACACCCATATATACAGCGAGAGCGAGGGTACACACTCGGAAATGCTGATGCGCAGCCACGTGTACGGCAAAGCACGACACACGTGCACACAGGCACAGGGGGGGAGCTCTGGACACACACGTGTTGCACACGGGAGACCCCTCAGCTCCAGCCAAGGACCCGGGGATCCATTCACCTCCCATTACCCGCAGCAGGTGATGGGTGAGGAGGGATCACTTTGTGAGGCTGCTAAAAAGACCTTCGTTTAAAGAAAATAAATAAAAAAACCCTCTAGCACCTCAGCATCCCTGCTGCATCCCGGAGATCCTGCGAGGGACGCCCCCCGTCTCTGCAGAGACGTTTCAGCTACAGGATTAGCCGCAAACTTAGATGAGAGAAGCAGGTCGTCCATCATCTCCGCATAAATCATTTGCTGGACTCGGGTACGTGAGCGTCGGGGCTCAGGGATGAAGGGGCGGCTCGTGTGCTTAAATAAAACGATGGGAAATTTGCACTCCTGACGGTGAGCGGAGAAACGCAAACCCAGAGCGACAGGGGGAAAGCGATGCCCCGGCCGTGGCACCGAGGCAACACGTGGCTTCCAACCTGCCCCAAGATTTTTTATTGCTTTTATTTTTGCCGCTGGTTAATTGTCCCTGGAAATGCCACAGCCACCACGCCATCATGTGTCACCCCCGGCCGTGGCAAAGGACCCATTTGGAGGACAAGGAGCAGCATCAGGGGCATCAGACATGGGATAGAGGGGAAAGGAGGTGGAGGGAATCATTGCCCGGTGGTCCAGGCTCCGGGGCGAGGGGATG
>JAOXJK010000003.1:34993579-35008179 GCA_025774025.1 Xenus cinereus | reverse complement strand
AGGGCTGGGGGGGGGGGGGGGCGGCCACTGCATGCCAGCTCTTCAAAGGACATTAAACCAGTTGCCACCGTCTTCCAGCATTAGCACAAGTGACACTCGCTTTGTACCCACATGTTTCCAGCGCGGAGCAGATGGCGAGGCTGCTGGATGCGATTCAGGCCGAGCCGGGCACCGCGACGGCAGAAAAGCCATATTTCCCCTGGATCCGCTGGGATGTTGGTTATCCGGCAGCCGAAGGGGCTCTGCCAGCTGCCAGCGCGTCCGGCCTCCGGGAACAACCCTGGCACGCTCCCACACCACCGGGGCTCCGGCTGGGGCTGGCTACAGTTGGGGGTTTACGGGACGCTCGGGGCACTGCCAGCCACAACATTTGCGTTGCCAAATTGCCTCTGACGGAGGAAGGAGGGGGAAAAAACAAGCTGGTTAAAAGCAGGTATTTACCAAACGGTGGGGACATTTCCTATGCGGTGCCGCGGACGGGTGATGGGTGGTGGGTACCACCCTGGGTGACGGCCATGCGTTTTGGGAGAGGAGCTGGCAACACCATCGGGATGCAGGGATGCCCATCTTGGGTCCACCGTGGATGTGGGCTGGGATGCTCAGGCTCCTGTGAGGTTTTTGGGAAGTTTTCCTGGCTCAACCCCGTATGAGCAGGATGCTGGGGCTGGATCTGTCCCTCCCGCGCCGGCAGAGCCAGGCAGGTTTCCTCACCTCCCCCCTTACAGCCTGCCTGGCTCCTGCCAGCTCCGGTGCTGCTCTGTGATTGATGAAATAATTCAAGCCCGAATGACCGGGAGAGAGAAACGCCAGCACGTTGTCCTTTTTCTTGATATGAGGGAGAAAAAAAAAACCTGCCAGGGAGCTCTAATGGCAGAGTCAGGGAGGGGAGCCGGGGCGAAGCTCTGGGGCAGGAGGGCGAGCTCTGCCTGCCCAGGGGGGTGCGTGGTGCAGGGGGGTCCATCAGGTCACCCCCTCACCCCATCGCTGTCTCTGCTGATGGACGATGTCAGGCAGAGGCACCCGAGATGCCCGACCGGGTGCTCCCATTGTCCCAGACACCCCCTCCCCGCATCCCCATCCCGCATCGCCCCGCTCTCCCTGCCCTCCTGAACTTGCCATTTTCACCACTCTATGAATTCTCAGCTGATTTTGTGCCCCTTGGCAGGGCTTGGGCAGTGATTACAGCCAGAGCTGGGGGATTTGCCACCCCGTTTGCCAGCACAAAGCCTTCGCCGCTGGCTGTGCCGACAGACAGCCGGGCTCACCGGGAGGGACGCTTTGCCTCAGAGCTCTCCTGAGCTCCTGCTCCAGGCAGGACAGCACTGGAGGGACGGGGAATCCTTATCCCGGGCCCTGGGGGCCGTGAATAATGAAAGAGGAATCCATAAGTAATTACATTCTAATTAATTAAGGATGATGGATAGAGGGGACTGGGTGACTCCACGCAAATCGCACAAGCTGTAAAGGGCTTCGCTCCTGCCACCATCAAATTGATTTGCTGGTTTGGAGGAGGGGGAAAAAAAATTTAAAAAAATATAAGAAAAGGAGCTTCACGTTACAACATTTACAGCCCTGGAAGTACCATTGCGCTGTGGCTCCCTGGCCACCTGCCCCAGCAGGGTGTCCCGGCAGGGCTGGCACTGGGGCTGGCACATCCCGGTGCCGAATCCTGGCTGTGGCAGAGGTGAGGGGGCGCGTGGCACAGAGACAGGGTGGCCACGAAGCCAGGGTGGCCACTTCGGGGGGTGAGGGACTTGGCTTTGCAGACCTCAGCCCCCGGGTTCGTTTGCAACCTCTCCCACAAGCTCCTAATGACCTGGCAGTGGCGCGGCTGCCGTTCGGCGCGACAGCCGGCACTCGGCTGAGGGCTCCGCTGTCAGCCCGTGCTGCAATTAATTAGTGCTCTGTCTTATTAGCACTTTTATCTACTCAGCCCTGCGCAATGCAAACGCCATGCTGCTCCCCAGCCGAGGTGATGTGATGCCATTTGGCATGGGCCTGGCGAGGAGGTTGGGGGGCTGCAGCCCGGTGGGGTCCCCACACACCACCGGTCCCAAGCTATCACCGACGCTGTGCCGGAGCACCGGTGTCACCTCTCCAGGGACAGAGAGCCACCACCCTCCTCGCTTTACACTTTGCACGTTGCTCTCTGGCTCTGCACATGTGCGCACACGCCTGCACACGCGTGTAGAGCCACACTCCCCCTCCCTGCTCCTGAGCATCTCCATTCCCACGGCGGGGCCGGCGCATCGTCGACGAGCGGCTGTCGTTGCATTGCCCTGGAGACTAATTAAAGGTGCCGGGGAGAGGGGGAGCACCCTGACCGGGGGAAGGTTAATGGCTCGCACCCGTCTCGTGCGCGGAGAGGGGAGGCTGGAGCTTGATTCAACTCCACAGCATTAATTGCGGTATTGAGCGGCGCGGCGCGAGCGGCCCCGGAACTGTTCCTCGCCATTACATTAATGGCGTTGCCGTGTCGATGTTCTTTAAGTAATTGGCAGCTTTTTCTAGGTCTCGTCTTCCATTTATTTTCACAGGAGTCATCGCGTGCGGCGGCTTTGCAAAGCCCGGTTCCCACCTTCAATGGGATTGCGCGGAAAAGCAGCCGGTAACAAGGTGATGGGCAAAAGGAAGGGGCAGAAACACCAGCAGGGATATTTCCTCAGGAAGGGAAAAACTCACCGTCTGGGACAATGGGGCTACTGGAACCAGGTGACAGGGATGGACATGGCCATTGAGAGAGGAGCCCCCGAATTCCCAGGGAGGAACACGTGGGATGTGCACCGGGAATGAGAGGAGAGCGACAGGGATGCTCCACTGCTGGAGGAGCCAGGATGGAGAGGTGAGGTGAGGGACGGGATGGGATGGATGGGATGGGAGGGGATGGGATGGGATGGGATGGGATGGGATGGGGTGCGATGGGATGGGATGGATGGGATGTGATGGGATGGGATGGGATGGGGATGCGATGAGATGAAATGCGATGGGATGGGATGGGATGGGAAGTGCCATGATTTTGGATGTCAGCTGAGCTGTGCCGGGGAACACACTGCTGTTCAGAGGTGACAGGAAGGTTGTCCCTGCCCGGCAGAGCCAGCATGGTGTGCCATGCCCATGAGCTATGCCGGAGGGCACCAGGCTACCCGTCGGGGAGGCTGTGTCGCTGGTTAGCATTCTCCCGAGGATCCCAGCAGGTAATTACACACAGATTAAAAATGTAAGCAAAAGCAATTTTTCTTCCTCACAAGTCTGGGCAGAGACGTGTGACCCGGTGCTGAGGGAGAGGATGGAGCCACGCTTGCTCCCTGGTTTTTCCCAGAGGGAAAGTGGGGTCCTGCCCTCCCAGCTGCCCACACTCCTCCATCCCCATCCTCCTCCTCTTCCTCCACAGATCCGAGCTGCTGGACCCTCCTTGAACCCGGGCTCTTCCCTCCGTGGTGGCACCTAGCAGGCTTCAGAGAGCAGCCAAGGAAGGGATCTCCTCTGCAAAGGGCGCATTGCTCCAAGTTCATTCCCTTTCCGTGATCACTGGCTTTTAGCAGCCCAGGGAAGGAAAAGTGTTGTTTAAGAAAAAGCATATTTTTTTTAAAAAATTGCCAACATCCCTTTAATTAAGCGATAAAATGAGTGAGAGCGTGAGGAACTGCACGCTGATTCATCCTGAAGACATTGGGCACTGGGCCAGAAGGATCTTCTTACTGCAGCAATAAGATTTCATTAAAAAAATTTTTATTTTAATTAAAATAAAATAAAAAAAATCCACTTGTTAATTTAACCGAGAGGCTAAAAAGTCATGAGCAGAGAAAACTGCCTTCTATGAACTCGCCACCGCACGAGCCCCAGTGCTGCTCGCTTCCCGCACGCTCCCTCCCAGCGGCCGGGGAGACGCTTGAGCCACCACTTCCCTTCCGCGTTCCTACATTTTAATCCAAAATTATTTTACTGCCCACCAAAGAAAAAAAAAAAAAAAAAGAAAGTGCATAAGTAGTCATTTATTAACAGCTATAAGTATCATTAGGCAGAGATATGTGGTAAAATATAGATTACACCGGGAAGAACCAAGTATCCGAGTGCCATTTTTCCTGTTCAGCATGTCATTACACATCCCGTCGTGGCGTATCACAGCGATGATTAGTAGCATCAAATGACTTCTGAAAAATGATTATGTGCCATTAAAAACATTAGTCTGTCTGAAACCAGCACAAACAAATGGCCGTGCTGGGGATGAGTCATTAGCTCCGGGGCTGGGGGATGTGACGGGAATCCCGGAGATGCCGTGGGTGCGACCAGAGGGTGCTGTGGGGGCACCTGGGGAATGAGGGTGGTGAAAATACCAGCGGGGAAAAAGCTGACAGATCGAGGGGTTCTGTCACCTGAGTGGGTGCTGGGATGGCGGCTGTAGGGACCCGTGGGGATGGCGGTCACAGGATGGGTGCAGGAGGCGCCTGTAAATAGCTCCTCTCCTGCAGGTCCCTTGCTCTGCTCTCAGCTCATCCCACTGTCCTTCCCTCTCACCAGCAGCAATTCTAGAATGTGGCCCAGGAACCTCCAAGCCCTGGCACAGACTTGTCTGCATGTACTGGTGCATCAGCTCCACCACCTCAACCTGTCACTCCAACCCATCACTCCAGCCCCATTCCCCCCAGGTCCATTTCCCCATGTCCATCACCCCAAACCATTGCCCTGGCTCCACCCAAACCATCACCCGGGCCCCATCACCCCTATCCATCACCCCAATGCCATCACCCCAACCCATTTACCTGGCCCCAACCCATTACCATGGCTCCATCACACCTACACATCATCCCAATCCATTGCCTTGGCTCCATAATCCAAATCCATCCAACACATCACCCTCGCTCCATCACCCCAAACCATTTACCTGGCCCCAACCCATTACCATGGATCCATCACACCAGCCCATCACCCCAACCCATCACCCCACCTCCATCACCCCAACCTATCACTCCAGCTCCATCACCCTGGTCCCATCACCCCGACCCATCACCCTGGTCCCATCACCCCAACTCACCACCCCGGCTCCATCACCCCAACTCACCACCCTGGCTCCATCACCCTGTCCCCTCACCCTGCCCTGCCCTCCCCACCCCACAGCTGTGCCCACACCTCGTCAACCCGCTGCCGGCACTTCGCTCCCTGCTGTTTCCACTTTAAGAGGACATAAATCCAGTTAGTACATCCAAAGAAGAAAAATCAAAATGTCACATCTGTGGAGACGGTTCAATTGAAGGGGTATTGATTGTCACAGAGAATATTCTCACTTTATTCACCTACTTAGTCCCTTCCCCTAGGCACATATGAATTCATCAAACATTGTCACACCACATAATAATACTTGTTCCCGGGTGTTGTTGCAGCGGCTCAGACTTTGTCCTGCCTTCCTGGGCAAGCAGGAATTTAGGAAAGAAAGCTTTTGCCGGCAGAGCAGAGGCGTGACGGCGGCCGAGGTGCAAATTAACCCTCCCGCGGCTGAGGGAGGACTCAAAGCCCCTCACCGCCATCATGCGCAGGACGGCTCGGGCTTTGTTCCCAGTTCCTTGGGATTTTTGGTGAAGGATATGAAAATAAGTTGGGGAGAAAAGAATTTTTCCCTTTGTTTGCAGCCTTTTATTGCCACAACTTGGCTGCCTCACACGGCCCCTTCAGAGCAGGAGCCGGCAGAGCCGGGACTTGGTGGCTGCTGCCCTTCTCTGGAGGGGAAACAGGGCGGAGGAGGAGAAAATACAACTGGAATGGAGATTTAGATGAGAAGGAAAGGCCGTGGAGCCAGCAGCGTGTCTCAGGAGGAAAGCAGATGCCACCTCCCCAGCCAGCCCCACTGCCAGGCTGGGGCCCCACATCCTGGGAGACCCTCGGTGGACAAGAGCCACAGCCACCAGGCATGGCATGAAGTGCTGGGGTCACACTCAGGTGCTGCCATTGCAGGTTGCTAATTCCTCCCAGGTAAAAAGTTGCTGCTAATTACAATTCCTAATTAAGAAAGGCTGGACGAGGTGCTATGGGTTGGGGATACAACATCCAAAGGTGTGCTGGAGTTATGGAGGCTTCAAGATCTTGGGGTGAGCAGGATGCTGGTGAGGTGAGCCTGTCCTGGACCCCCAACAAAGGGGCTTGGTCACATTTGCACATCTCCCTGGGGATGTGACAGGCCCCCTGAAGGCTGGTGATCCATGGGGACATCCCAAGTGGTGCCACTGTCCCCAGCCATGGAGCATCTCCGAGTGTCCTTTGCCCTGTGGGGAGCTGAGCCGGGTGCTGCCACCGCTGTCCTCGAGCCACGTGGGTGGTGGCAGCCACCAACCCCTGTCTTCAGGTTGAAATAAATTGGAAGCATGAGCTGGTGCCTCTAACCATGTTTATTATTCATATTATTTGTGCGTTGATCTGATTCTGTGTAATGATTTAATCTGTTAATGGCCCCTGATTCAATCTGCTCCTCTCCGCTTTAATCTCCTTTTGCCATTTGCACCTGATTTGCTGATTTATCTGACGGCCTTTTGGCAGCTGGGGGTCAGGTTCGCAGCTCTCGGCGCATCGCCATGGCAGGTCACCGATGGGCGATGGCAGGGTGCCGGCACGCTGCGGCGGAGGGTGAGGAAGAGGAGGAGGAGGCAGTGGGTCCCTTCCGTGAGGGAAAACCCCCTGGGGCTGCCCAAACCCAGGGGGGCAGAGTGGGACTGGGGTGCAAGGAGCATCTGGGCATCTGTCACCACCCCTGGGCGCCGTGGGTCCCAGAGGAGCAGTGGGTACCGGTGCTGGGGGGGTGCATGGAGCCCCCACACACACGCTGGGGCAGGGGCGTTTTGATCGCACCCGATTTAAAATTCATAACCTGGATGACGGCGGCGCACAGCCTGCCGGGGCCGGTGTAATTTAGACCCAGGAAATATTTGCAGTGTTTTCAATTCCCCTGATATCTCGGGGCGGGGAGGAGGGGGACGGATGGATGGATGGACGGATGGATGGATGGATGGATGGACGGATGGATGGATGGATGGATGACTTCCCCCATGCCGGCGGCAGGGGAGAGGGGCTGGGGACCCCCCTGCAGGGGGAGGGAAGGGGATGGGGGGGCGTCACCAGCAGCCTGAGCTGTGTCTCGGACACACAGAATGCTCTCCTGCTGCAGACCCCCCTGCTGAGACCCCCCCGGGGAAGGGGAAGCTCCGGCACAGAGTGACACATCCTCTGTCCCCTACCCGAGCGGCGCCGGCTGTGACATTGCCATTCCCCACCTCGCGCTGCCAGACCTCCAGGGCTGATTTATGGTGGCGCGAGGAGGCAATCAAGGCCCCGGCCTCCGAGGACGCGGCGGTGGCTCCTCCGCTGCATTTTGACCAGGAACGGGCGGCCGGCACGGGGGCTGCATGCCAATGGGAGCCAGCCCCAGCCAGGGCCTCGGGAACGTGGCAGGTCCCCTCCCAGGAAGATGGATCCCTGCATCGGTACCCAGGGATGCTCACGGCAGGGCTGGAGGAGCGGGATGTGCGTCTGCTGACGGGGACGTGGTGCCAGGAGAGCTTTGGGGGACACGGTGTGGCCATATCAGGGCAGTGGGAAATGCCATCCTTTGGGGAAGGGTCCCCTCCGTCCCCAAGCTGCAGTGGGAAGGAGGAGGGACAGCCCAGAGTGGCACCGAATGGCCCATGGGATGGAGATGTGTGTGCACCCCTTGGCCATGGCCGTGCCAGGCTGGGGTCACGCTGCCCCAGGAAACCCCCCCTCCCTGCCCTCTGCATCCCTCCGGGCTGGATGCAAAGCAAACGTCCCCCCAGCCAAAGGCGACGGTGACAAGTAACAGGATTTGTCACCAGTTCCTGGGAACAAGCCAGAACCGAGGAGCTTTGCCTTCGCCTCCCGGGGCTGGGAGGGGGGCTCCTGGGTGTCCTGGGTTCCCCTGCCTTGATCCCGGCACCGCCGAGCCCCGAAGGGCAATTCCCGACATCGGGCTGGTCTCTGTTCCAGCTCCTCTCGCCTGACGTGAAATGATTTTTGGAGGCAGTTGGTGGCGAGGGAGTACAGCTGCCGCTAAGTTATCCAAACGATTTATCTTAAGATTCATACAGAATTCATTGTGCGGGGAGCCTGGGCAATGTCGGCTTTTAATATTCATGCCGATTTGGAGGCAGTGTTAATCACAGGGCCTGACAATTTGCACTTCCCTTAATTGCCCGCGCAGCCGGCTCTGCCCGGCCACCACCCCTCACCCCACCACCCTCGGGGACGAGCGGGGGGTCCCAGCACATCCCTCCTGGGCTTTTTCTTCCCCAGACAGCACTTGCCGTTGCGTGGCTGGCGCTGGGGAGGCTGGAGGTGGCCACGGGACCAACTTGGGGGGGGTCTGGGTGGTGCTGGAGGAGCTGCACCCCGACTCCCTGGTCGGAGCATCCCGGGGGGAGCATCGGCGCATCCCGCTGCAGAGCACAGGGGGACCGAGAACATCCAGTCCCCGGGGGCTCTCCCCGTCCTCCCGTCGCGTGTCCCGGCGCGGGGACGCAGGCGGAGATGTGCCCTTGCTGCCGACCCGCCGGCTGCCGTCGTCCCCGTGGCTGGCGTTACCTGTCACCGCTGTCACTCCGCTCCCATCCAGCCAGCTGCCACCGCACGGGGACGGAATGCCAATGAGGCTCCGGGAGATGCAGGGCTCCTGGGTGGCCCCTCCTCGTGGAGCGGCACCGCTGGCACCCCCGGGGACGGGGGACAAGGTGTGCTGGGAGCTGCCCCCAGCAAGGTGTCGAGAACCCTCCAGCTCGTGACAGCCAGCGAAGCGGGACACAAACCACGCGTCACATGCAGCCTCCAGGTCCCCTGGCAGGGCCCCTCCGTGGCTGGTGGCGTGGCCGTGGGGACACATCTCAGGCCACTTCCATCCCCTTGGGGCCATGCACCCCACAACCAGGTGATGGGGCTGGGGTGATGGGTTGGGGTGATGGAGCCCCACAATGGAGCCCTGGGCCAGCGCATGGGGCCGGGGATCCGCCGACCCCCTTCATCTCCCCCCTGCAGGGCCCCCAAAACCCCCAACCACCCCCCCAAAAGCCTCAGTCCCCCCATCTCGCCGGCGGCTCAGGCGAGGCGGCTGGTGGCAGTGCAGCTTTGGGTGGGTTTCAGCTGTCCTCGCGCTGTAATTGTCCTAATTAGATCTACATATTTTGATGAAGGTTTCACAAGGAAAAAAAAAAAAAAAAAAAGAAAAAAAAAAAGGCGGCAGGCCGGGGGAGATAATCGAATCGCAGATGACATTCCCATCACCCAGCCTCTCCGCACAGCCTCTGCTGCAGCCCAGTCGGAAAATTATGCATAAGGGGGGGGAGGAAAATTACCATAATCTTCCTCTGCAGGATGACACCAAATTCGGCTGGAGCTGCACGGGGTGGCGGGGAGCCAGGCGGGCACCGCAGCTGCTCTGCCCTCGTCCCAGTGCCACCGCCGATGCCACCCCTCGGTGCCACCTGCCTGTCCCCTCTGTGTCCCGCAGGCACCGGCACCCACTGGGGTCCCAGCTCCGGACCTTTGGGGCCACCCACCCCTTGCAGCACCCACGGGGGGGTGGTCCTGCCTGCACCGCTGACGGCCCCTGGATGTGTGGGGCTGATATTTGCACCACAGGGTCACCAGCCGTGACACCGCATGAAGGGAGGTGCAGGGGACATCAGGGGACACGACGCAGCTGCTCCGTACCCCTAATCAGGGCAAATCCCCTTTGCAGGTGACAAGGGACAAGTGGGGGGAGCATCGGGGCATCACCCTCTGCATCCCCTGCTTGGGCACTGGGCAGAATGAGGGACCAGGACCTGCGGGGACTGGGCAGGATGAGGAACTGGGGTCCCCAACACCCAGCGGGTCCCCGTGAAGCCGGACATGTCCTATCCCAGGCAGGGGGGGTCACCCACCACCCCAAACCCCCACGCAGTGTCCAGCCCGTGGAGCGATGGAGCTGGTGCCCGGGGGAGCGCTGGGACTCGGCTCCTTTTTATCTCTCCAACTTCAGAGGGGGACCCCGGAGCCGGGCTGAGAGAGGGTCCCCGGGGGGGGCCAAGGCTGGCACCGGTGCGGGGGGGAGCTGGGCGAGTGGAGGACGCTGTAATGAAATGCAATTAAGATGGAGTTCTCTCCCCGTTCTGTGCTCGTCTCCCCTGAGCTGCCAAAAAGCCCCTTTGGAGCGGGAGCATCCCGGGCCACCCGCTCACGCCGTGCCGTGCCACGGAGCGTGAGGGTGCCCGCTCCGCCGGATAAATGACACACGGCGCCGTCACACGGGCACCCCGGCAGCAGGAACACCACCAGCATCCGGGACGAGGGAGGAGGAAGGAGGGGAGCAGCCCTTTGCTGCCTGCATCGCGCTGCCGGGTGGGATGCTCGGCTGGCTTCCCCCATCGTGTCACCTTCCCGTGGGCTCTCCGTGCCACCATCCGTCTTCTCCAAGGGACCTCACCCCACAGCCACCCTGGGGCTTTGCCCCACATGGCCACGTGCTCCCACAGCCCCACTGAGACCGGAACAACTTGTGACACAGGTGGCCAGACGCGGCACCGGCGAGAGGGGCAGCGCGGTGAGACGGGGACCCCCGGCACCTTCCGCTCTGCATCGCTTGGCTTTTTTATATCCCCTCGGGTTTGGTGCCCTGCTGCCCGGGGGGGGACACTGAGTGCGCCCAGCGATGGGGGACCCAGGTATTAAATGGCTTTGCTGCTGCAACGCCACAACCCACTAACCCCCCCCCTCCCGGCTCCAGCCCCTCCCGAACCCCAAAAACAGCCGATGGCAGCAAGACGGGAGCCGCTCCAGGGCCAGATGCTGATCCCAGCTCCCGTGTGGCCCCTCCGCCCAGGCAGGATCCGGCCCAGCCCAGCCCTAATTAAAAAAAATATATATTCAAGAGCTTCAAACGGCTCCCGATGCCTGCGGGAAAACTTCCAGCCCTGTTTATTCTCCTTTTTCCCGCTCCAGCCATGCCATGATGCTGCTGCTGAACACGACCCCTCCCTGGCTTTTTCCCCAGCTCTGTGTGTGTGTCCCCCTCCCCAAACTTGCTCCCCCCTTTCCAGGGTATTTCCATGAAAACAGGCTCTTTTGTTTCTTTGGAATTCATCTGCCTCCACTGCCTGTTCCCCACCTCGAGCCTGCGCCTGCCTTTGTCCTCCGCAAATAAAGAACAAAAGGGGAAGAGAGGGAGAAAATATGATCTCGCCTCCAAATGGGCTTTTTCTTTTTCCTTTTTTTTCTTTTTTTTTTTTTCCCCCAAGTCGTCCATGAAGCCTGGGATGCTCTTTAAGAGCCCAGCTGATGAATGCGAGGGCATGGGAGCTGCCATTAGGAGTGAATTGATCGGCTCTCGGCAGCGTGCTGCCAGGGCCCTTCGCTTTTAAAACCAAGAAAGGAAGAAAGAACGAGAGCGAAGGGGGGAAAAAAAAAGGAAGAAAATACCAAGTGATTGGAAAGAGTTTTCTGTCCCTGTTAATAATAAACGCGGCCAGCAAATTGCACCCGCACTCCGGAGCAGGTAATCGCGATGCAAGGCCTTTCTTCTCTGCACCAGGGGGGAGAAACTGGAGTAAACAGGGGGAAAAAATCAATTTCTGCTGCAGTTTGTTCCCTGAATAGGGGAATCTCCCGGCGAACGTGTCCTTTCACGTCTTCCATTAACTCTGCCAGCTCCCCACCTCCGCCGCGCGTCACCTTCCCCCACGAACACGGGAAGAAGGACCCGAGACTCGGGAAAACAAAACATCGGGTGGCAGATGATGGCACCTGGGATGGCACCGGGGGCCACACGGCCCGGGGACACGCCACTCGGCATCCACGTCTGGAGCACGCGTGTCGGGCACCGGCGTGCACAGCTCGGGCAGCGCTCCAGCTGCAGGCAGGGCTCCATCCTGCATGTCCCAGCCATGATCATCTCAGACATCCGTGTCTCAAGCTTGCACATCGCCGCCATGCCCGTTCCAGCCACGCGGGTCTCGAGCTTTCACGTCTCAGCCACACTCATCTCAGCCATGCACGTCTCAGCCATGCATGTCTCCATCTTGCGTGTCTCAAGAGCTTGCATGTCCCAGCTGTGCACATCCCAGCCATGCACATCTCAACCATGCATGTCTCCATCTTGCATGTCTCCAGCTTGCACGTCCCATCCATGCACGTCCCATCCATGCACGTCCCAGCCATGCACATCCCAGCCATGCACGTCCCAGCCATGCACATCTCAACCATGCATGTCTCCATCTTGTGTATCTCCAGCTTGCACGTCCCATCCATGCATGTCCCATCCATGCATGTCCCATCCATGCACATCCCAGCCATGCATTTCCCATCCATGCACGTCCCAGCCTTGCATTTCCCAGCCATGCATGTCCCAGCCTTGCATTTCCCAACCTTGCATTTCCCAACCTTGCATTTCCCATCCATGCACATCTCAACCATGCGTGTCTCCAGCTTGCATGTCTTCAGCTTGCACGTCCCATCCATGCACATCCCAGCCATGCATGTCCCATCCATGCATGTCTCAAGATCACATTCATCTCATCCTTGCACATCTTGGTCTGCCCTAGAGCTCGGCAGCCCTGGGGTGCAGCTGCAGAGACCCCAGCGTGTGCGAGGTGGGACCATGCACCTCCACGGACACATCTCCCGCATGCAGCCGGTGCATTGCCATCCTGGGACAAGCCGTGCCTCCCAGGCTCTAACCCCCCATGGGACCCCAAATGGGTGGCTTTTCCCTGCTGGCTGCCCCGGGCTGGGGAAGGAAACCACCATCACTTTGGGTGTGCAGGGTGCTGCCCAGTCACACCGGAGAGGAGATGCTCGGCTCTCAGCGGGATGTGCTGGAGCCCGGGATGCAGAGCACCCAAACTGGGCACCGAGCACTCCTGTGGGACACCCCGATGCCGCTGTTGGGACCGGTCCAGTAGCTCGGAGCTCACCCTCATGCCCAGATGAGGTGCGGTTCCCCCTTCCCGTGCCACCGCTCTCTCCCTCTGCCAGGAAAAACGGCTTGTGACTCCGTTAAGGACAGTGTCATTATGCATAATAAAAGTACAGCTGCCCTGGTGTGTGTAAACACGGCTGGGATCGAGCACCCATCCGCACCCAGCCCCTCGGGCTCGCTGGGATCTCGGGAGAGCACTCGGAGCCAGCTGTGGCCAGCGGGGAGGGAGCGGGACTCGGTGCCACCACCGGCCAGAGGTCCCCGAGGTCACGGCGATGACCCACGGCAGGTCACCTTCGGTGGCTGTTTAACTTCGGCTCAGAGCTGTGAGAGGAGGAGAGAGGAAAAATCACATCGCTTTTTTTCTCCTTTTTCTTCTTTTTTTTTTTTCTTTTCCCCCCTGCCTTATTGTGGCCCCCCCCTCCCCGCAGCCCCCGGAGCTGCCGCCGCCGATAAGGCGATAGCATCTAATCGCCGGGTGACACACGCGTCTCACCGGCTGCCAAATAAACTCCCGGGTGAGCTGCCGGGGGGGGGCTGCCACCCGCGGTGGCCGGGTCCCCGCTGTCCCCAAGGGGATGTCACCCTGCCGGGCTCGGCAGGTGGCACCCATGGGTACCCCAAGGTGCCTGGGGCCAGATCCAGCATCCTCCACGTGGCTCCATCAAGATCCACATCACTGGAGCCTCCCGGAGCTGTTGGAGGAGGATGAGGAGGAGGAGGATGAGGAGGAGGAAGGCTCCTCATCAAGCCATTCACCAAATCCCATGCCGGGGAGGGGGGTGATGGTGCCCCCCCGAGCTGGGGGGGTTAAACACAACCGTGATCCCGGCACGGCGCTTCCCGAGCAGAACCAGAAAGATTTTTTAATATAAAACCGGTAGCCAGCGGGTGAATTAAGGATGCTAATTGAATTTCATTAGGCGGAGGAGCCGGGCCGGTGGGAGGCTGGGAGGAAATGTATTTGATGTGTTTTAAAAGCCGCAGTTTCAGAATGTGGTGCGTTTCTTGCTTTTTTTTTTTTTTCTCTTTTTTTAATTTAAAGCCAGTCGTAAAAAGATCCCGTCTTTGAGGAGCTAATGACTCTCATGAATTATTTTTGTTGATTTATACGCCCACTCGGCTTTTAAATAATATTAATAAAGTAAAAGTGAATCCGTTCCCAGGCAGGAGCGGGAGCGATGCTGCTGGGGGGGCACAGGGGCCGTGGGACCTGGCCGGGGGGGGACGGCCACCGTCTGACCCACACGTCCCCCATCCCAGGCTCCGAGGGTGAGGCCACACTGCGTTTTGGGCTAAAACCAGGTGATTTTGGAGGTGGGCAGGGTGTGCCGGGGCCGGATGGTGCCTCGCTCCCCTCGGCCGAGCATTAGCATTCAGCGGGGGTGCCGGAATGGGCACTTTTCATGCCGGTTTGGTTTTATTATGACGCCGAGAAGCTCCTTTAATTCTCTGCTGTCTTTCTTCTGCGCCGGTGATTTACACTGTTAGTGTTTTAATTATACAATTCAGCACTCCTTAAAACATGAAAAACTGCTCAACTTTTGAAGCAATTAAAAGGCAGCGGAGTAGATCAGCCCATCAGAGATGAGATAAGTAAATCAAACAATTAAAAAACTCATTTGGTGGCGGGAGGGAGGGGGGGGGTGGGGAA
>JAOXJK010000003.1:34963575-34985538 GCA_025774025.1 Xenus cinereus | reverse complement strand
CCCATCCCCCTTCTCCGCGAGGGGGGCGGCGGGGGTCACCCCTCGTTTTAGCGGTACCTCAGCCCCCCGGTATTGGAGGGTACGGACCGCCCTGACCCTGAAATGAGGAGGGGGAGCAGCCACGGTGTCCCACCTCCTCCCCCCCCCCGCCTGGGAAGGGCTGCTGCACCCCCAGCTCGGTGGCCCCGCCTGGGGACAGGGGACTCTTCCTCTTTCCCCGTGTGACCGTCCCGTGGGGCTGGAGGTGGCCGCATCCTGCCGGGCGCCCTGCGGCATGTGATGGCCACGGGCACTGACTGTCCGTGTCCCCCCCCCCGCCTCTTCTCTCCTTCCCCAGTCGCTGCTTTTCCTGGGCTTGGTGGCTGCCGTCTGCCTCGGCCTCAACCTCCTCTTCCTCACCGTCTACCTGATCTGCCTCTGCTGCTGCAAGAGGGACCAGGAGCCCGAGACCAAGCGTCCCCACTCCTGCTGCGTCACCTGGATGGCCGTCACCGCCGGGCTCATCTGCTGGTGAGGACGGGGACCCCGTGCTGTCCCCTCGTCGCCGAGGGGGGCTCGAGGGTCCAGCTACGAGTTGCTTTAATTGGGTCTGTGCCATTAAATACAGGCCATCCCTGCCTCCCTCCCTGCCGGTGCTGGGCCAGCCCCGGGGACCGGCCACGGGCCAGTCCTGTCCCCGTCCCCAACCACAGCCATGCCGCCTTCCTGGCTAATCCCGGTCGGGAGCGGGGCTGGGTCGCTAATCCCAGCCCGGAGCAGATGGCGGGCAGCAGCGTGACCCAGCTGGCAGGTCCCACGTGCGCCCGGCCTTAATTACGACAGGAGCAATTAGACAAGGGGGAACCCTACTTCACCCGGCAGCACCCTGGTGGCTTTCCAAGCCCCGCTCGGGTTTTGGTAGCCTGCGGCTGGGAGGACGCCCCGCTAGCCAGCCTGCGTGTCCCCTAGCAGGCCTGGCCCTGCAGGGGGGGACGGAATGGGACACGGGGCCCTTTTGCTGCCCGGCCACGACCCGCTCGCCAGACAAAGGGGCTGGTTTTGCCTGGGCGGAGCGAGATGGCTGCCTGCGAGCCTTGTTCGGAGCAGGGAAATGGCACTAATGAGCTTGGTGTGCTCCCCCCAGGGCCCCCCCCCCGAGTCCTCCCCATCCTCCAGCCTCAGGGTGCCTGCTGGCAGGCGGCAGGGGGACCGTTCTGCAGCTCGCCCAGGGCTTTGAAACCCGCCTGACAGCTACACCGAGCCTGTTTGCAGCTGTTAAAGGCCGAATGGGCCAGTGTCTGTTGGTTTTATCAGGGCCTGCCGTGGGGAGGGGGCAGCACTGGGCATGCTGGGCACGTGCCTGGCCAGGGCAGGGGCACATCCCTCCTCGGACCTGGCTCCCATCTCCATCCTGGCTGTGCCCGCTGGCACACTGGGTGCCAGGGAGCACCAAAGCGGCTGCGGTGAGCTTGCCACGGGGCCTGGAGTGGCCACGGCACGGCCCCCAGCCCATCACCTGCCTCCCTCCAGGGGCTGAGCCCAGGAGCAGTTTTAATCGGGAGCGGCGTCGCTTCCAGAGGATTCCCCTAATCTGCTCTGCCCGGCCCCTCCGCCCTCAATCTCCTGGGGTTTGGCAGGAGGAGCTTCAAACCCGCCGTGTCCAGCCTGTGGAGCAGCTGTGGGCTCGGGAGTCCCCAGTCCCCGTGGGCACCAGCGGGGGGCCACGTCCCCATCACGCTGCTGTCCCTCTCCCATCTGCTTTGGCTCTGCCCTGCCACGGGCGGAGGTCCCCTGAAACTGGGATGCTCCTGGGAGTGTCCCCCATCCAGCCGGTGTCCCCCCAAGGCAGGGCACCGTGTTGGGGGTGAATGTTTCCCCCCCACACCTCTCTCTGACTGGGGGTCCCCTCTCTGCCCGCAGCACGGCCGTCGGCATCGGCTTCTACGGGAACAGCGAGACCAACGATGGGGTCTACCAGCTGCTCTACGCCCTGGACCACGCCAACCACACCCTCACCGGCATCGATTCCCTGGTAGGGCTGCCGTCCCCCCCACTTGATCCCCTCCCTCTCCCCTGGGGTCACCTCAATTTCCCCATCCCAGGTTTGGTTAAAGCACTGGGGAGTGGGGCTGGAGGGATCCAGGCGTCCTGCGTTGCCGGCCGAGCCCCCGGGGCGGCCATGCCACGGCTGAGCATGGGAGGGTGACGTCACCCCGCAGAATGGGGCCTTTGTGGCCAGAAAAGAGCTGTCCTGGAGGATGGATGTGGCTGGAGCACGTGGGGTTGGTGTGGGGCCGCTCTCCCCGAGGGTCGGCATCCCGTGGGTGGGGCGAATGGCTACCAGAGGGGAAGCCCCCCGGTGCCACCCCGGCGAGACTGACTGTCCCCATCGTCCCCAGGTGGCAGGCACCACCCTGCAGATGCAGGTGGGCTTGGAGCAACACTTGGCCCGGCTGAACGAGGTGCTGGCCACCCGGGGGGACTACCTGCAGACCCTCAAGTTCATGCAGCAGTTGGCCGGCGGCATCGTCCTCCAGCTCTCGGGGTTGCCCGTCTGGCGGGGGGCCAGCGCCGAGCTGACCGAGCTGGCCGGCCACGTCTCCTACGTGGAGTATTACCGGTGAGCGGGGCCGTGGGGCGGCGCTGGGCGGCCGGGTGGGGGGGTTGTTGGGGGAGTGGGCAAGTATTGATGGAGCCTTCCTCTGCACCCAGGTGGTTGGCTTATCTCCTCTTCTTCATCCTCGTCCTCACCGTCTGCCTCCTGGCCTGCCTGGGGCTGGCCAAGCGCTCCCGCTGCCTCCTCACCACGTGAGTACCCCGTGGCCGGGCTCGGTGGCACCGGAGGTGCTGGGGGGGGACGACACAGTTGGACCCCCACAGCGTTCTCACCCCTCTCCCCGCAGGATGCTGTGCTGCGGGCTGCTCACACTCATCCTCAGCTGGGCTTCCATGGCCGTGGACACGGCAGCGGCGGTGGTGAGTGGGGCTGGGAGGGGTGGGTTGTTACTGGTCATGCTGGGGCAGAGCTGGGGGCTGCAGGTGCCTGTCCCGTCCTCCCCAGCCCCCACCATGTCCCTTTTGTCCCCACAGGGCACCAGCGACTTCTGCGTAGCTCCGGATAAATTCATCATGAACCAGACGGAGAGCGACATCAGCGCGGGTGAGGGGCACGGCGTGGAGATGAGGGACCCCAGTGCTCCCCCAAAACCTATGGGGAGGATTGGGGGGGGTCCAGAGCTCCCCGTTGCCCGCCCTGTGCTCCTCTCCATCCCCATGGGACACTGACACCGGTGTCTCTCCTTTGCTTTGCAGAGGTGGTTCACTATTACCTGTACTGTGACCAGAGCCTAAGCAACCCCTTCCAGCAGGTATGGGGGAGCTGGCACCCCACTTTGTGCTGCCTGGGGTGGGGGGGTGACCCGGGCAGCTCCGTCACCGCTCCCCGCTCCCCCCTTGCAGGCTCTCACCGTCTTCCAGCGCTCCCTCACCACCATGCAGATCCAGATCCAGGGCCTGATACAGTTTGCACTGCCTCTCTTCCCCACCGCCGAGGTACAGGGTGGGGGGATCTGGGACCCTGGGACCCCCCACTCTGCTCCCCATCCCGACCAGTGCTGCCCTGACCCCCCACTTCTCCTGCAGAAAGACCTACTGGGGGTCCAGCAGCTCCTCAACTCCTCTGAGACCAGCCTGCACCAGCTCACGGCCATGCTGGACTGCCGGGGGCTGCACAAGGTGAGGGAATGGGGAGGTCCAGGATAGGGGTCTGCAGCTCTGGGGGTCACCCCCCCACAGCTGCCAGCCCTGCCCCATCCCGTCTCCTGCTGCAGGACTACCTGGACGCCCTTATTGGCATCTGCTATGATGGGGTGGAGGGTTTGCTCTACCTGGTCCTCTTCTCCTTGCTGGTGGCCGCCTCCTTCTCCACCATCATCTGCGCCACGCCACGGGCCTGGAAACACTTCACTGGCAGGTGGGTCTGCCCCCCCAGCCCCTGCATTCACCGGGGGCACACGGGGCGAGTGTGTGCCACCAGCTGGGCACGGGGCGGGGGAACTGCCTTTGGGGCCAGGGGGGTGAGCACTTGATGCCTTGTCCCCGCAGGGACCGGGACTACGATGACATGGACGAGGAAGACCCCTTCAACCCGCAGGCTCGGCGCATCGCCACCCACAACCCGGCCCGGGGGCAGCTCCGCAGCTTCTGCAGCTACAGCAGCAGCCTGGGCAGCCAGAGCAGCCTGCACCCCCCGGCCCAGACCATCTCCAACGCCCCCGTCTCCGAGTACATGTGAGACACCACCCCATCCTTCCTCCAGGGTCCCCCCACCTCGGGGATGAAGCATCACCCCACGCTGGGGGCATGGGATGAAGGTGGGGGGTCTTGCCGTGCCCTCCGCTCTGACGGAGTCTCCCCTTTCAGGAACCAAGCCGCGCTCTTTGGTGGGAACCCTCGCTACGAGAACGTCCCCCTCATCGGCAGAGGTTCTCCTCCTCCCACGGTACGGTGGACGCCCGAGGCCAAGTCCTTCTTGTGATGCCCCACGGGCCTGGGGGGGGATTAGCCGGGTGGCCAGGAGCCCCCCTGCTTCGCTGGAAAGCTGCTCGCCCGGGTGGGAACAGGGACGGGCGAGCTCGGCTCCCTCCTCCTGCCCTTGCAGAGGACATGTCCCATCTGTGAGCGTGTCCCTCCTGCCTGTCTCACTAACCCAGTTTCCGGCCGGCCCGTAGGGGCTCCGGGGAGAGAGAGGTCACCATCCACGTGCTCGGAAGAGACCGAAATAGTCTTCCCTTCAGCTGCTCTTCTCTGCTTTTATTTCTTATTTATTCCGACTTTCAAAGGACACTTTCCGCTGCCGCCCGTGCATGTTTACATTTCCCCGCTGTTTGTTTAAGCTCACTCTGTCTGTTAATGCCTGCTTTATTATTTTTTTATTTCTTTTTTTATCATTATTTTTTTTTGCATCAATTATTTTGGAGCTAAGTTGCCCATCAAGAGTAAGTTCAGCCGCTTCCTTCTCCCTCCTCCTCCTCCCAGGGCAGCAGCCGGGTTCCCATCCTCCTTCCCCTCCTCGGTGCCTCCCTTCACCCCCTTCCCCGTGGGGCTGGTTCGATTTTTTGGGGAGATCCTGGAAGGCTTGGGAGGGCAGGGCACAAGAGGGGTTGGATTTACAGCTCCCATGTGCTGGGATCCCCATCTCCATCACTTTCTCGGTGCGGTTTTCCCCCTTCCCTTTCTGAACAGCGTTTAATCTGCTTCGATGCCTCCATCCGAAGCAGTCATGTGCCCCCAGTTTGTCCCTCGTGGGCATGATGGTGGCACCCTGGTGGGGTGGGGGACGTGGCCCTGGGCACGCTGCCGCAGCAGGGACACCACGCTCGCCTCTTCCGGGGAAGATTTTGGTGCCATCAGGTGAAAGCGTGGCGCCGCGCCAGCGCGGGAGCCTCTAATCCGATTGCGCAGAGCTGGCAGCTGGCGAGGCTCTTCCCCAGGGATGGATGAACTGGGGAGAGGGGGGGGAATTAATTTAAGCGCTTCTCCCCGCCCTGAATGGTCTAATTTAACCAGGATTCAGATCCCCGAGGAAGGACTTTCACCATCCGAAATAACAAACTCGGAATAATCTTCCTTAATGCCTGGCCGGAATGCCCCTCCTTCTGCCAAATGATGGAGAAATTTAATTCTGCAGCATTGGCGGGGCTGGGGGGGCTGAGGTTTTGCCCTGGGCTCACCGGTACCCGCTTCCCGGTGCGTCGGGGGGACCTTGTCCTGTTCAGCCTGTGGTGGCTGTGGGCAAAGGCACCCACTGAGCTCCGGTTTGTGTGTGGACAGGGAAGATTAGGGGGCAAAAACCAGCTCAGCTGCCGCAGAGACTGGTCCCAGCCTGGGTGTCGGGGCTAAAGCCCACCCTGCTCTATCGCCGTGCCAGCCCAGCCGGTGCCTGCGGTGCCACCGTCCCCTTGAGGGGAGGGGAAGCTCGAGCCGATCCCGGTGTGAAGCGCTCGGGATCGGACACATCCAGGCTCAGTGACTGGGGCTGAATCCGCTGCCAGGCTGGAGTCGGGAAGGTGGGAGACAAAGGGAAGGGGCAAAGCAGAGCTTGAGGCACTTGAAGGGGGGTGGTCTGTGGGGGGGTCTCTTGTCTTCCAGCCCTCGACGATGCCGGGACCAGGTTCTGCCCCCCTTCCCCACGGGAGCCTGGCAGATTAATTGAGGAATAATACAAGTGGGAAGTAATTTTCCCCTCTCCGTCCTCTGGCAGCACGTGGGGGAGCAGGGTTGGATTGGAAGTGGCTGGTGGGGGATGCCGTGGGTCGGGGGGTACGCTGACCCCCCTGTCCTCTCCCCGCAGTACTCCCCGAGCATGCGAGCCACCTACCTGTCCGTCACCGATGAGCATGTCCGGCCCCACGGCACCGAGTTCCCAGCCTAAGGCGCTCACCCCGAGCAGCTCCCGGGAGGAGGAAAACGCCGGCGGCGGCTCTGTAACGCAAACCAAAGACACCTGGAAAAGACGCCGTGGGGAGCCCGGCGGCAGCCGGAGGATGAGCCCCCAGTGGTGGGAAGCCCCCCCTTCATGCTCTGCCCACCTTCCTCTCCCCTTCGGCAGCTTCTGCTCGGTCTCAAGTCTTCCTGCCTTATGGCTGACGGTGACTCCAGGCCCAAACGTGGCACCAGGAAGCCCCAGAGACGCTTCACTCCCCGGCATTGGCTTCTCCTTTCCCTTCCCATCTGCACCAGCTCGGGGATGTTTTACGCCACGGAAGGGAGCCTTCCCCAGCTCCCTCTGCCTGGAACCACCAAACCTGGAGCCAGGGGCTGCCCCCCCAACCCGGCCCTGGCACCAGCCCCTCAGGGAGGGGGTCCGTGTTCCTTCGCTCCCGTAGCAATGCAGTACCAACCACTAGTGATCCCACGGGTGGCTTTGCTGCCCCCCCCGCAACTGCTCCCCTCTGCCATGCTCCCGCTCCGCACGGGCAGAGCCGGCTCCCCGTGCCCCCAGTCGCTGCCCCCTCCACACACCTTGGCCCTGGGTTCGGAGGCTGTAGAATTAGGGATGTTTTGGCCTTGCTGGCTTTCCTTTGCTTTGCTTCTGGGTTTTATTTTCATGAGTTCTCTGCAGGGCAGAGGTGCGGTTCGACTCTCTCCCTCTGCCCCGGCATGGTTTTACTGCGGTGCATGTTGGTAGCCGGTTTTTGGCTAGTTTGTAGGGGTTTTTCTTGGCAATTTGGCTCCCTTGGGTGAGCAGGCTGGCAGCATGGGCTGAGGCAGGCTCCCCGCCTGCTGCAGGACAGCCCTGGGGTAACCACAAATCCCCTGGGAAGAGGATTAGGGATGACTCCATCATCCCTGGGGCAGGATGCGGTCCCGGGAAGGGCATGGTCCTGCTTGTTGCCGGGCTGGGACGACTCCAGCTCTCGTAGCCACCTTGGGCACCGCAGCGGTGGCTTATCTGGGGCTGGGGTTTGCTCCAGGGGTCTTCCGCCCTGCGAATGGCTGTACCTTGCTGTGGGTGGGTGAAGGCTTTCCCTCTCTGATGGCAATTAGCAGCCTCCTGTGCTGCCGGTGGTGGTTCTCCATCCCTTCCTCCCTGCTTCGGCTAACAGTGCTGTGGCCCGGCAGCCCCCCCGGGGTGGCCAGGCTGTCCCCCTCAGGCCACCTGGGGGGTCTTACTTGATAGCAGTGACTCACTGTGTCTTTTAAACGTAACTTGTACATACCCTCCGGTCCCCTAACGCCATCTGTCTGTGTTATGTGTGACTAGCATTACTTGCTGTTGGAAACTTCCAGGGGACTTTATTTTTTTTATTTTTTTTTCGGCTTTTAATGTTTCGATGTAACGGTACTGGTAGAAAGAGCTGTTTTTAAAACGCATGTTGAACTAACCTCATTAGGACTCCGTCTAGGAGCTGGAGTCCGGCCTGATTTGTATGTGCCCTTTGGGGAAAATGACAATAAACACTTGTACTAAACTTACCTCCTCCCTGCGGGTGTCTTGAGGCCTGGCGGGGGCCTCTGGGGCCCCACAGCGATGGCTGCATCCTTGGGGGGCAGCTCATGCTGGCCGCATGGATGGCCTGGCTCCCCCAGGACCCTGGTGTGTTCCCACAGGAATGGCACAGGAATCTCTCCTGGACAAGGGCCGTGGACGGAGGGGTCGGGGGGAGCAAAGAGGGGGTTCCACCATGAGCTGTGCTCCCCTTCCTGAGGCCCTGGCCCTCCCCACACTGATGGGGCCCAGCCTGCTCTCTGCCCCCCACCACAAAGGCTGGGGCTGGCAGTAGAAGCCATTTCTCCTTCAGGAAGCCGCCGCCCCAACACCCTGTGTTAATCGCAAGCCCCTTGGTTGCAATCAGCTCCCTAATTGCAATTATTAGCCGGGTTTTCCCCTCCCAACATGGCGGCAAGGAGCGGCCGTCACGTGACACCACCGCCTTGCCCTCCCAACATGGCGGTAACTCACGTGGTCACCCCTCCGGCGTTGCCAGGCAACGGCAGACGCGGCCCTGCCAGTGGCTCCTGTTGAGGCCCCAACGGGGGAGAACAGGCCGCGCCTGGAGGCCTGGGTCCTGGGCAGGAGGGCGAGGGGTTGCCCTGCCGCGGTGGGTGCCCCCCCCCCGTAGCCCCCAACGCCCTTTGGGGTCCACTCATAGGTCTGTGGGAGGAAGGGGTGCTTGCTGCCCCTGGCTAGGGCCGCCATGGAGATCATCTACGTGTACACGCGGAAGCGCAGTGAGTTCGGCCGGCCCTGCAGCTTCTCTGACCGGCCAGCTACAGTCAACGTGGACATCCCTCCTGACCCCAGCATGGCCAGCAACTTCATCCTGAGGAACCCCGTGGATAGCTCCGTCCAGCACACCAGCGACATGTCGGAGCACGAGGTGAGGGCTGACCACCAGCCCTCCAGGTCATCCCAGGGGGGAAAGGGGGTATTTTGCACCTTTTCGGCTCAAACTCTTGCACTGTTTCCTCTGTGCCAACTCCCAGGTCAACACCGAGCGAGTGGAGGTGGAATCCCGCGGTGTCAACCACGTGGAGGGCGGCTGGCCCAAAGACGTCAACCCGCAGGAGATGGAACAAACCATCCGCTTCAGGAAGAAAGTGGAGAAAGATGAACACTACATCAACACCATCATGCACCTCGGCACCGTAAGGCCTTGCCCGTCCCCCCCTTCCTGCTCCCAGACCCCTTTGCCCACCTGCTGCCGGTTCCCTCACCTCAGCAGCTCCCCAGAGGCACAGCCTGTGCTTTCTCCGCAGCTGATGGAGCACTGCGTCAAGCAGAACAACGCCATCAACATCTACGAGGAGTACTTTGGAGAGGAAGAGACATCAGAGGTGGAAGACGAGCCCCCCTCGGCAAAAACCATCAATGTCATCAGGTAGCATGACTAGTGGGGCTCGCCAAGCTCTCCAGATCCACAGCGGGATACCACGTATTAAACTGCCGTTAGAGGCAAAGGAAGTGGAAAATGCGGCGGCTTTAGGGTAGTGCTGGATCAGTTTATGGATGGGGAGACCTGCTGTAGCCCCTCTGCTCCCTATCTCTGTCTCTCCCCTCTCTCCCCTCCACCCTGCCCAGGCACTTTGGAAGTAGGTACCACCATCTGAGCATCTTCTACCAGTGCTTTAGATTGGAAATTATTTATTTCTTTATTTGTGATGCCTCGGAGATTATTTTCAAATGTCAGAGGCTGTTAGGTCATTTCTAGAAGTCAGGTCCAGTAACATAATTGGATTCTTAGAAACGCATAACTGGAAAGACTTTATTAAATCATCAACTCTTCTCCCCCCTGCCCAGCCCCCAAGAGAACCGTTTCCTGCACTCAACGCTCAAGGGCTGCAGCTTGTTTTAATTGCGATTCCCACAGTTTCCTTTGGGAGACAGCCATCCCGGGGCGTGACAGAGCTGTTAGCGAGCTAAACATCTTTCTTTGATGTCCTGTTATCAAAAAGGGATCCCAACGTAACCAAGAGGACAGCCACGCATCTCTCCTGGCACCCTGACACATGCAGGAAACTGGCAGTGGCTTATTCCAGCCTGGAGTTCCAGCAAAATCCGAAAGACATGAGCTTTGACTCATACATCTGGGATCTCGGTGAGGGGAAGGGAAAACTCACCAGTCAGTCATGCTGCCGCTGCGGAAGCACTTTGTGTCTTCAAAGCACGTAATGAAACCTCACAGCTCTCTGGAGGGGGGTGAACAGGGATTTGGTTTCTGCTTCACCCACAGATCAATGCAGAGAAGGGGAGAAATGGGACCTGAAAGCTGGCCAACAGGTGGAAAAGAACCACTAAAATCCCACTACATGACTTGATGAGCCAGAGCACTACAACAGGCAGCTGAGCCACATTGCTCTTATGTGGTTCTTGTGTTTATATGGTTCACTTGTGCTTGATTAAGAAAAAAAGAGGCAGCACAAGCCCAGGCTGAGAATTACACTCTTCTGTCAAAAGCTCTCTCAAACCTGGTGTATTTTGGAGTGAAAAACACAAAGAAGAAGGGTCAGGGTATCAGATATTGAGGTACCAGGGGTCTGTCCCCAGGCTGGCAGGTTCTTTTCCCTGGCTACGGTGAGGCATCCTGGTGACAGGGCCAGCTCACCAGCTTCTCATCCAGCACGGCTGGGCAAGTACCAGTGTGGCAAGGAGCCAGGCACAGAGGAGCAGGGTGTGGTGGTTTTGGGGGAGTTGGTTTTGGGGCAGGGGTGCTCACCCTCCAGCCTGCCTTTGCATTTTGCTCTTTACTCATCCTTTCTCGACAGAAAACTCCAACAAGCCGGAGCTCGTTCTCAAGCCGTCATCCCCTCTGGTGAGCCTGGAATACAACCCCAAGGACTCACACGTCCTGGTAGGAGGATGCTACAATGGGCAGATGGGTAAGGAAGACGGATTAGGCGTGAGGCCATATTAATGAGACTTCATTTTAATTCGGCAAGAGCCTAGTTCCAGCACTGGAACACTCACAAATGCTGTAAAATCATTAGTGCTGCTGCTGGGAATATCCCGAGTTGGCCAGAAACCCTGTGCCTTGACCTGGGGAGGACGGGCACGTGTTCACCTGAGCAGGTAGCCAGGGGAGGGGAGGACAGTGTGCCTGGGAGCCCTTTGCAGGCCATTGGGGCAGCGAGGACCTGGCAGGGATTGCTGGATCAGACGGCGGAGCAGCACACGTGCTGTGCTCCCACCTTGCCCACAGCCTCGTATCTTCGCATGGCAAAATCCCAGGAGAGTCGCTGTCGTTGCGTGCACTGAATTGTTCTTGTGCTGTTGTTCCAAGTGCTTGGAAAAGGGCCCTTCTTTGCCAGCTTCATTTATGGCTCTGTTGTTTACTTGGCCACGCGAGCCCTTTGATTTAATTGCTCTCATTTCGATGTTTTCCTTGCTGTTCGCGGCAGCGATCGGATCTGACGGGGCGTGCATTACGGGGCTGTTACTGCACGCTCGGCAGGTGATGGAGGGGAGGGATCTCACCCCGTCCTTCGCGGGGCTCCCCAGGCGCATGGCACGGGCCCAGCGGAGCACACGCCGTCACATCCAATTGCCTAATTAGAAGTGAGCAGGAGGGAGCGCCTGCGTCTCAGTGCCACCACGGCCCGACTGCCTAACCTTTGCTGAACCGCGGCCAGTCCTGCGTCGTGGCTTGTCCCCTGCCACATGTCAGAGGCAGAGATAGGGAAGGACGGATGCTGCCATCCTCAGGGGACCTGCCTTCGTTAGCCAGCGCCCTTTGGGGATGCAGGAGGGAGCACAGCCGAGGTCACACAGGCTGGTTTTTAGCAGCGTCGAGTGTAAGAGCCACTGTTTGGAAGCTGACAAGGGTCTGGGGGCTGCTTAGACCATCTCTGGTCCTGCTGCAACCCCTTGTGCAGAGCAGGGGGGAGCCGGGAGGCCTCTGGAGGTCATGGTGCATCTGCTACAGAGATGATCGCTGAAGAACTGCTGCAGCTGTTTAATCTTACCACCCCCTAGCTTCGTTTGCAGAAGGTGCAAATTGCATTTCGGCTCAGAGTGGGCATCGCTGGGAGTGATCTCAGCCGCAGGCTCCCAGCCCACAGGGTGTTCACGTGGTTCTTCTTGGGCTGGAAAGTGCAGGGAGGGGGCTCCCAGTGAGGTTTGCTCCCCATTCTGGCTTGGGCAGCGGGGCAGCACCTCCTCGGGAAATGCATGGCAAGCAAAGGAGCTGGGCAAGGAAGCAGGTGCAGTTTTTGACAGCTCCTATTCCTTCCCAGCTTATTGGGACACCAGGAAAGGGGGGCTGCCCGTGGAGGTGTCCACCGTGGAGGTGAGCCACAGGGACCCTGTGTACGGAGCCATCTGGCTGCAGTCCAAAACGGGCACCGAGTGCTTCTCGGCCTCCACCGACGGGCAGGTAAAGGGCAGGGGCAGGGAAGGGTGCCAGGAACTCCTGTGGGGACCCCACTGACAGCCCAAAAGAGCTTCCCCTGCCCGCCCTGCCCCTCGCCAGCCATGGCACCATGGGAACCAGGTTCCCAGGCTGGCAGCAGGGGCTGGCATGGGGCAGCTGCCTGGCTCCTTGTTGGCTCCAGGGCACTCTGCCCCCCAGCACTCATGGCTGAGCCAGGAGCAGCCCCTTCCCTGTGGCCCCCTCCCTCTGCTTGTCTCCTGCAGGTCCTGTGGTGGGACATCCGTAAGCTGTCTGAGCCCACCGAGTCACTGGTCTTGGACATCACCCGGAAAGGGCTCCTAGAGAACGCTCTGGGTGCCATCACGCTGGAGTTCGAGCCCACCATGGTAAGAGTCCTTGCCCTGACGTCAGGATCACCCTCCCCACACACAACCAGTGCTCTGGGCAGGAGCGTGAGCCAGGTGGGAGCGCTGGGTCACCCCCCAGGCAGGGCTCCAGGGGCACAGCACAAGGCCAGAGTGACCCAGAGCACTGTGCTGCCGCTTACAGCATGTTCCCACCCATCTTTTAAGAATTAGGAGTTGATGTTCTCCCAAAACACAGGGTCTTGCTGGCATTTTGGTCTCTAAATCCCCCAGAGTCCCAGGGCTCCGTTCTCCACGGGCTCCCCTCCTGCTCCAACAGCAAAGCCCTTTGCTGCCCCACTGTCCCCTGCGCTGCGGGGTCCGTCCCCAGCCTGCTGATGGCTGCTCTCTCCTGCTCCCACCCTCAGCCCACCAAGTTCATGGTGGGCACAGAGCAGGGCATCATCATCGCCTGCAACCGCAAGGCCAAGACACCCTCCGAAAAAATCGCCAGCACCTACAGTGGCCACATTGGACCTGTCTACGCGTTGGCCAGGAACCCGTTCTACCCCAAAGTCTTCCTCACGGTGGGTGACTGGACTGCTCGGATCTGGTCAGAGGAGACCAAGGAATCGTCAATTATGTGGACCAAGTAGGTGTTGGTGCTTGTAAGTTTGCTCTGCAAAAAATCTTTTTGTGGAGGAGCGTGTCTGGGGACCCCAGCGGGGTCTGCTCTGCTCAGGTCAGGCAGAAGATGGTGGGATGGTCGCCAAGGCCGAGCAGTGCCAGTGTGGCCAAGGGTGCTGGAACAGAGGGTGCCCATGCCATGCTGTGGGGCCAGGAGGAAGGAGGCCACAAGCCCATCCCCACTGCGTCGGGTCTGTCTGCCGGCAGGTGCCACCTCTCCTACCTGACGGACGGGTGCTGGAGCACCGTGAGGCCGTCAGTCTTCTTCACCACCAGATCGGATGGGACCCTGGACATCTGGGATTTCCTCTTCAAGCAGAACAACCCTTCTCTCAGCCTGAAGGTGAGGTCCCCAGCAGTTCCGGGTTCCTCACCCTGGGAGGGGAGCAGGGGCTGCCCCCAGCCAGCGCTGGCAGTGGGGTCCTTGGCAGATTGGGGACAGGGGACAGAGCTGGGGATAAGCTCCATCAAGCAGCAGCCGTCCCCTGGGACATATCTGGAGCCCAGAATTTTGCACGTAGGCTCCTGTTATTGGCAACTACGTGGATTTGGCTCATCCTGCCTGACTTCCCCCTTGTGGGGCATCGCGTCAGGGCTAAGTGCCACCACCCGCCCGTCCTCCCTCCCCAGGTCTGCAACGAGCCCCTCTCCAGCCTGCGCCTGCAGGACAATGGGTGCATCGTTGGCTGCGGCTCCAAGCTGGGCACCGTCACCCTGCTGGAAATCTCCTCCGGGCTCTGCACCCTCCAGAGGAACGAGAAGACACTGGCCACCGCTGTACGTCCCGCTTTGAGCCACCACCTGCTGTGCCAGGTCACAGCAAAGCCCTCAGCACCGCTGTGCTGTCCCTGTACAGGGCACGCTGTCCCCCCGGGGTCCCCTGTCACCCTGCACCCCTCGTTACCCACCCCTGCCCTAGATGTTCGAGCGGGAGACGAAGCGGGAGAAGATCCTGGAGGCCCGGCACAAGGAAATGCGGCTGAAGGAGCGCGCCAGGTCGGAGGGCCCGGCGACGGAGGTGGAGGAGACGCTGCCGGAGGATCCCCAGGAGGTGCTCGACCGTACCCGCCAGGAGTTCTTTGAGGTCATCGAAGCAGAGATGCAGAGGAGGACGCGGGCAGAGGCCCGGAGCCTGCTCAGCAAGGTACCAGGGATGGCACGGACCTGCACCCGCAGCAGGGACTCCCTGCCACGGGGCAGGGGACAGGGGTCAGTCTCTGCTTTTCAGGTTAAAGGCCCTGTGGCAGATGAGGCGGCCGCGCAGGAGGAAGAGAGCCAGCTGCCCAAGGACAAGGAAGAGGAGGAGGAGGAGGAGAAGGAGGAGAAGGAAGAGAAGGATGCTGCCAAGGTGAGCACACTCCACCTTCGCGTTGCTTTCCCCCTCCTTGCTCGGGGTTGCTGCTCCGTGGCTCATGGCGGGGTGAGGCTGCTGCCCCCCAGCCGGGCTGGGCTCCTGGGGGTCTCTGCCTCCGTGGGGTGGTGGGCAGAGCACCCCACACAGCTCCCTGACCCCACGCCTGCTCCCTCCGCAGGAGCCGTAGCCGAAGACAGGACCGGTGGGTCACACAGAAACCCTCACAGATGCTCCCTGTCCCTTTGCCCTCTTGATTTATTTATTTTAATTTTTTTTCCTTCTGGGTGAATAAACAGGAGTTTTCCATGTCACATTTCCTGTTTTGACACAGCAGGGTTGAGCAGAGGGTGGGAAAATCACGTTCTCTCGCTCTCCATCTCCCCTCCTCAAGCCGGGCCATGGATGAAAGCCAGCTGGTGACCACAGCGGGGTGTCCCTCGGTGTGTCCCCAGCCCCCGGAGCAGGGCAGAGCAGGGTGGCTGGTGGTGGCAGCGGGGTCCCAGTGAGCACCGTGCCCCTTCCCGATGGGGAGGGTGATGCTGAGCAAAGCCCCCAACCTGCTGAAATCCCCGGGAGAGCAGCCTGCGGTGCCTGGGCCGGGGGTTATCAGCGCTAAGTAAACACCACCAGTATCACCCAGCAGCTTACCCGCTCGTTAATTATTAACGAGCCGCTGGTTGTGCTCACTCCGGGGCACAGCTGTCGGCAGAGGGACGGGGCCATCGCACGGGTGGCATCCTGTGTGCCGGGGCTGGGGGTCAGCCCTCCTGCAGGACCCTTCCCCGGGCACTGCTCGGCTGCAGGAGGGAGCCGGGCACCAGCCTTGGCCAAGCGCCTCGTTAATGGCCAGCCCTAATTGTACCAGTAATGAGAGGTGGAAAAGCATTTTCCCAAGCCATGCGCTGGCTGTGTCCTGTGAGGGACAGGCACGTTTCCACCCGGCTCATGGCATCCTGACGGTGCCGTGGGGCTGTGGGTGCCACCAGGAGAGGGCACGGAGCCACACACGGTGCCAGCTGTCTCTAGGGGACCAGGACAGAGAGCTGGAATGGGGACATGCAGCCTCCGGAGAGCCTCCAGCCCCGGCCGGGGGGGGGGACACAGGCTCACCACCCCCCCAAGGAGTGCAGAGGGGCTGTGCCAGTCCCCTCCAGTTGCCCACCACCCCCAGCAAGGGCCAGCGCCGGCAGCTCGGCTGCGTCACCGGGAGCGGTGCCAGCACCTCCGGCAAGGACGGATGGAGTCACCGGGACTGAGCCGAGCACCCTGGCAGAGGGGGACCGGGTCCTGTGCCAAGCCAGCGGGCTGAGCGCCCATCCTGCCCCCACCCCTCCATGCCGAGGGTGCCCCTGCAGCCCCCCGGTGCCAGCTCTGCTGCAGGAAGGGCCCCTGCGGGTGCTCAGCACCCAGGGGGACACTGCCAACCCCCCAGCACCTCCGGTGCAGGGCGTCTGGATGGGTGTTTGTCCTTCCGAGGGGCTACGTTAGATGGAGATGAGCTGAGCCGGGGAGCGCTGTGGCTGCTGTGCACACCCCAATGTCTTCCTGCCCGTCCCCGGGGACAGAGAACCCCCCCAAAGATGCCCCCACACTCCCCACACTCATTTTCTGCTTTTATTAGGAAGGGGGGTGAGGGGTGCCCGGGCAGGGATGGGGCAGCTGCCAGCCGTGAGCGGGGATGGTGCCCCCCGAGCCTCCTCCAACAGGGGGGAGGCAGCCGGACCACCCGCCCCAGCCTGGGCACGCACCCAGCTGGCCACCGAGCCCTGGGGTGCTACTGCCAGGGTACCTGTGCCAGCAGCCAGACCCGGTACCGCGGCCTCGCTGCCCGGCACAGAGGGACCCCAGTGCCACAGGGGTGGCATTGCAGGAGGGACAGGTTGTCCCTGTCCCCATCCTCTTGCCCATCAGGGTTTGTGACCCCAGGATGTGCCCGCGGCCATGGGTTGCAGGTTTCACCTCTTGCACCACAAGTACGAGGCTGGGGGGCTCCCAGTGTCCCCAGTTCCCAGCTCCCCGCAGGCACCCAGGGACAGCGATGGGGATGGGACGTGGCAGGGGGACAATCAGGGAGGGATGGGTGGCGGAGAGCAGCCCCGGGACCCCCGGTGCAGGGACCTCCATCTACCTACGGAGCAGGAGGACCAAGTGCAAGCCCCCCCTGGCCCTTCCACCCATGGGGCTGGGAACCAGTCCAGCTGCGGGACCCGGCTCTTCCTCGTTACTTCTTCACCTTGATGAGGGAGTGGTAGACGGGTTTGATGATGATGTGGAGGTGCAGGGAGTTGTCGATGAGGTACTCGGAGGTGCGTTTCTGCAGGTCGGCGTGGGCGAGGAAGTCGGCCGCCTCGTCCGAGCTCTGGTGGAAGCTGTAGGCGTGTTTCACCACCACGCGGCCCTGCTGCCGCACGCCCACCAGCACCGTCTTCTGGAAGCTGACGCCGGCAAAGTCGGGGCTACTCATGGCCGGGGTGATGACGAGCCGGGGGCGACCGTCCTCGATGCGCACCGGCTGGATGGCCCCCGAGACTGAGTCCGAGTAGACGGGGCGCAGGCTGACGGGCAGCCAGCGGGGCGAGAAGAGGACGTTCCAGGTCACCCGTTTCCCGGCGTCGTGGCTACTGGGACCCAGCTGGGTCTGGAAGCTGGTGCTGCGGTCGTCCCGCGCCGGGTTGTTGATGACCCACTGGGAGCCCCAGCTGGGGGCGAGGTAGTTGCGGGGCAGGAACATGCTGCAGTTGACGTCGAAATACTTGGCGAAATGGAGAGGGGAGGCGGCGTGGAACTGGAAAGCCTGGAAGAGCAGGTCCTGCACCGCGCCGTAGTGCCGCGCCAGCACCGGCGACTGCGCCTGCAGCCGAAAGAGCTGGCTGGGCGCGATCATGGGGTAGCGGATGGCACGCAGCACCCGCTTGGCCACGGGACCCTCGGGCTGCCGGCGGCTCAGCCATCCCTCCACGGCGGTGTAGAGCTCCAGCTCGCTGTGAAGCACCAGGTCGGAGCGCTCCAGCAGCAGCAGCAGCAGCTCCACGCTCACCGAGCCCCACTCGGCGCTGCCCAGGACGGCCGAGAGGTTCCACGCCAGGAACTGGAGGCAGCTCTCCTGCAGCGCCGCGTCCCCGATGCGCACGGCGTAGTGGTACCAGGCCACCACGTGGCCCTGGCTGGACTCGCTGGCCAGGTGGCTCTTCATGTAGTCGGCCACGCCGCGCTGCAGCCCCCACACCCGGTACTTGCTGGCCAGCTGGTGCATGGGGATGGCTTGGTGGAGAAGGATGGAGACCCCCCCGCAGTACAGGTACCTGGAGCAGAGCGCGGGGTGGTGACGCTGGTGTCCCCCCATTCCCTTCCCAGCCCAGCCCCAGGCTCTGGCAGCGCAGTTCCCCAGGGAGCATCCTCCCTCCCGGGCTGTACCCCTCCAGGTATCTCCATCCAGTGAGGTCTCTGTGGTCCCCAAGGGAGCATCCTCCTCTATGGGCTGCTGTGGCAGCTCCAGGCATCCCATTCTTTGGCGTTCCCGTGGTCCCCAGGGAAACATCCTCCCTCCTGGGTTGCATCCCTCCAGCCATCCCATCCAGTGAGGTCCCTGCGGTCCCTAAGGGAGCATCCTCCCTTCTTGGCTGCATCCCTCCAGGCATCCCATCCAGTGGGGCCCTTGAGGTCCCCAAGGGAGCATCCTCCCTCCTGCTGTCCCCATCCCACGGGGTTCCTGTGGTCCCCAGAGGAGCTGCATCCCTCCTGCTGTCCCCATCCCGTGGGTTCCCCGGGTACCTGATAAACTTCTCGAAGAGAGCAGCGGTCTCGGGCGGCTCGTGGAGGGTGATGACACTCTGGTTGTGCAGGAGGCTCTCAAAGACCTCGCTCTGGAGGCTGAGCAGCAGCTGGTGGGTATGGAAGACCTTGGCCTCGTCGGAGGCGGCCGAGCGCACCCGCAGCACCGAGTCGCTGCCGTTGCCGTTCTGCAGCAGCTCCTGCAGCCGCTGCAGCAGCGTCAGCGAGTGGTTGATGGTGGCTGCCGTGGCATCACCGCTAAGGTCGGCTTTCTGGGCTGTGGGGAGATGGGACCGTCCCAGTGCTGCACCCCAAGAACTGGGAACGGGGTGCTGGGGCACAGCCTGGTTAATGGGGGGCTGGGGAAGCCTGGCTCTGTGCACATCCTCCCTCCGCTCCCCCCAGTGCCGAAAGGCTGGCTGGTGCCAAGGGCGTGCAAGGAGGGTGAGGGGAGATGGAGACATTTGTGTCCTAGGGAGCCAAAAAGCTGCTTTTTCTGCAGCAGAAGGGGTGAGACCACCATGTCCCGGGCTGGGACGTGCTGGGAAATGGCCCTGTGCCGGGCAGCACTGGCTCACAGCCCGGTCTGCCAGCCCCAATCCCGTCCCCGGGGTGGGCAGAGCGAGTCCCGGGCATTGCCCCAGACCCCCCACATCCCAGACCAACACGTGGGGCACACGGGAGCCAGTGGGTGCGGGGAGCAAAGGACAGGGTCCCCATGGTCTGAGCAGCCTGGGGATACCCCGGCATCGCTGCGGGTCGGTGTAACTGCTGCTGTGCCTGCTCCCAGTGTGATCCCTCTCTCCTCACTGGTGCCGTGAACCGGCACCTCCTGCCCGGCCACATTTCACTCCCCACCTCCAGCTTCGTGTACCGGCAGCCCAGACTGCTCCCCACTTGGGTGACCGTCCCCCCCGTGTCTATGTCCCCACACTGCCAGGCTCTCAGTGGTGATAGGGACCAAGACACGGTTCTCCGCGCTCCTGCGGACACGGGGAGCCTTCCTCCCTCTCCTCCTCTCCCTCATGCCTGGCACAACTCCCAGCCTCTCCCCGGAGCATCCTTCCCCTGGGGTGAATTTGGCTCCTCATCTCTCTCAAATCCCATCTTGCCGGCTGGGGAGCTGCCGGATTACCCTTCCCAGCGCCGGCTTAAGCCTGGCTGAGCGGGGACGGGGAAGGGGAGCGGGATCCCCTCGCCCCGTGGTGCTGGACATCGCTGCCCGTGGCACCCAGCCTTCCCTCGGGCGGTGGTGAGCACAGCCTGGCTCTCACCCTGGCACCTCCCGGGCACCGTGGGGCACAGGAGCCACATCCATCCCTCCCCGGGAGCCCCGACGGCTGCTGAAGAGCCAAGATCAGCCTCCCACGGGCACCACCGGCCACCCGTGCCATGGCTGAGCCCCACTCTGGCACCCGCTGAGGGCAGCGGGACCCACGGCACGGGGACCCCTCCACGTTTCCCCCCCCACCACGGCCACCCTTACCGGCTTGCACGGTGAGGAGGAGGAGGAGGAAGGCAGAGGCAGCGCAGCCCCATCGGCGGGCAGCCACGGGCCGGGCGCCCGTCAGCCTGGCCATGGCTTCGCAAGCGCATCTGCCGGGGCTCGGCGCGGTGCCCGCCGGGGGCTTATGTAGGCCAGGAGCCCTCCCAGCCCTCCCAGCCCGCGCCGCCACATCGATTGGTGGAAACTGGGACCGGCCGTTGCCAAGGGAACCGCTTCCAGCCCCCGTCCATCCCACCCTGACCCCCGGACTCCAGTCCCGCATCCCGGGCTGGGGTGACGGGGTGCCCCGGTGAGCCCCGGCACGGCACGGGGGCATCTCCGTTTGCCACCTGCTCCCGCTGCCACCGGGCTCTGCCGTGCCGTAGCCCCATAGCATGCCGCAGCCCCACGCCGTGCCGCAGCCCCACACATAGTCACAGCCCTTTGTGCCGTCTTTGCATTCAGGGCACAGCTCGGCATGGCCTCCCCGCTCCCCTCGTCTCATGGGTATTCATGCCGGCAGCAGCCCATCACCATGGCATCCGGGCTGCCGGCAGGAACTGCCTGCCCTTTTCCCAGCCTTTGCAGCCAAGAGGCTGCCTGCGCCGGGCGAGTGCCCTGTGCCGGCCTCCGCTGGCCCCTCGCCCGCCTCGACGGCTCTCGGGGGGCTTTGCAGTGGGGCCAGGGTGGCGTTTGCTCCCCTCCGCCCCCCCAGCCCCCGTGCCACATGGCGGGGCTGGTGTGGCTCAGGATAGGGCTGGGGGTGGTGTTGGGTGCCCCCACCCCGCTCCCCAATGCAGGAGATGGACACCCCTCCGTGCAGGAGCATTCGCCGGCGCAGCCCGAGCAGGCAGGGTGGGAGCAAGGGGGGGTCTGCACCCCACTTTTGGCTCCAAAGTGGCACTGCGGGGTGGGGAGATAGGACCGGGACTACCAGCTGGGACAGACCCCACAGATGGAGGTAGCCCGGCTCACATGGGCACGGCAGCCCCTTACCCATCACTTGGGCTCCCCATGAAGGTGGCGGGGGGCTGCCATGCTGGGCAGGGCCCCCCCCTAGATCTGTGGCATGGTGGTCCCTGGGCAGGAGCTGCTGGCATCTCGTTTTCCCCCAGGACCACTGCACAAAGTCACCTCGGGATGCAGCAGGACCCTGTGTGCCCCTCTACCCCCTCCTGGGGACACCCCCGGGGGAGATGCTGTGACCTTCAGCGGGTGGCAGTGCCGGAGCCACGCGGGGGGGGGATATCAACCGTTCCCGGTTATCGAGTGTCCGTCGGGGCTGACGGGATTAGTGCCGGTGCCCGTGGTGCTGCAGCTTTGTCTTCAGCTGCCCAGCGCGGTGACAGCGTGGCACGGCTGGCACCCGTTTCACACCCCGCTCCCTCCTCGGGACCCACGGGGGGACGCCGTGCCGCTGGCACTGCCAGCACCGGCACCAGGCAGCGGGAGGGACATCGTGCCACGGCCATGGGGACAGGGAGGGGGCAGTCTGTGGGGCATGCGGCGGGGTAGGACAGAGGTGGGTTGGGGGGGGGGTGTCTCCAGCCGAGCAGGGGGTGCTGAGCCCGTCTGCCCCTTTGTGTCACCTTGCCCGGCCCTGACACGGTGCCACCCGGTGCTGCCGCTGCGGCCGGGGGGCTGCTCTGGAGGGGGCTCCTGAGGACAGGTTGGCTTTGGGCTCACGTGGAAGCCGGAGCCGCAGCGCCTGCGTCCCCAAGGGGGACAAAGGGCTGAGGAGCCCCATCCCTGAGGGCCAGGGAAGGGGGGGGCGGGTAGCGAGGGCTTAGACGGGGTCTCCAGATGTTGAGCGTGGGCAGATGTTGCTGCAGATCCCGGGGGAGGGGAAGGGGAGATCACCCATCTGGCCCTGACCTGTGGCTGGAGGGGCTGGGGACAAGCCACCGCTCCGCCACGGTCGTGGGGGTCCCCAGCCCCTCACAGGGACAAGCAGGCGATGCCATGCCTGGT
>JAOXJK010000003.1:34888771-34899681 GCA_025774025.1 Xenus cinereus | reverse complement strand
AGCTAACCACTGACCAAGCACGTAATATTATCTGGACATGTCCTGAATGCCAATCTATAGCCCCGTGGCCACAATTGGGAGTTAACCCACGTGGCACCTCACCACTGCAAAGTTGGCAAACGGATGTTACACATTTTAGAGAATTTGGTCGCCTAACGTATGTACATGTTGATACTTTTTCTAATTATATCTTTACCACTGCACGCACAGGAGAAAAGAGTCGAGATGTCCAAGGACACTGGCTAGCAGCTATTGCTGCTATGGGTATGCCAGAAACCATCAGGACAGACAATGGCCCTGTGTATGTATCTAAAACCACACAACTTTTTTTTACAGGAATGGGGCATTCGCCACATCACTGGAATTCCACACGCCCCTACAGGGCAGGTGATCATTTAGCATGCCCATCAAATGCTAAAGCAATTGCTAATTAAACAAAAAGGGGGAGTCTGGGAGATCCACCACAGGAATGACTATGGCAATCCACTTTTGTTTTAAATTTTCTAAACAGAGACAACACTGAAATGACACGAGTGAATCGACACTTGGGAGCTTCCCCAATGTTCAAAACACGGCCAATGGTCCGTATTTGTGATATGGCCACTGGACAATGGGAAGGCCCCGTGCCATTGATAACTTGGGGGCGAGGATGTGCTTGTGTTTCCACAGGAAATGGTCCCAAGTGGATCCCAGCACGATCCGTTCGACCGTATCTAGAAGCTGAGCATCACAAACAACCATCAGAAGTGACAGAGCAATGAATGTTTTCTGTTTGCAAAAGTATCCTTGGTTTTAATGTTATCAGGCCTGATAGTTCTGTTAATGATTATGTCATGTTTGCCATGTTTGTTTCCCTGTGTTACAAAAGCAGAAATCGAGTCAGGTATGCTCAAATGCACACTGTACTTGCCTTGCAAAGCATGATGTTAGAAGTGGATGTAGAAACCAGCCATAGCATAAAAGAGTTAAAGAAATCAATAAGCTTAATAATATAGTTAATAGTAGTTTTATAGTTTATAGTAGTTTTAATAGTATAGGTTCAATGTAATCATTAGGATGTAATATACATGTATATTAACACAAGCATTATTCTGTACATTAAACAAAAAAGGGGAGATGTGGGAGAACAGGATGTTAACAGGACTGTGGAAGAAGCAGAGGCCAGAAGAAGAAATAGAAGCAGCAGGAACACTGTCAGGAGAAGGCCCATGATCAAGTCCTAACGACTCATCAACAGTACCTGAGGACCCATTGTTGGGTGGGAAAGAAGATACAATAGTACTATATAAGCTGCCTGTTTGTTATAATAAACGATTCTGATTGTATCACTGACCGGGGTCCGTGCCTTCATACGCTACACACCCACCTCTACACTTCCTACCCCCCAGCTGTGTACGCACCACACGCCAGCAACAAGGGCAGGCTTTTCTGTCACGCTACAGACTCCGTACTGTCTTCCTCAAAACTAGACTTGGACAGGCAAAGCCAGACTTGCTTTCTCAGCAGCAGGATATACTCTGCCTACAGAAAAGAGATGGGGAGGCTCTTCTCTCTGCATATAGACTATATTCCACCTGCAGAGAGACTGTATGTGGGCAAAACATGCCTTTTCTGTCTAGGCATGGACCAGACACGGCCAAGGCAGGGCTTTTTGGTCTGCTTATACAGCGTGCGCTGGCTGTACTGAGAACAGAAAACAACAGGAGGGTGAGGGGAGGAAACACCCCTCTGTCACCACACAGACTCACTCCAAAGTGGTTGTCACGGAGAATAACCTTCCTCTCGGGACGCGGGACGCATCCTGGTTACAGAGCAGAGATGGGCCAGGCCAGGCAGGGCTTTTCCACCCACTGGCATCTGAAATCTGGGGAGGCTGGCGAGAGGAGGGGGGGTCTCTGTACATCAGGGACCTTCTGCTCACAGCAGCACACAGACACAGGAGGGAGGCTTTTCTCTCTGCAGAGCAAAGACTGGGCGCAAGCAGGTACTGTGGGGCTCTTCTGCCTGTCTCGGGAATCTCGGCTCTCTATAGACCCCAGAGATGTCTCTGGACTCACAAACACACCCTGCTCCTCGGTACCACAGACCCAGACGGGCAGGGGGAGGTGGGGTGCTCCGGCCTGGGCACAGCGACGCTCTCTGTGCCAAGCACAGGCAGGGGCTGAGGCAACACTTCTCTCTGGCTCTGCAGAACACATCCCGCTGGGCTGGGGAAAGCGGGGCAGGCCTGCTCCAGTGCTTGCAGGCACGCAGGGAGCTTCTGCCCCAGCCACCCCTTGCCTGCCTGCCTGCCTTCCTGCCTTCCTTCCATCCCCTGCCCGTCTCCTGCCATTCCCATGGACCCCAGTGACATGAAGCACCATCCAGGGGACAGAAGAGTCCAGGGCCCTGGCAGGGTTCTCCTCAGCAAGGCGCCAATAGGAGCACACACAGCTGGCTGCTTCACACCATGGGGCTGGTGGCACAGTCGGGGCTTTGGCTCTACGACCACAGGACCCTTCATGAGGAACAAGGACTGCTGACCCAGGGACAGGACCTCCTGGACGGAGCAGGCAAGAGAGTCTCTGCCAGCACCCCAACAGGACTGTGCTTCACCAGAGAGCCCCACAGACACAAAGGGAAAGCCCCTTTCCCCAGGAGAGCTCTCTTGGGACGACTCGGCTGCGATATTGCTCCGCAACGGGCCACAGCACCTGCAAACCTTGCTGCTGGCCTCCCCAGGGGGAATTAATGTTCCTCGCTTGCTTCTCCCCAATGCAAGACCCTACCAGAGGCACCAGGTACCACCCCGCATTCACCTGGCAGGAAGGGGAATCCCTCCACCCTACCAAGTGAATTCACCTTGGGAAGGCAGAGAAAGGAACCCAGGAGGCTGCCCTTTAGGAAAGCAACAAACTCTGGGGACAAGAGGATGAGCTAAGAATATAGATGCATTTTCAAGAAATGTATCAAGTGCAGGATATTCCTGCCTTGGCCCTTTCCCACTTTGGAGGAAAAAGCAATGCTTTTCAAAGCAAAGGGTATTCTAGAATAATCTGAGAGCCGCCTGCTGATGAATTTCTCCATATCGTGTGGCTGGGTGCAAGCAGAGCTGCCAGACGGACAGACAGGAGGTCTCAGGTACCGCTCCATGGAGGACATGCACACAGGAAAAGCAAGGAGAAGGGAGAACAGGCTACACTGACCGGGCTGTCAGTCAGGTAAAGGGAATCAAACACCTGGCTCTGAAGGTGGCGGCGGCAGCAGCAGGGTCAGAGCATGAACAGGAGCTACTGCTGTGGTGGAGTCCCCCCACTCCCTGCCCCGGCTCCTGCCCAAGCCATAACCCAGGTCAGTGGGAGCTGTGAGGGGCTGCACTTGGGCTTTGGGGGATGGATGGCAACACGGCCAAACGCACTCTGGAACAGGGACCTAGATGTCTCGCTGCTACGCAAACATGACTCTAGGTCAACCATCTCACTCTATAAAGAGTGGGCAGCCCAGAGGCCATTGAGCTCTCCTGAACAGCACTGGGCTGCACGCCAGGATCTCCCCTTGAGCAGGGACCCCTCTCCAAGGGGACTCCTCCAGGTTAAGAGATTCCTTACTGCAGCACATCCTTGGTCAGTGGTTAACAGCATGCTAACCTTTGACATCCTTGCGAAGTGACAGAAAGGATGGACTGCGCATATATAATCCTTTAAAAATAAACCACTGACCAAGCCTGGGACAAGGATTGGATCCAGCTGTACCCAGACTCCTCCCTGAGGAGGAGTTTAGAAAGCCGGGGGTCCGGTCTGAACCTCGTCACTCAACGGGAGGGTCTCCCTGACCGTTCTGTCTGACCCTGTCCTCCTGGCAGTGAATCACCAACTGTACCTCACCGTCGAATCTTGTTAAAATACTGTCACATTTACTACCAAACTTTGTTCAATCCCTGCTTTATATCAAGGAATACTTCACTGCTGCTTTTTTGCAAGTGAAGTGAATGACTCCGTCCGCGACAACTGCTACAGCAGCTTGTGAAATCTGGAGGAGGTGCCAGCTAAGCCAGGCAGCCTCGCTTCTACCAAGTTTGGCTTCTGTTCAGCTTCTCACCCTCAGAAGACTCATTCTTTGCAACTTGAGTTTCTTACCTGAAGCTGGAAAGTCACTAACAACAGGTCCCCGCTGTGGATCGCAGAGAAGCCAACATGGTGACCAGTCTGCTCTAGCCTCCTCATCTGACGTTTCCATTACTACACTGCATTACACAAGAAAAATAAAGCAGAGAGACTCATTTTGTGGGCTGCCAAACACCAGAATGCAGCAAATTCTGTGCAAGGGCACCTGGAGGGAAAGCAATGAGCAAGCCAGCGCACTTTACAGGAGACCCTACAAGACTTTCACAAGCCTGAGGGCATGGGGGCCTCTTGGAAAGCCAGCCACCTCCTCCCCCTGCCAGCAGCAGGCACGGAAGAGCAGCAGGCACCCACACCACCAGCAAAGGCATGTTTGTGACCCTGCTCTGACAAGACGATCCCACACCACGCTGCAGTCAAGCACTGCAAGGCTGGGCAGCGCTACAATTAAGCCTGCTCCGGCAGCTCCCATTTGGCTCCAGGGTGATGGCCACGGCCATGGCCATGGCTATTGACCAAGCCAGGCCCCTTCTCCCCACGGGCATCCACCACAGGAAGACTGGCGCTCCCTGAGCACAGAGCCCTTGCCTTCTGCCCCTCCACACCCCCCGAAGGCGCAGCTCGGTGCTTTGGCCAGGCTCCATTTCTTCCACACCAGTGAGTGACTCTGGGTGGCAGACAGGCTTTGAACGCCCTTCCCTCTAGGACCCTCCCGACCTGACCCTTGCCTCAACACTAAACCCACTCCCTCACTTTCCAAACGCCAGCAACGGCCGCTTCCCAGCGGGAAAGCGGCAGCACCCCAGCTGCCCCCTCCCGCCTCGGACCTGCGGGGACCCCAGGCTTCAGACACCCCCTGGCATCCCCCTGCCCGCACCCGGGGGCAGCGCCGGGCCCTGCCGGCAGGGGAGGCCGCAGCCTCCGCGCCTCGGGGCCGCCGCTCCCCGCAGCACAGCGGCTCTCTCCCCTCGCCGGGACCCGCCACGGGCTCTCGGCTCCCCCGACAGCGCCCGATCCTCATCCTCCTCCTCTTCCTCTTCCTCCTCCTCAGGGCCGCCCCCGGCAGCTCCACAGCCCGCGCCCCGCGGCCTCTGCCTCCAACGGCCCGAAGCTGCCCGAGGCCGGGGGGGAGCAGAGGGGGCAGCCCCGGGGAAGGGAGGCGCCGGCAGCCCCGGCCGCAGGCCAGAGCGGCCCGGCACAGCTCCTTCGGGCCGGGTCCCCCGACACGGGCCGGGCCGGGCCGGGCCCTGCCTCGCCGCGGCCGGGGCAGCGTGCCCCGCGGGGGCTCCGCCACAGCAGCAGCAGCCCCCGCCGCCCGCAGGGAGGCCCTGGCCCCCCGGAGCAGCAGAGGTTCCCCTCCCCGCCGCCACCCCCAGGGCCGCCGCCTCCCTCGCCAGCCGTTGCCCCGGGCACCCGTTGCCAGTGGCAGCCCCGGGCCGGACCCTCCCAACGCGGCCCCGAGGCGGGGGGAGCCAGGGGGCTGGGGGCCGCAGGGAGGGCTGAGGCCGTGCACAGCTCAGCACAGCAGCGGCCAGGCCCAGGGGACAGAAACAGGCACAGCTGGAGAGGATGAAAAGATACATATCCAGAAGCCGCCTATTAATCTTTAAAGCACTCCATGGTCAGAAATGAGCTGCGCCGACCGCTTTAAGCTCTGACAAATTCATCATTTCAGCGTTTCAGCAACTAATCTGGCTCCTCCAAACCCCCACGGACATGCAGGCCTGCACCTTCTTGCAGCACTGGGGCTTAAGTTCTTGCAGAAACAGCTCTCGGAAGCTCCCACATTCTGGTATTTCCCAGTGGTTGGTCTCTCCCGCCACCGACATGGACCGAGTGTAGGAGAACCCTGAGGAGAACCCAGGAGCAAAGCCCGGCTGTGTGAGGGGCTGCACAAAGGGCACGGCCTTTCCCCAGGGCTGAAGGAACGGGGTGACTTTATGTCCGTTTGGCCAGTGGTTACCACAGGCACCGGGACGCGTGCCCTGGAGGGCTTCTGCCAAACTGGGAAAGGATGGACAGCAAAGGGGAACCCACGGGTGTTCTCCTCTTTGGAGGGCACAGACCTCTGGGCTTCTGTCGAATCTCACTAAAGTCACCACCGTTGTGCCTGGGAGAGCCGGGTGGGGGTGGTGAAAACTTGCCCCCTCCCGAGAGAGAGGCAGGTCTGGCTCTGTGGCGCAGGGGTTGAGGACATCAGCGTCCCAGCAGGGAGACACGAAACGCACCACCCACCTTTCCCCTCTCCTCCTGACGGCTGGAGGGGCCTCGTGAGGACAGCAGCAAGGCCAGGCACTCAACTGTGAGGTCATCTGACGTCTGAAGGAACTGTCGCTGATGTCACACGTGCGTTTCTTGTCTGAGCACCACAGACGCAGAGGGACCCTGGGTTGAGAACTGTGGCCCTCACTAAACACAGACCAGAACTGGCACAACAAAAGCTGCAGGAATCAGGAAAACAAACGCTTGTGCTGAACGCCATCAGGCTGGTGTCTGTCTGAGAAGGAAAGTGTGCCTGTGGTCCAAGAACGTGCACCAGCCCCATCGTCCCCACACGATTTAACCGTGTCCCCAGATCAACGTGGTTTGTCACAGCAGGATGGTGAAGAATTGATAATAAGAGAGTGGAGGAGCAAAGAAAATCAAATCCCGCGGAAAATGCATTCATTTCCTTCAGAAATTAAATGCACTTTCATCATTGCATTAATGCATTCATTTCCTTCAGAAATTAAATCCCGTTATTTGAACTAGTGACTTAAGTCTCCATTTCCAGCCACAAAAATACTCAAAGAAAGAAGGTATCCAATAGTTTATGTGTATTCAGGCCACCACAACAAAAATACGACAGCAAAGAGGGGAAATGAGTGGGAAAGGAGCAACAAAGGTGTTTCCTTCTCTGACAGCCTAACAGCTTGTCCAGGGCAGGACCTGCACGGGGGCGTCCCCCTCCCCACGCCCGGGGTGGGCACGGGGGGTCAGCAGAGGATGGGCACCCCGTCGGCGGTCACCAACCGGCCCGTGGTGGGGTCGTAGGTGCCCGCCAGGTAGTAGAGGTCCTGCCGGTCCTGGTACTTCTTGCTGCGGGTCATCTGCTCGTAGTGCTCCCGTCCCACCACCTGGCACTTGTGGGAGATGGTCTGCACGTCGTTCTCGTCCTCGTGGCACGATTGGTACAGGGCGTTCTGCAAGGGACGGCACGGCACGGCGTCACCGGTCGGTGTCCCCCCTCACGACTGATGTGACACCCCCACCCCGTGTCCCCACCACCTCACCTTGCCGTCGCTCTGCCGCTTGCCCAGCTTGGTCTCCTCGGGGTGGTAGAACCACTTGACCTTGACCACCATGTTGCTGCCCCAGGACTCCCACATGCTCTCGATGCGGCCGATGTAGGGCAGGTTGGGCCGCCCGGCCGAGAGGAAGACGGCGCAGTCCCCGATGCGCAGCGTCTCCTTGCCCCGCACGATGGCCTTGTAGAACAGCTTCCGCGCCTTGCCCTTCATGCCCCGCCGCTGTTGGGGTGGGGGGAAACGGGGGGGGGAGAGGGTCAGGAACGGCACATGGGACCCCAAACCCTGGTGGAGACCCCCGGGGTGGGATGTTCCCACAGCACCCACCCACCCAAGTGCCCCAGTGGGTGTCACCAGCACCCCACACGGGGGGCACTCTGGTGCCCCACGCATCCAAGCACCGTGCCCCTTGCACCCATGCCCCCTGGCACCCTGCCCTGCCATGAACCCTGTCCCCACGCCCCCTGCACTCTGCCTTGTACCCCCCCAACACCCTACCATACACCCATGGCCCCCGCACCATGCCCCGTGCCACCCTGACACGCACCCACACACCCCACCCCGCGCACCCTGCCCCGGTACACGGGCACGCTGACACACCCCCATGCACCCTGCACCCTGCCGTGCACCCCACTTATCTATCTGCACCCCTGCACCCTGCCCTGTGCTCACGGGCACCCTGCCGTGCACCCTGCACCAATGCATCCTGCCGCACACCCATGCCCTGTACACCCTGCTGCACGCACAGGCACCTCGCCATGTTCCCATGCACCCCCACCACGCACCCTGCACCCGTGCACTCACGCTCATGCCCCCTGCACCTTGCCCTGTGCACCATGCACCCTGCCATGCACCCATCCACCTGCACCCACGCATTCTACCATGCACCCTCCACCCATGCACCCTGCACCCTGCCCTGTGCACACAGGCACTCTGCCATGCACCCTGTTATACACCCATGCATTCTGCCGTGCACCCTGCACCCATGCACCGTGTCCCATGCACCCTGCACCCATGCACTTATCACCATGCACCTTGCCCTGTGCGCGCAGGCACCCTGCCCTGCACCTACGTGCCCTGCTACACACCCATACACCTGCACCCATGCACCTTGTCGCACGCAGCCTGCACCCGTGCACCCTGTTGCATGCACCCTGCACCTTGCCCTGTGCACCACACACCCCGTCCTATGCACCCTGCTATACACCCATGCATCCTGCACCCATGCACCTTGCCCTGTGCACACAGGCACCCTGCCATGCCCCCATGCACCCTGCTGTACACCCACCCACCTGCACCCACGCATTCTACCATGCACCCTGCACCCTGCCATGCGCCCGCACACCCCTGCACCCATCCCACCCTGTGCACCTGCACCCACACCCCCTGTCCCATGCACCCCTGCCCTATGCCCACGAACATCCACCCTGCACCCTGCCGTGCCCCCGCACCCCTCCACGCGTGCCCCCTGCCCCAGGGCCATGCCCTCTCCTTCCCCCCACGCGGTGGGTGCCGGCGGCCGTATACCTGCGTGGGGTTCCCCGACCACCTCCAGAGCTGGCGCGCGGGCAGGAAGGCGGAGATCTTTGGCCGGTTTTCCACCGAGGGCAGGCGCTGCCTCCGGGAGAACTCTTTGGCTTTGGAGAAGCTGAGGGCCTCCTTGCGCTTGAGCTTGGCCTTGGGGCCGGCGGCGGCGGCCTTGGTGAGGAAGCAGCGCTGGGGAGCCCCGCTCTTGGAGCGCAGGGCCTCCGGCTGCGCCAGCAGCGCCGGCACCGGGTGGGAGAGGCAAGTCTGGAGCAGCAGCGTGGAGTCCTCGTCCTCGGAGCTGTAGGAGGAATCCTCGTTGTCGGAGGAGCAGAGGCTGGAGGTGGAGATGGAGCCGGAGCTGGAGGAGGTGGAAGAGCCCGAGGAAGAGGAGGAAACCGAGAGGCGGGTCATAAAGCGGGAGGGCACGTCGGCCCCCAGCCCGCCCGCCTCCTCGTCCTCGTCCATGTCCGAGTAGGAGCTGTGGCAGTCGCTGTCGCAGTTCAGGGTGAACTCGGCCTGGCCCGAGTATTTCCGCAGCGCCAGCCCCACGGGCAGCTGGTGCACGGGCGCCCGCCCCTTCCTATCCTTGCCAGCCAGCGCCGCGTGGGCATAGCCGTGGCTGGCCAGCGGCCGCTCCAGCTTGGCCCCAAAGTCCTTCTCAGCCAGCAGCAGGGCCTTGCAGTTCTTGTTCTTGGGGGACGTCACCCCTTCGTGGTCCAGCTTGACCAGGTACTCACTGCCTGCCTTCCGCCGGCCGCTTTTGCCCAGCTCTGCCTCCAGCCGCTCCGCCTTCTTGGAGCGCAGGAGTTTCTGGGCAGCCGGCAGCACCAGCCCGGCCCCGGCCCCGAAGGAGGCGTAAGAGCTGGCGATGCGGCTGAAGGAGTCGGCCCCGAAGCCGTTGCCGAAGACGGGGGCGGCGAGGTGGTGGTGGTGGTGGTGGTGGTGCACGGGGAAGATGGCCTCTTTGGCGGCCCGCAGCTTCTTGGCGCTGCCGTTGACCTGGAAGAGGTTCTGCAGCACGGCCGTGCCCTTGCTGGCCGCCTTCCGCTTCGTCTGGGCAACCGCCGACCAGCTCAGCAGCGGGCCCCCGCGCCGGCCCAGGAAGGGGTCGCTCAGCACCGGCGCTTTGCCGCCCGACAGCACCTCCGCAGCTTTGCCTGGAGGGAGATGGGGGGGTCAGGAGGGGCTGGCGGCCGTGAAGGAGAACGGACAGACAGACGGACAGAGGGAGGGATGCTCTGGGACCTGTCCCTGTCCCTGCACATCCTTCCCTGCAGCCTGATCTCCATTCCCCCTGTGCCACCCCCTTCCTCCATCCCTGGACCCGCAGCCTTCCCTGCATCCTGCCCCACTCCCAACCCCCTGCACCCCAGCTTTCCCCGCATCCCTTCTCCCTGCCTGCATCCCTGCCTGCATCCCTGCCTGCTTCCCTGCCTATCCTCCCCCACATCTGCATCCCAGCACCCTTTCCTGCATCCCAGCACCCTTTCCTGCATCCCAGCATCCTTCCCCTCATCCCAACATCCTTCCCTGCATCCCAGCATCTTTCTGTGTATCCCAGCACCTATCCCTGCATCCCCACATCCTTCCCTGCATCCCAGCATCTTTCCCTGCTTCCCAGCATCGTTCCCTGCATCCCCGCACCCTTCCCTGCATCCCGCCATCCCTCACACCAGCGCTGCCGGTGCCGCCTCCCTCGGGCACCCCAAGGGAAGGGGGTCCGTGGGTGGCAGCCCCCCACCCCGTACCACTTTTCTCCTTGCTGGCCGCCTTCTTGCCCGAGTTCTTGGGGGGCTCGGGGCCGTCGTGGCGGTCGGGGCAGAGGCTGGGGGGCAGCTCACTGGGAGGGGGCACGTCGCTGCAGGACCGCTTCGTTCGCCGGCAGGAGCTGGAGACCAGCAGCGCGGGGGACGGCTCGGTGCCTGCGGGAAGAGCGTGGGGTCAGGGCCAGCCCCGCTGCCCCCCCACCCCCCGGGCCCGTCCCTTGCCCGTGGCC
>JAOXJK010000003.1:34824685-34847660 GCA_025774025.1 Xenus cinereus | reverse complement strand
GCTGCCCCATCCCTGGAGGGGTTCAAGGCCAGGTTGGAGGGGGCTTGGAGCAGCCTGGTGTGGTGGGAGGTGTCCCCACCCAGGGCAGAGGGTTTGGACTAGATGATCTTTAAGGTCTCTTCCAACCCAAACCATTCTGTGATTCTGTCACTTGTGCCTATTTAAAGTCACCTGCTTTAAAAGTGTCGTGTTTAAAGATTGCAAACGCATTGCCAGCAAGTCAGGACAGGGCTGGTAGCGAGTTTGGTAATTAGTTTACACTGTCAGGTAGTTCTTATTAAATAAGTTTACAGCAGAGTTTGCACCTTGGGGTTAGAAGCAGCCTCTCTTTGCTCGGTGTGAACCCCCTGCGAGCTGTGGAGAGCGCTGCGGGGGTGAGTGAGGAGAACTGTGGAAGTTCTGCTCCACAAATGGCTCCCCAGTTTGCTCTTTGGTGCTTAAATTGGCGCAGCTGGAAGCTGTGGGAAACAGGTGGCTGCTCCGCGTTGTCCTTGGGCTGTGGAGGGAGTAAAATGGAGCTCGTACGTCAGGTTTCTCCCGGCTGCCCTTAAGTCAAGGGAACTCCCTTAACAGGCTAAAAGTATGCGAGGGAGCCGGCGGGTGATAAGGTTGGGCAGGAAGGCTCTGCGGAACGCTGACTTTCCATCTCTGGATTGCCTCTTCCCCCCCTTTTTCTCCCCTTGCAGTGCGGCATTGTCCTGGGAGCTCTGCTGCTCATTTTCTGTTCTTGGATGACTCATCAATCCTGCATGTTCCTGGTGAAATCGGCCAATCTCAGCAAGCGCAGGACCTACCCCGGCCTCGGTGAGAATTCGCAGCTCGAGGGCTTGGTTGTGTTTTTTATTTATTTTTTATTTTTTTTAACTGCGGTTTTACTTTGACCTCTTAATTTACAACCTTCATACTGATATTGTTGGAATAGCAAATGGCTTTCTCGATGTAGTTTTCAATCGGCGTTGTTTTCCTCTGTCAGCCTCTCCCCCCCTGCCCCACGTCCCCAGGGGAACGTGAGGGTTTAATTCTGCTCTTGACAGTGAAGTTAATAGGCGCAGAATTGTTTTGACTCTGCAGGGCAGGGGAGGAGACGCAGCTCTGACTGATCAAAACCCAAGTTTTCGGGAGCTGGCGTAGCGGGTGTCTGGTGTAAATTATTGGTCTCGGCATGAAAAGCCGCGAGCTTCCCCACCCAGTGTGCTGCCGGGGACATCGGGTTCTGCCAGCGGAGAGCCTGGCATGGAGCTGGGGCTGCCGGGATCCGAGCTGCCTGCGCCTTTATGGCAGAGCAGAGAGGAAACAGCGCGCAAGGTTCCAAGCGGCCAAGAAAATAAAAACATCTGCAAGATTCATGTGTGGGTTTTTTTGGCTAGAGCCTGCCAGCCCTCTTCCTCGGAGCTCGCTGCCTCTGCGCTGGCGCCAGGCTTGGCCTCTGCTTGTGACCTCTCTGCCGATTCTGACTGACTTGGGGGGGGCAGGAGGAGGTGGTTGGGTTCCAGTCCTCTCCATTGGCATGACAGGAAAAGTCTTCTTTTAATCCATTTCCCTTATTTCTCTGGGGGAGGAGAGAGTTGGCTGGCATTGCCCTTGGTAAAAGAGCTAAAGAAACGCTTGCTGACCGCGTTGTTGACAGATGGGTTTCCTCCATCCTCAGAGTGCCCGAGGTGCTGCCACCGGGCTGCGAGCCTTGGCTTTTGCTGAGTTATATCTGCTAGAAACGGAAAAGATCAAGAAGTTCTGTGGTCTCGGGGGTTGTGCCTGTGATGCCGGGGGGAGGGGGGAGCCCCCAGGTAGCGTCTGACTTGTCCCCGCGGCTCCCAGCCCAGCTGCCTGGGCTGCCTCTCCCCGTCCCCTCACAACACCTCTTTGTGTCCCGCTTCCCCGAAGAACAGAGAGTCCCCTCCACCTTGGAGCGTCTCCCGGGAAGAAGGGATCCTCCGCGCTCTCCGAAGCCAAGGGGCTCGAATACACAGAGGGCCAGTAATGCCTCTAAACTTCCTGGCACACAAACGCTGGCGCTGAAAGAAATGCCTCTGCCCCTGGGAGAGGTGCCACCGGGAGGGACAGCCCCCAGAGGAAAGGCAGCGCTCCTATAATGCATCCTAATGCATCAAGGTTGAGCAGCTCCACACAGACAGCCTTTTGTCACCGTGGGCTTGTGCCCCGCTACATCTGCGAGAGCTCCTGGCAGCCCCTGCAGCTGATTCTGTGGGAGGCTTTGGCAGGGCTGAAAGGTGGAAGAAAGTTTTTTTGCAAATTAACTTCAGTCAGCCAGTCCCTTCCGGAGGAACGCTGAGAGCGATCGTCACAGCTACAAAAGAGCCAGGGTCCTCAGGGGCTGATATCTCTCCCAGACGGCTTCCCTTGGCAGCGCTCTGCGCCTGACGGGGTTGGGGATTAAATGTATTTTTGCTCTTCACCGCTTGTTCTCCTGCACCGCGTGGAAGGGAAGGGCTTTAGGCAGATGTGGGGACAAGGAGGGAAGCGGGATGCGGTGCCCAGATAAGATTTAACCAGGAGATGAGTTAACACCTCCCCTTAGAGCTGCCTGGCTCTTTGCAGACCCCACTACCTGTGCTGGGCACCCGCTCCATCAGCAGCGTCCTGCACCCCCAGCAGAGAAAAGCGCTGAAACGCAGGTTGTCCCTTCTCGTAATCACACTGGGTTTAAAAGCGCTTCTCTAATTACTGGGCAGATTTAGCCCTGCCCAGCTTGTGAGGCACCCAGAGATCCCATTCCGAAGATGCTCGACTCTACAATTTATTTTACAGTCATCATCTCCTTCCTCCTTGAGAAGATAAAGGATCCAATTTTCCCACTGTCCCCAGATGGGGACATCTGGCATAACGTTTGAAGGCTTGTTCTCATTAGACCATCACTCCACAACAGCCCAGGAGACGGATCGTTTCTCAGCGCCTCCGGCCCGGGCTCTGGCTGTAGCTGTTACCGGGAGGCACCCGCTTTTCTGCGGGATGCAAAAAAGGAGCTCGCAGGGGCAGCGCGGCAATTCCTGGAGCCTGGTTCGTTAATGACCTGCTCTCCAGGAGGGATGTTCCCCTCTCGCCGAACCTCCCTCCCCAAAAAGGGCTGTTGCCTTTCCCCGTTATTGTGGCAGCTCCCAAAGGAGCTGGAGGCCGAGGCGGTGCGGTCGCAGTTCTCGCCCGGGCAGCGTGCCTGGTGGCGGCTGTCCCACCCCGCCTGTCACCAAGCCATTGGCTATTTTCGGTGCGACCCCACAGAACAGCTCCGGTTTATTTTTCTGCTGTGGGTCTCCTGCCATGCTTTTTTTTTTTTTTTTTTTTTTTTTCCTTCTCATTCTGCGGGAGAACATCTTGTTTCCTTAATTTTGAGCTCAAGCAGAGTCCAAAGAAATCAGAGTTTGTAAGTTAATATTTAAAATAGCAGAAGATGCTTCCAGAAGCGAATGAAGTTTGTTTTCTGGCGGTCTCCAGGAATGTGTGCTGTACCTTGAGGAGAAGACAAAGGGGAGTCCAGGGTGGTGGTTTTCATGTCGGGCTGCCAGTTAAAGGCTGACAGAATTGGGCAATGTGGTCTGTGTTTGGAACTGGAGGTCTCAATTCTCATTCTACCCAGTAAGATCTAAAAATACAAGCAGAGTTTTCTTGGCATTTTCTTTTTAAGAAAACACACAATGATTTAAAGACTACTGATCATTTTCTGCTACAAGCTACAACCCAAGTATGGGAGGAGAAAAAAATAGAAAAAGGTCTCTTGGCAGCAGCCCTTTGGTGTGGGTTGTGAGTTCTGGGTATTCTGGGTCTGGGATTGAACGTTCTGGGCACCATCTCAGATCTCCCATCCAGCAACGTTCAGTTATAGTGGGAAGATAAAAATAAAAACGAGAGTTTGACTGAAATTTTGCACTGCAGTAACTTTGCCACACAGCATCTTATACATGCATATTTTCTCTTCCGCGCTGACTTTCTTTTAATGGTTGCCATGTGTGACTGCTACTTCACACTACTTTTTTTTTTTTTTTTTCAAATAGGGAAAAAAAAAAAAAAGAAAAGAACCTGCTTTCTATCTTTCCCTCATCTTTGTTCCTGTCTTATGTGGTTTTCAGTTTGCAGAGGGCATGTCTGAAAGAGAAAGTGGGAGGGTGAGCAAGGGAAACAGCCCCAAAACATGACACTGGTGGGTTCCTGCTGCACTGCCCTTTGTCACTCTAATTGTTTAATGTCAAACTGATGCGTGTGCCACGTTCTGGACCTTTCTTTGACTAACTCCAACTTTTTTTTTTTTTTTTTCCTCTCACGCCAGCATTTCATGCCTATGGAAAAGCAGGAAAAATGTTGGTGGAAACAAGGTAATCTGCTACTTATTTAAATCTTGACTAGTTTGGTTTTCTTTAATGAAAAATACTGCTCTGTAGCCTCTTCCGGCCTTGCTGCTCTCTCGTTTCTTACCCTCCTGCCTTCTCTGGTCCCAGAACTCTTCCTTGCCACCTAGAATTTGAACAGGAGCCTGAGTGAGATCCCCTAAGCCCAGCTCACAGGTTCGGCACGTCCCTCCCCTCCCTGAGCGGAGACAGGAGTGCTTTCCAGGCAGCGGGAGTGCAGGAGTCGGGGAATGAACTCATCTCCCGCTCCGCGTGCTACGAAATCACGGGCATGTCGCTTGTGGCCGTATTCCAGGGGTGAAATCCCTGCCAAGATTGCCCTGGGTTAGCGGGAGGGAGAGCGTTCCGTACCTCGGATCCACCCTTTCGCGGCTCCGGTCCTGCCCCTTCCTTGCAGCGGGCGCCGCTTTCCTCTGCGAGACGCCGGGCGTTAAGTGATGTCTCCATTCCAGGACAGACCCTGGTTCCCCAGATGACCCCCATGCAGATAGAAGGTCCCCAGAAGGTCCCTCCAGGTCCCGTTCAGCAGTCGTGGTAATGGGGCATGGTTACGATGCGGCTTTTTCCAGCAGAGATTCCTTGGTGGAGGCGTCTTGAGCCCAGGCCAGTCAGTGGGGCTGGCTCCTTCCCTCTTCCCAGCTGCAAACTGCTGCAGAACACTAAAAATACACAGAATATTTCTCAGATGTTACTTGTCCGCACAAGCAATTGCTGTAATTGCCACGGGGATGTTGTATAATTGGAACTGGGAGGGAAAGTGGTCCGTGCAATCATGAATGGGAGGAGAAGCAGTTCATAAGACAATCTTTTCATTAAAGTGTGGTCCGTTTTTGTGGAAAGAAGTTTGAGAGCCGACTTGGTATCGAGACTTTCATGGTAGGCCCCTGCTGTGGGGTGTGGGGCTGAGAGAACCTCTTGCTGATTCTTTTAAACATTTTCCCATGAAATAAAGGGAGTTCTTGCCATCTCTAAGGGCTGTTATTTCTGTGGCTCCAAACAGTAGTTAAACCCGTGCAGGGCTTGTTACCAGAACGGCGTCTCTAGCCAAGATGTCAGGTGTGGATACAAGCTGGATAGAGGTTCTCTGGGGTTTATTTTACTGGGATTGAATGCAGAACTGGTGGCCTGCCCTTCACGAGCTTGAGGATGAAAGTGTGGTCCTCCCCTGTGGCACCGGTAGCGACGCACAGGCTGTTCCTGTGGCAGTGAGAGCGAGCTCCCGGCCCGCTGCATCCCTGTAGACAGAAAACCTACTTTATTACTGGTTGCCAAAACGTGTTTTCCAGTGTGGGTTCTGCAAAATCTGGGGCTCATCTCCACCATGAAAGGCCAGAAAGTGTGTGTGTGTGTGTATGTACGCTGAAGCGTGGCATGAGGGGCTGCTCCACTAGATTTTAAGTTGGTTTAAATGCAGCCTTTTAGCTGTTTCTCTTTAACTCTTCTGGATGTTCCTTGGCAAACAAGGGGAGCAGTAGGATCCTAAGCAACCTTTGGCTGTCGTGGTTGTGTCCAGGGTGTAGAGACCTTGTTGGTGCTCAGCCTTTGTCATAATCCTTTGCCAACGGCTGCAGTGTGTGCAGGATGTCCCTTGCCCCCAGCGTATGAACTGTAGCGGTGTTCTCACTGCCCTCCTCATCGCCGGGGGGTCCTGGCAGTGTCTCTGGGTGTCCCCGAGGTAGCCTTAGCATGAATAAAGCCTCCTCCTCTCCCGAGGGCTTTGCAGAGCACAAATCCGCTGGGAATGCGGCTGCTGACACACACTTGCCCCGGTGCAGGAGCTGCGTGGGGTTCCTGCTCCAGCCTTCTCACCTGTCTGTGTTTTGTTGTTTTTTTTTTTTTTTTGCAGCATGATCGGGCTGATGCTGGGAACTTGCATCGCTTTCTACGTCGTCATTGGTGATTTGGGATCCAACTTCTTCGCCCGGCTGCTTGGATTTCAGGTAAATAAATCCTCCTTGTGTCACGCCTGCCCGATGCAGACGGTGCTCCCGGTTCTCCTGGCATCGAGCCGTGTGTGCCTCGGACACAGCAACGGGCGTCCTGCCCCACGAGGCATTGGGGGGTCATCTCATGGTGAGCTTTTCACGGCCCGCCTTGTGCACAGAGCCCTTAGCTTTGTGAAGTCCTGGAAGCCCAGACATATGGCGAACAATCAGATGTGTAAATCCCCCAATAAGGCACTTTCAACAAAGGAATTCTTTTTAACTTGGCCTCTCTTAATTCTGGAGCAGATTCCTGGAGGAGATGATGCTTCCTGTCTTAATTCCTGCCCCTAACGAGTAGTGACAGACAGTTCCTCTGGCTGAGCTCTCACCCCTTTGCAGCCCTCTAGTTCAAGAGGGCTTTTTTTTGTCCTGTTTTGGTGGCCAAATTTTCTGTGCTCCTGCCTCATCTTTAAGCCAGAAGAAGCTGTGTGATGAGCCCGGGAGTGGTGGCCAGAGGTGCTCCTGGTGGGCGGGAGGCTCTTGCTGCTCTTCCTGGAGAGCTGTGAGCCGGTGTGTGAGCGGCAGCGCTCGGGGACGGCACGAGGACCGTGCAGGGAAGCAAAATAGACACGTGGAAGGGTTTTTGGCGGGGCTGTTATCTGCTCTGCCTGATGCCGCTAAGCTCCGATTAAGGGCCTGTGAAGTTAAAACGATGAGTTGTGGCTGCAGCCAAATTAGGTATTAAATATTTCCAAGCGTTTCCGAGTTGTTCTGCTATAATAAATACCAATGCAAGGTTTTGATTAGTTTTCTGGATCAGAATTTTCAAGACTTCAATCTCTTGTTTCCCTACTAAGTTTAGTTTTATTTAATTGCGGGAAAATACTTAAATAACTTGTGCTGGAATAGCATTTAAACACCACCACCCCCAAATTCTTCCACTTCAGGATGGACCTGTCACGCACTGTGTAGAGCAACAGTGGCACCCAGTGACTGCACAAGCTAATCACAGACCCAGCTGAAGAAATGGCAAGCTTTCAGCATCAAATCTTTAAATACCTACAGGAGCACAACTTCACATTAGAAATCCATCTTGGCTTGGCGTCGTTTCTCGCTCTGGGGGAAAAAATGAGCAGCATCAGGGAGTTACTTTGCTAATTTGTTGGGATATTTTGAGTATCCTCCGTGCTCCAGTTCTTTATGCAGGTCTCTTTTCCAGGTGTCGGGCAGTTTCCGGATAGTCCTGCTCTTTGCCGTCTCCCTGTGCATTGTGCTTCCACTGAGCCTCCAGCGGAACATGATGGCCTCCATCCAGTCCTTCAGTGCCATGGCTCTGATCTTCTACACCGTCTTCATGTTCGTGGTGAGTACTGAGGCCAGGAATGCTATTTTCCTATTGTTTGAACGCAGCTTTTCCCGCTGGGACAACCTGCAGGTGCAGGCCTCGAGTTTAAAATGTCCTTCCTGATAATTAGTGCTGCCAGTGCCGGGCATAACGAGCGATCCGGGTGCTTGAGCTGGCTGAGGTGGGGGAGGTACCGACTGTAGAAACTGGCCAGTGGGTCTGTAAGCAATTAAAAATGGTAGGGGCTGTGGTGGCACAAATAATAATAAACCACAAATCGAGCTGTGGTTTATTCTGCTTGGTGGTGCCTTATAATTTTGGGCTCTGAACTTGAAATCAAAGGATGGAAGATGTGGTGAAGAGCGCCTGGAAGCAGGAGGACTTTGATGGTGCCTTAGTGTTTTGCCTTGAAAACCTCAATGCTTCTAATCTGTAGGGTTCTGTTAAGAACTCAAGCATGTTTTTTGCATGTTTTTTTGCAGCTGATGGTTAATGTCTTTCAGGCTGCAACTATTTTTGTTAGACACTAGCACTTCTATTTTTGAGCATCATAAACTCTTCAGTCTGGTACATGGTGTGTGCTTGTTCTTAGGTATTTCTAGTAAAAGGTTTTTTTTACTGAGGTGAACAGATTCTTGACCATTTAGATTAAGCTGAGAGTTACCTGAAGCTGCCCCAGTTTGCCTTGGCCAAGCCCCATCGTAGAGCACTGTTTACTGGGAGGTGGAGGCTTTCGCTTGCTTTTGAAGAACTTCAGGTTTCACCTCACGGATGCTTGTGTGGTTTGGTCACAGAGCCCCAGCTCTGTCTCTCCCAAATTTCAGGGCTGGAAGAGCTGAAACAAAAAGAAAAGGGAGGTGTGGAAATTCTTTCCACTTTTTTTTAGGAGGTTGTGCTGGGTCAGGCTTCTGAGTTTGCCTCTGTAAGGAGGCTGGAAACTGTAAATGAGTGTTTTATGAAACTGCCGTGTTGCAGGAGCTGTGCCTTTAAGAAAACCACAACATTTCATGAGAGTTGGCTGCACTAAAACCTAATCTCTGGGGATTAGAAAACCCCCATTCAGGCGATATTATAAACAGGCATTCAGACATATTTACCTTCTGTTTCCTGTGCAAACCAACGCCTGCCAGTTTCCCTGTCAATGGCAAAAGAGCTCCCCTGGCTGCGTCTGGGTGCCTCGCTTCCCCTGTTTTCCTGAAGTTTATCCGTGTCTTCGGTGAACTGGTGCTGTTAAATGGCTCTGGAGTAGTGGTGTGCAGGTGGGGGTCCTGCTTTAGGAGCCTTTGTCTCTCTCTCTGTTGAACAGGATTCTCCCAAGGCAAATGTCGCTTCCCGTTTGGATTCAAAAACGTGTTTAAAAGGGTGCAAAAGAAATTGCTGGGAACAATAATTCTCACAGTTAAATGTGTCAGTGGAAATTGTTCCACCCTGGTGCATGCTATGATGGCTGATGGCATCAAACAAGGGGGGGGTGCCATAGATCTTTTAAAATATACCCTGGGATCCTTGGTGGCAAGGGGCCCTTGGAGGTTGCTGGGAGCTTTAATAAAGTGTGTGGGTGGGGTGGGGAGGTGGGGAATTTGACTTACAGAGACCGGGCTGTGGTAGGCAGTGTGAGCTGTTCCTCCCAGAGCTGCCACACGCTGCCTTTTATCCCAGCACCGGCGTTAACTGCCGCCGTGAAGTTGTTTTGGGTCGGATCTTAACCCCCTTTTCTTTCTCTTGGTTACAGATTGTGCTGTCGTCCTTCAAGCATGGCCTCTTCAGTGGGCAGTGGCTGCAGCGAGTTAGTTACACTCGTTGGGAGGGCATTTTTCGCTGCATCCCCATCTTTGGCATGTCTTTTGCCTGTCAGTCGTAAGTACCTGCCATTCCCACTTCTGGCAGTCGCGGTCCGCAATGAGTTTTTGCGAGGGCAGAGGGTCACGAGGATCTGCAAGGGATAGATACCATCTGGTTTCCTATTCTATTTTAATCAAAATATTTTACAGCCCACTGAAGTACAGCATCTCATTCAGTTGTGACCCTTTTGTTACCTAGATGGGGGGAGGGAGTTATATTTCACTGGGGAGTTATTGTACTTGAGCAACACGAGATCGTTTGGGCCAAACAGATCCTCAGCGTAACGCACGTTGCTTCTGGTACAGCTGCAGAAGTGATGAATTTCCCCTGTTTCTTGAAGGGAATGGTTTAGTACCAGGAAAGGCAGTGGGGGCCGTTGCCTGATGGCCACAGGGCCACCCCGCAGGGTAGCGCACGTTCGGCTGCTCTCTCCTTCCCTGAATTTCTTTGAGAATACTCAGAAGATGGCACAGTCATTGACTTTGGAGGGTTGTTTCCACTCACCTGCTTTTAATGAGGGTTTCCATTGGCACATGGACGGAGGTGATGGCAGAGCAGGGCTATTTTCATGTTTCTAGCAGCATTACCTTCTGCACCAAAATGGCAAGTGAGCAATACGTGCCTGGCCAGAATAGAAACAGACTTTAAATAGAAGCGTAAATCCAAATGTGGACACGGAAAAGACCATCCTCATTTGGAAGGCTGGCAGAGTCGGGCTTTCCCCCCCTGTAGCTCTAGCAAATGGGTAGCATGCCAACAGTAAATGAATGTGACAGATAAAATTTGTTCAGACTGCTGTGTTTACACCCACACGCAAGATCCAAATCATCATTTTCCACTTACTGGCTCTCTTGGCAGCTCGGTTCCTACCCGAACACGCTCCAGTCTTGCTGTTTAATGTCTCCATTACAACTGGCAAAGGGAATTGTATTCTTTTACAGCTTTACCTAGTTAACAATTTAGAGTTTTCTTAATTCCTTTATTATTTTTTTTTCTCATGGTAGCCACACTGTACCCAGCACAATTTTGCTGGGAGCTGGAAAGGCAGGGAAATCATTTGGTCTGGACCAGCATGCGCGTACCTAAATATAGGCTCTGTTACAGCACTTACGTGGCAAACTGAACCTAAAGCTCTGCATTTTTTCCAAGCATCAGGGCAATACGCTGTCCCTGGCCCAGGCAATCTTTATGAGCTTGTTATTCTCAGCTAGGTAGGTTGAATTTTGCTAACCAATGAATCACCTTTTTGAAAAATAATTCTAACATAAAGCAGAAATCCTTTTCCTTCAGCACATAAGTGCAGCATCCAGTAAGGACAAATAAATGCAGCATTATTCTAGCTTGAAAAACTTGACCCTGCTTTACTTGTGGGTTCAATTCCCTTCGCTCTTTAAAAGCTGTCCTGTTGTTGATGAAGTGGCGAAGTAGGTCACTCTCTACAGTTACGTAGCGTGGAAATACGCTGTGGAGCCGAGATCCGGGAGTGTGAGGACTCCAGGGTCCACCTTGGTCAAGTCACTCAACCTTCCGATGAAAGAGGAGTCACTAGAGCTTTCCAGGAGAAAACTTCTCATTTCTGGGGGTGTCTCTTCTGGTGCAGATGGATGCTCAAATGCTGAAATGTCAGGGATAATCAAAGCCAGGGATAATCAAAGCCAGGTTGCCTCCGTGAGCATCAGTTCCTGGCAGGCCCTCAGAGGGCCAAGGCAAGGTGGTCCCTCCAGTGATGGTGAGGAACAGGCACGCTGAGGTGGCTCTGGCCATCTCTGAAGCAAGGCTGCTGTCTCCGAGGCTGCTCTTAGTACTTGTACTGACTTGCCCCTTCTCTGCTCAGAAGGAGCCATCTACTTGCTCCCTCTTTGAGCATAACAGATAATGCGGGGAAGGGTCCCTGATCCTTTGCTCGTCTTCAAGTGTGATCATTTTGCTTAAAAACACACCCCCCCGGCCCGTCAAGATGTGCTGCCTGTTGCTTCTTGTCCTCTCACTCTGCCTTGGGAGGTGGTGATGGGCAGGAGGTGTGTCATGGGGGCTCAAGGAACACTGTGTTGGTCCCCCAAACCCAAGTTGACCGAACGGGTGCCATTAGGTGATGGCAGGAGGCCTGGGTGCAGCTGGACTTCGCATGGCACTTTTCTCCTTGTCACTGCTCCTGCGCTGACAGGGACTGGCCTGGCTGTGTGATCCCTCGCACTGCAGAGCTTCTCTGCTTCCCTTCTTATTTCTCCTCCTCCTCCTGACATGTATGCTTAAGTATTTATAAGCATTGATAAGATCACCCCTCAGTCTTCTCCAGACTAAAAAGCCCCAAGTCCCTCAGCCTTTCCTCATCAGAGAGATGCTCCAGTCCCCTCATCATCTTCGTAGCCCTTTGCTTTACCCTCTCCAGCAGTTCTCTGTCCTCCTTGGACTGGGGAACCCAGAACTGGACCTAGTACTCCAGATGCAGCCTCACCAGGGTAGAGCAGAGGGGGAGGATGACCTCCCTTGACCTGCTGGCCCTGCTTGGAGAGACTCTTGGGGATGCTGGGCTGGTAAATGTCCATCATGGTGGTGCCCTGGCAGACCCTGCGTGTGTCTGCTGGGTTCCTGAGAGCTGACATGCTCGGCTTCCTTTGTGCAGAACTGTTTGACGTTAGGGGATTAAGGGTTAAGGATTTTTCTGCTCGGCCTCAGCTTGACACACGTTCCCTTAATGGCTTTGTGCCCACCCCACCGGAGCTGGGGATACCCCCTTCCCATCTAACTGGATACTCCCCCCGCCTTTCTCCTGAGAGTTCCTTCAGTAAGGTGAAGCCAGGATGTAGCCACTTGAATTAAAGTAACAAGAGGTTAATGAGTTGCTAAAATATGCACCTGATGTCAAAAAGTACATTCCACATGCTTTCCAAGTCTGTAAATACCCCAAATCCCGTGTAATTGGCGCTCCCAGCTTTCTATGAACCAAGCCGGAGCAGCAGCACTGAAATATGACAGGCGCTGCCTTTAGTTTTGTTTGTTTAACTTTTCTTTTAGACAGTGCGATGCTCTAACCTTCTTCCTGCTTTTTTACTCTGTAAACACTGCGTTGCTTTAATTATCAGCGTGGAGAGGTCCAAGAACAATAATCTGCAATGCGCTGCCTGGCCCCGTGCCACTGGTGTTTCACTGGAACAAACGGTCATTCATTTTGCAACACTTTTGAACCGAAAATGTTTACATCACACGTTTAGCTCCACGTGGTGGGGTGGGGAGAGCAGGAATATTTCTGCAACACTTAAAAGTTATGAGTGTTCTGAAATCTCTTGGCATTAACAGTATAAATTGTGGAATAGCAGCGAGTGTTTATGCTCCATAGGGGGAAGGTGTCAGGGATTCTTCGCTGCTGGGCTGAGGCAGGGAACATGCTGGAGTTGGGTTTTTCTCTCTCTCTCTCTCTCTCTGCAGAAGGTTTCCTTCCTTAAATAATTTACCCTTTTCTACAGTCAGGTCTTGCCTACCTATGATAGCTTGGATGAGCCGTCTGTTAAAATCATGAGCTCCATATTTGCTTCTTCCCTAAACGTGGTCACCACCTTTTACATTACGGTAAGAAACTTCCCCTTCTCTTTCCTTGCCAGAAGTCACGCTCTGGAGGGCAACAGGGACGATGATTTATCTTCAGATGGGTCTGCTTTCTGCTGATCTGTATTTATTCTGAAAGATAAGTCGTTTCGCTGAGAGCAAAATTAGATGGGAGATGATGAACCCAACAGTGCGGGAGGTGTTTGGAGAGTCCAAATTTTCAGCGTGGTGCATTTCCTTGGGCGGAGGCAGAGCGGAGACCAAGTTCTTCCCTCCTTCCATCAGCCTGCTCCCTGCCTTCCAGGGCCCAGCCTGGAGCTGGAGGTGCTGCCCGGAGCTTCTTTCAGCCTGTTGCAATTGGAAAAACGTAAAGGAAGTTATGCCTCATAAAGCACCAGCTAATAAAAACCAGTTAATAATTCCTGAGGAGAGCCTGTTGAGCTGGGCTGCTGCAGGGAATCATCACAGCTCCCCACCTTGGTTGGAGGGCGCAGGGTGTCACTGCTCTTTGTCACTGGCAGTGGCAGCGTTCCCTCGCTGCAACGTCCTCCAAGAAAGCCCCCTGTATTTGGGGAGAAACTTGCCTCTGCTTTTAGGAAGGTCCTGTTATTCTTTAACCATTTTGGGGTGCTGCTGGCAGGTTGCCCGTGGAGGTGGCCCCAGGCTCCCTCCTTGGGCCTGGCCCGTCCTCACTGATGGGAGGTCACTGGCCTCCACCCCTGTGTAAAGAGCAGAAATGAATGTGCTTGGGGGGGTCAAAACACCATCTGCTCACCTCCCCTCCCGCCGGACAGGTGGGCTTCTTTGGCTACGTGAGTTACACTGAAGCCATTGCCGGCAACGTCCTAATGAACTTCCCTTCCAACCTTGTGACGGAGATGATCCGAGTGGGATTCATGATGTCGGTAGCTGTGGGGTTTCCAATGATGATTCTGCCGTGCAGACAGGCGCTGAACACCCTTCTCTTTGAGCAGCAGGTAAGATCCTCTTGTGTGGCCAGTGTGCACCTTTGAAACCTGCTTTTTGAAGAGCTAACTGTGACTCTTTGGCTTCTGCTGCCGGCTGCCGACCTGGGCCACAAACACGCCTTGGTTGTGTGAGACGCCGTTGACAGCTGCCTATTTCTGACTTGTGGTAGGTACTCGCTATCCAGAGGGACAAACCCTCAACTCACAGCGAAATCCTAAGTGCCTGGTGTGTGGTGAGAGTGCGGCGGGAGGCCCGTGGCAGCCTGTAAATCCCGCTCGGCAGAATGGTTAATCTCTGGTACTTTGAGGTTCTTGTCCTCTCTGCAGAGGAATTTCGTGGGCAGAAGTGCCGGGGTTGGGAACCTGGGGTTGTTGCTCTGCTGCGAGTCCCGGGGCTGCTGCTCCCCCGGGGCTTTCAGCTCTCGCGCAGAAGTGTTACACAGTTCAGAGCCACGGCGGTTCTTCCCCCTCAAAAAGAGGGAGAAATGTGCTTTTGGAAACAGAGGAGCCTCCTTATTTCCTGCTGCTCCAGCTGGCATCCTTTTGCTGGCCAACTCGGATCTTGCTTTGCATTTAGCTCAAGCTTCTGTTCCTGGCCTCAGAGCCCAGCCCAGCCTCGTTTCTTCTTGCTTCTGTCTGTGCCTGCTCGTTTCTGCTCTTTTATTATTTTATTCTCATCCTTGCACCTCTGTCAGTAGCCCCCTGAGCAGCCTTCTCCCCTCTGGGTTTGGATGTCCCCTTCCTCCGGTGCCTCCCCGGGTCTGGGGCAGGAGCACGGGGTGGAACGGAGCCCTCTCCTCTCCCACACGTTCACCTTTCCCAGGGTCAGATCTTCAGACGGCCTTAGTGACTATAGTTGGTCTGTCTGATTTAGACTGTAAGTCCCTTGTGGCAGTAGCGTGTTCTCCTCTGTGTATTGTACGGCACTAAGCATGCCCATGGTATTCAGTAAATAACAGTAAGAGATTGTGGGAATGTTCTGAGGCCTTTGTGTATCTGCATAAATAGAAACCTCTTAGGGCAGGAAATAAAACTCGAGCAATTTATAGCTCTAAATCCTGCCACTTCTGCCTGTGAGAAGCCCCCGGCTCTTTTCTCACGTCGGGAGGGCCTGAGGATGGGGGAAGACGGTCGGTGAAAGGCAGTGGGTGCAGAGGAGTAAGCACTGGAAGCGCTTGGGAGGACCGTGGCTCCTGCTTGTTGCTCTTTGGGCTCTGAACCTGTCACTTTGCTGTCCCCTCCCATCTGTGTGGCGGGGAGAGCGGGGACCCGTTGGTTTCCCAAGGGCATGTGGGTTTGCTGGGTCCTCTGCTTTCTGCGCCTCCTGCTCTGATTGTGGGGATGAGATGGGAAGAGGAGGGCAACTGGAAACCCTCCAGTATCAGCAGCTCCTCAGCAGCACGGGTCGTCCCCTCTGCCGTCCAGCCAGGGTGTCTTCTCTCAAGTCAGAAGAGCTGGAACACATAACTCTGCTCCCAGAGGTGTCAGGGAACACCTCGCTGTAGCAAACCCAGAGCTCTTCCCCCTGAGTCCCTTCTCCCTCCTGCCTTCTCCCTTCACCTCTTTCTCATGCCCTTGGCCTTGGGGCTGCTCGCAGGGGCTGGGTGGCCACAGGGGCTGGGATACAGCTGTGCAGTTCACATCTGGGGCAGGATGGAAGCAGCAGCTTTGGCTCCGTGCCCTGTGTCACTCTTTGCTTTGAAGGTTCAAATGCAGTTGCGTATTAAAACTGCTCAACCATGTCCAGCTGTCCCCCCCCATTCACCTCTGTAGAGACCATAGCATGGAGGTGACAAAGCTGCTGGGACCTGTTGGGGTAATTATTTAGGAACTGGGGTTCTGATGCAGGAACTAAACTCATCCTCCCCCTCCCGCCCTTTCTCTTCCAGCAAAAAGACGGCACCTTCGCTGCTGGGGGTTACATGCCCCCGCTTCGCTTCAAAGCCCTGACTCTGGCTGTTGTGTTTGGAACCATGGTAGGAGGCATCATGATCCCGAATGGTGAGCTGGGGGCGAGGGCTGGCTGCTCGGCTATTTTCTCTGGGTGGGATGGCCGGGCTCGCTGGGCTCGTGCCCCAGCTTGCCCAGGGGCTCAGGCGGCCGCCTCGTGCTGCTGCTCTGGCTGTCCTGGAAGGGCTCTTTGCTGACTTCTTTTCTTCTTCTTTGCCAGTGGAAACAGTCCTGGGCCTGACAGGTGCTACGATGGGAAGCCTCATTTGTTTTATCTGCCCGGCTCTTATTTACAAGAAGATCCACAAGAATGCGCTTTGTTCACAGGTCAGTGCTGATGCTGCTTGACATCCCCCTAAGCCCTCTGCGGAGCCTGGGAACGTAGTTAATTTGACTGCAGCAGAGAAAACTGCTCTGGAGGCATCTCCTCCAGCCTCCCCCTCCAGTTTGCCCACTACAGGTGGGAGCTGTTCTGGTCGGCTGCTCTGCTTATGGGCATGTGGGCAGCAGCAGAGGAGGCGCTGGCCCAGTGCACGGCCAAGCCCTCTGCTGGAACACTTGCTCCAGCAGCGAGCGAAGCATTCATTTGGTGCATAAAATGCTGCTTCCAGTCCGCCTTCTGGTGGGCTTCAAGTTCTGTATCTGCAGAATGTGAAATCCAGGCAGCCTATAAAACCTTAACGGGGTCTTACATCCCAACCTGCCGGGGCTGGGTAAAATAAACACTGTTTCTCAGCGATGCGGTTCTTGCTGCTGACCCTCAGCTTTCTGGTTTCAACCAAAATAATAATAAAAAGGAACACACACATAGAGGTGTTGCTTCAGGAATTGATTTTTAAAAAATCGGGGTCGTTCAGAGGCTGTTAGAAGTTTAACTTTTCCTTTTGCTCCAGTTTGAATTGGCCTCCTCGGGGACTGAAACAAAGTGGCTCTTTGCTGGGCTCCATCTCTCTCCTTCTGCAAATACTGGGCTTTTGTGGGGCTGAAATTAACGTGTTTTGTTTTTTCCTAACAATAACTTAATCTGCTGCCTTTTAGCAGGCCACTGCCCCAGCGTTACCAGTCACGACAGTGCTGGGCTGGGAATAAGGTTTTCGGCAAACTGCGGAGTCAGCAGGGGGAGAGCACGACATTTTTGTGGGTCCTACAGAACTAATGGCTTTTTCTGTGCTTAATGACTTGTGGGTTTGCAAACGTACATGAAGTTTTTTAAGCAGGGTGTATTTTTTTTTTCTTTTTCTTTCCCCGTGCTTTCTCTGACACAAGGAAATAGTCCAACTTTCCAGCTTTCACTCTGAATTCTGACACTTTGCTCCTAACGTCTTTGACTGAAACCCCGAGCAGGAGTCTGAATGCCAGCCTGGATTTTTCAGGGAAACAAAGAGCACTTTCAAGAATTGCTTTCTATTCCGGCCGAGCCAGAACGTTTCTCTGCAGTGCCTTGAAACTGCACTTAGGATGGGCTTGAGCTCTTAAACTGGCTGCCCAGAGGCGACTGTCAGCTGCCCGGGGTTGAACACTGGGGCCCTCACAATCCTTGACCTCAAACGCTGGTCACGAGGCTGGTGAAGAACGTCTGTCCTGCAGAAATCCCCACGAAGGAATAAGGGCTTTATCTGAAGCATCAGCCCCCAGGTTACCCTGGCATTTCAAGGGGCTGGTAGCAAGCTGTCCAGCCTTCTCTTGAATGATCCATCACCTGTCAAGTTTGCATAGTTTCTTTGAGCAATGCTCTGAAGTGCTGCAGCGAGGGCACACCTGCAGGAACGGGCTGCGGAGCCCCTCCCTGCCTCCGCTCTGGAGTACAATTCGGGGCCCACCTTCTCCTCTTTCCTCCAGGTCTTCTGCAAAGACTCATTTATTCTTTCCCTGAAGCTCTGTCTTTGGTCTCCTCCTTCATTCCTGCTTTTCTTTGATCAGGCGCTCCACTCCATCAAAATACGCTCCTGTGAGAAGTGGCAGTCAAGGGGGAGAGGGAGCCAGCCCTGGGCATAGCTGTCCCCTCCCCACTTCTCCCTGTCTACACAACGTGTATCTTCTCCCTCCCTCCGTAATCCTTAGCTTTCTTTTAAAGCAGCAGATCTTCTCAACGCCAGCTCTTCTGCTTGCCTGAATTATCCCGACTCCTGTGCTGCTGCTGAGAACTGGCTGCTTTTGTTGGGCCAGCTCTGGCCCAAAGTCCCATATGGGGCAGCTTGTGGGGCTGGTGAGACAGAAAGTTCTGATTTACTGAGGTGGGAAGGTGGTGCAAGCTGAGGCTACAAAACTGGGAGGAATCTGGGCCATCCCAGATGTTTGCTGGCCAGCAAAAGGCATGGGTGACTTCTGCCAGCCAGTTGCCCAATTATCACAGCTGCTGGTCACTGGCCAGGACTGGAGACGGCAGCTTGGGCTCGGCTCAGGGGTGGTTTGGTTGAAGGGTTTGTTGTGTTCGAAAGATGATCAGGAAACGGAGCAGTTAAAAAGCTTGAAGCTAGGCTGCGAATGTGCTGGGGAGAACGTTCCCTTTCTTGTGGTTCAGCCTCAAGCGTCTTCCTGTAAAGGTGCAGGTCCGTGTCCCACTGCCCTCCCGGAGCCTGGAGCGAGGGGATGAAGCGAGGTTTGGCAAAGAGCTGCTGAAGGTCACGTTAAGGTCTGTAAACAGAGTGTTTTAACTTCTAACAGGAAGGTGTTGGCTTCCCACTGTTGACACAAGCCTGTCCGAGAGGCCCCTCCTAGGGAGGCCGGAGTTGCTGGTGTCCCAGTTGGGGAAGAGGAGCTGCCGAGAGGCTGCTCCAGCTCAGGAAATGACCCCTCGGTCTCGCTCCTGTGCGGATGGAAAAGAGAGTCCCCTCTGCCCTCCCCTGGTAGCACAGTGGCCAGCACACCTTCACCGCCGGCGCTCGAGGGTCGGTGCAGCCCTTCAAGCGCAGCGGAGGAACCCGGTGGTGACCGGGGCTCTGCATTCCTTGGCCATGACTCTGTCCCTCCAAACGCTCGGTGTCCAAAACAGCCCAGTTTGGAGGATGTCGTCACTCTGCACAAATGCAGTTGGGTTTTTTTATATTTTTTTTTTATTTTTTTTTACTTCCCACTGATGATGAGGCGTGGTTAGAGGAGATGGTCTGAGCTGATGACTCTTCTGTACAAAGTTCGAGTTATCTTCTGGGAGGAAGGACGGCTGAGGGAAAGCGACCAGCGGGGGAAACGGCCGCGTAAACTTCCTCTGCTGAATTCCCGTCCCTGCTCAGAGCTCTCCTCTCCGGAGACAGGCCCTTGCCTTGCTGACCTGCCTCTTGGAGGGCTTGCACGTCCTCTTGCCATGTCCACATTGAGAGGTGCTTCTGGAGAAGGGTCTCTGCTCTCGGCGGGTTCGCTTTTCAGAGGTTGGGGGGTAAATCCTTCCTGTGGGACCAGACGCAGGCTTATATCAGTGTTGTCCCTCTTCTTGCTCTGGGTTCTCAGCTCTTCAGCTGGACACTTTGGGGGTAGGTGGCTCCTATGTTTGGTTCCTTGAGCCACCGGGTCCTTGCACCCCATGTTCCTCTTCTTATTGCCAGAGTAGCTTTGGTGGTGCCTTGAGTCCAAACTGCCAGGTTTTCCATGTCATAAGTATCTCCATGGAATTAAGCCAAATTGTGGACCTCTTTATCCTGGTCTCCAGTTGGTGACGGGGTAGGTGAGGAGGAGACGTGCCAACTGGGGAGCTGAAGGTGAAGGACGGCTGCTGGTTCATGGACTGTTTGTGGGCACCTTGTGTGCCCATACCCGCTGCTCTGGGAAGCTCACAGATGAACTCCAAACGTTAAACAATCAAAGGGGTTCAAATCCAAGGCACTCAAGCCCACGGTTCCCCCACCACGATAAGAAACAACAAAAAAATCCTTTAAAAACATTTAATGTTTTCAGCCGTTTCCTACAGTTCCCGTCTCTCCCATGTTGCTGCTAGTTCCTGTGGCACCAGAATAGATCCTCTTTGTGGAAATGCTCTTCCTCTCGGCTGTTGTTTCTGGAAGATGCCAGAACAGCTTTCCAGTTGCAAAGTGCGTTTCTATTTCTACCGGGGCTGTAGCTCCTGCGAGGGGGAGGAAGCGTTGGAGCTGCGAGCCGAGGGCAGCCGTGGCAGGGACCTGCTGACTCTGCTTTTGGCCCGGGCGGGATGGCAGGATATCTGCTCTTTGTGCACCCACACGGCGAGGCAGGGAGCAGATTTTGCTTCTGTTTCCTTTGCAGTGTCTCTAAGGCCTGGCCTCTGCTCCCTGGCCGCGCTGCTCGTCCCTCGTCCAGGGCAGCTTCACGTCCCGCCAGCCTTTTCCTTCTGAAGGCGTCTGTCTGTCTGCAGGGGGGTGCTGAGAACGGGGTCTCCTGGGCCCCCGGGGCTCTGACCGCCCTGGCTCCCATTTCTGGGCGATCTTCCTCAGCCCGAGGAAGAAAAATCAAGCATTAGCCTCCCCTCCCTCTCCTGGGGATGCCAATATTTTAACTTCTCCTTTCAATATCACTTCTCCCCTTTATTTTCCATTTTTTCCCTCTGGCAGCCCCCCAGTTGTAGCAACCCTTGTAGCCCTTCCTGGTTTTTCTCACACTGAGTAGCATCCTTTTGGTGTGCTTTTTGTTAATTGGGATGTAAATGCTTCAAGACAAGGGACCTGGGGGAAGAGATGAGTCCCACAGGATGAGGTCCTCTCGTGAGCTGCGATCCTCTTGGATCCTCTCGTTTGCAGCATCATCTTTGCTGCGGTCTGCAGAGCTGTAGAAATAAGCTAGATCTGTGGTGTTTCAGAGAGCAGAATGTACTTTAAAAAGGGGAAAAAAAAAAAAAGAGGGAATTGCTGCATCGTAAATACCAATATACTGCAAACTTCCAGCTTCCCAGCATTGCAAAGACGTTTTCGCTTTTGCGTATGATGGTTCCTGTTGCTTCCATGGTCTGTTGTGAAGATGAGTTTGTGGGGAGATGGTGTTTCTAGCGGAGGGTGATGCTTTTTTGCCTGCTTCCTTCAGCACAAACTCTTGCAGACTCTCTCCTACCAGTCACTCAGTGCCGTCGACGCAGTGACACGCAAACCAGGTTCCGCGAGAAGCCCTTGCTGTGACAATTGCGATGATCGACTGGGGAAAAATAATATATTAGAGTTTAATTAAATCTCCCCGGTTGGTGTTGTCGGCCGGCAGTCCGTCGGCTCGGCTCTCTGAAGCGCTCCCCCCTCGCCCGGGGGAGCGGGCGGGCGTTCGGCAGCCCTGACACCGAACGCAGCAGACGGTCCTTGGCCCCTCTCGCTGCTGTGCATTGTCTTGCTTGTCCTTCTCCAGTTACCCTGTGAATTGCTAGCGCTCCCAGAGATATTTGTGCTGTTGAAGACAGAGTTTTTTATTCGTTCTTACAGCTCATGTGGAATTAGATCCTTTTAGATCAATTTATCCTTCCATAGTAAGCTGTAGAAAAGGTCTTTTTGGTGGTGGTCACTTTCTCCTTTTTGAGTTTAAACAAGATCGTAGAGCCCTTCCCTCCGTAGTGTCCAGATTCTCTCTTTCAATTTTTATTCTGTTTGGTCCCAGGTTTCAGGAAATCAGTGAGGATTCTTATCAACTTCTTGAGCACTGCCCACCAGGACTTGTCTGTGAACATCTTATTCTTGTTCTCAATACTATGAATTTTTAAACAGCTCCCTAGAAAACTTTCTAGGCTGTAAACAGGTCGGGCACCTCTGTTCTCAGCCAGACCTGATTTCATGGTGTTCTGTAGCATGTAGCATTTCCAGCATGTAGCTGCTGGAAATACAAGGGAATGAGTCTTTGCAGCTGGACTTTTGTCTGCCACATGCATTTTTTTCTATCCCTACGCCCTGTCCACTTGCTTTTGAGCCCTCTGATACAGGAGTCGCCTTTTCAACAGCCTCCAGCATCTGAAACTCTCATTGCTACCTCTCTGTATTCAGATACACACTTCAGCCCAAAGCTACTGTTCTTTTCTTTTTCGCCTCTTAAATTTCTCTCCTCTTCTCTCTCTCTTATTGACACGTGTAATTGCACTGAGCTTTGAATCGTTTGGAGACACTGTTTGCATGAAGAATGCTGGTCCCGTTTGTTTTGCTGTGCTAACTGAAGCTCTGGCACATTGTGCAGATCATACTGTGGATTGGCCTGGGAATACTGGTTATTAGTACGTACACCACCCTGTCTGCAACGGAGGACACCCCTGTGAAGACAGAAGTGGTGGGTTTGGAGCAGCTGGACGGAGAGCAGAGCAGGATTGACCAGGATTCACTCAAAATCCCAGGTATGTGTCTGTCTGAGTTGTGCTTCCCAGCCAAATATATTTTTTGTTTTTAAGTTGGTGGAAGCAGGGTGATTTCCAGGCTGCTCCATGCATCTCCACAGCATCCTGGGGACTTTTCCCGAGAAACGCTGTAGTTTTGACTTCTGGAAAAGCCTGGTGTGAGCTCCGGTGGTACCCTGTGGGAGACGTTCTTTTGGGAAGGGAAGGGAAAGGAAAAGTAGGGTGCAGGGGCTGGGGTCCCCTGTAAGGATGGAGCACGGGGCTCCCCGTTTGGGATAATAAATGCAGCTCTGTGAGCACAGCCCAGCGCTGGCTCCACGCTGGCCACCTGTACGAGGGGTGTGAGTGGCCAAACAGGGCTGCTTTCACCATTTCTGCCAGCGCATTGTCCGCCGTTCCAATAACAAGCCATTCATTGCACTCAAAGGTATGTAAATTTATGGGCACTGACTTTTTTTTTTTTTTTTTTTGGGTCGTGAGGATATAAATTTGGATTGGGTTTTAGCTCTGACAAAGCCTGTGATTATGCCTCAGCTTTGTTTACTGGTTCACATTATTTATTATTTGTTTACTGTGGCCGTTGATAGAATTACGGCCGATCCCTCCCTTCCCCAGCTGCAGACTTGCCTTGCAAGGCCATTGCTAGCAGGTGTCGCCTGACCCTGCGCTGCCCCTCGGCTCTGCCTGTGTCCTGTTTCTTTATTTTATTTTTCTTTGGTTCTGCTCCTGCTTTTTTTTTTTTCCCCTTTTTTTCCTTTTTTTTTTTTTTTTTTTGTTGTTGTTGTTGT
>JAOXJK010000003.1:34803303-34814847 GCA_025774025.1 Xenus cinereus | reverse complement strand
TGAACCCCTCCAGGGATGGGGCAGCCACAGCTTCTCGGGGCAACCTGGGCCAGGCTCTCACCACCCTCACAGCAAAGGATTTCTTCCTGAGATCTCATCTCAATCTCCTGTAACGCAGGACTTGGGTTGAAAAGACGCAACTCAGGGTCTGCACCTCACGTGTTGGGCTGATGGTTCCATGTGGGTTTATCCCACCGTGCGGGTAGTTCCCCTCTGAGGGCAGCTCCTGGTGCTGTGCCTTGGCTGACTTCTTCCAGTTCCTCCTAAGATCGGACATTTGCTGTTTCTGGTCTTTCTGGGCTGGGTTTAGCTGGGACGAAGTTTTTGCAGTGCATTCAAAGAGGTGATCTGTGTTTGAGAAGCCTGGTTGATCTCGAGAGCTGAGCTGCAGCGGCGCTGGGTCTTTCATGGGCAGGTTTAAAAGCAGCTCATCTCGCTCGGGCAGCTGAGCCCCTTGCTGCTGGTCCCATCCTCTTCCAGCTCCTGTGCCGAGCAGCCACCTTGTCCTTCCCAGCGCTGGGACCCCAGCAAAGCTACTGAGAGATGATTAGTGAGGGGTTTGGGTCATGAATTGTTTGGTTTTCTTATTTTTTTCCCTTTTCTAGAAGCGGGGCAGGCGAAACTGCTTGATCACGCTGTGCTGCTGCAGGTGATCAAAGAACAGCAGGTCCAGCAGAAGCAGCTCCTTGACCAACAGGCAAAACTGCTGGCTGTAATTGAAGAGCAGCACAAGGAGATCCACCAGCAACGGCAGGAGGAGGGAGGAGAGGAGAAGCCAAAGCAAGGTAAGGACATCCCCAAAGAGTGTGACCCCTCCACGGGCTGATCACTGCTCAAAGCAGCCATAAAATCATCCTGGGAGAGATCTGAGTCCCCCTGGCAGAGTCCACCCTGCAAAAGCCGTTCCTGAGTCTGACCCCCATCTCTGGGGTGGGGATCCCCAGCCCCTTGATCGCGGGGATAACGCTCTCCCCCACGTTTCTCCTTGTTTTCCCGTGTGGCCGTTGATGGTGTGATCTCTCCTCTTGTCCCCTGTTGAGCAGAACGGGGTGGCGGGAGAAGGGAATCTCGTAAGATAAAGCTTTTACGTGTCGGTTTTTGTTCTGCAGCCGAAACGCAGCAGGAGCCCGCTGCGCCGCTCCCCAAGAGCAAGGAGGACGAGGGCCCCGGAGTTAAGCAAGAAGCTGCCGCAAAACCCCTGGGCAAAGAGGTGTTGGAGCAGCCGGCGCAGGGCAGGCAGCCTGGTGACGCCGCCGAGCAGCGCAGGGGCACCGCGGGAAGGCTGGAGGAGGCTGGGCACAAGCGTGAGATTCCTGGGGTTCCTCCCAAAGAGCGGAAAGTGCCGCCCCAGGAGAACGACAGAGCTGTTAAAAATCCTGTGGAGAACCAGGATCCCCTTCATGGGGATGCCCAGCACGTTCCGGCAGCCAGAAACCACCTAGAAAAGAAACCCTTGGCGGAGAATTTAGGAGGAGATCATGAAGCCAAAGCTGGAAGAGACGTCCATGAGAAGAAGAATTCCCTGAAAGCTGTGGAAGTAGCTACAGCTCCCATCCAAAGAGAACAGCTGGGGGCTGCCAAAGTTCAGGGAGTAGCAGGAAAGAGTCTGGAAAGAGACTCGGGAACAGACCTTAAAGCCAAAGCACTGAGTCAGGTGGAGCCCAAAAACCTGGCAGTTGCCCTGGACTCCTCCAGTAAAAGGAACGTGGCAGAGAGCGAGCAGCACCTACGGGAGCCTCAGGGAGCTGCAGACAGCCAGGGCGCTGGCAGGCGGCAGCCAGGCTCGCAGAGGGACCTGCCTGGCAAAGGGGAGGTAAAGGACGAAGCTCCTCAGGAGAAGGTGGTGGACGTGGCCCAGGAGCCGCAGGGAGGTCCGCGGGGCAGGCAGAGGCACGGGGATGGAGGCCTCGCAAACGACGCTGAGAAGAAGCCAGGCCCTGAGAACGCTCCTGCCCAAAAGCCAGAGAAAGGAGCTGCTGCCCAGGGGGACCAGAAGCTGGACCACGACGTCAAACCAAACCGGGACCTGAAACTGCAGGCGGACCTGGACCTCCGCCGGAGGAGACGGGACCTGCTGCCTCCCGAGGAGGAGGAGGAGGAGGCTGCACAGGGGGCGGGGGTCTTCATTGGCCTGAACCCCCTTCCAGATGTGAAAGTAAACGACCTCCGGAGTGCTCTAGAGACGCGATTAAACCGAGTTGTGGAGGGGGCTCCGCAGGTGGTCCACAGCCGGCAGATCAAGCAGATGACGCAGGCGGACGAGAGCGTGTGAGCAGGGTGGTCGCTCTCGGTGGGTGGCTGCGGGTGTTGGCCACAGGCACCAGGCTGAGGAGCTCCGCAGGGAAGGTTCGAGTTAACCAGCTGGTTTTTTGGCCACCGTCGCTGGTCGGTCCAAGCCAGCAGCACTTTGCTTGGACCCCAGGGGGATCCCCTTGGACCTGGGAGCACCGTCCAAAGGGGGGACCGTGGGCTTCTCGAGTCTGCGGCTGCGGGTGGCCAAGGAGATGGCAACCCTGAAAGAAAAGCTCCCGCTTGTCCTTTCAGAGGTTGCCATCTCCCTTGGCTCCCTGCCAGGCCAGCCTTCAAGGACCCTTTTTTTTTTCGACGTCTCCTTCATATCAAATTGCCTTCTCCATCCGGCTCTCCGCTCCCCTTTCAGAACCGAGGTGGGTCCTCTGCCGGGTTCCCTTCCCTGCTGGGAAAAGGATTCCCCCCGGGCGCCTGCCGTGGGTCCCTGTGCCCCAGGCTGCGTGGGGCTGTGGGGCAGAGGTGTGGGGCTGCGGGAGGAGGGGGGGAACCAGAGCTCGCACCACCTCGGGGAAGGGCTTTATTTGGGAGAAGCATCAAGTCGTGAGTTGAGGACCAAGCTTAGCCAGTTGCTTTGGTGTTTCTCTTGAAATGGGAGCTGTGAAGTCTTGCATGTTTTAGGAGATAGTTGTGGTTTAGGAACCTAGTTTAGTAGAAACGCTGCCTTAAACGGGCACAACGGCCGCTGTTGTGCTGCCTCTCGTCCCAGGGATTTAATTGGTTGGCCACACACTAGCAATAATTTGCTCTCGCCACCCTTCCCCGGATGCTCAACTCCCCTCTGCGCTCTCAAGCTCCCACTTCTCCTCTCCAAAGTGCATTACGAAGCTCGACCCGGGGAGAAGGGGGGGGCTGCAGGCCGCCCCCTCTCCCCAAACCTGCTTGATTTTTCTGCAAGAGGTGACTCATTTGGGAACAAAAGACGTGGCTTTTAACAGGGGTGGACTCGGGGCAGGGGGGAGGGCTTGGCTCAAGTTGTACCTACCTCTTCTCTCTGACACGCATCATCGTGGTGGAGCCTGTTTGCTTTGTGCGTCCTTCCCACCCCCCGCGCTGTGTTTTCCATCCATAGATGTCACTTCTCCACCCCTGGAAATGTATTTTATGAGCGAGGAAAGGGAAGAGCTTCTACGAGAGCTCTGGTTCGTTTCAGGCTCCCAGACAGTGATTCATCCTTTGGGGTTTTTTTGGGTTCGTTTTTTTTGTTGTTTTGTCTTTACATCCTGACTTGCGAATGTAAGAAATCCAATCCCAAAGCTCTCAGTAGAAATGGCTGAAAATTTCCCAGCCTGGAGTCTACAGACCTCATCACTGTGGTGGTTTTTATATCCCTATCCCCAAGTGTCTTCGGGTAAATTAAGCCTCCTTTGAGTTCGTGTCCGATGGGACCTCGCGGAGCCGGGGACTGTCACACGCCGGGCTCTGGTCGCTGGGGAGCTCTGCTGCCGTGTGCCTGTTGCTTGAAGGATGTCATCTTAATTTCTCCTTAAAATGACACAGAGCCACAGGGCAACAGCCACGTATCCAGGCGTAGTTCTCCAGGAGGGACCACCCGCCCCACCTCCCCGTGACTCTCATGGCCTTAACCCTCAGGACTGTCCCCCCGCTCAACAGCACAACCGAGCTTCTCCATTACGCCGTCTTAAAGCACAACCAACGTCGCCGGGCGCCCCCGGAGCCGCTTCCACAGCCCTCCCGTGTCCCTGCGTGTCGGGGAAAGGGGATGGCAGCGGGCTCTGGAGCACGGCTCCCAGTCTGCAGCGGGGAGAGGGCTCCAGGCTTCGTCCCCTGCGGCACCCACCAGCCTTTCTGAAGCCAACGGGACCTGGATCTGCCCCTTCTTGCCCCGTTGCTGCCTGCCAGGGGCCACCCAGAGCAGAGCGAGGGCAAGCTCCTGCCCCGCGGGTTCAGACCTTGCCCGTGTTTTGGGTTTTCTGCGCGAAGGCAAAGGACCAAAGATGCTCCCGACATTCCTCAGCAGCCGGGAACGGCGCGGCCCTGGGCTGGAAGCCGGATGGAGCTGCGTCTCCTCGTATCTGGGGTGGAGAAGACCGGAGGGGAGGCTGAGCCGATCAATAAAATAAGCTGAAGCATTTTGAACTGAATTCTCCATTATTTTTTTTAATTAAAAAAAGAGATTGGTGAGCATTACCCAGCCCCCGGATGGGCAGTGGCGCCCGCCATGGCCTGGACCTGCCGGGGGGGTTCTGCTGCCGAACAAAAAGGGGTTTTTCTGTCCTTTCTTTGAGGTTTGCTCCTCCCTGAGGGGAGGCCGCGAATCCTCCTACTGCCGGGGCCTCGTTTGGGGAGGAAAAAGCTTAATTTGATGTTCAGGGGATGGAGCAGCTGCTGCCGGAGCGATCCAAAGGTTGCCGCTCCATCCCCCAAACATCAAATTAAGCTTTTTCCTCCTCAAACCAGTGCCCTCCCGGTGCCCGTGTCCGTCCGGCCTCTGCCCCGTGGGAGTCTGCGTTTGCCCTTCCCACTGCTGCCAAGGGAAATTTGGCTCTTGGGCAAAGCTGGAGCTAGGAAACGTCGGAAAGAAGCGGGAAGGGCTCCATGAGGCGGCGGTTAAAGCACGGTGCGTGCCTGTTGCCCCCGGGGCCTGGCCGTGGGCTCCCGCAGCCCCGGGTGACCGGGGTGATCTCTTTATCCTGTAATTTAAGGACAAAACCAGGTGGGGGTTGGAGAGCTTTTTATTCATCCGAAGAGTCTCCTGTCCCGTGAGGGGCCCCGGGGCGGCCCCGCCGTCACTTGGCCGTCGCCTTGGCCTGCAAAGAGCGGCGGGGTCAGACTGGGCCGAGGCCCCGCCGCCCCGTTCCCCGCCCCCCCGCCGCCGGTCCCCCGGGACCCACCGCCCGGGCGAAGCAGTCCCGCAGCGCCCTGAATTCCTCCAGGCAGGCGTCCCGCCGCAGCTCCGCCGTCCCGCCCGCCGCCGCCGCCACGCACCGCCCGTAGGCCGTCGCCTGCGGGGAAACCACAGGGAACCGGAGCGGTGCACCGGGGGGGCCCCGGACCTTTCCCCCCTCTGCCCGGCCCCGATCTCCTCCTCCCCGGCCCCACCTGCTCCCCGCAGCCCGCCAGCAGCGCGGGGAAGCGTCGCAGCCGCGCCCGCGCCCGCAACCAAACGCCCCGGCCCGACATCGCCGCCGCCCCCGCCGCTTCCTCCTCACGACCTGGGCGCCGCCATTGCTGGTCAACCGGGATTGGCCGGCCGGTTCGCTCATCAAAGCGCCGCGCCCTCGCATTGGGTGACGGCGGATGCCCCGCCTTCTTTGCGCGTTGATAGGTGAAGTGACGCGCCTATCAAAGGATACTGGGTCTCTGATTGGATGATGTCGGAAGGTCGTCCCCCTTGGCCTTCTCAGGTTGGCCGAATCGGTCTGCTAAAAGCGCTGATTGGTCATCCTCATCGCAATCCCTTTCTGATTGGTCGCTCGTCGCCAGCAGCTCCGATTGGCCGAGGCGCCGGTTGTTTACTTCCCGTCTCTCGCCCTTTTGCCGCCGGCGTCAATCTCGAGAGCCGCTTCCGCCCGCAACTCCGCCCCCCCTCGCCGATGACTGGCCGAGCGGTAGAGTCTCGCGCTCTCATTGGCTTGTGGCGTCTTCCGGGGGGGCGGAGCCGCGAAGCCGTTTTTGAGCCGGGCAGGGCCGGCACTGGGAGTGTCATGGCGGCGCCGCTGCGAGACCGGTTGAGTTTCCTGAGCCGGGTACGGGCCGGGCCGGGCCGGGGAGAGAAGGGGGGAGGTGGGGGGCTGCCTGGGGGCGTGACGTCACTCCACCACCCGTGATGCCATCACTGTACTTTCCCCCCTTCTGTGCTGTCAGAGCCCGGGGCCCCGCGGCCTCTCACCCCTCTCCCTTCTTCTCCTCGCCCCGCTCCAGCTGCCGGTGCTGCTGAGGGCAACGGCCGACGACGACGTCCCCTGCCCCGGGTACCTGCTGGAGGAAATCGCCAGTATCCTTCTGGGGGGTCCTAGGGGACCGAGGGGGATGTCCCGGTGGTCGGGAGGTGGGGGGGGTGCGGGAGGCCGGTGGGGCTGGGACCGGTGGGGCTGGAGGTGCTGGCAACCGGGGGGGCTGCGGCCTCCCCCCAGCCCGGCTGCAGTCCCCGTGGGGGGAGCAGGATCCCTAACCCCCCGCCCCAGAGATCTCCCACGAGTCGCCAGGCAGCGGCCAGTGCCTGCTGGAGTATCTCCTCAACCGGCTGCAGAGCAGCTCCTGCCACGTCAAGCTGAAGGTAGGGAACAAGGGGGGCGGCTGTGGGGCTCCCCCCGGGGGTGGTGGGCATCACCAGGGGCTGGTGGGGCAGCCGCCACTTGGCTTTTTTCACCCCGAGCCTTGTCTCCCCAGGTGCTGAAGATCCTGCTGCACACATGCGCCCAGGGCTCCCCGCAGTTCATCCTGCAGCTGAAGAGGAACGCCTGCTTTATCCGGGAGGCAGCAGGTAACGGGGTGAGGAGCGGGGGAGCTGGGGCCGGAGAGCGGGGAGCAGCCCTGCGTGGTGCTGGAGAACCCGCCCTGCCTGCGGGGGCTCCTCCAGAGGCCAAGCTCTGGCCAGGGCTGGGGTCCTTGCCCATCCTGCCTCGTGCCTGGGAGCCGAGCGACCCCCAGCCCTCCTGACCTCATGCCTTGCAGCGTTCTCTGGGCCCCCAGACCCTCTCCACGGCAACAGCTTGAACCAGAAGGTCCGGGCAGCCGCGCAGGTGAGTGCCTGCCCTGTTTCCCTTGTACCGGGCAGACTGCTGGGCCTTGCCTGGGGCGGCAGGGCAGCTCTGCCTCCCCGACTCCCACCTCGGGGCCTGGCCGAGGTCCCCAGTGCTCCCCAACTCTCTGCCCACACTACTTTCTCTCTTGGCAGGACTTGGCCAGTGTTCTCTTTTCGGACGCACCGCTCCCTCAGCCTTCTGCGCTGCCTGCCCGTCCCCTGCCTCCCACGGGTAAGTGCTGGCAATGCTGGGACGGTCCTTTCAGCTGTAGCTGTGGGTGTGCAGAGGGTCTGCTGGCCAGGGGGGCTGTTGGGGGTGAGGGCAGGGTGCCACAGGCCCTGGTGACAAGTGCCTGGCTGCTGTCCCTGCCCCGCTGCAGGCCCCAGCTCTGCTCACTGGGGGCGTCCTGCAGCTCTGGCCAGAGCACACTGCAAGGTGCTGTGTCAGAGGGAAAAATGTGCCCCTGGGAGCAGAGGGACAGGCTGTCCTTAGCTCCTCTTCTCCTATCGGTGCCCTGCCCTGCACCCCAGCTCCTCCCGGCTGCCCCAGGCCCTCCCCCGTGCTTACGAGGGGGAGAAACAGCAGCAGAGGGGGACCCTGAATTCCTTTGCTCCCTCTGAACGGGCCTCGTGCCTCCCCCAGGCATGGGCTCCAGCCCCGGTCCCTGCGGCTCCTTGCAAGGATTCGGCTTCAGCGGTGAGAAAAGCAGCTCTGGTAAGTTCTGCCCTCGCCTGGTGCTGCCCCTCACCCCCTGTGGGTCCCCTGCTCCGTACTGCCCTGCCTGCACCCTGTGACACCCCAGCCCCGGGGGTCCTGTCTGGGGTTAGACCAGGCTCCCAGTGTTCGAAGACGTGTAACCTGGTTGCCAGCTCTCGGTGGGTGTTTCTGGGTGGCTCGGAGGAGACCCCGCTGCACCCTTTGCAGCTCTGCCCTTTCCCAAGCTCTCTAATGGCTGTTGGGGCTGGTGGCACAGCCATGGGGCTACCGGTGGGGTGCTCTGCCGGGTCCTTCCCTGCTGGGAGGTGTGACAGGGACGTGGGAGGCTGCTTTGTGCCCCCATGGCTTGTAGCTCCCAGGTTTTCTTCACTCCCCTCATCCAGCCAGAAGCCCGGGCTGTGCCTGGAATCCAGCTGCTGGGGCCGCTCCTCTCTGCTGGCAGGTCCCTGCTGTCCCCTGTGACTCCCTGTGGGGTGGTGGGTGCCCAGGGGCTGGGCTGGAAGTTCCGTTTGGAAGCGCCTGACGCCCTGGCCTTTTCCCCAGCTTCGACAGGGGAAGCCCTGCTCAGCACCATCCAGCGAGCGGCCGAAGCGGTGGCCCACGCTGTGCTCCCCTCCCCGGAGGGACCCCGGCCTCACCGCAGGGAGCTCCACGAGGACGCCTACCAGCCCGTGAGAGCCCCCTCTCCCACCAGGAGCGTGGCCGGGGCTGTGAAGCCACCAGCGGCCACCACAGCGCACAGCACCCGAGGTATGTCCCCCAACCACTGGGCTGAGGTGGCCGGTGGCTGCTGGGGAGGGGCTGGCGGGGGTCCCTGCGAGGTACTGGGGGTCAGCACCTCCCTGCTGCTCTTCCTGCAGTGAGACACCAGCCGGGGTTGGCCGGGGGCGGCTGGGAGGAGGCGGACAGTGGGCACAGCTCCCAGGACTCCTCGCAGGGCAACGGCGAGTTGAGTCGCGCCTCGGATTCCTGCAGCAAATCGGGCAGCGACAGCCACTCCGGGGCCAGCCGGGAGCTGACCCACGTGGCCGAGAGGTGAGAACGGGGCCGTGGGTTGCTCCCCTTCCCCCGGGAACCTTCTGAGATGCTTTCCTTGTCTCTAGGAACGGTGTCCTTGTTTTCCCACACTATTAATTTGAGTCCTCTGGTGCTGCTGGGCTGGATTCCTCCCAAGGTGTTTGGCCTCCCAGCCCGGGCAGCCCGTGGGTGGGCAGAGACACAGGCAGGGGGGGCTAATTCAGGAGGGGCTTCTTGCTCACAGGAGGGTGGTGGGGTCCCCAGGAAGGAGCAGGGTTGTCCCCTGTCCCCACCAAGGTATCTCCCCGAGCAGGGTGGACGCTGACAGCCTGGGCGACTGCGTGCGAGAGGTGAACCTGGTGTCGGCGCTGACCTGCGGCGCCAGGGTCTTCCTCACCAGGGAGGAAGCACAGCAATTTGTCAAGGAGTAAGTGCTTGAGGCAGACGCTTTTTGGGACCCGTGGGTGCTGCGGGGCCGGGCGGGGAGCTCTGGGGGGGGGCTTTGAGGGGCAGCCTGATCCCTTCTTACCCCCCTGGCTGCCTTTTCCCGGACCTCTGGGGCCAAAATGCTGCCAGGCGGGAGGGCTGCTGCCCATTCCTGGGGCTCGGGGTGCTGCATGCGTCCGGCGTGGCCGTAACCCCTTCCCCTTGGCCAGGTGTGGGCTGCTGAACTGCGAGGTGGTGCTGGAGCTGCTCAGCCGGGCTCTGGAGGACCCCAGTGACAGCGTCCGCATGGTGAGTGCGGGATGGACAGTCCCCGTGTGCCACCCACGTGTGCCTGGGATGGTGGGAGGCAGAGGGTGGAGGGACGGGGGAAGGAGTGCCACCGAATCGGGGCGTTTCGGTGCCCGTCCTGCCTGCCGGGCTCAGCCGTGCTCTCCTCCCTGCAGAGGTCCATGTGTGCCATCTCCTCCCTCATGTGCTCCGACCTGCTCTCCCTGGATCAGATCTTCGCCGGGACTCGGCAGCACCTGCAGCAGCTCAGCCAAGGCAGCCCTGGCCCCGTCGCCAATCGAGCAACCAAGGTGACTCTCGGGATGTCCCTGTGTCATCTCACCGGGGCAGGGGCTACCGGGGACTGGTCTGCCCATCTTTGGGGACACCCAGCTCTTGGGGATGGGAATTGTCTGCTTCTCCCAGGAACGGAGAGCTCAGAGGGTGTGATGCTCCTTCCCCAGGAGACAAGGCTGAGCCATGGGAGGGGACACCGGGGCTGATCCCCGGCGCTGGGAATAAGGTGACAGGGCCGAGCCCCCTTCCCGACACTGCTCTCACTCCCGCTTATCCCGCTCTTTTCCCAGATCCTGCGGCAGTTCGAGGCTCTCTGCAGAGGCCAGCCCTCCCCGAAGAGCGCTCCCCCGCACTCGGACCCCTCCGCCCTCGCTGCGGGCTCAGCCCCCTGCACTGGGGACCTGCTGACGGACATCCCACCCCTGGCAGGCGAGAGCATCCTCACCCCCCTCAGCGCGGCCCCGCTCCCCGTGGCCACGAGGGCCCGCGGCGAGGAGCAAGGGGTGGAAGCGGAGACCCACGGGCAGCCCGGTGCCGCGGTGCCGGCCTGTCCCTGCGAGCGGGAGACGGCGAGCAGGCTGGCAGGGGAGACGGTGCCCTCCTGCAGCTTGTCCCTCTTCGCCGGCATGGAGCTGGTGGCACGTCCCGGAGCCGTGCTCTGCCCGGACTCTCCGCCAACGGAGCCGCGGACGCAGCCCCAGGACGGGCAGACGGACGCAGAGGGCAGCCGGCAGCCATCGGCCTTCGCCTTCCTCAACATGTAGCTGCTGTTTGGGCTCCCGGGAGGGGCTGCAGGGACTTTGCCCTCCCTCCCTGCGGGGCCTGTTGTGCCATCGCCCCATGGGGGCTACTCCGTCACCCTGTGCCAGGCTCGGTGGGGATGGGGACCCCCCAGCTGTGCCCCTACAGCACCCCGGGGAAAAGCAGGGAAGGGGCTGTGAAGGGGACACGGGGTGTGAAATGGCTGCGGGGGCCAAGGCTTTAATAAGATGATAATGTCCCTTTCACTGTCGTATTTTTGCTGGTGGCCCTGGCTCGTCTGGGCTACGAGGGGGGACACCGGGCAGCCGGGGCTGGGATCTGCCAGTGCCCACTGGGGCTGAGCTGGGGGGTGGTTTGGGGACCCCAAGCACGGCCATGGGGTGACGCGCTGTCCCCAGCCTCCCCCCCGGCTTGGTGGCTGTGGGGCCAGGGCGGGAGAAGGCGCTGTCCCCATTGAGGCCAGGACCCACCAATAAACCCCACGCTCAGGCCTGGGAAACTTGTGAATTTTTCCTGTGCTGTTGCTGGAACTTCTTCCCTCTGCCCCACAGCTTCTCCCCCCCATCCCTGCCCCACGGCTTCTTCCCTCTGCCCCACAGCTTCTCCCCCCCAATCCCTGCCCCACAGCTTCTCCCCCCTGCCCCATAGCTGGGCCTTCAATACAGCTCCCTCTGCCCCTATCGCCCAAGCCCCGCCCTCCTCCTCCAGGCCACGCCCCCTCACCGCTGGCCCCGCCTCTCTCCTAATCCCAATGACTCCAGCTTCCGTAGACCCCGCCCTCCTCCTCCAGGCCCCGCCCCTCTTTGCTCTTGGCCCCGCCTTCCTTCACCCCAATGGCTAACGCTTCCATAGGCTCCGCCCCATCCCCTAAGCCACGCCCCCTCACGTTCCGTCCCCCCCGCTCTCTTCCTCACGACCCCGCCCTTCCTCCCACCCCTTTCTACGCCTCAACCAACCCCCGCTCTCCTCCTCGCCCCGCCCCACCCCGTGCCCTCCCCTCCCACCCCGCCCCACCCCCCCC
>JAOXJK010000003.1:34781280-34802650 GCA_025774025.1 Xenus cinereus | reverse complement strand
CGGGGGCCAGGACTAAAGCCCCGGCCCCAGTCCCCGGCCCTTCAGTAGGTCCTTCTCGCCCTCCTCTAAGCCATTCTCGGTGCTTGGAGTCCCTCACCCGCCTTGCCCCTCCTGAGTGGGGGTCCTGGGCCTCTGGGGGGTGCTTTGGGGCTTGGGGCTCTGGGCAGAGAGGCCTTGGGGTCCTGGGCCTTGGGACCTGGAGGGTTCTGGGCCTGAGGGGATCCTGGGGCATCCTGTGCCGGGGAGCTTGGAGGTCAGGGCCTTGGGATATTGGGGGATCTGGCAGGGTCCTGGGCCTTGGGGGGGGTCCTGGGCCTTAGGGCTTGGCAGCCTGGGCAGCCCTGGCAGCTTGGAGATCAGGGCCTGGGGGGTCCTGGGCCTGGGAGGCTGGGGGTCTGGGCTTTGATCTGCAGCCTGTGCCTGGCCCTGCGTGTCCTGTGCCTTGACTCCGGGCCGGTGGCCTGTTTTCCCAGCGGTTTCCATCGAGAGCCTTTTGTTTACCCGGGTTGTGTGAGGCCAAGGCATTGCCAAGGTCTCCCCGGTGGAGAAGAAACCAGACCTGGTGGAGGAAGCTTGGTTTAGGGATGGTTTGGGTAGCAGCGTGTAAATAAATAAAGCAATGTCACGGTGGTGTTTGCTTGGGGACAGTGACAGCTCCTGGCTCAAAGCTGTGGCAGGAGGAAACGCAAAGGAGTAAAGCAGGGAGTGTGTCACCTCCTGAGCTGGGAAGGGGGCTCAGCTCTCCTTGCACCCATGGAGAGGGCATGGCTGCTTCTGAACAGCTGCTCGGCAGAGATTGGGAGTGTTTGTGTGGGGAGAAATGATCCCTCAGGAGCTGCCCAGTTGCTTCTTCAGCATTGCTGCCTGATGCAGGGTGCTGGGTGAGCTGAACCCCTGGCCTGAGCAGAAGGGGCTCTTCTGGGTTCGCATGATCTTCTGGTAGCCACTGTCTCTATGGAGTGAAAGAGCCTGGTGTGGGGAGTGGGGCTTTTCTCCTCTGTCTTAATCATCTGCTGGCTTTGACGAGAAAGCCCCGGCCCCTAAATGGGGCAAGCAGTATGTGGGCTGGCCAGCCAGGGCATTAGGTCAAAGCAGTGAGGAGATGGCTGCTGGTGCTGGGCGCTGTGAGGAGTTCTCCTGGAGCCTCTCCAGGCCTTGTGTTCAGGTTATTTGTCGTGTGGGAATACAGAGGAAGGTGTTTTGTCCCACTTGAAAACGGTGACATCTCTGTGCGCTGGCGTTTGTAGGACAAAGCTGGGAGCAGAGCGTGTGGTTTCCTTGCCCCACGAGGCTGAATGTGCTCTCCGTGCCTTCACTTCTCCGCCTGTGCTGTGCTTCCAGGGACCCCTTCTCTCGGCTCGAGCATGAAGAGCACCCGCAGCAGCTCCTCCTTCCAGGGCATGGGTTCCGGCAGCGTGGATCTGAGCCTGACAGGTCTCCCGGTGCCGGTCTCGCGGCGGCCCAGCAGCGCCTCTCCCGCCAAGCACATGGCGCGCTCCATCTCGGTCACCACCGACGGCAAACCGAAGAGGAATGCTCTGGTGAGTCCTGGGTGGGAGAGGTCCTTCATCCATCCTGCTGCTCGGGGCAGGAGATGCCTGTGGGATGCCTGGATGCACACACGCTCTGTTGGCTGTCTAACGCTGGGCTGCGCTGATCCCGCGGGATGAGCTTTGAAACGCAGCCTGGGGTGGGAGGTGACACTGGGGAGGGCCCTGGTTCCCCCCAGGAGCATGAGGTGTGGCTGGGTGTTTATGGAGAGCAGCCACACCGCCTTCGGGAGGGGAGAATCGGGCTGGTCCAGGTGCTACTCAGTGCTGCAGCTCTGGGTGCTGCAGTGCTGTGCTGTCTCTCCAAATCTGATCGTCCTCAACCATCGACTGCTTGTCAGATCCTTTCTCGACCCTTTAGCGTACGCAGAAGGGCAAGCAGGGAAGCATCAGGGTTCGCCCTTCCCTTCCTTGCCCAGAAGCTCCCGAGTTCCTGGTATCTTCTGCTGGATGCTGTGTTGTTTTCAGGCCCACCCTGCTCATTGCTGAGCACCCTCCGTTCCCGCTGGGGTCAGCGGGAGCTCCGGACTCTTAAGGTCTTGCAAAGTGAGGGTTTCTGTGAGTGGTTTTTTTCAGCAGAGTGAATGAGCCCCAGGTACTTACAGGGCTCTGTCAAGATCCAGTAGTGGAGAGTCTCTGCCCTCTTTGCTGAGTAATCCCTGCTGTCTTGGCAGCCTTCCTCCGTGCTTGTTCCCAGGGCAGGTAACGATCACAGCCCTCCTTGGCTGGGGAGCTCTCACAAACGAGCCCGTTCCTGCTGGCTCAGCAGCAGCGCAGGAGCCTGAGAGAGAGCGAGGTGTCATTGCTCTCTGCCTCAAGGAGAGGTTGGCAGCCGTGGGGATATCGGAAACATCGTGTCAGGGCTGTGTTGAAGGGGGTGGAGGGGTAGCACCACCAGCAGTGCTATTTTAGGATGCCTGATTCACAGGGGAAGCCTGTCTAGGCCAGGCATCCCAGCTCCGCCTGCCCGTGCTTCTCCTTAGCATCGCTGCTGAATTTAGCTCTCTCCTCCGCAGGACGATGCGGGATCCCGGGCGATGAACAACCTCCGGAGGTCCAACAGCACCACCCAGGTCAACCAGCGGGTGAACAGCACGTGCAGGTACAGCTCCAGCCACCGACACGTGTCCGTCTGTCCTGTGGATGGGACTGTGTGAAACCCCACCCGTCTGTCTGACCTCTCTTGTGCTGGGAGGGAACCAGACCCTTTCAAGAACGTGCATTAAGCTCTGTCATACACATCGGGGGTTATAACCTGGCCTTGGAAAGCCAAGCACGGGGTTTTTGTTTGGGTTTTTTTTTGGAGGGGAGGTCACTTGATTAGGGTTTGGGGAAATAGAGTGTGTTTCTGTGGCTGAGAAGCCTCTGTCACAAAAGACACTCAGTTTAATTCCAAGGGACGTGACCATTCAATTACACCAGCCCCTCCTGGACCCTCCAGACCATAGCTGGACTGTGTTAGGAGAGAAAAAGTCCTTCTGTCTCCAGTGACCTCCTAGGGCTGCCTCTGAATCATGATTTTCCGTTCTTTTGTTGCGCTGTGCTCATTCCTTTTTATATTCTATTTCTGCACGTCATGCTGAAATCTAAAGCTCTGTATAAAAACGAATCATTTGTGAATTTCATGGCTGCGTAATGATTCTCCGTCCCTTTTCCCCTCTGTATTGCGATGGCAGGCGGTAGATGTGCCTCGGTTCTGTGCCGTGCGTGTTGTCAGAGTGCCCTGCCGCGATCAGAGCGTGCTTCTCGCTGAAGCAGCCGGTGCAGGATGAGAACCCCGCTATCGCTGTCGCGTTGCCGCGTGTCTGCATGCAATATTAACTCCGGAACACGTGTTCTCTCCTCTTCTCTGCCTTCCCTGGGTTCCGGCTAAAGCTCAGAGCAGACGGGAGACTTCCTGACCTTCTTGGAGAGCGGTTCCGGGGGAAGAAAGAAGGTGTCGAGTCTGAGCAAAACCTCCCCGGAAAAGAAAACCACGTGGAACATCTTGGTGAGGACGGTGGCCTTCTGGGGCGGGTGGGCAACATTACCTCTGTCTGCCTGAGGGGTTGGCTGGGTTTGGTGGAGGAGTGGGAGGGTTTCCCAAGACCTGAGGATCCGTGATGGCCAGGCTGGTCCTTCCTCAGCCTGTAGTCAAAGCTGGCAGGATTTGAACGGCCAATGTGCTCGCCTGGTCCTCTAGCCTTGATGCTTGTCTGTGGCCCAGGGCTTTTGGCCCATCACCTCCGTGCTTCTGGTGGAGGCAGGCAGAGGTTCAGGCAAAGCCTCGAGCTGTGGAACAGAGGCTTCTTGCATGGAGGAGAAACTGGCTTGTGAAGGAAGAGGGTGGTGTTTGAGGACGTGGGGTTGGTGCTTTCCTGCCCTTACTCCTGCTGGCTCCGTGACAGGATGATCAGCCGCGAGCGTTCCCGGGCCCCTCTGGCTCCCGTGGCGTTGAGCCACCAGCGGGCATGAGGAGGAAAGAAGCCACCGTGCTCCTGGCGGCCAACTTCACCGCCAACAACAGGTAGGAGAGGTGGTGCTTAACCAGAGCGGGGTGTTGGGAGGAACTACACTGAGAAAACACCCGGGGCAGAGGAGGAGCGGCCAGTGCTCTGCCTCTACTGCGACACTGGGGACAAGTGTGGGGCAGACAGATGATGGTGTGCCAGGCTGGCCAGGACAGGCTTAGAAGCTCCATAAGAGCTTGATAGGTGTGTGGGAGGGGCTGCTCTTGCTCTAGGAAAGAGTAAAAATTAAATCCTCCAGGGTCAGAAGAGACTTAAGCCAAGGCTGCGTGTAGAATAGCCTGAAGAGCAGGCTGTTGGGTCTGCTTGGGGTCTGTCTGTCTGACTGCATGGCAGGGAATGGCTCCTGAGGAGCAAGCTCTAGAGAGCTCCTGAGTCACTTGTGAGGCCCCACCTGCTCCTCACCTTGGGGACACTCTGGATATGGTCATGGTTGGTTTGAAGGTTGCAACGTGGGGAGCATCCGTCGTTGGTGCACACCGTTCCCTTCGGATCTAGTGAGTCCTAACGCCTTGTTTTCTCTCCACAACAGGAGCAACAAGGGGGCGATGGGCAACTGTGTCACCACCATGGTGCACAACAACTACTCCACCACCGAGAAGGGTCCTGCGCCCAAAAGCTCCAACCAGGCACCCAGCTCCCTCAAGTAAGTGTGGTGAGGTCCTGACTCGGAGGCTGGGCTGACTCTGCGCCCGTGTGCTGATGGGGCACGGGATGGGGCAGGATGGTGCCAAGTAGCTTCATCTTCTGCCGTAGCAACGTTGTCAAAGCCACCTCAAACGAGGACGGTGAAAGCAGCAGCTTTGTGAAGTCTCAGAAGAATTTCTCCAGCAACAACATCATGACCCGCAACAACAACAGCAGCCTGCCCCGGAGGAAGGAGGTGACGGAGGAGGAGGCAGAGAGGTGAGGAGGAGCTGGTGCGTGATGGCTGGTGGGAAGAGGGTGCCAGACGGAGGGGTGAGCTCCAGGGGAGCTGGTGCAAGTTTGTTCCTGTCCTGCGGGGCTCCAGATTTGGGAAGGGCCCTTCTTTGTGCACCTTCAGTGGCTGATTTACCCTCCCTGTGACTTGGCTCTGTGCTGAGAGTTGTCCTCATCAAAGGCACAACTTCCTCCCACCCCAAAAGTCAGCCTGGGAAAGGGCCTCGTTGAGTGGGAACAGTGTTCCCGGTGCCGTGGCGAGCAGCCTGCACTCTGCTGTGGTGGGACAGGGTGGTGCTGCCCGGCTGGTGGCCCAGGAGGACACGGGGGCCACCCTGACCCTCCCTCTCCTTGCAGGTTCATCCAGCGGGTGAATTTGGCCGCTGTCACCATCCAGCGCTGGTACCGACGGCACTCGCAACGGCGCAGGGCGGGAGCAGCGGCTCTGGAGCGCTTGCTGGCTTCCAAAAGAGAGGTCAGTCCTGTCCGTGGCCTCGTAGCACAGACCCTCAGGACGCCCCGGTGTCCCGCTCGCCTCGCTTGCCAGGGAATTTGTGTCCCTTTAGTCACCAGACCTTCCAACCAAGACCTGAGGAGACCTTGGCTTTGCATCTAGCCAGCTCCTCGTGGTCCAGGGAGCCGGGGAGGTGTGTGGCCATGGAGGGGGGAAGTATGGCTTTGGTTCCAGAGGGGGGTTCAGGCCAGGAGCCCCTGGGCTCAGCCCTGCACAGCTCTGCTCTACCAGCTCCCTGAGAGCAGGCGGATGCGTGGCAGTAGCAGCCCAAATCCTGCTGAATTCTTATTGTCTCAGACACGCTCGTGGCCAGAGGAGGGATACCCTGTCTCGGCTCATCGTAGCGAATCTGTAACGAGTGGCTCATTAGAGAGTGACGAGTCATCTGCAGCTATTTGTGTTTCTTTGTGTTTAATTATTTATCCCAATAACGAAGAGTGCCATAACTCTTGCATGTGACAGTCTATTTTTAAGCCTTGTCTCCTTGGTGGTTTCAGACCCAGATGACTAATAATTACGTTTAGTTTCTAAAGAAAATAAGCTGTTCTAAAGTGGAGCTTTTTGGAGGACTCTTTACCTGCACAGAGGGGAGGATTGGGGGGATGGAAAGCCTGGGTATGGGGTGACCTCAGGTGTGGTGTGCCCTTTCCTTTTCTGCTGTGGGTGGTGGGTGCTGGAGAGCTCTCAGTAACGTTTTGACCCTCCTCTCTGGAAGGAAAGGCAGCAGCGGATGGAGGAAGGGAATATCCTGGATTTGCACGAGAGAAAGGATGAGGAACGGCGGAAGATCCGAGAGGAGAAGGCGCGTCTGGCCCGACGTGCTGCCATCCAGGTAGGGACAAGGCAAGGCCTGCTGGAGACCAGCTTGTTGGCATCTTCTTGCGAGGCAGCCAGAAGGCCTCTCCTCTGCGTCTCTCGGGGCTTTGCGTGAAGCAGTTAGAGCCAGCCTTGGAAATGGAGTGCTCCCTGCGGACATGGAGGTGCCATGGAGCGGTTTTCCGTTGTGCTCCTGCCAAGCCTTGGCAGCTCATCCGGTGCTTGCGAAGACGGGGCTCATTTCGATCTAGTTCTCGGGGAAAGGGTGACCACGTTGAAACAGGGAGACTGTAACTGCAGCTCCTCAGAGTGGCCGAGGACAAGAGTGCCCTGGGAAGGGGACCCTCCTCGGGAAGGGGGACCCTCCAGGGTGGACAGGAAGCACCTTATCATCTTCACCCTGTTCTTGCAGCTCCCTCTGCTCCTGGGGCACAGATGAGGGGCTGGCACAGACTATGGGGAGTTGCATGTTGGCTTGCAGCATAACTGAAGAATTTTTTTAAAGCCCCAATTTCTCTTTGCCCTAAATGGAATCATGTTTCATTAAGGGGGAGAGGGGTGTCAGGGAGACACAGCAGCGAGCAGCAGGAGGACGGCAAAACGCTGCAACAGCCTTGCAAGCACGTGTTTGTGCCTTAAGTGACTTTCCAAACCTTGGCTAAGGCAGCCCCCCCAGGCACTGTGGCGTCACTGTGCTGTGCAGTGCTCAGCCCACAGGATTCGGAGGACCTTTATGGAGCAGCAAAGGATGCTGTGCGGGGACATGTGAGCAGCCCCTGTTCACACATGGAGCCAGCAAGACCCTGGCGACCACCTCCCCTCTGCTCAGAGGAGCACAGAGCAGAGCTGTTGTTCCTGTGCGTTGCCTTTCCCTAGGGTTGTCCCTGTTGACCCTTCAGCAGCACGTTTGTGGGTTGTTGCTGTCTCCCAGGCCCTTGTTAAGCACTTAAAGCAGTGCAGGTATGTGGTAAAGCACACCCTGTGCTGGGCCAGGATGCTGATGGCTTGTCTGTCCCTACAGGAACTGCACCAGAAAAGGGCCCAAAAGGCTTTGGACGCAAAGCGCTTGGCAGAAGAAGAGCTTGCGCTGGTGAAGGAGAGCAGAAGGGTAGGAAAGAAGAAGCCTGCCAAACCTGCTTCTGCAAGGAACGTCAGTCCAGCCAGCAGTGTCACCAAAGCCAATAACGCTGGTGAGTCCCCTCTGCAGGTCGCCGATGCTTTCGGAGCAGTGTGTGACATGAGGGAGGAGGATGAGGATGGAGGAGCGGTTCTCACTCTGGGGAGCTGCTTCGAAGGGGCTGGTGGTTGTTGCAAGTGCCTGAGAACAGTCTGGTTCCTGCAGAGGCCAATTTCCACCCAGTAGCTGCGGAGCCAGAAGAAAGTGGCCTTGCAGACCCCGGCTCCGTGCCCTCACGGGACCCCGGGGCAGAGGACGAGCTGCAGGTGAGTCTGGCTTTACCTCGTGGGGCTCCTGGCCGGGGCGGCTTTGGAGTCTTTGTTGACTCCTGGGGAGATCCGGCACACTCTTGTACTGCAAAGTACGTCGTCTTCTCCTCTAGGACGTGAGCTCCAGAGAGACGGGTGGCGAGGATCTGGAGACGGTGGTGACTGCTGTCAGCAGGGCTCAGTCCAAGGTCACCCTCAATGAGCTGCTGGACACGCTCAGGCTGTTGGAAGAAGAGCCGGAGCTGCTGCCCCCACCGAAGCTCTTCAAGAAGGACAGATACGCCTGGGTAGACGGGGTAAGCAGAGGGATGAGTCTGGTTGCATCCACCATCAGAGAGTGACGGCTGCCTGGTGAGAGCAGGTTCTCCTGGGCTGTCTTCTCTCAGTGCTTGCTGGGTGGTGGAGGGTGAGAAATGCACTGGTACTGGTTCACTGCCAGAGAAGGCAGCCAGGGCTTGGGCATCCACAAGGAGGAGTAAAACCATACGAGGGCTGTGGTGGGAGTGGGGTCAGTACAGAGGAGCAGGGCTGATTACTGGAGTGCAGTGGGAGGACTGGGCTGCAGTGATGGAGAAGAGCCAGCACCTCTTCCTCCCGAGCCTTCCCCTGGGTGCTCATTCGCAGCTGTGTCTGTCCAGCAGGAACCCAGCTCCAACTCCCTGACTGCTGATAACTTGGAGAAGTTTGGGAAGCTGAACCACTCCCCGGGGGTCCCCGAGGACGGGGCCCTGCTCTCAGAGGCCAAGCTCCAAAGCATCATCAGTTTCCTGGATGAGATGGAGAAGTCGGAACAGGAGAGGCCCAGGTCAGCTGCCTCGGCCACGCAGCGGGAGGTGAGTGCTGAAGTGAGAGGTGATGCGAGACCCTGGTGGGAAGGGTCTCCCCTCTCCTTGTCCTGGTTCTGGGTGGTTCTTTTCACCTTTTAATCATTTTTTTTTTCCCCACTGTGGCAGGGTCTCCTCTCGGAAGAGGAGCTGGCTCACTTGGAGCATGCCTCGGCTGTTGCCACAGAGGTCACCAGCTCCATCATGAGGCTGAAGCTGGAAGTGGAGGAGAAGAAGCGAGCCATCAGCCTGCTGCAGACAGCCCTGGTGGGTGAGCCACATGTGCTTGCTTGCTGGGGAATGAAGACCAAAAGCCCTCGGCAGATGTTTCTGGGGGCAGTGCCTTTGAAGCACAAGATCAGGGCTCTGCAAACAGGGCTTCCCATCTGTGTCCCCAGCAATACAGTGCAGCGTTCCTGAAGCCAGTGGCTGCCAGACGCGCCACAGTCCCTGTTAGCGTGGGAAAAGCCTGCAAGGTCCTTCCCAGTCTGGTGTGGGCTTCACTCAGATTTCTCCTTGCTGCCCCCGTGATTTGAAAGGCATCCTCAATGGTGCCTGGCTGATCCAGAAACCCTTGGTGAGGACCTGGACTGGACTGGCTTTTCCACTGTCCCGTGGGGGATTTGGGTGTTCTTGCAGGGACAGGAGGCCTGAGAACCAGGGACTTGGGTTTAGCTCTGTTCTTCCTTGTCTGGCCCGACAGTGTCTTCCTGGTTGGGTAGTTCCCTCCTGTACACATGGTGGAGCTGGTGTAACTTCTTCCTCTTAATGTCTTGTGTCTATCTCTTCCCTCCACCCAAAAGGCTCAGCAGAGGGAACTGACTGTCCGGCACGTCAAACAGACCGAGGAGGAGCTCGGCCACCAGCTCAGGCTGCAGAGGGAGCAGTATGAGGCAGCTATCCAGAGGCATCTGACCTTCATCGACCAGGTGATCTCTCATCCCAACTCAGGCTGGTGCTTCTGAAGCCAGAATTGGAGATGGCTCTATCCTGCCTGGCTGCCCCGTGCCTTTTCTTCACCCTGCCCAGCTTATCGATGATAAGAAGGCGCTGAGTGAGAAGTGCGAGGCTGTGGTAGCTGAGCTGAAACAAGTGGACCAGAAGTACGGCAAGAAGATCACCCAGATGCAGGAGCAGCATGAGCTGGTGAGGGGACAGGGAAGGTGGGGGGGCTGGGAGAGGAGTCGTGCTGCGGCCAGAGTTGGTTGGTTTTGCTCAAATGAGGCCTCTGCCCAGAGCAGTACGGTCTCTTTCACCTTGGTGGGGCCCAGTCGTTCTGGGGAGCCATTCTCTGTGTGCAGAAGGTCCGTGTCACCCGTGGAGCTTTGCCCTGGCTCCCCAAGTGGCTGCTGTCCTCTGCTGCCCAAAGCCAGGTGGCTGGGACTGACCAAGAGACAGCGCCGGCTCCTGGGGGCTCTGCTCGGAAGGACCCTTCCCACACACCCTGCTGTCACCAGAGCTCTTCCCTGGCTGGTGGGTGACTGGAGGATCCTGCTTTGGCAGAGGGGAAAGCAGGGGCTGGCACAAACCTGAGGAATTGTACTTGTGGCCACGTCCTCCTGAGCTGGGTGACTTCCAGCCCCCTTTGCAGGAGCGGGGATGCTCTCAGGGTTAAATGGGGACAAGATTATAAAGGAGCACGGAATGTATAAGCAATAACAACAGCCCTCGGTGGGTTTTGCTGGGCTGTTGCCCTGACCAGCGCCCAAACACACCGAGGGTGTGCTGCCTGCTGGTGGGAGCTGGCTGGGGGCTTCCCTGGGGACCGTGCAGAGAGCCCCCTCTCCCACAGACGGAGATGGCTCGCCCTGTGCTGGGCCTGACAGGGAGGCAGCACCGCTGGCTTGTAGCTCAGCCATGGGGCTCGTCCTGGCTCTGGACCCGGGTCCCTGCTCGCCCTTGGCCTTGCAGCCAAGCTCATGCCCAGGGCTCTGGAGCAGGGCAGGTGTTTGGGCCAGTTTGAGCCTGTGCAGACAGAGACACCCTCATGCAAACAAAGCGAAGGCTCGCTTGGCTCGCTGTGCCTGAGTTTTGAGCCCAGTTTGAGAGGAAGAAGCCAGCGCAATATCGCTGCGCTTGGTGCCTGGAGGGGCCCCTTCCCGTGGAGGGACGGCCCTGGTTTTGCTGCTGCGGCTGGTGCGGGGCAGCAGCGGTGGGGAACGGCCCAGGAGCCCGGCTCTGCTCTGTGGCCCCTTCGTTGTCCCTGTTCCCAGCTCTGCCATCCCTGTTTCCTCCACGTGGCGGGGGATGTTTGTCCCCGTGGGGGTCCCCTGGTCACCAGAGCGGGTCCCCACGCGTGTGGCATGCTGGCAGGGAGCCCGTGGCCCTGAGCTGTGATCGATGGCGGTGCTGCCGGGCCCTTGGCACATCTGTGTAACTGCCCGGTTGGGCTGTGCCCCCCCTCGCTCCCTGCCCCTCCGTCTCCCCTGTCCCTGGCTCCCACGTACACTCAGCTGTTTGGTTTTGCCTCTCCCCTCTCCCCCATGACTGCCATTCCCCTTCTCTCTCCATCCCCTCCTTTCTTTCTCCCCAGGTCTGGCGCACTTTGGGCCCCTTTTGCGAGGTAAATGTGGTCTTTGCTCTTTTTTGGGTTTTTTGTGCCTTGCCCTTCTGCTCTCCAGCCCTGACCTGCTCCGGCTCCGCAGGGCCCGCAGGCAGCGGGGCTGGGCTGGGAGCTCCCCGCTCAGCAGCAGGGGCAGCCCCATGAAGGAGCCCCTTCACCACGTCTCCCCAGGCCACGCTCTCAGCTCCTGCCTTCAGGCTGTCCCCATCTTCCTGTGATGATTTTCCTGCCCTCTTTGTCCCCTTAAGAGCTAGTCCCAGGCTGTGCAGACAGCCCCCAGCTACTCCCCACACCTCTTTGCTTCTCCTCTGGAGCTGTGACATGTCCCCACGTCCTGCACGTGGTTATCATCTGCCCGTGCCGAAACGGAGCCATTTGTGGCCAGGCTGGGCTCTCTGTTGACCCGTGCATTTCTCACCCGAAACCCCAGCACTGAAGTACGTGTCCGAGTGCTTCGACCGGCTTTTGCCAATGGGAGCGCTGGGAAGAGCTCTGTGGGCAGCAGGGCCTGGGTGTTTCTCCAGTTTTTCTGCTGGAGAGGAGGGCGGAGGAGGTAAACGCGGGCAGGGGAGGAAGCGAGAGCAGTAGCTGTGCAGCCTCCAAGTCTTTGAAGAGTTGTGGGGTGCTGCAGGAGCGTGGGCTGCAGTGGTACCGCGGTGTTGTCTGTCTGTCTGTCTGTCCTCCTGCTGGAGGGTCTTCCATGCCAGGGAGAGGGAAGGCTGGAGAAGAAAGCAGCTTCACACATGACCCCATGTCTCTGACAGATGGACTGACCTACACGCAAGGACCAGCAGCAGCCCCAGTTCCCCTCTGCTTTCTGTGGGTGCTCTCATGTCTCAGCCAGCGAGTGCTTTACCATGAGTTTTGCTCTTTTCTCCTCCACGCTCAAGGTCTGTGGGGCAGCAGCAGCCCCATCCCATGAGAGAGAGGAGAAGGCACGGGGAGAACGTACGGCTGCTTCTCCGGAGTGGGAGGACGTGCCTGGCTGGGGCTGTGCGAGTTCTCTGTGCGCAGCTCAGACCGTCTGCTCTTCCCTGCATCTTCCTTCTCAGCAGCCAGGCTCCCAGGCTGACAGGGGTCTTCTTCCCTAGCTTGTCTCTGAAGTTTTCCCATTTGCTTCCAAACAGGAGATTAAGAAACTGAAGGAACTGATGAGCGCAACCGAGAAAATCAAGCGGGAGAAGTGGATTGATGAGAAAACCAAAAAGATCAAAGAAATCACCGTGAAAGGTACGGGCCACGGTCCCTCGGCGGTGGCTGGCGTTGGGCTGGTCCAGGAGAGGGACGTGTCTGCAGGAGCTCCTCAGTGGGGGCAGTCTCTGCTCCTGCTCTTTGGTAGAGGCAGATGCTGGAGGGCAAGAAAGAGGGCAAGAAAGCCCATGCATGTTCGCCCACTGTCTCTTACCAGCCCCTCTTTGCTAGTCGATGTGCTCGTAGCCTCCTCACCAGCTGCCCAGGGCCAAGGGCACCGGCGTTGGGGTCAGGAGAGCCCCATGGCCAAGCATTAACTGTCCTTCCCGCTGCCCCAGGGCTGGAGCCGGAGATCCAGAAGCTCATCGCCAAGCATAGGCAGGACATCAAGAAGCTGAAGATGCTTCACGAGGCCGAGCTGCTGCAGTCGGACGAGCGGGCCGCCCAGCGCTACGGCCGGCAGGCGGAGGAGCTGCGGGACCTGCTGGAGCGAGAGAAGGAGGAGCAGAGCCAGCGGGAGAGGGAGCTGGCCCGGCAGCGGTACGTCATCACGGAGGGAAGACTTAAGGGTGATTTTGGGGTTCATGACATGGGGGTGTCCTCCACCCACGTGCCAGCAGCTTCACAGTATTCACAGCAGTTAATATCCACGGGGAGCAGCCCCTTTCTTCCCCCCAGCCTGAGGTGGGAGATGCTGTGGTGAACTAGGGGCATCATCCAGAGTTGGACCAGCCCCTGGTTGGCCGTGGGAGGGATGGGGCAGGATGGAGGGGGACGAAAGCCCCAAACCAGGCACACTCTGCCCCGCAGGTGTGAGCAGCAGCTGGAGCAGGAGGAGCAGGCGCTGCAGCAGCAGCGACGCCGGCTCTACGCAGAGGTGGCCGAGGAGAAGGAGCGGCTCAGCCAGCAAGCGGCCAGGTGAGAGGACTAGCAGCCGGGCCTTCGCGGTGGCCAAGGGCTGGAGGCAGCCCTGAGCTGGAGTGCGGTGGGGCTGGTGCTCCAGGGGGGAGCAGCCCGAGGAGAGGGTGGTGAGGCTGGGCCAGCACCGACATTGGGAGCTGCGGTGTGTGCGGGCAGGCAGAGAGCGGAGGCAGAGGAGTTGCGGCGGCAGCTGGAGGCCAGCAGCTCGGCCGTCACCAGGGCACTGAAGGAAGAGTACACAAAGGAGAAGGAGGAGCAGGAGAGGCGGCATCAGGTCTGGTTTTCCCCTCACTTCTGGGCCCTGGATTGCCATTTTTGGGTGTGAGCAGTCCAGTCCCCCAGCACGTGGCTGCGGTGGCTGGTGCTGGCACCACTGAGCCCTGTATCCCACTGGGGCTGCTGGAGCTGAGTGTTTGTCTTCTTGTCTCCCCACAGGCAGAAGTGAAGGTCCTGAAGGACCGGCTGGAGATGGAGAAGCAGGCCTGGGAGGCGAACTACGTGAAGAAGGAGGTATCAGCAAGGGCTGCCCTTCTCCAAAGCGTGCCACCCTCAGCCTTGGGGAGCGATCGAGGCAACATTTGCCATCTCTGTCCCCAGGAAGCCTGGCTGCTCTCCCGGGAGCGGGAGCTGCGGGAAGAGATGAGGAAGGAAAGAGACAAAGAGATCGAGTTGGTGATCCAGCGCCTGGAGGCCGACATGTCCTCGGCCAAGGAGGAGTGCGAGAGGGCGGCAGAGAACAGGTAGGGAGGGAGAGGGAGGAGGGAGCCTGCGAGTCCCAGTTCCTCACGGGCTGGTCCCAGTCCCCTGAACCCTGTGGTCTCTCTGGTGAGCTCTGGATGCTGCAGCTTGTGGCTGTGAGCAGTGTTAGTGCAGGAGGGAGCGACCTGTAGGGGTTAAGTTTCTTTCTCACTGAGGAAACAGCCGTGGGTCTCCCGTGGGGCAGATCTCTCCCTTCCTGCTGCATCGTGGTCCTTCCTGCAGCACAAAGGTGGCCGGGGATGGTCCCCACTGAGCCAGGCTGCCTGTGCTTCCCTCCCGTTAGGATTAAGAGGATCCGAGACAAGTACGAGGTAGAGCTCCAGGAGCTGGAGAGGTCCGAGCGGAAGCTGCAGGAGCGCTGCAACGAGCTGAAGGGGCGGCTGGCAGAGCTGGAAGGGGAGAGCATTCGTCTGCAGGGCCTGCTGAAGCACAAGGAGCAGGAGGTGGAGGAGATCCAGAAGGTGGGTGAGCTCTCCCTGCTCCATGCCCTGCCTGTCTCCGTCCCCCTCCATCGCCTTGTGCCTCTCCGTGCCTTGATGTCACCTCCTTGCCCTGCTGCAGGTGAGGGACCAGCTGGTCCAGGAGCGGAGCGGCCTGGCAGAAGTGATCCGGCAGGAGTTCACCGACAGGCTGGTGGGGACGCAGGAGGAGAACAAGCAGCTGAAGGCAGAGATGGTGGCGATGAGAGCCCGGCAACGCCTGGAGCTGGACAGGGTAGTGCGGGAGAAGGACAAAGAGCTGGAGGAGGTTCACAGGAGGTGAGGCTGCCTGGGTGCAGAGCTGGGGCTGCGGGCACAAAGCTGGCCTGGGGGGCATTGCCGGAGCGTGTCCACAGTGCTGCATCCTCAGGCATGGCTTCCAGTCCTGTCAGGGTGAAATGGGCAGCAGAGTCTCACCCGAGGCTGTCTGCCTGCTCAGCTGCTGTGAATTCACTGGCCTTTGTGACTTGTAGCCTGTTGTGGCATCCTGTCCCCAGGGCTGCTCCCTTGCGTGCCCAGGGTGGGCAGCTGGAGCCGTGTCAGGGCTGCTGCCAGGAGGGACCAGGGGTGCCCAGCTCCGTCTGCGGTGCCTCCCTGGCACCGTGGAGGTTGAGGGCAGCTTGACATCCCCAAAATGTGCTGGGGAACCCCAGCTGCTGGCTTCACAGCACCCCGAAACCTGGTTTGCAGGGAGCAGGGGCTGTGCTTGTCCTCAGAGCTCTGGTACCGCAGGGCTGTGCCGTGGGGCTGTGCCATGGGGCTCAGCTCCATCCTGTGCTCAGTGGGGAGCCGGTGCTGAGAGCTAGGCTCCGCTTTGGGCAAGGATGTGAGGCTTCCTCTTCCCTGGAGTCTGCCTGCGGGGGAGGCATTTTGCAAGTGAAAGGAGAATGAGAAGGGGAAGCGAATTGTCCCCCTGGGGGAGTTCTTTGTGTGTGGGGCAGAGCCCTGTTTGAAGGGGTCCAGCGTGGGGGGCAGAGCCGTCCCTCCTGTGGGGGTCTCTACAGGGCTGCTCATCCCCAGCTGTAACAAGAGGCTGTTGTTTGAGCACACGGAGCTCGCTGGCTTTCCTGGATCCTGCTGAACGATTCCCACTCACTCTGAGAGCCAGGATCATGCCCTGAGTATGAGATAACGAGGATCCCCTTTCCCCTTCCGTCCCTTCCGTACAACCTGGCAAAGGTTGAAACGCAGAAGGTCTGGTGCTCTGAGAGCTGTGGGGAAGAGTCCAGCCACGAGGCAGCAACCGTGGGCTCGAGAAATGGGAAGAAACTTAAAATCCCCTCCCTGTGGTCCTGCTAATTAATTAAGTCTTGTGAAGCTCAAGTCCCCTTCTTCCTGTAGCTGACTTGATCCAAACTACATAATGCTCAGCGAGGGAATAAAGGTGCTTTCAGCGTGTAACGGCACCCAGAGACCAGAGCTGATGCTCTTTGGCTTGTTGTGGTGCGCTGGGTGGGGGGAGAGGGGCTGAAATTGCCCCCCCTCCCAGTGCATGGGGGCCAGCCTCGTGTTTGGGGCTGGGGTCCTCAGTCTCTCTGTCTGTCTGTTCAGGGTGAAGACGGCGGTGGCGAGGAAGGAGGAGAGCGTGAGCAGCCTTCGGAAGCAGTACGAGGTGAGTGAGGGGGGGCGGCCAGCTCCGACCCCCCCACACACACCCTTTGGGCTGCGGCTCTGCCCCGGGGGGCAGCCAGCTCTGCCTCCCCTCTGCTCTCTTGCAGGCGGCCGTGCAGAGGGCAGAGCGCCTGGAAGCCCTGCTCGAGCAGCAGCGAAAGCAGCTGCTGGCCAACAACTGACCGTGCCGCCGGGGGGGCTATGGGGGGAGCGGACACCCCTGAACGTGGGGCCGGGGTCAGGCTCTCCCTGCCCTCCCTCTGCCTTGGTTTTTAACACCTTGGTCCCGGTGCCGTGGGCCCTGACGGGGCACTCAGTGGTTGGGTTTTAGCAATAAATCTGCGCTGGTTTCTACATCCTGTGCCGTCTGTGTCCCCTGAGGGAAATGGGGGGGTCTCTGTCCCACCACTGGCATCCACCACTTCTTTCTCTTTGCTGGTGGATTTATCCCTCCTCGTGCGTATCGGTGCTGGGGCACGAGCTGCTCTTCCTTGTGGTGCGAGCGGGTGACAGACCCTCCCGACTCCATGTTCCTGCATCCCCTGACCTTCCCCGTGGTGGGACCTGCAGAGGGTCATGGCTGAGCTGGGGGACAGAAACCTCTTCTCAGGAGGAGATTTTGAGGTCGGGGGCTGTGCTGAGCCCCCCCATTCCCACCATGGGCGAGGGATGGGTGGAGGTGGACGCTGTTGCTTCGCAGCCAGAGCATGTGGGTGCCCTCAGACAGTGCCCAGCTCCCTCTTCCAAAACGAAATACCTGGGATGGTGTGGGGAGGCACGGCCGGGGCAGGATGAGATCCCGCAGCCTCTGCTACCTGCAAATCTCTCAGCACCCCCTGACAGTGACGGGAAATGCCTGGGCCGGGCCGGCGGCATCTGTTTCCTCTCGGCAGGGAGCGTGCGACTGCTCCTCTGCAGCCTTTTCCCTCCGAGGAGGCCGGGGCTCGGTGCGGGGGACGAGCAGATGTTTGCACATCGCGGTCCCAGGGTGTTTCCCACCCCTCCTGCGCTCGGCTGGTGGGCGGTGGGACGCGGCAGCGCCGCCCGAGCCCCCTTCTTTCCGGGGAGAAACGGTTGGGGAGATCCCACCATGATGTGGAGCTGCAGGGAGAGGAGCTCGGCTGCTTCTTGGCGCTGGCATTTGTCCTGGTGCTGCCTCCTGGCTGGGGTTTCCTGGGGGATGCCGTCCCAAGGCACCCATGGGTGCCACGGACCCACGAAAGCCCCTTACCCTGCCCGTGTAGGAGCATGAGCAGCTCCTCCAGCCCCGGGGTGCTGCTGGGTGGGACAGAGGGTGGCCGGGTCCTTTCCCCTCGCTGAGCTGCCCCTCTCGTCCCTGGGAATAAGCCGTGAGGGGGGGGAGGAGGGCGCAGCCCCCTTTTGCCGGGAAAGGCTGGGCACCGGGCTTGTTTCTTACTGTTGTTGCTTTTTTAACCACCGTTTCCTGAGCGCCGCTTCCGTCCTCCACCCTGCGCAGCCTCCGCTTGGGCCACCCCGAGCCTCCTGCCCCCCGGCTCAGCGCGGCCCCGGGTGGGTGCTGCAACCTGCTGCGCTTAAATTGATTAACCACGCAAAATCTAACGTGGGAAAAGAGGGGATCAGCCCCCCTCCCTGCCATTCCTGGGGGGCTTGTGCCTGTCCCCAGCCCTGTAGACCCACGTGTAGGGATGGCAGCACCCTTGTGCCCGGTCTGGCATCACCGCTGTAGGGTGGGCACCCCTGCACCCTCCCCCAGGTGCCCCGTGTGCCCGGCCTTGTGCCCGCAGCCTCCCCCGGGGGCTCCATTCTCCGGCATCTTCCCAGCCCTGCCCCTCCCCGCCATCGCCCAGGCTAATTTCTAGGCCAGTGCCCGGTTCAGGCATGAATAAATCAGCGCCGTTGCATAAGCGGGGATGCAGATTTTCACCGGGTGGCTGCCTGCGCCCTGCTGCTGCGCCACCCCCGGACCCCCACCTCCCCACACCCTGGGGGGGGCATCCCCTGGGACCAGGGCCCTCAGCCACGTGGCACAAGCACTGTCCCTGCCGGCCGAGGCTGTCGGTGGCCGTGCGGCTGTCACAGGCTCTACCAAAGATCCCCAATTAAGGAGACACCCCCCTTCCTTCTTCCCCCCCCCCGCCCCGGGATTAAGCGGGATGAGCGGAGCCCGTTGCCCGCCGGGGAGCCCCACCGCTGCTCCGGGAAGGAGGTCAGGAGCGCAGGGTGCTTTTGGCAGCCGCCGCCGCGCAGAAATCGCGGCTCAATCTGGTGTCTGCCCGGCGGGGGGATTAGCCGCGGCCCCAGACAAATCAGCCGAGAAGCCGGAGCGAGTTGGCAGGATCCGTGCGGGGTAATCTCCCCTGCTAATTGGGGCGAGCGTGCTGCTCGCCTGCCCCTGACGCGGCAGCCACGCTGCTGGGCTGAGGAGGGGACGCCGGGGATGCCGGTGCCACGTTGTGACGCCGGTGCCACGTTGTGCCTCTTGCCGGGTGCGGGGCTCTGCCCGGAGTGGGACAGTCCCCACCACTCAGGGGGGGACCCCGAGTGGTGCCTGTGGGGGTCCTTGCTGGGGCTTTTGGCCTCAATTCTCCTTTGGGATCTTCTCTTTCGTGGCCGTGTCAGGAAACCGCGAGGAACCAGGGAGAGGGGAGGGTGGCTGGGGCTCGGGGTGGGCGCAGGGGCAGTGGGCAGGGTTTGGGGGACCCCGGCACTGCTCAGCCCTGCTCCCAGCTGTGTCAAACGGAGCTGCTGGGGTTGTCACCTGGGCAAGGAGGGTGCCCGGGGTCCTGGCTGAGCTGGGGGTCCCAGGACTCCCCAGGGAGGGACACGCACCATCCCATCCCTGACTTCATCCTCGTCCTCATGCTCCCTCCCTGTCCTTATCCCATCCCCAGCCCATCCGTGTTCTTTTCCTCTTCCCCATTCCATGCCATCCCAGTCCTCATTCCCATCCCACCCCACCCCGGAGATGAGCTGTGCTGGGCTCCTCCATGCTGGGAGAGAAGGGATGCTGGGCACCAGGGCTGCCTCCGCAAGGAGCTTCCCTGGCACCCCCAAAATCCAGCAGCCGGGCGATTTCATCCCCTCCCACTCACCGAAGCCACCGCTGCCCCTGCCCAGCAGAGGGAAGGCCTCAAGCTCATCTTCCTCGGGCCCGGCTGCGTGTGCTCCAGGGTGCCCAGGAGGGGTGGGTGCCCGGGGGGGGCTGCGGGACGGGCAGGTGGGTGCCAGGGAGGGCTCTGCGCAGCCGCCCACCCCCGCCTGCATCCAGCCTCGCCGTGACTCAGCCGGTGCCAGCTCAGCCACACGAGAGGAGGGGGACTGACCGTCCAAATCCCCCCCGGTGGCACGCGGCTGCCCCCTCCCCACGGCACCACGGCTGCTCCGGCGGGGGGGCAGATGCCACTGCAGCTCCGAGAGAGCCCAAATTCCCCCCCCCTCCCCCCAGATGCCAGGCACCGTGCCGGGTTTACCTGCCTGCTTTGAGGCCTGGGAAGGCGTATGGGGGGAATTGGGGGGGGTCCCAGGCTGCGATGGGGATGTGACCACTCGGGGACATGGCCCTTTGCACGGCCAGGAAGGACCAGGGACCTGGGGGTGGCTGGTGGGGGGGGGGCTCCCATGGGCTGTGCCCCAGTCGGGGTGCACTGAAGGCAAAATGGGTGATGGCAGGGGGGTCATTGGTCCCCCCCTACCCCTCACAGAGGGACCTTGGGGCACGTGGATGTGAGCTGCTCCGGAGGAGCGGAATGTGGAGGCTCCTCGGGAGAAGCGAGCTGGCTCCGGCTGACGGGAGCGTGTTTATTCCCCCAGCAGTCTGTAATTTTTCCAGCCCTGTGTCTATTTGCGGCGCCGTGACATGTGCAGCGTGGTGTTCTTTGCAAGCTTGAAGTCTTGTTAAAAAATTAATCGTGTACGCAAAATTTGGCTTTAAATATTAAAACCGACCGGGGGAAAAGCGCTCCCCCCCACCCCCCGCGTTCAGAGCTGAGCACTGCGCGGGATGGGACGATGTCCCGCAGCGGTGGCTTCTGGTCTGGGGTTTGTGGGGATGGGACTGTCCCACCGTGACCCCAAAGGAAGGTCCAACCGGGGTCCCGGCTGCGCTCCGGGGCTGGGTGGGCTCGGTGCTGGTTGGGAGCTGCCCGTGGGTGAAACCGTGGGCTGTTCCCTGCCAGGGATCGGGACCATTTGGTTTTTAGAGCATCCCCAGATTTGGAGGTCGCAGTCCCGGGGACCCCACGCCGCAGGCTGGCCTGGCCAGCTTCACAAGGGGCTGCTGGAGGGGCTTTGCTCCCCCCATCCCGGGCTGTGGGGGCTGAGGCCGTGCTGGTGCACGGTGCGGTGGGTGCAGAGATACGGGGTGCTGGGGCATCCAGCTGGGATGTGAGGTTGGAGTGTGGGGTGCGGGACCGCGCTGGGGGGGGTGTGTAGGGCTGGCTGGGGGGCAGAACTGCCTGTCCTGTCCCCGGTCCCATCCCCATTCCTGCTCTTGTCTCCAGTCCCGTCCCTGGTCCCATCTCCTATCCCATCCCTGGTCTTGTCCACATCCCAATCCCTGTCCCTGGTCCCCGACCTCATTCCTGGTCCCATCCCTGGTCCTGTCTCCAGTCCCATCCTCATTCCTGCTCTTGTCTCCAGTCCTACCCCTGATCCCCATCCCTGGTCCCCATTCCTGCTCCCATCTCCCATCCCATCCCTGGTCTCATCCACATCCCAATCTCCATCCCTGTCCTCATTCCTGCTCCGATCTCCCATCCCATCCCTGGTCTCATCCACATCCCAATCCCCATCCCTGTCCTCATTCCTGGTCCTGTCCCCGGTCCCATCCCTGTTCCTGCTCTTGTCTCCAGTCCCATCCCTGGTCCTGTCCCTGGTCCCATCTCCCATCCCATCCCTGGTCTTGTCTCCGTCCCAACTCCTGTCCCTGGTCCCGTCCCTGGTCCCATCTCCCATCCCATCCTTGGTCTCATCCCCATCCCAGACCTGTCCCCAGTCCCATCCTCATCCCTGGTCCCATCTCCGCTCCCATCCCCATCCCCGGTCCCTTCCGGGGTCCCTGGAAGCCAGCGGTGCCCGGGCCGGGCCAGCAGCACCCGAACACCTCCTCGGTACCGGGGGGGGCGTCTACCCCTCGGGGGGGTCCCATCCCCGCTCCGGGGGGTGTCCCGATGGGTCCCGTCCGCCCCATCCGGGCCGCGCGGGGGCAGCGGCGGCGTGTCCCGTGGGGGGCGGCGGGTCCCGGGGCTGCGGCTCCGCCACCTGCCGCCCCCCCCGCGATACCCCCCC
>JAOXJK010000003.1:34708470-34744553 GCA_025774025.1 Xenus cinereus | reverse complement strand
TTCTCTGGAGACATTCCAACCCCACCTGGACACGTTCCTGTGGGACCTGCTCTGGGTGGACCTGCTTTGGCAGGGGGCTGGAGGAGATGATCTCCAGAGGTCCCTTCCAACCCCATACCATTCTGTGATTCTGTGATTCCTTGGCTGCTTCCCCAGCCCCTGCCTGAAGACATGCCACAAAGAGCAGCAGAGGCTCTGGTAAGCCCCGTGGCTAGTGTGCCCGCTGGCTCACCCGCAGCAGAGCCGCGTGGCAGAGGGTGAGCCCGTGCCTCTGCACAGCTTCACAACTGGTCCCATCTGGAGACAACACGGTCCCCATGTATCACAAAAACCTTCTAAAGCCAATTTCCAAGTCCCGGAACATTTCCCCATGACGGGCCCCAGACTGTGGGTGCTGCCAGCATCCCGTGGGCACTGCAGGCGGCAGCAGGATGGCGTTTTTAGCCGGCAGAGCCCACACCGGCTGCCGGGCTGGTGCGGGGCCGGGCACCCACGTCCCACATACGCCCACCGCCCTCTGGACCAGCCACTTGCAAAGTCCTTCTTTGCAAAAAGCCACCCTCCACCTGCTGCCGCTGCAAGAAGCTTTTGGTTCCACCGTGCCGCAGCCACGCTGCAGGTGCCGGCACCCCTGTGCCTGCTGACCCCCCCCCCCAATCCCTGGGGGGGATTTTCCCCCTCCTGCACTACAGCAGGAGTTCCCATATGCTGCGCATCGATGCAGCCCGCAGCGCGAGGACGGCGCTGACTAATCCAAGCTCCTTCTCCTGCTCCCCGGTGCCAAGCGCGGCGGTGACAGATGGGTGCTGTGAGCGACGGGGGGTGGCAGTGGGGAACAACCAGAACGGGAGCAGGATGCTGCGGGAGCAGCGCCGGCGTTCCCAGCCCTCATCCGGATGGATCCCGCTCCAGACCTGCGCAGGGGAGCACCGCTCTCCAGGCTGGCTGGCAGCAGCTCCAGCCCCTCGCTCAGGAGATGTGGGCTGGCTAGGAAGGAGCACGAGGGGTTCGGAGCACAGGTCACTCTGGTTTAATCCCCACCTTTGCTAAAGCCGGGGGTAAGGCCAGGGTTGGGGTGAGCCTTGCCGGGTGGGCAGTGCTGCTCCGACTCCGAGCAGGAACGTCGCTGCTCTGCATTTCTTCTGCTTTTGCACATCATCAGCTGATGCAGCAGGACCCTGACCTGTCAGAGCCCTCAGATCTTGGTGGCCACCACATGCACGAGAGGTGAACTCAGCCCCATCCACCCACCACGAGCTCTTCCACGCACCACAGAGGGGCTGGCACCGCCCGGGCGAGCCGGAGGGTGGGATGCGCTGCCAGGCTCTGCCCTCAGCCCCGCCACGCTGGCACCATTGTTGGTCCCATCCACCTCCTGCAGCCAGAAGCTGCTTTCAAACGCAGAGCAGCACCCATGGGAGACACGTCCCCCTCCTCAGAGGAAGGGCAGCACAGCCTTGCCTCTCCCAGCCTGGGAGCATTCCCGGGGCACCTCGTCCGTGGGGCACCCACTGGTATAGTCCCCTCCTTCTGCCCCCCGAGCCGCAGGGGCTGCACCAGCTGCACATTTCAGGATCTCAGCCCGCTCTATAGGCAATGGCTTGTGACAGGAGCATCCACCTGGTGATGGGGTGCCCAGGGACCCACAGACCGGTGGCTCCGGTGGGACTGACTCACCTTGGCATGGTAGGTGATGGCACTCTTGGCTACTGCGCACTGTTTCTCTACCAGGAAGCAGAACCGTCTCCTCTCTTCCGTGAGAGCCGTCTTGTAGCCGTCGGAGACGTAGTTTTCCAGCTCGCCTTGCTTGTTGCTGATGGCTTCGATGTACTGGAACAGAAAGAAGGGCAGGGAGGTGGGTGTCTTCACCGCTTTGCCCCCCGAGCGCAGGGCAGGGGATGCCACAGCATCCTCTGGAGAGGGGTCAGCGGTGCAGCCGTGGGGCTAGCGGGGGGCAGGGGGCCAGCAGGGAGCCCCCCCAGCACAGGACAGGCACACGTGTGCCTGCGCGGCCCCTCCAACCCGCCCTTACTCATCAGGGTCCCCCCCGCCCCCCCCACGCAGAGGCGCTGACTCAGCGCGGGGGCTGGCAGCGGCGCGGGCGGCGGGACGCGCTGTACCGCGAGCAGCCGCCCTCTCACCAAACGGGCACCGCAGCGGCACCGAGGCACTCGCCCCGAGCGCCCAGGGCTGGAAACAGCCCCCGCAGACCCCCTCCTCCCCGGCTCGTCCCGGCCACCCACCGCAGGGCACAAACCACCCAGGCTGGACACCCCCAGCCCTTCCTCTACCGAACCACCGCTTGCTGCCAGTCGCTGCCTGCAAGGACGGGCAGGGGCTGTGCTGCCGAGAGCTGGGGGGGTTACACGTGAACCCCTCCAACCATCACCAACACTAAAACTATACCATCAGTGCTTTCAGTTGGAGTTTGCTGGTCAGCCGCAGGGTAAGCGGTGCAGGGGACACGGGGACAGTGCCAGGGCAGCCCTGCACGCTGGCACAGCACTCCCTGCCCAGCCACAAGCAGCGAGGGGGCTGTCGGGGTTCCTCGATGCCGCACCCTGGGGTTGCACAGACGCTGGGGTCCCTGCCAGCGCCGGGCAGAGATACCACAGACACAGCAGCAGGAGGCTCCTCCGCTGGCACCGGCTCCTGCTCTACCTACGGGACTTCTGCCAGCACAGCAGGGCTGTGCCAGAGCCACACGGGGCATGGAAGCGGCACTTGGGGCTGAGCGGGGTAACCTGGCTCCTCAGGGTGACTCCTGCGATGCCAACATGGTGCAGGGCAGGGCTTCAGAGCAACGCCGGGGACCGCAGGGCTGCTGCCCCGCCACACCATCAGCATCCCTGAGCAGGGAAGGCGTGATGTGCCGCCAGCTCCCCAAAACCAGCCACCTTCTCCTCCCTCAACACCCTGGGGATGTCCCCAGCTCCTCTGCAAGGAGCTTCCACCCTTGATGTGGCACCGGGAGAGGAGCCACATCAGCCTCCAGAGAGGAGCATCTCTCCCTGCATCGCTGTCCTGCCCTGCAACGCCCCGTTGCCACCGGCTCTTCCCCGGGACGGCAGCACCACGCTGAAAAGCCACAAGCAGCCGTGAGGACCAGGCACTGCCAAACCCATTTCAGAAAGCCTGAGCTTCCCTGAGAAGGGAATTAAACTGGAAATTCAGGGCCCAAAGCAGCTTTACTTTGTTCTTCATGTTTAACAGTTATTTTTAGCATGCTACAATATTTATTAACAGACACATAAAATGGAACAAACCTCAACAAAGCATTGAGATTAAGTGACATCCCAGACTTCAAAAGGGGGCTTATTCCAGAGCTGGAGCTCCTACTGCTCCCACCCTGCTCGGAGCATCCTCCCTCGAGAGCAAACCCCACGCAGAGGTCCTGCTGGACCTGGCACGTTTTGGGTCTCCCCAGAGGCACCAACACGGACTGGGGGGGAAAGGGGTCTATGAGAAATAGGTAAAAACCCAGTTTGCAGCCAACGACCCTCTTTCAAGGAGAATTTTTTCCACCCAGATGAGAAAATCCAGTGCAAACACCCGTGTTTAGGAAATGAACGAAGGTACCTGAGCTGAGGCCATCGGGTGTAGAAGCAGAAATAGTGGAGGTATTTTCATCACCCTCTAGTGAAGCTGTGGAGAGAGCTGGGTGCGAATGGGGCTGAGGGGCATACACGGGAGGGCACTGGGGAAGCCAGCAGCAGGCTTGGGGACACTGGGCAGAGGCGGCAGCAGCCCCGGGCACGTGCCTGTGGGGCCGGCGGGCAGGAGCAGGCGGCCGTGGGAGGATGCTCTCAGGGAAAGCATCGCTCCCCGCAGTGGGCTCGGGACAGAGGCGCTGCCGGCAGCACGACGCCTCCTCCCGGGTATTATTAGCCCCGGGAACAGCACAGGGACAGAGCCCAGAGGCGTCAGCCTGGCAGCGGTGATGGGGAGCTGGGAGGGAAGGATGCTCCAGCCCGGAGAGCCCCCAGCTCCCCCAGGGTCTGGTACCCCAACCCCTCCATCGTAGCCCAGAGAGCCCCCCAGCTCCCCCAGGGTCCTGTGCCTCGACCCCTCCATCGCAGCCCTGCTACGCTCAGGATGGACTGAGCCTCACTGTCCCCACACCCCTGCAACACAGGCAGCTCCCGAAAAAGTTTCCTTCCCTCCTCTCCCATGGGATGATGCCCCCCCCCTCCTGCAGAGCCCCATTTCTGGAAAGAAACCCAACCATGGCAGCACCCGAAATAGCAGGAGGGCGGGAGCAAGGGCAGCCCCCGACACCCTAAACTCATCCAGCTTAATTTCCTAACTGGGCCATGGAGAAGGAGAAGGTGAGGAGTGAAACGAGTCCGCCGCCGGCTCATTTAGTTCAGGAGCACAAGGAGCATCCCCGCCGCAGCTCAGGCACAGCCGTGCCCCCAGGGAACCCCCCTCTGCCCCCCCAACACTCCTCGCACCCCAACATGGGGGGGGAAAAGGCTTCCTTATCTTAGCGAGGTTAGATTTTGGGTTTTAATCATGATTTAAACAGGCGAGTTAAATACTTATTTACATCCCTGATTTCAATCTCGTTTTGCGAGCATACTTTCAATTATTCCACTAAAGAAAGGCTTGCCTTAATGGCTGCAGCCAGTTAGAACATGTCGATTCGCAAGCAGAGAGCCTATGCTCTAAATTTAGTATTCTCAGCGCTTTATATACTTTATGTAAATATGCCTGATGTGCCATTGATTTATTCAGAGCTTTGATTTTTACATGTTATTACATTACAAAATGGCGAGCAACGCTTCTTGTTCACTCGACAGCTTTCCTTTCGGATTTGCTCAAGATGACAATGGGCTTTCAAATAATGCATGGAAAAGACAATTTAAATAAAAGCCTCGCTAAATATGCCGGATGTACAGGGGGGGGGAAAAAAAGCAAGACACAGAGTGCGATGTAAGATCTCGCTGCTGCAGGTCAGGGGGAAGCACTGTCTCCCATCAGCACGGGGAGCTGCTGCTCAAGGCCATGGGGCTCACCGTGGCTGCTCATGTCACTGTTCCCTGGGGACGAGGGGGGTGATCCTGCAGCCACCCCACGCTTTAAACCCAGGCCGGACGCGTTTCTTAGCTTGGCACAACCTGACAACAGGCCTAAGGGCTGGGGGAAGGTGTCTCCGTGCCAGCCCCGGTGTGCCCAGGTTCCGTAGCATCCTCTCCAAGTCCTCACCGACAAGCACCTACCGCTCCAGCACTGTGTCTTAAATTCAGACCTCGATTTAGGCTGTCGGCTTCAGACTCAGATTTTAAGCCTTAGTAAAATTCCCAGCTTAAAGGAGGAAAAAAGCCCCCTATTCGTGAGCTGAGCGCCCGCGGGGCAGGAGCCGGCCAGGGCGGCGCTCGTGGTGTCACGGCCGTGCCGAAAGCCAGAGCAGGCACTGGAGCCACCCAACAGCTCCAGAAACCTTTTCTGGGTTTCTAGGTTGGAGAGGCCTCAAATAACTCCCCCGTCTCCCCCCTCTCCTTCTCCACCTCCCAAACACATCCACTTCCAATTCACTAGGAGCCGCTGACCTAATTAGCAATGTCAGCACGCGGCCGGGAGAGGGTTTGGTTTAAGATGCTGCCGGGGCTCAGGGTGGGAGCTGGAGGAGGGGGGGCTCCTGCCTGGGCTCGGGGAGCCCAGAAAGGGAGCCCAGGGACCCCCGGTGGTGGTGGCCCACCCAGGGACCCCCTGGTCCAACCCCTCCTGGCTGCCCGATGCCCACAGCGGGGGGACAAGCGATGCTGGAGCAAAGCTGGGCAATCTCCACTCAGAAGCCAGATCAAATTACCCCAACGGGTCAGACGGTGAATTAGGAGCAAGAAAACATGAAAGAGGAAACAAGATGCTGCGAAGTCCTCAGCTGGAACAGCCGCTGTCATCCCGGGCACACAAAGGCCCTGCCACTTATACAAACGTCTTCCCAGTGCCGCTCCAAAGCCGACAGCCAGAGGGGTGTGGAGATGAAAAAGCATCTGAGAAATGTCAGGACCTGAGCTCTTTTCAAGTGCAGGCTGCCATCACTGCAGCTAGGGCAGGTGAAACAGCAACATCATTACCGAACTTCAGTCAAGCCTTTAATAACCACCCATCCTTACTGGGGAGAAAAAATAAAAATAAAAAAGACCTCAAACCATTCTATCCAAGCCAAGAACGTGCCAGCCGCTCGGGAGTAGGAGCCAAGGGCAATGTTAATCACCACCGTGCCGAGCACGACTGCAGAAATCATCATTATAGATCTTTACCGGCGATAGGATGCGTCTGCCACTGCCAGAAACACAGGCTGAGTGAAGGACCGGCCGCGGGGACAAGAGGGAACCAAGCGCAGGCAGCAAGGCCACCTCTCAGGGGCCACCGGCTTGCCAGGGTGGGCACAGCGATGAGTTTGGAGAGCAGGAAGCCAGAAACGCTGCAGGAGAGCCCACGGTGGGCATCAGGAATGATGCTCAGCTCCAAACACCGGGCTCTCATCCCAGGGAGGGATGGGACAGGACAGGAGAGAGGGAAGGGAGAGGACTCTGCGAGCTCTGCCCGACCAAAGCCGGCTGAAATACCCAGAGGGTGTAAACACCAAGAGAAGGGAGGATTTATTTAGGGAACCACAAGGGAGAATAATTAGAAAGTAATGGGATAAAATAGGAAAGAAGTTAGGCTGATTAAGAGAGGAAGAGCATCTAAGCTCTTGATTAGTCTCAAGGAAAAACAGCTGAAACCCCACCACAGCATCCAGCCAACAAGGAAAACAAGAGCCTGGGGATCCTCAGCCCCGATGGCTCCTGGAAAGGAGAAAGCTCTTCCTCATTCCCAGAATTTGTTCCTTGTGTGGAAGCTGGTGGCCCCTGGAGCAGCCTCGGGAGAGACACTGTCCCCTCCAGGCCACCTCCAGCCTCCATCATCACCCCAGTTACGGCTGGAGAGGGAGGCTAGGGTTTTGTTTAGCCAGACAGAGTGATGCTCTGCTCGAGCCCCGGGATATCAGCGGAGATTCCCAGCACAGCACGGCCAGGAATGAGACCGGAGCTTGGAGACAAGCCTGGGGGTGACTTAAACTCTTTTGTAATAAGGCAAATAAGGCCACAAACCAAATCCTCTCCTGCAGCAGAGAATGCCCAGATGTGCGTCTCCAAGGGGAGCAAGGACAAATCTCCCCCTGCAGAGCCATGGGACCCCACATCGCCGCAGCCACCCACCATCGGACGGCTTCTGTGCCTCTGGCACACGGGCACCCTGACGCTCTGCGCCTTTCCAGGGGAGCAGACAAACTCCCCTGCCCTGCACAGGTACCCGCATCCCCATCCTGGGAAGGTCTTCTAGTGCCGGCACCCGCTGCGCTGCCCACCAGCCTCCATCACCAGAGATGCTGGGATGCTCGTCGGGATGCCGTGACACCATCGCGCTGATGGTTATCAAAGGTGAAACGACAAGCAGAGCGGATCTGAGGAAGCACAGCCCTGACAGCCGCCCTGCTCTGAGGATGCCAGCCCTCCCTTTCCCCCCCGCCCCGAGAAGGGCTGTCTCCCCTCCTTACGCTGCTCGTCTCACACATCTGCTCACCGGGGCATCAACCGCATCCTTCCCCGGCTCCCGTGAAGTGCCATCCACGCACACACGTGATGTTACATAAAATTTACAGGGAGCAAAACAGCAGGCAAGCGCTTTCTCCCGCCGGCTGTGCGGGGGCTTCAACCATCAGCTGCTCAAAACGTTCCCTCAGTACAGGGACACCCCGGATCGACGGCTCGATGCAGAAGGTTTGGTACCAAAACGCTCACCAGACCTGGCCCTCACCTGCGCAGGGACGGGGAGTCCAGCTTTCCAGAAGGGTCATTTGAGGCAGCTCAACCCAAAGGAAAAGAAGTTCAAGGTTTCATTTTGCATCTTTGTAGCAGCTGCTTATAGATTTGTAGAGCTGGTTTCGGGAAGCCAACGCTTGGTGCTGGAGCCTGTAGCTCACCCGGGGTGGAAGGGAGACGCTCCCAGCCACGGTGGTGGAACAAACCCACCCCGGCCACGGCGAGGAGGAGACGGAGACTCTCCTCCTCTCGGTGCTGCCTCTTTCATAAGCACTCACAGACCACAAAGCCTGAAAAAAGCTGCATCAGCATATGGCTCTTGCGGCACCAGGTCTGGAGAGAAGAGGGGCCGGTGTCCTGCCCAAGCGAGGTCAGCTGAAACCCCACCAGCACCCAAAGCCTCCCCAGATGCTTGGGGCTGCAGCCCCACGGTAAGAGGGGCCAACACCCCCAGCACATGAGCACAGAATAAAGAGAAGCCAAAAAAAAAAAAATACTGGAAGGGCTCAACTCTCCAATAAGGTCCTGAGCCATGAGCACCATTGAGCTCAGGTTGGTACATCCCGAGGGTGGACCCCTCTCGGTCCTGGCCTGGCCATGGCACGAAGGACACTCAACCGCTGTCCCCGACCGGAGCAGCTCATCCCCAGACCCGATGCAGCTCCCACCAAGTCTTTTTTGGGTGATTCCCTTTCCTGGCACCCGCCAACTGTGTTTTCTGGGTCCCGACACCCAGCCAAAAGCACGATCAGACCTGGGGAGAGTTACCTGCACCTGAGCTTTTACATAATTCTTCCCTATTTGACTTTCACATAAGCCCGCGTAACCTGGTTTGTGCAAACTCCTTATCAGTTAGAGCTTCTTGACCTACACCTAAAATTATTTCTCCTGATGGGAATTACCAAAATGAGGTTTCAATTACAAAAGTTTATAAACCCCCCCCCCCTCCCCCAGTTATTTGGCACAGTGGTATTTAATGCTTACAATATTCCCACGGGGGCGGGTGTAGGTGTGGATGAGACCCCTCTGGGGGGCAGTCACCAGCAGAGCCGTGCCGAAAGCCCCCGAAAGCCCGGGTCAGGCACAGCCTTGCACCCCAAACAGCCATCCCCAGCTTCGCGATTTAGCCTGAATTACACCCAGCTTCGCCTCCGCCCGACGGAGAAACCCAATGGCTCGTGGCGTTAATACGATTTGATAAATAGCTCGAACCGATGTAACTTCATTGTTGAGCTGCTGATTCAATCAAGGTCCTAAAACCTGTCGTGACCTTGATTTCACGGCTTGATCATAACCAGCATTTAATGAAATTACAGCAGTTTAGGCTCCTCGGTGATTGTTTAATCTTAATATTGTTTTCATTTTTCTTTGTGAGACACATGAAGTGAATGGAATTGGTTTGTTCTCCCAGTTTTCAACACAGGTCAAAAAAAAATAAATATCTCAGTAACTACATAACTAGGATGAGACATTTGAGGCGGTTTGGTGTCTCAGCTTCCATTCCTCATGTATAACAAAGGCTCTGGGCTGATTCATAAGGAATAAAAAGCCTGGCTTTATTGCGACGTTCAGCAGTCACAACCCACAACCACGGCATCTCTCTTGACCGTGACAGACAAAGCTCTGGAGATGGAAAATCTCTCCTGCAGCCTAATTGCACCTGGAGCTGCTTTTAAGCTACGTGAGTCGTCTTCACAGCAAACCACAAGGTGTTTTAAATCATCAACCATTTTAATCCTGCGACGCTCGTCCTCACCTATTAAACCCCGTAAACAAGTGCAAGAGACAGTGGCCAGGGACTTGCAGGTGACGTGGGACTTGCAGACAGCCCTGGATCAGCTCTCTCTATGCAAGGAGCAGCTGATGAAGCTCAGGAGGAGCCTCCTGCAAGTGTCTGGGAGCATCGCTCCACCACCTCATCCCGAGCAGACCTCCCAAAGCTACTGCTCACCAGCCACGAGATAATTAGTCATGTGCAGTGCCTGCTGAATATCAGCATTTATTGCTGCTTCATAAAGGGGGAAATTCTGGATTGAGGAGTCACAGGTGAGATATTTGGGCTGTTTTACTGGGTTTTCTGACCAATCTAGCAGAGCACGGAGCCTGAGCCACACTGGAACCGGCAAAACAGAGCCTGAACAGCCCCAAACCTCTTCTCATCCCAGAGCAAGACATTACAGAAACCTGGAGCTGCCCGAAGGACAGCACTGTCTCTCCCACCCACCTCACTTGCAGGCGATGACAAGATGTGGTCACTCAACAAGTGGTGAAGAGGCAGAAAGGAGCGATTCTGCTTCCCATAGCATTAAATATGAAGAGGGATGATGACAGAGCACCAGACTCTGGGCTGCTGACTGCTACAGAAGCTTAAGTGGATGAGTCTTCAAGAGAAGAGCAAGACGCGATCGCATTATTGAAGGAGATGACTGATGCAGCCACCAGGACGCTTCCATCAACAGCAGCTTCCCCCATGACGAGACGAGTAATTTGCAACAGCCCATTAGGAGAGCTCCATCCACTTGGCGGCCGATTGGCCTGTGGTCCCCAGGCACCGGCCTGATGAAGTCTGCAGCTTCCCGCAAGCATCACGAGATGCCTTCAAGCCTCCTCCTCCTTGGCTGCCGGGGGTTTCACAAGCCGGCTGCAGGGGTGGCTCTGGGCCAGCGAAACAAACCGAGCCGCGTGCAGCGCAGTTCTCTGCTTTAAGCAAGTCGAGAAAGGTTTTTGTGGAGCAAAACCCCCACGGTAAGACACCAGCAGCCCTGCAGATGCTCTGGCTTCATGAAGCCCCAAAACAAGGGTCCCTCCTCGGGCTGGTACCAACACCCACTGGACCAACCATCAGAGCAATCCCCCCACTCTCCGATGCTCGGGCTGTAAAACAGCATCAAGGGTGGACCCTCTTTTTCCATTGAGAGGAAATATCAGCGTCGCAACCAGCAGAGAACAGAGGGAAAACTGCCCTCTTGCCTGAATTCAGCAATTTAACTTGGAGGTTTGATCACAGGAGGGAGGAAAAAAAAAAAAAAAAAATAAAAGCAGCAGCGAGCGGTTGAGCAGTCTCATAGCTCTTTAAGCTCAAAAGCCATCATAAGGCTTTTTTCAGAGATAAGCGCTTCCTAAATACTTACTGCTGAAAGATTAAGAGAATGAAAGCCTGATCCTCCTTCCCTGCCCAATGCTAACAGGACTGCCCCATCCCCGCCACATCAAACCACCGCTCCCCTCCCGGCTCCGTAACCCTGATCATCTGGGAGGGATCTCCTCCTCCTCCGACGCCGGGAGTGGGATGGGGATCCCTGCACGGCACCAGCCCAGGGGGGTTTGGCAGGAGCCGGGTGGCTCTGGCAGCAGTTCTGCTCTGTTGTCCCTATCAGCAGCTTTTGCAGGTGGGGGATAACAAAACAGGTTAATCCTCCCCCCCCAAGTTTCCCCATGTTGCCCAATGGGGCTTTTCTGGCTCAGCAGGAATTGCAGAGCCAGGGCTAGCGGAGACGTCGCTGCTCTGAAGGGGCTGAAGCTGCTCAGCTCTCACAAAGGTGCCAGCCCCCGTGTCCCCAGTGCTGCCCCCACACCGGACAGCCATGCTGGGACACCCCCGTGCCCCCTCGGACCAGCCAGCACCAGCTTGGGAGCTGGGAGGGCAGGAGCTCAGCGCAGGGTGGGTGACTGCGGGCGCGATTTTTTCCTCCTTCGGTGCTTAATTCTGATTGACGCCACCGGCAGAATGACTGATTTCCCAAATTTTAAGTGTGATGAAGAATGTCACTTCCCCAGCACAACCTCCACGGCAACTCTCTGCCGATGACTTCAGCTGCCGCCCCATACACAGCCCCGGCGAGGGAAGTACCACCAACGTCTAGATCCCCCTCCGCAGACACGGGTCACTTTGACACGATCCCGGCCCGTGGCAGCCAAAGTAACGAATCCTGGTCCCAACATAACACATGCTCTCGTGCCTCCGAGACAAAACTAGGTAATTTCTGCCTTGAGGGTCCACCTTCCCCTTTTCAAGGTACTACTCACGCTGCAGTCACTCAACGGACTTCACTCGAGCAGCAGCACGGGGGCTTTCAGCCAGAGCGGGTTTGCAGATAGATGCAGCAATTTTTCATTAAAATTTGCCGTGTTCCAAGCAAAGCTCGAACCACAGGTCACAGACTTCAGAATTCATGAACCCCTGCTGCGAACGCATCAGTAACCGGGGTGCCGCAGCCGCCCCATCCCTGGGATGTGTCCTGGATGCTCTGCCACGAGACCCCGACCTCTGAACCATGCCCACCCCACGGCACAACCCGCCTGGGAGGGACCCCAGCCCCTCGCAGCCGGGACCCCGTGAGCACACGGCGCGTGGTGGGCGAGCGAGCCCCCACGCCGCGATCACACCACGGTGATTCACCGCAGCCGCCCCCAGCCCGTGCTGCCACCGCCACCCACCGCCCCGGCGAGCTGGGGGAAGGGGCGCCCCGGCAGCAGGCACAGACAATATTTAAGCAAAACACCATCCAGAGGAAGATGGAGCTGGCACAACAGAAATTAATGATCTTTTCGGGTTCATTCATTAAGGGAAGAAAAAAAAAACCAAACCAAACCAAAAAACCACAAAAGCAGCAGGAGGAGCCGTGGATTGAGCAGGGTTAGTCACCACCGCACCGCCCGGCACAACATCTGCCGTCAGCGGGGCTCACAGCCTCCCCCGTGGGGGGGTCCACGAGACCATCACGGGCTGCCACCCCCTCCCTGTCCACACCTCCCACGCCCCCCACGCTCCCCTAATGCTGCAACGCCCGTTCCTCTGAGAAAAAAATCAGCAAACCCTTCTCTAAAGGCTTGCAAGAGCCAGATCCCCTCCCCCCAGCATGTGGTACCGAGCACCCCCCTGCCCCGTAGGAGGACAAGATGCTGTGCCCCCCACCTCTGCCCCCAGCCGGGGTCCTACCTGCAGCTCCTTGTCCGAGTACTTCTGGGGGTTTTTGCTGCCTTGGCTCTTCTTCCGAAGTTTCTTCAGCTCTGCCTGGCACTTGTCGAGCGAATCCCCTTTGCTCCTTTGCTCCGTCTGGTATTTCTTCAGCGCAGCCTGGATGGGGCAGGAGAAAACTCTGAGCAGCCGAAGATGAGCCCCCGCTGGAGGGTCAACCCCCAGAGCGGGGCATCACCAAAATGCCATTAATGAAGCGCTGAGCGTCTCCCTGCATTTAAAACTGGGATGGTACAAGCAAGGAAACTGAACTGCTTGTAGCTCGGAGATGCTACTCCCTATTAGAACTGCCCCCTGTTTCTCAGGATGCGAGGTGTGGGGCGGGACGGACGGGGTGCCTGCTCCCCACAGCCATGGCAAGCGTGGGGTGTCTCGCACGGCCACCTGCTCTTGGCTCCCTCGTGTTTTTTTGAGGGGAACGACAGCACGGACGAGGTGAACACATTTTCGTGGCTTTCTTTTCGAGACTGCACCACGCTGAGAATCTGAGCTGTTCAAAAGCATCTTAATGAGAGATGTATAATTGATCCTGACAATTCTGTTCCCCCCCACCCCCGCCATAAGCAAAGCCCCTTCTGCCTCTTGACTCCTTGCCTTGCTCTGGTTTAGTGCAAATTTTAATGAAAAAGGCCCCTCCCCGGACTCTGGGAGAACTAGCATCCCCACATCCCGGAGAGTAAAAAGAGGGAGTGATAGCCTGAGACTGGGGAAAATGCTGGTAACTGTGTGATGTGATGGGCAGGGACCCCGCTGGAACCGGGGACAGGAGCAGTGCCCGGGCAGGACTGTCCCCGCACAGGGAGCGGGGCAGCAGGAAGGGGAGACGCCGGAGGCGGTGGTGGTGCGGGACCACGCAGGAGCACAACTCACACTCAGGTACCGGGAGTCCAGCTCCACCTTCTGCTCCAGCTGCGTCAGGAGCTCGTTGTGGAAGGACTTGAGCTGCAGGAGGAAAGAGAAAACAAACACGGTTCCTTGGCGAGGGCCGGCAAACGCCGCCTGGGGAGAGGGGCTGTACAGACAGAGCAGGGGCTGGGGGCGGCGAGGGACAGACAGACGCGCAGAGTGGGGGTCAGCAGGGCAGAAGCGGATGCCCAAGCAGACCAGAGCCTTTGCAGCTCAGCAAATCTGCTTCAGAGGGGCTGGTGTCACCCGGACAAGACAGGGAAAAAGATTTTGCTCGGCTGTGACTCCGGCAGTGCCCACAGCCAGGAGAGCCCGGCACAGCGGGCTAGGGCACTCACCATCTCCTCCAGCTGGTTCTGGATCTGCCTGTGGACTTCTGCCATCTGGAAGAGCACGTCTCCTGCAAAGACAAGATGCAGGGAAAGGGGTTGAGACACTGAGCTCAGGGGGGGGACACCCCAGGGCTGGGGGAGGCAGCACCCTGCTAGAATGGAGGGGTCCCTGGGGGCTCCTGGGGTACCCCCATCTTCGGGGAGCTGTAGATGAGCAGATGAATATCTGAGACACTTGGACGAATACGGACATCTCATGTAGCACGAAGGCAAACGAGGACAAGCAGCAGCAGCAGGACCCCAGCACCCAGAGGTGGCCCTGCCCATGACCCACCATGCCATCGGCCACCCCGGCTACAGCATGGCTCTGCCCACGCCAGCCCTCAGCCTGGCCACAGGGACGTGACAAAGGAGCCAGAGACCATGGGACCACGAAAGGTCCCTGATCTCAACCTGGTTCATGGCCCAGCTATGGAAAGGAGCAGGTGGAGTCGAGAGAAGCCGCACTAATAACCGAGAGGGGAATTTAAACAGCCCCATTACAGCCAGGAGCTTCGCCCGACGCTCTCCCAGCCGCAGGAACAGCCCAAGAGCCAAGCACAGGGCACCCCCATCCCTCTCCCCAGCAGCAGATCAGCACAGCCTTGGGACTCCGGCCAGGTCACGGGGCTGCAAACGGAGCTAAGCCCTTGGTTAATATTTGCCTCAAAACCACTGGACCCGTTCACCCTCGGCGGCTGAGCCGTGCACGGGCAGCGAGGGCAGAGCCGTGGCACATGGTGGCAAACGCCCCAGGTCACTCCCACGAGGGATCCCAGCCCTGCTTTGTCTCTTCCTTCAATTTTTCTTTTCAAATGCAGAATGCATGGAGTCACACACCCACCGTGCTTTTCCTGGGAGGAAGGGCAGCGTCCGGCCCCTGTACAAGCCCCAGAGTGGCTGGAGCCAGACACACACACACAGACACACACACACACACGAGCTGCAGCAGCATCTTTTAGGAGAGGAGCCAGCGCTACTGTTGGACTAAAAGCCTGATCTCCAGGGTCAGAGCAAGCTTCCAGGGAGAGCCGAGCCCCGTCAGCTATTTGTAAGGGCTGAGTTAAGAAGGTCTTACTCCCAGCACGGTGGGTTGCAGCCTCCCCAGAAGCTTCCAGCTGACACAGAGATGTTTGCAAACTGCAAACCAGGAGCCCTGTCTCCAAACCGCCCCTGTCTCAGGGCTCAGGTCCCACAGCTGGTGGTGGCTGGGAGCACCCCCACACCCCCAGCACCCCCAGGGGGTCTCCAAAGGGACGCAGCATCCCCCATCCCGTCCGAGAAAAAGCAGAGCAGCGCCCAGGATAACTCACAGCCCCAAAAATACAGCCCGTACAAACATGAGTGCAGCTTTAAATGAGAGAAGAGCAGCCTCAGGGATGGGAAACGCGATGGGAAGGGGACACCAGCCCTGGAGTCGCAGGACAATGTGCGTGAGGAGATGGTGACCTGCTCCCAGGGCTGCTCGAGGTGGAGGTGGCAGCTCCCGGCAGGGACGAGCCTGGGAACTCACTGGGGATCTGGGGACGAGTGGCCACAGCCTTAATCCCACCTGATGGTGGGTCCCTCTTCCCCAGTGCGCGCAGCCCCCCTGCAGCCAAGACACAGAGCCCGGTTTGCTTCCCAGAGGAGCTGCTCCCTCCTGTCCTGCTCCAGAGGGAGCCCGACCCCAGCAAACACCGCTGTTTTGGTGTATTTAGAGAGTGAGGGAAAATGAGGGACCTCCTGGGACAGGTCATTCCCGAGCTCTGCATCCTCTGTGCACGGAGTCAAACCTCAGCAGTGGAGACTGGGATGAGCCAAACCAGCATCTCGCTGGTGCAAGGAAACCACTGGGACCCTCGTTCAGCACAAAACCAGTTGCCCCCCGGGCCAGCCCCAGCCAGCCCGTCCCCAGCACATGGGCTGAACGCCAGCCCAGTGTCAACACCACCGGCCGATGGGGAACAACCCCGGCCCAACGCCTCTTTGCTCTTGTGGCTGAAGCAATTCGTACTTTGCACCATACACCGTGTCTCAAAAAACTCCCGCAAACATTAAAATCTGACCCCTTTTTGTCCTTGGCGGGCACAGAACTGGCTGTGGCACCAGCAGGTTCCTGGTCCAGTGCCCACCTGCACCGTGGCCACCGTCCCCACCACGTCCCTGCTCAGCTCCTCCAGAGAGCAGCGATGCACAAGAGCCAGGAGGTGACAGAGGAGGCTCCACTTCTTTGCCAGGAGGAAACCGTGTGCTGAGATTTCCACAGCCGCCCCTCAACCAACTTTTACTGCCTCTTCGCAAGGTGCCGGGGGGAGCGGGGCAGCCCCTGGAGCTCACGGCAGCGGCGATTATGCACATCCAAGGCCAAGAGCTTCATGCCTGGACGGGGAGGTGCGGGCAGGGGGTCACCACTAGGAGACCACCAGGAAATTGCTCCCCAGTCGAGCAGCTCAATCGTGGGAAGTGCACAAATTCCCACTGCAAGGAGGGAATGACGTAACGCCGTGGCTTGGCCGAGATGGCTTTTTCAGGAGCGGATCAACGCAAGGGTGGCTGGCTTGTTCTTTCCGAAGCTCGCACCACCCCCTCTCCCTTTGGCTTCCCGTTTGGCCGGAATGGAAATCCCGGCTGAGAGCGCCGGCGCAGGGCTGGCCGAGGGCTTGCTGGCCACTGAGCTCCCGACCCACCCGGGGAGCGGGGACCGGGGCGCTCAGAAATCATACACGTGTCCCCAAATCCAGCACTGAGTGCCCCGAGCCCCGGGACAACCCTGCTCTGCTCCCACAGCATTCCTCTCCCAGGGAATTAACCTGTCCCCAGCAGACGTGCCTGTGTGAGGCACCTTCTCAGCAGATAGACATCTTTTTGTTCAGACTTTCTCCTCCACCACCACCCTCCTTGGCTCTTACCGCAGTGAGAGCACGGGGCGTTCCAGCCCCACATCAAAGCAGGTGGTGGTGCAGAGCCTTTCCCACCCCACACAGTGTCCCCAAAGCTGCTCCTTGTCCCAGCCGGGCCAAGGGGATGCTGCTGCTCCCCTGCCATAGCCACTTTGCCAGCGGCGTGGCCAGCCTGGTGCCAGGAGCAGCTCCAGGTGAGCACAGCATCGTTGTGGGAAGGTGGCTGGACACCTGCCCAGAGGCACCAGAGCTTCCTCCGGAGCCTCCCCCCAGGCTGAGACAGCCCAGCCGGCTCCCAAGGAATCAGCTCCAGGCTTCCCGTAGCCCCTGCCGCCAGCCCACGCCTGGGCAGCGGCAGGATTTGAGCTAAATCCCCCCTAAATAGCAGCCGCAGCGCGGTGTGAATTCGCAGGCGGCGCCCCCGACACCCCGATGCCTCCCCACGGCGGGGCTGCTTCGCCCCTGCCGAAAGGCTACGCACCTCGTTAGGCATTAACAGACACCTCGCCCTGCGAACGCGCAGCCTGACCCAGCCTGGCAGCAGGGGAGAAGATCAACCGTGACTTAAGAGATGCCGCGGCAGTCGGGAAGCCGAAATACAGAATTGCCCAGGTTGGAAGGGACCTCTCAGATCATCAAGTCCAACCATCAACCATCTGATAAAACCCATCACTAAACCACGTCTCTAAGCACTATCCCTGCCCGTCTTTTAAATCCCTCCAGGGATGGTGCCTCAACCCCTTCCCTGGGCAGCCCATTCCAAGGCTTCATAACTCTTCCCGTGTAAAAATTTTTCCTAATATCCAATCTGAACCCCCCCTGAATATCTCAGGTTCTGGCTCGGCGGAGGATCCGTGCGCCGATGGTGGGGACGGCCAGGCCTTGGGGGATGCCCGGCCACCCACGCCACCGGCGTTCTGCATCACCTACCAGTGGTATTTGTACATTAAACACAACAATTACCGCCGGGCAGCAGGGCAGGGAACAGGGCGAGAGCCCGGGTCACGCTGCAAATTGCCCGGAGAAGGGCAAGCTCCTCACTAGCCCCGTTGCCAAAAAACACACATCCCACGGGGTTGAGAAACCCAAGGTTTAAGCGTCTCACCGAAGCTCGGAGGCAAAAATAAAGATGGGGGGGAAGGGCAGGAAGGCAGAGCCAGGGCTTCACCTGCCCGTGCCGGGCTCGCACACCTCTCTGCAAAAGCACAAACAGGCGAGGAGGAGCTGCTGTTTACGTGGGTCTGACTCACAGTATCGCTCCAGGAGAACTATAGGAGCTATTGTGGGCCCTTCCCTACCGCACCCAGCCGGGAACGGGCAAACAGGTTGTTCCACATCCCTCCATTCGCTAACATCCCTCCCATCGCTAACATCCCTCCCATCCCTACCGGGCACGGCAAAGCCAGCTGCCCCTCCAGAAGAAGGCAAGGAGCAGGAGGAACCCACCTCATGGGGAGGAGGTTTGCTTTTGAGTTTTCAGAGCCTAAGGATTTTTTTTTATTATTTTTTTCCTCCCCTCTCCAGCTACATACGAGTCATTTTTAAAACAAAACAAAACAAAACAAAAAAAAACCCCAAACAATGCACTGGTATAGGAGCCAAACTGCTCCGAGCTGGAACATGTTGACGCTTGTGCAGGGCTGAAGCAGCTCAGCTTGTCCTACAAGGGCAGCGGGAGCCGGTGGCCCTGGCTTTTGCCAGGGAGCCGGCCCCGTGGCCACCGGCCACCGGCTCCCGCTGCCACAGGCATCAGCCATCAAGATCACTTGCTCTGGAGTTCCAGATGCCAAATAAAGAGCCAGAAAGGATGAAAACAAGGAGCCCACAGCAGCTCCTCTACTTTTTGGCATCATGGTGGGCTTCCCCATGGCCTCTAAAGGCCGGCAATAACTCTGCTGGCCCATCATGCCACGTGCCGAAGATGTCACCAAGCCAGATTTAAGGCAGAAGCAAGCTACAGAAAGCTTCTGCAAGCTTTTTTTCCCCCCATCCCTCTCTTTTCTCATCTTAAAGTTGCCCATCCATCCGACGATGCCCTCATCATCGCAGCCCAACGCCTCATCCCGACGAGGCGGCTCCGGCTCCATCAGCCCTGACGTTCCACGGTGAGGAGCCCGGGGGAAGATGCGTGTGTGCCTGCGTGTGCCGCGGGAAGGGTACGAGTGTGGGGAAACAAATCGGCTTCTCCGCGCTGAGTCATCTATTTCCTCTTCAGAACAAAAAAAAAAAAAAAAAAAGGTTTCACTTCTCACCGCCCTGAAGGATGGTACCCAGTTTGTTGGTGTGATATGAGCGACTCATCAGCATTATAATGCTCAGCTCTGTTTGCAGCCTCTGCTTCAACCCACCCTGGCAAAGCTTAAGCCTTTTTTTTTTTATTATTTATTTATTCAGAGACAAGGTAAAGAAAAAAAAAAGCAAGAGCTTCCCACGGCAGGTTCAAGGACACACCTTCAGTAAACGGCTCGCTCGAGCTGAGCAGTTGTCACTGACACCTTTGCCCGTGGACAGAGAGACCTGGGTGACCTGTGATGCCCTGACACGGACTGACCACGCATCTCTATCGTGATGTATCCTGACAAACACACCAGTGAGTTCCCAGCACCCAACTGCTCTGGCAGCAGCTGTATTGGTGGCAGAGGATTAATTAGCACCGGAGAACACGGCTGCACCAGCCTGGAGCTGCCCAGCTCAGACCCCCAGGAACGGATCTATCCTGCATCCCAGCAGCACCAGGAAGGACAGCAAACCCCACCCCAGGACTGGCCACACAACCAGGCTGTGGCCCTTCCGACCATCTGCCCAGCTCTCAGCATCACCGACGGATGGCAGAAACCACACAGGTGGCCCCTCCATCCTTCCCAAAAGGCTGGATGGAGCATCCCTGCGGAAGCTAGTCCCAGCCTCAGTGCCAGGCACGCAGCAGGTAGGCATCCCTGGAAGATGTCACCACCGAAGGTGAAACCCAAACCTTCCAGACAGCTGGCTATGTGTTAGAAATTCCAGCCAGGCAACATGCTCTTCGCAGATGCTCGTTTAACAACCCTCCACCATTACTTACCCAAATACAGGTTGGTGAGAACAAGCCTACTGCTATGGCAGTCTGCTCCTAATCAGAAGATCTGAAGGCAGCAAAAAGGCAGCGCAGGCAGCAGAAGAGCCCCTTTCTGAGGTGGGCAGCAGTTTTTAAGAGGTCTTTCTCATGTTTCTGCACCTTTAGCAAGCCCAATCCTACAGGTTCCTCTCCTCAGGGAACTACACACAGCTTGGAGGCAGAGCCCTGATTTTTTGGAACAATTTCTCTCTCAAATTAGGCCTTTCAACAGAATCACAGGTGGAAACGCAGCTCCAGAGCATCCGTCCTTCCACCAGCACGAAGTTGTTACCCACAAGCCATTAAGTGCTTCGTTAAGTCCATTTTTAAAAGGATCAAGCAACAAGATTACCGCTGCTCTGCCACCCAGGAGCTGGTCTCCACGGGCAGAGGGACCTCACTTCAGGGACACCAAGTCACCTGCCACAGGCAAATATGTCCTGGAGTTCAGGTTCGGTGTTTCTGGGCACTGCTCTGGCAGGTCCCCAGCGGGCATCGGGCATCACGGCCACCACCAGCTCCGGTGGTCCCCGACCACACACCGAACGCCGTGCTGACCTTTGACATCGACAGGATCTATATCTGCATCTCCGCTGCTGCAGGAAGCATCTACCCAAAACAACCGCAAATCCAATTAACAGATTAATCCCTCTGCCCCGAGGATTCAGCGCAGCATAAAGCCTCCAAACCACACCGAGAGCAGGGCCAGACCCAGGAGCTGCAGTGAAGACAAGAGTCTCAACTTGCCCAGGCAGCCATGGACATCCCACCAGCCTGGGCTGCTCCTCACCAGGAGCTGTCCCACCAGGGCACAAGCTGGTGGCACCCCGGTTCTACAGCAGCATCACAGACAGGACCAGGCTCTGTGCCCAGCTCCAACGTGCCCAGTGGAGATGGCTCTACCCCACATCCCTCCACGATGCTCACCAGTGTTTTTAAAAGCTCTTTGAGAGCTGACTGGAAGCCCAGCATCCTCCACTGACACCAAAGGGCTCCCTAGCAGAGGGCTGGGCCATGAAGGTGCCACCAGCCCCGATTTTATCATGCAAATTGTGTACCAGAAGAAAGCCATTATCTACCAGAGGCTCATTTCAGCTCAACAATGGAAGACTAATCACTGCATTGTCTTGCCCTTTCATAGCACCATGCTTCAGTCAGAGCAGCATTCACTAATCCAAGAGGACCTTCCAGAAAAACCAACCCCAGAACAAAACCCACCTCTAGCCCTGGAGGAGTTTCCTGCAGGTGCTGCTCAGACCCAGTGTCCCACACTCTCCCAGCCCGCTGGAAACTGCCCTTGGCTCCACTCACCAGGAAAGTACATCTTCTGGGAAAGAAAAACCCTTTCCCATGACTTTGCCATGGTCTAGTTTTAAAGGAGGACAAAAGAAACATGTCGAGTTAGCATCCAAGGCACCTAAGCAGGAGCCAGCCAAGGGCCAAAGTCACCCCAGCACCTGCATGCGTGAGACTGGAGCTCCTCGGAAGGGTCTACAAAGTGTTCCCAGATCCAGCCCAGAGCAAACCTCCACCGAGCAGACACACAGCATTCATGCTCTTCACACCAGCTTCTTAGCTTCCCCAAAGCCCCCGCAGCAACCACTGGAGATGGGAAGAACAGCATCAGGAACCCCTCTCAGAGGAACCATGGGGATGGGTTGAATCTTCCAAGGACCAGAGATGGGGCAGCAGCACAGGGCAGGGAGGGAGCAGCTTTCCTGTGACCCCCCCACAGCGACCCAGCTCCCAGGAACACCATGGCAGCGGGGTTCAGACAGACAGACACCCCTGCCCAGACGCTTGCACCTGAGAACTCCAGCCACAGAGCCGATTACAGCTCAAGTACCTCATTATCGCCAGGTTTTCCCTTACCCCCCAGGATTATCCCGTCTACACACAGCTGCTAAAATCTGATGGAGAATTTACAAAAAAAAAAATAAATATGTGAAGTGCTAAGCAGCTGGTGAGCAGAGAGCCAACCTCGGGGGTAGCATTGTTGGGCTGCTGACTCCTTCCAGCAAGAGAAACGAGCAGCATCACCACCATCACAGGAATGTGGTTTTTAAAAAGCCAGCACCGAGCTGCCAGGCCACCCAACCAGGGACTGGCCACCGAGAGGCAGTTTTCCAGTGCCTGCCATAATCAAAGAGCAACTCTGCGGAGTTACAGGTAATGCAGGAGAGGTGATGACATGGGAACATGTCTGGTTTTGAGCATCGATGGCAAGAGCCACAGCAGCTCCCCAGCACAGGGCAGCTCTGAGTGTCCACCCAGCTCTTGGAGCTCCTGCTCCCTGTCACCCAGGGGGTCCTAAGTCCCCACAGCCACCCCAGCACAGGAAACATCACTGCAGGACAGCTAGGGACAGATGTGACTGCCTTCACCACCTCTTAAACAGGAGGACTTCTGTGCATTTTGATGTTCTTCTGACACCTCCTGTCCCAGAAATGGCATCAGAAAAGTATCCATGGTCAGAAAAGAAAGGGTTAAGGAGGGGGAAAAAAAAAAATAAATCTCAGATTCTTTTCTGTGGAGGCTGGAAACAGATGCGCCAGCCGGAGCATCCCGGATCCTGCCTGACCTCCGGGAGCAGCTTTCCCTGTTCTGTGGCTCATGGAGGAGACCAGTGGTGGGGGCACGACATCAATGCAAGCGGCAGTTATGGACATTCCCATTTGCTGCTGCCTCTAGGAAGGAATGAAATAACCCAGAGGCAGCGCTCCTTTCCGGCACTATCAGCAATCACGGCACAGGGGCCGATAAGGTAAAGGTGTTCCCAGGAACAGCCGTACCTTTGGCGAGCTCAGCCCCCACCTAAAACATTTTTCGGCCCCTGTTTACACACCCCACCGGGAGGGGGTTGTGTCCCCGGCTCTTATCAGCTCTAGCAAACTGCAGCCAGAAATTTTATCTTAACTTTCTTCTGCGGGGAGCAGCTGCCACAATAAATATCAGCAAGTTCAACAAAGCCAGAGGTCCAGGGAGCAGCTGCCCGTCACGGCTCTGGGCCGAGCAGGAGCTGCCAGGATTTTCTCCTTCAAACCCCCTCATGCCCTGTGGGGAAGGTGTAGAAACTTGGATATATGTTAAACAAACCCCAAAATACTCCAGCCACACAGCGAGTGCCCGTGGGGAGGACAGAAAGGATGCCTGCTGGCACACCACCATCCTTCGGCGAGGAAGCAGGACCACCAGAAGACACCAAAGCCAGTTTTTAAGTGGGAGCAAAGCCTGGAGCTGCTTGGAAGTACAAGGCAGGGTTTGTAGTTCCCAAGCTCCTGCCCTCGCATGGCAGAGCTGCCTCTGATAAGGGCTTCCCGAGCTCTCACTGCCAGGACAGAGATGCTGCATCCTTCCCCCTCTGGAGAGGCAGAGGAGGCAGCCCTTGGAGAGCGAGGTCTGCACAGCCCCTGCAATCTCAGTCCCTGCATCCCTCGCACACACGGCTCTTTTGTTTTATTTATTAAACAGAAACAGATTGCTATAGGCAGCTTTAATCCGAGTGATAAAATCGGTTTCCATAGCCACTTACTGCTTCCCCATGAAAATTCAGAGGCGGGCAGGGAGCTGTGCGGGGCCGAGCTGCAGCCGCCGGGTTGAACGGTGCCCGACACGGGGAAACCGGAGCCTGGCCCCTCCGAGGGGCTGCCCACCGACTGCCCCATCGGCCTTTAGAGTCACTGCAGCTCAGCCTCTTCTCCTTTAATTGACCTCCTCGGAGAGATGGCATTAATGAGGACGGTTTCCCTTCCTAGCACAGCAATCTGGTGAGCCAGACCCGCAGGAGGGACTGGGAGGAGGAGGAGGAGGAAGAGTTCACCTGGGACTGCAAAGGCAATGAGACCAAACCCCACCTCAGCCCCACCAGAGGCTGCAGCATCCCTGGGGGGAGCCGGGAGAGGAGCTGCCTCCGACCATTTCTGCACAGGGAAACAGCAGCGAGGGGGGAAAAGCTTGGGGGGAGAGCACAGGAGCCTCATGCGAGCGATGGGCAGACTGGAAAGACAGCTTCCAAACCACTTACCAGAGGAATAAATGTAGGAAAGGGAAAGGAGGCTTTGAGCATCACTGCTGTGATCACAGCATCACACCCACGGTGCTGGGACCCGGCACAGCCCTCACTCCACAGGGCTCGGGGAGGGGGGAAACCACAGTCTGCTCTGGGCAACTGCCATCAGGGGGAAACATGCTCCAGCACCACTGACCTGCTGGCCCCCAGCTTCGTCCCCTCATCCCTGCTTCATCCCCTTCATCGGAGGACGAGGGCGGGCAGTGCTGCCCCAGCTCCCAGAGCAGAACCTGCTGCTTTTGGTTCCTGGCTTTGCCAGGGAAACGGTCCTGAGGCCACTGGCCACCGGCTCCCGCTGGCATCAGCCCAGCAGCATCTCCTTTGCAAGCCAGCTCCTCCACCAGAGCTCCTCCTTTGCAAAGCGAGACGAAACCACCGCTCTCCACAAACGCTTCCTCTTCGCAAACACCACCAGCTGACAGTGCCCCAAAATCCGGACACTAAGAATAGCAGGCTTTTTTTTTTTTATTTAAGCTACATTAACAGTAAACACTTTTACCATTGGCATGAAGCAGGATCAGCTCCACATTAAGCTCATCCCCATCAACAGCAAAAAATCTGGTTTCATTCCTCTGCCCGGAGCCTGCTCCGGACTGCGACTCCATTTCGCAGTAATTTGGTGACTTACCCAATTCTTTCGATCCTTGGCTTTCGCTGGCCAACTCTCCCATCTTAACCAGAGCATCAAAGTATCCTTTTGCTGCGTATGTCATACCTAAGAGCATCCAAAAAAAAAAGAAAATGCAGGTTATATTCTCTTTAAAGGCTATGAAAATTTCTATGGCACTGGATACATGCTAGACACTAAAATAGACAATACTTCAAAGGGCTTAACCCCACGGGGAGGGACCAGACAACAAACAGAAGGAAAAAAAAAAAATGAGGGAAGAAAGAAAAAAGCTCAAGCAGCAAGATTACAGGGCTATTTAGGAGGGAAAAAAGGTACGTGTAGGACCTAGGTGGTTTTCATTCCAGTGTAACCATCAGCCTGCTTAATGCTGCTCAGAAAAAAAAAAAAAATCACTGTGGAATAATTGAATATCACAGACTTTCATTATAGTTCAGTCTTGTTTGTTGACATTCCAGCTACACACTCCACTTTAATCAGATAAGCAGGGGGTTTCCTCTAATCACGAGAACATGTTGTACGGCTTCAGCTCAACACTGTCAAATTATGTGCTGAAGCCTCTTCCAGCATGATTTACTCATTAAGAGACTTCCTTCAGATGCCCTCACAAGCTCAGAGATCCACAGTAAGGGATGACCAAAGACAATTTTCAAAAATTACAGGAAGATCTTGGGCTTCAAAGCGTATTCACAGCAGGGATGTGAGAAAAATAGAAATCAAGCCATTGTGCTGGTTATCCACAAAACGCTGCCGTGACTGTGCCCAACTTAAGCCGTGATAAAGCAGCACGTTACAAACAGACTCCACCACCCGGGTAATTAAAAGCTGCATTATCAGTGTAACATTTGAGAAGAACAAATAAAATAAAAAAAAAAAAAAGGACAGTCCCAAGGGCAACCTCTTCTCCCCCGTCAGACCCTGCCTTCTCCTCCCTCCCCTGCTGCAAGAGCCCACCCCAATCAGGAACCCTGCTTCGTTAGCATCGTTAGCAATAGCTGGGAAGTGCTGATGAGGGTGTATGAAGTGCCCCATCCCTGGGGGAGCAGAGTCCACAGCCCCTGGGCAGTGGACCGGGATGGACAGGCACGTCCCACGTTACGGCCAGTTGATCCATTAAAACCTGGTTAAAAACATTGCCGAGAACTGGCCGGACAGGAGCGAGCAGGGGAGCGCAGGAGATCTGCGGCTCAAAAACCCTTCACTGAAACATCCAGGAACCTCATTTGACTTGTGGGAAATAAAATTTGCCCCAGGCACAAAGCAAGAAGGCACAGATCCTTCCCAAAGGGTGGATTTCAAACACCTCCGTTTAAGAACTTGAGACACCAAAATACTTTTTTTTTTTTCCTCTCCACTGGTTTAAGATTATGACAGCCTCTTCCCTTACAGACATTTTTATGGAGGCAATTAAAAAAATGAAAGCCAAGAGAGCCGTGCAGCGCGGCTCCGCAGCGAGCAGAGCCCTCCCTCTCTGAGGTGGAAGGGAGCCTGCCTTAAACCTCCTCAAAACCCAGCCGAGGAGGGCCCAGGCACTTTGTGAAGTCATTTTAAGTCAAAATAGTCCATTTTTGGTTTTCATCAATTCGTATTTTACTTTTGAGCATTTAAATCTACACCTCCCTGATGGCTCTCAATAGGACTCTCTATTCCCAACCAAGAGCTGCCACCAATATTTTTAGGTTTCTTCCTTCTCTCCTAATCCATTCTTCCAGGCAATTTTAACATTTCAGTAACACACCTTTAAACATAACTTAAAATCTTAATTCTAAATATTTTAAACTAACATTTAAAGATCAATTGACTGGGGAGATGTATTCGTTACCCAGTTGCCACCCAACACTGTCACACTTCGCATTTTTGCAAAGCTTTGCAATGAGGTCCAAGAACCATCTCCCCAGTTTCCTCCCTTCACCCTCCCAGGGAAAAGGAGCACCCCGAGCTGATTTTCCAGCTTCCCTCCCTTCCCAGGTCATCCTGTCCCATGGGACCCTCACCAACCTGTCAGCCCCCAATAAACACATCACTTTCACTTACTTGCTAAGGCTTTTTCATAGGTCTTCCCCATAGAAATGAAATTCCTGAGGCTGGGATTGAACTGCTCCATGATTGTCTAGAGGAAAGAGAAGAACATTGCCAAGGGTTAGAGATGGTGGGGAACTGGACAGAGCAGCTCCGTGCCCCCCGGGGAAGCCACGCTGAACTCCATGCTCATAAATGCAATAATGGAACAAAAAAAAAAGTCCTCCCACACCTCTCACCACTCAACCCAGGCTTCCCCACGTCTGCAAGAAGATGCTGGTTTAACAAGAAGCCTTAAGTGTATCTGTGTCTTGCAAATAATGCACAAAAGCATCGGTCCTACTGGCCTGGAAGGGCAAATGTTCTTCTCATTTTGGGTAAGTCAGAAGTATGGGATGGGGTCAGTGCAGAAGAAGCCCAGCACTAAACCAAACGTGATGATAAGAGCTGTTGAACACAGACAGGAATCAGCTGAATGCAACAACCCGTGCTGCCACATCACACCATGTCTCCTCCAGCCCTTCGTGAGAGCCTTGGAGGCACTTTCACCTCTCACCAAGGAGAACCATCCAGAGCATCATCCAGCTCCAGTGAGTGCTGATGGCGCTGCCCTGACACCAGGAGAGAGCAGAACCTGCACACAACAGAGAGGGGAGATGCCCCAGATCCTCCCTTCATCCCACCGCTACACTAAGGAAGACCAAACTTGGGTTTTGAAGGCCATGAGGCAGAGGGTCAATGACAAGGTGGCTCTGCAGTGCCTCAGCGAGAGACACCTTGTGCAGGTGCTTCACCGTAAGGGATAAGGGAACATCCCAAACCAGAAAGTTATCAGATATAGCAAACATAAGCACCATAATAACCATAAGTGGATGTTTGAGCCAGCAGGCAACGGTCCTCAGACCAACCATGGAGTTGACCTGAGCTCTGGGAGATGATGTCCCACTCCTGGGATGGCCTCCGAGAGCAGCATCAGCTTGGTCCACGATGGACAAACAGAAAGGGCTGAGGAGCAGGATTCGAAATAACCACCAGAGAGCCAGAGACAGAACAAAGCCACCATCGTCCCCACCAAGCTGGTGCCAGCCGCGGCTGAAGCCACGTGTGAGGAATTTACACCTCAGTCTCAAAGCCCTGGGTGTCACTTTCCACCTGCCCATGAAGGCATACATTAGGGTGTTGGTGAACACCAGAAGCGCTGTCTGACAGCTTTTCCTCCCTCGCTTTAACGTCCTTATTTAAACATAGCGGGGGGGGGAGGAAAGGAATAATCGGATCACAAAGAAGAAGGGCTCTTTGTACGTTTGGCAGCGCAGCTCCTGACCCTCCCCTGCCAGAGCTATTCAATCCCCGGCACCGATAGCATCTCTAAAACCAGACACCCATTCCCAGCCCAGCCCTGGAAGAGACAACAAAAATCTCCATTCTCTCCCTGAAAAATCCCACCTCCGGACCAAGCCCGGCCACAGCTGAGCAACCCCGGAGCCGGTCCCACCTCGGGGACAGCCCCCCACCAAGGGTACCACCAGGAAATTAAGTGTAATGCCTAAAATGTCCCCACACACCCCGAGCAGGGATGCGGGGGCGTCCCCCCGGGAAGCGAGGGCTCTGTACCCCCCCACGCTGGCAAGGTCCCATCCCGGGAAGGGGAGGGAAGACGACAGACAGACACACTTACGGCGAATAAGCTGATTAAGCATCTGTCACCTCATCCGAAGCTGGCCAAACACTATAAAGCTCATTTTCTGCCTGAGGCATTTTTATCCCCAGTTCCTGCTGCCTGGCCTTGGGAAGAGCCTGACAGTTTAATTTCCCTGGGAGGGTGCGGGGCTCGGCCCCTGCCTCCCCCACCTCCAACCAGCCATTTCTTCTCACATGGGCGAGCAGGAACCCGTGCAAGATGCCAGCTCGGGGCCGGTGTCCAGCGCGCTGTCGGGGGCCATCACCGAGCTGCTGATATTTGCCGGCAGGAGAAATCCTCCTCATCCTCCACGGAGCACGCAGCAGCAGCCCCGCTCCCGGCTGGAAGGCGGTGGGATGAGGCTGGAAGCTCCTGCCCAAGCCACGGTGGCCAAGAAGCCACCACCACCATCCTCGCCCCACAGCACCCTACGCAGCCCTGCAAAGGGCAGGAGATGATGGCAGGGATCTGACAAGGCGAGCGCCAGGCTAACGAGAAACCCCACTGCTAATTAAGGCTGCGGGTTAAGCTCGGCAGCAACGTGGCACACGTGGAAGCTGCTTTGGGGCAGCGCCGAGCAGTTCAGTGAACACGCTCAGCTTGAAAGGAGGAAAATTAACCTGTAGCAACAAGCCACGTAGCGAGTTGTTTTCCCTAATCGCAGGAGACAATTGCACAGGAGTTAATTAACACCGATGAGGATTGCTCCGTCCTTCCCACCATCACGTTTGGCTTCGGTCAAAAAAATCCCCCTGCGTTATCCCACCAAGGGGCTGGAGGTGTGGGATTGCTGCCCACGGAGGGGACAGGGACACATCCCCACTGCTGGCAGAGCCCTGGCTACGGCCACCAGCAGGCTGGGGCTCAGGCTGAGCAGTCTGCAGTGGAATAACACTGAGGCAGAAGAAATATTGGCAGAATTTCTGTGGGGAAGTGATTTTTTTTTTTTTTTAAACAGTTTGCTAGGTTAAGTGCAATAAGTGTTTATGTATATGTCTGTATACATGCATACATAAATAAAGTGATTTTTGCAGCGGCGCCTGTGTAAACACACACCTCCCCGAAGCACGAAACTTAGCGAGGAAGGGATGGAACAGGATCCGCAGACGAAGCGTCACCGCTGCTGCATCACCGGAGCATCATCCCGGTGGCACGGCCGAGCGGGGAGCACCGTGCCCAAAGGCTTCGTGCCGCCGAGCTGCTCCCTCGATCCGTGGGTCTTGCGGGGATGGGTGTGAGGGAACAGATTCACGGAAATCCCCTTCCCCAAAATTCAGCGCGTCTTTCCCAAACTAGAGGGAACTAAATCATGACTCAGCCCCAGCAGCTGCCAGCGCCGCTCGGGGCAGGGTCCTGCTCCCCGCTGACTGACAACTGCCATTTTAAAGCAATAAATAAAGAGAAAAAAGCCCCACCGAAAGGGTCCCACTGACCAGCTGAAGAAGGGGGGGGGGCAACTCGCTGCTGGCCAAATAAAACCCACAAAACTTTAAGAGGAAGTTTGCTGAAAGTGAGTGTTTTTAAAGACATTGTCTGGAGCCTCCAACAACAACAGCCCGGCAGGATGAGGATGTTGAAAAGGGCTCTTCACTACAGAGATAAAAATAGAGGGTTTTCAAGCCTTCTTCTCACTCCCAGGGTGGGAAGGGAAGGTGCCTCCAGAACTAACACACCTTCGCAGCCCCCGCCAGGTGAGAAGCTGAAAAGCCACCAGCTGCTGAGGAGAAAAACAAACATATTTATACTAGATATATCTGTGTCACGGAATATGCTCAACAAGCCATCACTTGGTGCACCCAAGTCAGTCAAAGGGCTCAAAGCGCAGGTCCCGCCACAGGGAGGGCAGAGGTGGCCACAGGGCTACCAGAGGGCTCTCCTTGGCTGCCGAGGAGAGGGTGGGTTTGCGGGGCGCTGAGGCAAAGCAAAATTCTGGTTAACAAAAGCAAATCCCGTTCTCCCTCAAATTTTGCTCCATCAGCACCACCCACAAGTTGTTTGCCTTCCACGCGCCGCCCGGGCAGAGTTTAGAAAAACACAGACCCCAGAAAAAAAAAAAAAAAACAAACCACACAAAACACAACACAAACCCAAAACCTGGCAGCGAGAGGTTGAAAGGGCTTTGCTTTGTTCCACTGCGCTCGATTCCCTGGGTAATACCACTCAGCTCCCCGGGATTGGCACGGCTTTATTCAGCTGCCAAAAATGAAACTAATGCAAAGCACGAGGTCTCCAGGACACAGTCCTGCTGAACCGTGTGGTGGGGAAAAAAAAGAGGCAACAGAAAATGAGGTCCCGGTCTCCCCCCCTCTCCATGAGACAGCAGGGATCCACCGGCTGCTCCCGCGCTGTAATAAGCAGCCCATAAAGTAAAAGTTTAAGTCCTCCCCCAAGAAGGAGCTGGAAATGGAGCTGGTTCAGGCTGTATCAGGTTTCTCCTCCATAGGAAAGACCTGCCCGACACCTCCTTCAGGGCTCTTTAAAAAATTTAAAAACAGGCTGAGCAGTTCTCCCCAGGTCCATCCCCGCAGCCTCCCAAGTAGCTCCTAAAACTGCACACAGAGGGAAATAAAGAGCAGGTGCTTCTTCACTCTGCTGGGGCAGGAGATGCCAGTGGCTGCTGGTCCCCCAGGCTCTGCACCAGCCACGGTGTCATTGCCACACAGCTGGGACCAGACCTCACCCTGCCATCAGCAACGCACACGCTGCCCTGATTATGGAGCTGTAATTACAGCCGACTTCATGTCCAGTCTCTCCTCCACACGGCCAAGGGCTGGAGAGACCGGGATCACGGCGAGGAAGCTCCTGGATTCATCCTGGGATGAGCATCACCACAAACCCTGGAGCGTCTGCCGTGCCCTGGGCTCCTCCTCAGCCACCCTCCCACAGGGACAGCCCGGGCAGCGCTGGGGACATCAGGACACCTCAGCCAACACAAGCGATGGACTTTGAGCTAAAAAAAACACAACATAAATGTTTTCCTAGTTTGCTGCCCATACGCAGCAGTAAGGCACGATGGCCCCGTGCGAGACCGATGCTGCGCAGTGGCATGGGTGGCCCGGTGGCACCCACAGCTTTCCTGGGCGACAGCAGGACCTTACGTGACCATGATGAGTGCCATCAGAGGGGGAAGCACCATGGGACTCTCCACCCCACCGCAGTCACGCTGCAAAAGCGGCTCAGCTATAAGGAAGTTTGGCTTCTAAATGGGTCAGCCCAGCTCCAGGAACGCCTTCATTATTTCTTGTGTTAATATTTAATGCCCAAACCAAGCCCGGCGCTGCCTCCATCTCGGCTTGTCCTGCTCTGTGCCATCAGAAGACAGCCCCATAGCTTTAAGCAGCCAAGTTTCAGCTGGGAGGGGAGCCCCACCAGGCTCGTTAGCGGGGCTGATTGCAATTACTTACAACACACCCACCACCTGGAACAGCCCCATCCAGCCCAAGTCCCCAGTATCTCAGTGCACCGTAACACACAAGTGTTTCACAACCCGAGCTGCTGACAGCTGCATCCCGCCCTCATCCCAGCTCACCCAGTGCTCCCACAGCTCCCTCCCAGCCAGCAGGAATGGCTGGGCCACTGTCCTCCGGCTGGGGCTCGCACAGGGTCCTGCCCCAAAACCAGACGAGGGCTCACCACAATCTTTAGCAGAGAAAAGGGATGAGGAGCAAGGGAATCGTGGGGGGGGAAACTCAGGGTCCCCATCTAAACGACTTTAGTTTCTGCTAAATCACGTCAGAGGACAAAGGGATCCAAGTTTCAGCTCTGAACATCTTTGTAACTGGGGTCTGGGCTTGAAGGAAAGGAGAATGGGGACCCACACGGTGCACAGAGCCCCCCCAGCATCCCTGGGGAACACCTCACCAGTGCCCACCCCACAAGGCAGACCCGTCCCCAGCCCCCCCGGGGTTGGGATGGATGTAGCCGGGCCAGGAGGGTCACCCAGCCCCTTCCCACAGACCCCGCTCTGAGGAGCTGGGCTCAGCCAAAGGCTTCAGCCTGATGAGCTCAGCACGGGAGATGGGAGATGTGCCACGCCATGCCCCACGAGCAGCACGGTGGGGAGACCACCGCCAGGAGAGACTCAACACAACGAGGCACCGAAGGGGAATCCAGCGGCTCCCTCCATCCCAGGGAGCAGCATCCCCCATCGGCAGGAGCGAGCTGGGGTACCTTCGGCAAGTCAGGAGCATCTCGCTTCATAACGCTTCTTAGTCCACGAGGTTCAGCAGCCTGGAGATGTACCATCTCAGCAGAGGTCAGAGACCCCTCTCCCCATCCGCAGCAGCAGAGGGGCTGGAGCAGCCCCCAGCACCGCCCCCCCCAAAATAGATTCTCCTGGGAGCACGGACCCTCGCTCGGCTGTGGAGGCAAGACACCTACAAAGATGCAACCCCAGCAAAAGCGTGGTGTCCCACAAAAACACGGTCACTACGGGACGATAAGCCCGGCCTCCCCCCGGTCATTGCTGGGAAAAGAATTGCCACCACTGGACCTGCTACCCAGCGACACCAGCACCCACTGCCCGTGGGAGCTCTGGTGCCACCGGCCACCCTGACCTCCCGGTTCCACGGAACTCGGGGGTGGCACAGGCTGGCGCCGGGGGCCAGCTCCTTCCCCCTCGGTCACACCGCATCGTCCCTCCGCTGCCAAACACACCGAGCCACCCACAATTTCCCTTCTGATTCACTTGAGCAAGACTCGGAGAGCAAGGCTCCCCTTCCCTCTGGACTCGGAGATAACGAGGCAAGAGGCTGTTCCGCCGGCAATAACATTTATTACCACCGATGTGGAGCAAACGACGATCAAGAATGATGCCTGCATTTGTGCAAGACAATCAGGCTTCGAGTTTGGGGTGCTTTTAAGCAAACACCTCTTCAAACGCGGAGCTATTCATACACCATTGCAAAACAATCTTCCCCGCGAAGGAACAGCTCTCAAATGAAATGGAGGTTAGCCTGTAAACGGCGATAATCTGTCATAAACGAGACAAATTTGTCTTCCAGGGAAGGAAGAATTGCCTGTGCCTCCTTTTCTGTGGGCAGACGGTCCCCTGGGAGGGATGAGTGGTGCCTGGGGAGCTGCCGACCCCGCGCCCCGCAGCTGCGAGGGGGTCTGGGGGTGAATCAGCGCCGGGGAAGGTGGGATTACGTTGGCGGAAGGTGCCAGCAGCCTCCGTCTCCCTCTGTAATTACTACACATGTGTAGGCAGCTGCCTGTAGTGGCAGCATCGGCGAGGGGGCGGCTGACAGCTCCTCCACCATCTCATTAGCACAGTCACTCCGAGGGCGAGCACTGGTTCTGGAAAAATGATTACAATGGGCTTCCCGAGCAGAACGCCCCGGGAAAGCCTGTGCGGGAGACGGTGCCTGGCACGGGGAGCTGCCTCCTCCTGCTCCAGACCTCGCAGGGAATTGGCTCGACCCCCTGGTTGACCCAGCATCGGCCTCCTTCCTGAGGGTTCTCTCCTCCTGACCACAGCAAGGTTCCGGCTACTGAACGTGGCATAAAAGCATGGGCCAAAAAACTTACTTGGTCAATGGGGGTGTGAAGCACCGGGGCTGGTTTTGGACTGGGAGACTCCAAAGCTTAAGGAGCTCTGGAGAGTCCACACAGTCCCTGAACCTCCAGCCCTCGCGCTGGGCTCCAGGAGGCCACAGAAGCCCTCAAAGAAACAGGCAAAGACCGTGTTCCTGCACACACCCCATGCCACACGTCTCCGGAGGCCAAGAAAAGCATCATCTCCTTCAGAGGAGACAAAGCTCCTCGTTCGCTGCAGGAGAGGCAGAGTCAGGACCGTCCTGCTTCAGCCCCCAGCGCAGGGACGCTGCTGTTGGGTAAAACCCCAAGATCTACCTCCAGCTCTGCGTCCTCGCTCCCTACACCCCGGCTGCTCCCACCGAGAAACTAAAGTATCCCCTAACTGATGGAGACATTTGGACTCCTCTCAAATCCATCTTTGGCCCTTGGGGTCCCTGTGCCCCCCCTGCACTCCAGCCAGGCTTCGATGGAGATGGCGCTGCCGCTTTCTCTGGGCCAAGGGCGCTCGGCTCCATCTCTAGAGCCGTGACTCACACAGCACAGGAAGGATGAAGCCGATGGTCAGAGGCAAGAGTAGAGCCCAGCCAGCACCCACCCTTCACCCCTTGTTCCTCAGGGCAACGAGCTACCTTTAAGCGCAGGGGTTGCGATGGCAGAAGCCACCCCACATGCTCCTCACTGGGCTGTGCCCGGAGAAATTGTGACCTGCTCCACAAACCTGTTATTAGCACAGTTCTTCGAGGACAACACACCTCAAACAACAACTGAGTCACCAGCTGAAACTGTTCCCAGCAACTGTCCCCAGACGGACCCCACCGTCGCTCAGTCCAGGGAAGCTCCGGCAGCTCCCGGGGTCGAGCCGTGACGGGGACCCGACGGCATCGACACCCCACGGGGCCGGGCTCTGCCTTCCCAGTCCAAGAGGAACCCACACGGCCATGAGTCGGGCACCTCGGCCACATTCAGAGGGTGGGAGGGATCCCAGACACCCAGGCCCCAGCCGTGGCAAACGCCAAGTCCATTGGCAGACCCGCTCTAACATTCCAAGTAGCCAAGATTCCAGGTGCCATTAGCTCCATCCGAACATCTGCTGTGCCCCCAGATCCCAAACCTTAGAACTTCACCACTATTTTTTTTGTACTAAATTTTTCTATCAGAGCTTTTCTTTTTTTTTTTCTTCTGCTTACTGCTCCCAGGTAACTCAATCCAACCCCTTAAATCGCAGGAAATCATGCAAGCTTTCCAGTTTAACAAATGACATCCTGCATTACATGTTAGGCTAGAAAGGTTTTCGTCGACTCGGTCACAGAACCCAGCAGAGCAGAAACCACTTCCTTCACGAGGAAAATTAAAGCACATAAATTATTTGATTTTTTTTTTTTTCTTTTCTCATGGCACCGGGAGCAAAGCAGAAAGGAAAAAAAAAAAAAGAAACCCAACAAAAAACCAAACAAATCCGAGAAATTCACAAACTCCGGCGGTAACCAGGGCAGGGAAAAGGCTCCGGTCGCTGTTAATTGCTGCCGGGACGCGAGCGGCCGCAGCCCTGCCCCGGACCGAGGTGATTTGGGGACAGCCCGGGGGAGAAGGCAAATTCCCACGCCGGCTCCCGCCCCCCCGAGGGATCAAACCCCCCCCTCCAGCTCGGCACCCACGGGAGGTTGAGGGGTCCCCGGGGGTAGGAACCCCTCGCTCCGGGGCTCCGGCAGCCGCCCCGCTCCGTGCCCCGGCATCCCGAGCGCATCCCCCGGGGATGGAGCGGGGGCGGCCGCCGCGCCTCCTCCCGCCGCCCCCGCGGAAGACGGAGGAGGAGGAGGAGGGGGGGATTAAAATAAAACGGGTGAAAAAAAAACCCAACCACCAAACCAACCAAAAAGCAACAACTAAACGGCAACGGTGCCCCCGGGGCCGGCACCTGTTGCCGGTCTGACCTTGTAGACATTCTCGGTGAGCCGGTGCACCTCCTCGGAGCGGGACATGGCGGGCGGGCCGGGCAGCACCATGGGCGGGCGGCGGGGACGGCGCGGAGCCGGTCGGCGGGTGCGGAGAGCGGCGCGGAGCGGCGGCACCGACGCCTTTTATCGGCTGCCGGGGGCCGCCGCC
>JAOXJK010000003.1:34646314-34681875 GCA_025774025.1 Xenus cinereus | reverse complement strand
GGAGAACTTTGTAGAGTAGGGTGGATGGTTGGACTTGATGATCCCAAGGGTCTCTTCCAACCTAAATGATTCTGTGATTCTGTGAATAGTTACAGCAGGGGCAGTACATACATTCAGCATTTACTGTTAGGCAAAGCTGGTGAATGAAGAGTTCCACCCAGTTTTGCTGGTTAAGGAGTGTCTTTAAAACAGGGACATTTGACTGTAAAAACGAAAAAGGCTATTTGTGGAGTAGGGGCAAATTTTCTTCCCCAACTTAATTTAGAAACCAGAGTCATGGGTACATGCAAGGCAGATGCTGTTCTATCCCCCGTCGCAAACAACTAGTAACGGGCACTCTGCACTCTGCACTCTGGGAACACTTGTACAGACTACTGCTACTGAATAATTGGCTTTCTACTTACATAATTCTTCAGAAAGATTTGTTGCCCAATAACCCAAAAGCAACTAAAAATCTAACTTAAGTAACCAGTATTACAAATCCAAGTGAACAAATCCAATTCCAGTGCTCACTGACAAATACCAGCTTGCTTTGCAGCACTTGACCACATGTCAAGAAATCACTTTCCAGTACAAAAGTTGAATGCCCATATGTCCATTCTACAGCTGAGTTACCTAAGGCATCAAATAGGCTAAAAGAACTTAAGATCCTAGAGGGAATCAGGGTCAGGCTAGAGCATCAGCAGTCGTTCTTCCAGCACAATATCAGCACTCACTAACTTTTGACAGCTGGCCTGCCTGCACTGTCCCTTTGAACTCCCGCTGCCAAATTATTGACGTAACATTTTTTTCTAAAATAATTTCTACTAAAGGTTAGCATCTCCTCATTTTCACATTTTCATATAACAGCTTTTATTTAAATCGTCTGCCTTCAAAAAAAAACCTTCCAAGGCAATGGCAAACATCCTCACATTGCTGTTGGGTTACGTTACACTAGGTAACCTTACTAGGTACTTTACACAGAGATTCTGGTCTAATTACAGTTTTGCAGCCTCAGTATAACACGAATTTTATCAAATCTACTACATTAATCGTGTGCTGATGGTCCTTATATTCAGCTTTCTCAGATCTCATCTTTACTAATACAAACTAATTGGCCATTCTAGAGGCTGAGGTGTTACTGTCACAATGGCAGTGTACCCACAGCACCTCGCAGTGTGCACGCAGGAAAAAGTCAAAGGCAGCTCTTAAGTTGGATTTTCATTACTACAAGCACACAATCCATTAATAAGAAACGCTTGTCTGACTCGAAACTCATCTCTCTGCAGAAACTTTTGGCATTTGATTTGAACACAAAATTCAAGCATGAGACCAGAGCAAGAAAATAAAATCTCACTGGGGTTTGGCTGGAGCATCATATGGATAGGAAGATTAGACACCAGTGTTGCTATCAGCAGTGAGGGAGTATGGCGAGCATGCAGGGATATAATCTCCCATCGTGTGCTGCTAACCAGAGCTGTTCACAGAGTCACAGAATCTTCATGGTTGGAAGGGACCTTTGAGATCATCGAGTCCAACCATACACACGTTCCAAGAGGTCTGCAAGGCTCCAGCTAACCAGATACCATTTGGTTCTGGCTGCTTCTCCATCCCAGGGGCCTTTCTCTGACCATACCCAAACCACCAAGGCCTTCTCCTCGACAAGCCAACTTGCAGCCAGGTGGCTGCAGACAGGCATCCCAGCAGTGGCTCAAAGGTGGGATGTACTCCACCGCTTCGCCAGACTGGACAGCCTTACTCCTCACAAACCATCAGTGGAAAAATTAGACTTAAGGTGAAAGGGGTCTAACAGCAGAACTGGCTGTGGCTCCCGGTCTTGGCTTGTCTCTGGGCAGCAGTACCAAGAAATTAAGGACTACCAGCATTGCCACTCTTTGCTCTCCCAGTCAAGCTGTGTCTGTTTTGGCTTTAACTTCCCATGGCTGCAAGTCTTGCCCGGGGCCCCAGGCACAGGACCAACAGCCACAGACTGAGGACCACTGACCAAGAAGAGAGATGCACACCTTTCACTGAACCACCGAGTGCCTCTAGCTTACTTTCCAGTCTCAGATCTTCACAAGAAAGAGCAGTCAATTAGCTAAAAGCCCTACATACACACAAGTTACATGTATTTCTCCAGAAACCTATGGATGTAACCTATATGCAGAATCTACAGGGTTGATAATTAATAGTCAAAACATAAAATAGAAACGAGAAGCTGATACTAATCCACAAAAGAGTTAATGTTGTAGGCAAAATGTGAAAGAAAGCCTAGTGAAAAAACACGGTAGCATTTTAAAAATTAAATACTTGGTCTAATGTTTGCCCTTTAAGTCATTCCAGACCGACTACAGTAAATCTGCTAGTGTTTTGGCCTCTAGATAACCTGCCTTGTAAATCAAAGGAAAACAGCACATAATTAAAAACTAGTCTGGTTCAGATTATAGAATATACAATTTATTTTCACAAGTAAGGGGACAAACACCATAACTCACTTGACATTTCACCACTGTCTTGAAATATAGTCTTTCCACTGGTGAAAACAAATTGCCTAGCAGCTGTGTTATATATTTTACCTAAATTTATATTTAGATCCATCATGTACGGCCTAACAGATTTGTAGCAGTTTTAAGGAGCAGAGACAGACCCTACTCAACTTTCATGGACTCAAGTTGAGAAAACATGATAGTAACATTTGGGTAAACAGAAGAGTAGTAGACTAGCAGGACGCTTCATTAGCACCAACTTGTTAAGAAACAGCTTTTACCTTGTTTGAATTAATCCGTTCCAACCTGTGGCTGCAAGACCCCCGTGCTCAGGATCAGTATGCTATTAAGAGAGCAAGTTTCATAGTTAATGTCTAAATGAGAAGTCTGACACGCCTGACATTTGTTAGCACGGGGTTTTGCACTGGGTGAGACTACCAGACATATTAATAAAATTAGTGATCTGTGTCTCAAGCACCCACCGACACAAATTCTCCCCTCAAACTCACAGAATTTCAGACACATCACTAATCCATCTTGCTGTGAATTTATTTCCCTTCTCCACCCATCCCATTTAAACAGTTTAAGAGTTGAAGGCGCACTGAATCATTCTGTACAACCTCAACTCTGGCAGTGCCAAGTCCACCCATTATCCTACAGCTACGTAATTAAGCCCGTGTACTTGATGGAAGGTGCAAGGGAAGAGGGAACAGTCTCTGTACAGTCATTCTTTTTTTTGTGGCTTCCATTCCACCATAGCCAGAACAACTCTGTTCTACCTTCCTCAGTCATAGGCAATGCTAATTGTGGCACACTTTGAAGGAATAACACAACAGTTTCTCCAGCTCCAAGCATTGACATGGTTTCTACAAAGAAAAGAAAACATTAATCCCAAGATATCCAGTCATCATCTTCATTACAGCTGCCCCCAGCACTGCCTATTAGCTGCTACTCCATGACCCAAGAAAAGTCTATTTTATAGTAAGTAGGGAAGATAATTTCCTATTCTTACTGTGTGACAATATTTGTATTAACATTGCCCCCCAAGTGCAAGACAGTTCAGCTCACAGTCAGGGATCAGAGTCTGTTAAATATCCTCCATCTTCCCTTTGACAAGGAGTGGTTGGAAGATTTCAGCTGAAAATGAGTGCTTGCTTCAGGCTAGATTTTGTAGATTTTCTATATTGCTACCTCAAAGATCTCCTTACAAAGCAGGACACTGTCAGTGCTCTTGTCACCCAAGATGTGAGGGGAGGAAGGATATTTATATCATCTGGAAGGAACCAATAATCCTTAGCAAAACTTACTTAAAGCACAGTCCTGGCAATCACTGAGCACCAGTGGCTCTGCTGCCTCAATACAACATTTATTGCAGACACGAGCCGAAGGAACTTCTCCTGAGATGAATATGAAGTTATCGTACACATGATTTATGAGATTGTATGCACTGAAAAGACAGCATTTCTTCCACTGCTCCTTTATGCTTAACAATCTACCTGATGCTCAAGCAGCCACAGGAAACTAACTGAGAAATAGAGTCTGAACGTGAAGCAATCCTGGTTTGAAAATCAGCAACGTGGCTGCTTCCACATCTGTGCAGTCAAGAGAGCACATCCACATCAACAGGGACACAGAAACTAGCTTCCCTCGCTGTGCTCTTTCTTAGAAGACTGACAGCATCAAACGCTATCAGTAACATTCAACTGCTTTTTACTAATCACATGGCAGCGTAGAAAGGAAGGTTGTTCCAAAGAGTCAGCCATCTCAGGTAAGAAGAGAAACATCCCACAATGACTTACTGGCTGAAGTGCATTTATTCCAGTAGGTCAACCGGCTGTAAAAGATGAAATGTTAGTTTTCCATCCATCGGACTGCAAGTTCTGGTAACAAGGGAAGCATAGTGGCAACTGCTGGAGAGGGGACAGCAGAGGGCTACAAAGATGATGAGGGGCCTGGAACATCTTCCTTACGAGGAGAGGCTGAGGGACTTGGGTCTGTTTAGTCTGGAGAAGAGAAGGCTGAGGGGGATCTGATCAATGCTTCTAAATACTTCAAGGGAGGGTGTCAAGAGGACAGGGCCGGTCTTTTTTCAGTGGTGCCCAGGGACAGGCCAAGAGGAAACAGGCACAAACTTGACTAGAAGAAGTTCCACCTAAACTTCTAAAAGGAGGAACTTCTTTCCTTTGAGGGTGGCAGAGCCCTGGAAGAGGCTGCCCAGGGAGGTGGTGGAGTCTCCTTCTCTGGAGACATTCAGATCCCACCTGGACACGTTCCTGTGCAACCTGCTCTGGGTGGACCTGCTTTGGCAGGGGATTGGAGGAGATGATCTCCAGAGGTCCCTTCCAACCCCATATCGTTCTGTGATTCTGTGAAATACACCAGTAGAATCCCATCTGTTAGATGTGAAGAGGGGTCATTGTCTCCTACAGCCCGTGAGCCAAGGACTGGAGATTTTGGTACATCTGCTCTTCAGAGCTCCTTGCAAGAGACCGGTTCATTGGTGTCCATAAAGCCAAACTGAAAAGTCTCTTATGGAAACTAAATCCAAAATCAACTCGTCTGATCTTACTCTGCTGGCAGCAGAAGTAGGGCTTTTGGCACCATGACTTTTAAAGTGTTATTTTACCCAGGTCACTGAAAAACTGTGACTCGCCCTACGGAGTTAAGAACAATGGAAGCACAAAGAAGCATATTGCCTTTAGTTTCTTTACCTCTGGAATATCTAAATACTGATCAAAAGGTTGTTATACAGGACTACTTATATCTTCATAAGAAGCTGCAACTCCAGCTGTCACATAATTAAATTCACGACAAATTAAACTTGAGATTGATTTAGATCCTAGAGACTAGATGAAAATATTGTTTGAGAGAGATCAAATTCATTTAAAGCTTTGAACCTTTAATAAGACTTGAAAATGGTTCTGGATGTAGTGGAAGACCAGGCAAGAGCTTTGAAATGGATGCGAAGTTCTGTGATGAGGGACTACGCGGGAAAACACACCCCCAGCTGAAGAATAAGAGGCACCAAGGAGCCAACAACAGCTAAGCTACTGAATCAGGATATCCCAAAAGTGTTTGAGGAGAGCCACAGGACCCAGGGTCACCCTCCTGTGTCACAAACTCCTGCCTCTGGTTCGTGGAGGTTCAGAGAACTGAGAACTGCTCTACAAGCCACACAACGCCTTCAGGTTTCTCAGGAAATAGCCAGACCAAGACCTCGCTACATCCCAACGTTTGTTCTTCTTGGACCTTGCCATCAACTGGGAGAAACTGGGAGCGAGGTGGGGTGTCTCAATGAACTGAGTCTCTCTGGGATGAGACCAGACCTGTCTTTGGAAGTACAACGCTTTCTCACACCCCTTCAACCCCGAGAGAAAGCACCACGTGCTGAGAAGGGCACTGAGGAGAGGGGAAGGACCAGCCTTCAGACACGGGCTGGCCAAGCGCACGGGCCTGACCCCCGGGACTGGGGAAGGAGATTACAGAAAGGAAGATTAAAAACTCTAATATGTGAGCTCGACAAATCTGGCAGCTGCATCACATAATCCCCTTTCTGAAAATCTTAATACATTTTTGCTGGTCCATCCCCCACCTCAGGAACATTGTGAATCCCAGAAAATTATGTTTTGTTTTCACTTTGTAATCAAGAAAAAGAGCCTCTTTGCGTGCAAACAGTGGCTTTGTGACAATAAATTATATTCTGCTGTTCTTTAATGGCCAAATAAGTATATGCTGCTCTCTCCGCAGTATTCACCATGCAGCAGAAATGGATTTATGTGTAGAAAATTGCTAGACAGCAAAGTAATCCTGCACAGCAATATGCCCAACAGATGCAACATCAACCTTCCTTCTCCTGTTCTCTCGCAAATGACCCCATGGAGACGTTGGCAATAAAGAACAGCCATAAGATATACTATATCTAGCTTAGGCTTCTGGTTCACTCCGTTCCTCCCTCACACGCCTCGTGACAGTGATTTCAGCAAAGACGCCTCCTTGTTTACTCTCAGACCTCACTAACGGGCTTCCAAGGAAAGCCTCCCATTTCTTTTTGCCTTCTCTCCACCAAGTTTGGAGCGGGAGGTAATTACCAAAGCAAACATCAAGCTAAAGAGCTTTGCCCTCTTAGCTCTTGAAATAAGAGAGGCAGAATTTAAATAGAGAAACAAACTGTGTTTAGGAGAAAACAGCTCAATGAGTAAAATCTGTTTTACCTGACGCTCATGATGTTGCCCTCGGGATGTTTCTGCAGATAGGCTTTCACCACCCAGGCCGTGTGCTCTCGGTAGGTCATGACGCGGCTGAGGAACAAGCAGAGAGAGGTTTTGAAGGGAGGGAGGGAGATGGGAAGGTGCGGATCCCCTGAGCCTGGGCAGGAGGGGCAGTTACCATTCACTGAGAGCCATCCTCCTGTCGAACACGCGGATGGAGCCGTCCCCCAGCCCCGCCACGATTAACGACCGGTGAGAATCACAGGAGAGGCTGGTGACACAGCTGTCGGCCCCGGTGGGGATGTCCTGAGGAGAAGGCACACAAAACCCAAGCTCTAGTTACCATTAATGGAGTCCAGTTCATTCAGTTTACTTTTATTTTTTACTTTATTTTTTTTAAACACGTGGCTCTCTCCCTCCTTTCCCTATCGGGACCACCATAAGGATCTGCAGAGCCCCGGGGGGGTCTTGGGGACAGGCCCATGGGACCGAGTGTGACCTTGCCCTTGGCCATGGAGAGCCTAGCCCAGCAGCTCCGGTGCTTTTGAACAACGTCAGAGCGGACGCCAGAGCCCCGGACAACACACGGAGCTGCCGGACAACACAGCACTGGAGCATCACTTACGCAGGACAGAGCCAGGCAGTGCTGTGCCACCTAAAGTCCCCGCTGCGGGACACGTGACGAGCGGATTCGGGTTATCTCATTAGAGGCCAGACACTGTGTGTATTAAAAAAAAAAAAAAAAAAAAAAGACATGGAAAAAGAAGAGCGGAGCTTGCAAGGGCAGCTGTGCTGGGAAAAGTGCGTGCTTAACTCCAAGGTTGCCCCTTTCCCTTTTTTCACTCGCTATAAGGGAAAGAATTGCTTGGGATAACGTCTGCTTACTCCTGTCCTGAGGAAAACACATTTTCAATGAAAACAGGTGAAAACCAAGCAATGCTGCAAGAGCAGGATAACAATCGGGAGGCAGACCAGGACTGCCTTAGCTCAGTTCACACCTATTTTATTATTATGCTCTAGTGGCCGAGATTGTGGGGGTCTTTTGCGTGTGTACGGTTGGACGCGGTGATCTCAGAGGTCCTTTCCAACCACGAAGATTCTGTGATTCTGTGATTTTTGCCTCTGCACAGATTCACCGTCCCTTGCTGCTCCCCGGCCCGGGCTGAGCTGAGGGGCTGGGGGCAGTTCTGGGCAGCCCCCCCTCAAGCCCAGGCCCTGCCTTTGAAGCAGGAACAATCAGCAGAAGTGAAAATGAAGCAGTGGCCGCCTCAGCTGCATCCCCAGCGCTGCCAGGGGTTGGCTTTTTGTAGTTCAAAGCGCGGGGAGGCACCTTGATTAAGGCCGGATTCCAGAGCCTCGCCGCTCTTTGTGCTGAATCTCAGTTTTTCCCAGTGTTACTGAGTCAGGAAGTTTCAATCACTTGAATTTCACCACAACCAATCTTTGCAATTAAAAGAGAAACCACATGTTTTTCGATAATTTCAGCGCAATCATTAATCACCATCATTGAAAAGATTTTCACCTCCCGAATTCTGCTGTTCCCTAATTTACATAGAAAAAAAATAATATGTGAAAGTAATTAAGATTAACATAGGCTTAATTATCCTGCATTGCAGGGTCAAAGTGTCGCAATTAATGTGCATCCAAGGGTAATTAATTTCTAGAAGCTTTGAAAACCAGTCTTGCTGTTTTCTCCAGCACGGCGACTCCGTTCTCGCGGAGCAGCTGCTTCTCCTTGTAATTCCGGAGCCCCTCTGCGTGGGAGGGAGGAGGAGACGGGGCCAAACACGCCGACGTTACCTGGACTTTCATCTCCCGATCGGTGTCCCAGATCCGGATTATCCTCACGTCTCCCGATGTCATCAGGAGCCCGGTTTCTTGTTCCCAGTCGACCACCATTCCTGCTCCTAAGAGAAAACACAGGCAGGGCATGAAAATTAACCTCTGCGTCAGCAACAGGCAGAGCTGCCCTAATTAGAACAGCAGCTTTCGTGGCCTCACGCTACGGGAACTATCGTTATTAGAGGAAATATAAAATGACATACAAACACATCCATACATCCTCCAAAGGGGATCAATCAGCTGGTCCTGGATTTGAGTCCAAAACACGTCTCTGACCCCTTGGCTACGTTAAGTGCTTAGAAAAGCCAAGGTGCAGGCGGATACAGCCTTCCAGGGACGCTGCCGGGCTGCGGGGAACTTCTAAGGGAATCTTAATAAATTATTCACTGCTTGATGAGAACACCGGATTAAACAATGACTGAAGTAGACTAAACTGGTGCCATCTCACACGGCAAGACCTTAGAGCCTCCGGATTACCAGGATTCCTCATTCTAACAGAAACATGTGGCTAAAGGGAGATGTTTCTAAACAAGGAATATCAAAGTCATTGCTGCGAGATATTGAATTAAATGGCTTGGTAGGAGTAAAAACCAATTTGCTCTATAGCCAGATAAGGAAGGGAACACTCTGCAATAAAGCAGATAAAATACATTTACAAGAGTTTTTGCTCTTTGTCTTTGAGGGCACAAACTGATTGCGAGGTGAAGTTCAGAGAAACATCCCATCCGCGCTGCCAGAGAATTACAATGGATTTTCTATCCCCAAAACACCTGACCCGGGCACCACACAGGGACAGGCTGGGACCTGCCCGAGCTCAGGAACCCTGCTGGGCCAGCAATTCCCAGAGAAGAGTCAGTGCATGTCACCTCCCGTCCCAGCTGGGGGATGCGATGTCCGAAAGCCACTGGCTCTCCTCGGCACAGAGCGCACGAGCATCACAACTAACCAGAGACTGGGACCTGGGGAACAGCTGGGAATGAACCCCCTGATTCTGCGGGGAAACCCCTGAGGAACAATCCTTGTACATTTAATTAGAAGGGACTCCTTTGTACCCGTGTTTCGCCTCCACAGCGCAGAAACCTTTTGTTTAAAGCCGAGCTGCACACCAATTAGCTTTTGCTTTTCATGCTGCAAAGGCTCACCAACCCCAAACCTGTGGGTTTTCCAGGGAGACTCTTATTCATCCATTAAAAACACAAAAAAAAAAAAATGCCAGGAGTGTTACACGAGGGAACCACACAAAAGCTGCGGTTTTGGAGGTTGTTTTCACCTGGAGGGCAGGGATCTCCCCGGCGGGGGCAGACACAGCATCCTCATTCTCCTCCACCCCAAACCCAGGAGTATTTTCCAGCCCCGCAATGAGCCAGGGCTACTGCTCCCGGCTGGTGGCAGCCACGAGCCCTGGGTTGCCACAGCACAAACACTCAAAGGACAAACTGGCTTGTCCAGAAAGTACAAATGTGAATTTGTCTCAATTTACTGCTAGGAATTAGCCCCAACAGGGAATTTAAACCTACCCCAACACCCTCTTTGTCACCAAAGGGCCATCAGTACTTTTTACTAAACACCTTTACAGGGCACGGAGGAAACAACAGGGGCATCCTATAAACACCGCGTTTTCTTTGATGACGAAACGACCTTGTTTTGCACAGATCCAGAGAGAACATTTTGCCCATCCCTCCTTCCTGAGCACTGCGTCCCAGCCGGTCCCTGGTCTCGCTGCATCCCACTGAGAAGATCGCTGACGGTTATCGACAGCCCATCATCCTACCGTGGGAATCTGGGGACCCCGGGCTAAGCTGAGAGCTCGTGTCTTCATCTCGCCAGTCAAATTGATGGTTCCTCCAGAGCGCCCGGCAGCTGGGAGGGCTGCTAGAGATCCGCGGCAAGCAAGCAGGCAGTGATTTAGATGATAAACATCACCGAAGCGTTTTCATTTGTCATCTTGTTTATGGCCCGTGTGACAAGACAAACCTGGCAGGCCGAGATGGATATTGCCATTACCATCGCTGATGGGCTTAAGCAGGCGATGTGCTCTTAGGCAGCGTTAAAGCTCCCCATTTCCCAGTCACATTCCCCAGTTTGAAGACAACGTTTTCCTTCGGTCTGATCAATAGCAACTGCGGAGGGGGACGGTGCATTCGAGCGATGACTGGCCTTTGGGTGCTTCTCCTGGCGTATCCGTGGGGAATTCAAGCACCGAGGATGTTCAGTGATGCCATCTAGGAGGCCAGGGAAAGTTTCATTGAGGGAAGAAGCGCCAGAGGGTCTCACTTTATGTAAAACGGCACAGAGATGTCCCGTGAGAGATGGCTGGATGGAGAGGAGAAGGGCTCACCAGGAGCAGGAGCTGGCAGAGCCCAGGTGGAAAGAAGGGAAGGGGGACGGTGTTGGTGCACAGTGTGGCTCCTGCCTTCCTTACAAAACACCAACAGTCCATGTCAGTGATAACCACCGCTCTCTGGGAGAGGGAAGTGCAGCATTTTGATCATCCCATAACAAGGGATCTTCCCTTTCTTTCATGAGCTGTCTTACTCTCTCAAAAAAATATGAAATATCATTTTTGGTGGTTCTGGCACACCGTGCCCGTGGTGGACCGGGCACTCACAGAGCGCTCATCCTGCAGCACACAACGCGGCATCGGAAATAACGAGAGTATCTGCATAAAAGCCACCACCGAGGAGAATTCCTGGCCCCTTCCTGCTGGGAGATGGGGCCGGCTCCATCCACAGCCTGGCACGGCGCCGGGTCCCAGCTGCGGGGTCCCACCGTGGTGAGCACCAGGGGGTCCGATCCGGCTGAAAGGAGGAAAGGGGACCCCAGGATGTGTGAAACAGGAATTCAAATGTGTCTTAACAGAGGAAAAGCCTTTGTACGCAAATTGAAGTCGTTCGTACACACGGAAGAGGGAAGGAAAAGGTTCCTCCAACTGTGAAATGCTAAATCCAAAGACGACTCTCGCAGTGCAAAATGAGACATAAATAGCTGAACTATTTCTATGTACGAGTAAACGTTTTCATGGTGGAAATGAAAAATGTATTGGCTCGTGTTTGTATGTTAAATTCCTAGTATTTTGGGACGAGAAGTAAATGTGGGACTTAATACTAATTATCATTTCCTTTTTAATTAACAGAGGTCCTTCTGCAGGATGTTACAACCGAGACTGCAGCTCACCTGCTGGGGTTTGGCTCCTGGGTTTGGCACCGAAGATGCTTCTCAGCTTCATCCTGGCAAAAAAAGGCAACGTGCTCTGCAGAGCCGGGCCAGCTCAGCTCCTGCCTGGGCCACGAAACCCAGTTCTGTGTTACCCACCACCATCTCCGAGCTCCCACCTCCAGCCAGGAAGAGAGCAAACAGGGGCCGTGACACCGATGGAACCATCCGACACAGGCCAGAAGAGAAACCGTGGTACCCTCAGAAGCCAATGAAGTGCAGAAACAGGTGTCCTGGCAATACACTTATTTTAATTCATCATTAGGCAAGATGACAATTTTCCCATAAGGAATGGTATGTATGTATGCTCATTACTTGCTCAGGTAATGAGCAAGAAATCTTCTACAGCTCAGGAAAATACTTTTTTTTCTTTTTTTTTAAGGTTTGGGGGCTTTTTTTCATTTGTTTCTTTGTTTTTGAGTCTTTCAACATGAGAACTTGCAGCTCTGGGTGATGCGAGTTTCTAGACGAGGCAACACATAGCAACAGCCGTTCTTGAAGCTGTAACTTTCCATGGCTGTTCCCTCAGGATTCCACCCCCTGAGCAACAGATATTCATCTGGATGGGACAGTTTCCCCTATAAACGTCAATAAATAACACCGGTGTTGAAAGGAGCTGCATTCCGAGGGGGTTGCACTTATTTTTAACATCACTGCAACCTGGCCAACCCATACTTGGCATTTCAATGAAATCAGGAATACCTGCACAGAACAACCATATAAAAGCCTCTCGGATTCTGACTGATGATTTTTTAATCACGGGCCCTCCTGGTTGAGCAACGAGGCGCATCACTGTTTTAATTTCCAGGAAGCAGTGGGAGGGCTGGATGACCTCACTCATCATTAATTTCTACAACATCCTTTCAAAAAGCGTCGCTCTTCTTCTGCCAAGGACTATGTGCAGCAAGGGAGGGGAGTAGCTGTGACGATGGGAATCCAATTAAAAGAGCACAAACCCCTGGAGCTGCAATTTCTCCAATTATTTTATTGCCGTTAAAAAAATCTGACCAGAAACAAGGCGCTCCTCCCAAACTTCTTATTCCTAAAGGACGAGATACCAACCCCTGGGAAAACGTGGGAAGACTCACTCTACTTTTATCTCTCCCTCTTCTTCTGCTCTGTTGGATTGGGATCGTTTGATCGGCTCCTTTTGCAGGTCAGAGCCTTCCCTCTGTCGCAAGGAGCCCGACGCGGCTCCCCAGGAACATTCCCTCCCAATCCACTGATAACTTTTATTTCTAAGCCGGTGCCGAGGTGTCTCTGCCCATCTCCCATCGGAATTGCTGACCGGCAGAGCCAAGCACGTTCAAAGCACAGCCAAGCCTCCAGAGGCCGAGGGCCTGTTTTTCTGCAGAGCAGGTATTTATTTGACGTCTTTCACTTTGTTTCGGAAGCCCCAGGAGAGCAAGAAGGAAGCAGGGAACTGCCAAGTATGCGCTTACTTTTTTTTTCTTGCTTGGCATCAGTATGCACTTTCGCGAGGTAAGACAGATTACGGGCCGTTCACACACCGGCACCAACGGCCCTCAGGAGGCAGCGAGGGATGGAGGTGGGCACGGGTCAGATGCACATTCTCTCGTTAACACCCTCCCCTTCCTCTCGCACGGTCCGTCATGCCGAGGGGAGGCGATGCCGGGACCCCCCCCGGGGAGCTCTGATGGGGCAGGGGGTCAAGGTAACACATCTCCGGGCTCCTGCTCCCCTGCCTTTGTGCCGCTGCCTGTGTTCCCTGTGGACCCCCCCGTGCTCAGCCCGACTGCAGGGGCTCCCGGGCGGACCTGAGCAGTGGCCTGATACGACCTGGACCATTAAACAGTTGGTTTTCCTCTAATTCACCACGGATCTGCACTACAGCGGTGATCCCCGCCTGCAACCAGCACCCAGCGATGCGGGAGCAAAGAGACAGTCCCTGTCTTTCTTTCAGTAAAAATTCCTTGCAGAAGCCTAGGCGACAAGAACAGATTTTCTGTGCTTTAGTGGCAAAACGAGTATATTTTATCTAAATATCGCTGACGTATTTTGCTGTCAGGCAAACAGCTCATCTCGCGCATTTTTTTAAGGCTTCTTCAGTGGGAGAGAAGAAATCCTTTTTGCTGCATTTTTCACCAGGAGAACACCCGGCCAGAAAACGCTGGTGGATGCTTCTTATCGATTCGCAGTTATTTGCGAGCTCGGGACGCAGCGCGGCTGCTCGGCATCAGCCGTATCGATCCGGCGAGGCAGGGGCTGGGATTTCCTTAAACGCTTCCGATGCCCCGTTTACCGAGCGGGGAATTCCCCGCAGCCAAGTCTTGCTAATTTTAGCCTTTCCGTTTGCCGGTGCCCAGCAGCTGACGGCAACGCATCAGCGCTGCTGATTCCTGTCCCAGGGCTCTGCCTCCCGACAGCGAGAGAGATTTGCAAAGACCTGGAGCTACTGAAGCTCTGAATCACACCCCACCGCAATCATCTTCGTCCTCTTCATCATGACAGCTCTCATCGCTCAGCAAATATTACTAATTGATGAATAACCCAGGATGACGACGTCGACATTCACACCCACGGACGCACGCACACACAGAGATGCCCTGGGACATTCACCATCTGTTTCCCCCGGAGACCTCGGCTCCGGAGCAGAGCGGACTCCGCGCCGTCCTGCCTGCTACAGATGGAATCGGAGAGTCCATTTACCTTCCTTCCACATGAAAGAACAGAATTTGTAAAATTCATTAAGCATATCCTTGGCCAGAAGTCCACTATTCTAAGCCTCTTGGGACAGATTCATCAGCTTCTCCTTTTCACATGATCTTTACAGCAAAAGTGTGTTACAAATAAACCCCAGTGAACACATTAGCGTGACAGCAGTTTGCATCTGGAACCTGTGGGTCAAACCCTTTTGCCCAGTGACGCTTTGAAATCTTCCTGGAAGGAGAGTCTGGTCCATCCCCTCCCAAACCTCCCCTCGCTGCGGGAAGCTGAGGGTCTGCCATGGAGCTGCCCTTCCCCTGAGCCCCTCTCACGGCTCCACGGACAGACACGAGGCAAGGAACGGGGAGAGGTGGGAGCAGCAAAACTTTCCAGGAACCACAAAGAACCCAGCAGTCACTCAAACAATGCCAAAAAATCCAACCAAGCAATCAAGCAGCCAACCAACCCGCGGGCAGACGAGGAGATCCTTCCTTCCCACCCGGCTGACCGTAGGTAACAGAAAGAGAGCACTCACCTCCCTGTTTACTTCTGTCAAGATAGATTGAAACCCTTCGGGCCAGACCTGTGAGAAGACAGGGATTTAAGGGGTTGATGCTAAGGGTAAGTTGGTCAGCCAGAGCGAAAATCAATCTTAAAAAAGGATTAGAAAAAGCAACTCAAAATTAAAGGAAAGAAGGTAACAGAGAAGCAGAAGCAGGAAGAGCAGGCACTAGTTCAACCACAGCGTTCCCTGGGAAGCCATCAATGGTGGCACTTGTCGTGTGTGAAGGGAGGATTCTGGCTGGCTGACAACAGCACAGATTTGACATTTCTTCTTCAACAAGGAGACTTATCCTTTGCATGATCTGGTCCCCGTTCTGAAGCGAAAGGCATCAGGAAGCAGCAGATGGAAATGCAGATAATGGATGGCATCTGTGCAAACCAAAGCAAGCCCAGCACAGGAGGCTCCTACCCTGGAAAGTCTGGGCTCCCCACAGTGAGGGACTGGGGTTCAGGGGACAGACAGACTCTACGAGCACCCAGAGAGCACCAACAACCTATGGGTGCTCCATTTAAACAATCCATAATTTGGCCACAGCCAGAGCCAGGTCTCCGGCCCTGGGGCAGTGAGAGAGCCCGGTGGCCACGGGTACCTGGGGACAACCCTGAAAAATCTTGCACCGGGAGCTCCCGATATGCAGTAAGAGATGGGGCTGAGCCCTTCGGTCCTCCCCTGGCCCCCTTTAGAAGGGATAAACTGGTTTTCTTTGCTGAACTGGAGAAGGGAAAACAGCACAGGCATCTGCAGCGAGCACAGGGAGCTGGGGAGGGATGGGCTGAGCAGACGGCGGCTGCTAATTGGGAAGCAGCTGGTTACACTTCCGTGTTTTTCCAAATTCCAGGACTGTACTGCTTTAAAGGGCAAAGCTATTCTGACCGGGGGACTGTGGCTCGTTTCCCTTTGTCACAAAGAACCAGTACACACACGGCAGTTCTGTTCAGAGGCACCAGCGTGGCCAGTGCTGCAGGAGCCGGCTGGAGCACCAGGGACCCAGCAGCCGGAATTCCGAGATTTCCCACAGGCACCAGGCGATGGATCCAGGCTCCTCTGGAGCTCACGCCGCCCACAGCCTTCACACACCCTCCTCTCTAGAAATTGCCAGAATTCCCAAAGCCTCCTGCTGTGAGATCACAGCTTCAGAGCACGTCAGGTTTATGTTCTTCCTACGTTGCTCAATAGAAAATGCTTAGTTTTTCCTACACCTTTTGGAACACCAGACTTTAACAACAGGCTTTTTGCCTCTTTCTCTGCCCCCTCCATCTCCTGCCCTGGGGATTCCCAGGCACTGCCTTTCGCTGCTGCTCCTGGTACCAATGTTGCTTTAAACACCCCACTTTTGACTGAAAAGGACTTTATTGGTGCGTCATGAGTGCAGATCTAAACAAGATCAAAATTAACAGATCTCACACTGGAAAAAAAGTGGGTGTCCACACAATTTGCCAGTGTTTAAATTAAGACTTGCCTCCCCTGAGCCTCAAGTGAGCATGAAGAGCAATGAGCTGGGGCCGAGCTACTCCTGAGCGAGAGCATCCCCGCACAGGGGTTTAACACACCGTGTCAGCTCCTGCCTCTCACCTCGGGCTGCAACCACAAGTCCTTTACAGAGCGTAAAAGTTCACGTTCTGTGCCTCCCTGGGGTCTGCTCCCCGCTCTCGGGCAGCCCCTGAGCGTGTGGGTGTTGACCTCCCATTACTTGGACAACCCGGGGATGCTTTTCAAGCTTCCAAGGTATTGGATATTCCTCCCTCCTTCTACAAGTGGGAAAACTGCCTCGAAAAGTCAGTGTTCTGGTCACTGGGAAGGCAACTATTAAATTCAGAGATGAGCATGACACTGGAGAAAAGGGTGGGAGAGGAGAGAAGGAAGTCAATAGCAGGAGCAAACAAACTCCAGTAGAACTCCTGAGCTCTGCAGCTCTGAAGATGCATCTCCAGTTTTATAAGCCAGCGCTGGACCATAACGATGGTCTTGGCAGCGAAAGACAACTGTTCAAGAGAGTCTCAGTTCCAAGTGGACTCGATCCATGTGGCTCTTTTGAAGTGACTACAATCTCTTTCTCTCTCCACAAAGAAATCTGTCCTTCTCTTCTCCAGAACCTAATTCTATCGCTCCAAAGGTGCAACCAGACCCAGACTTCCTAAGACCATCAGGGAAAGCCAAGGGCAAAAACCCCATAATCTTAAAGAGAACAGACTTGGAAGTTTCAACACTCCTATTTTGGCAACCATTCAACTCCTACAGCTACATCAGCTCTTGCCCTATTTTCAACGCCAAACACTGATGCCTACAGCCCTTTCTTCTGCAGCAAAGTCCTGCAGAGAGGAGGGCACAACCAGCCAGTGCTGTGCCCTGATACGGTGACAGGGAAAGTCAGGCAGGAAAATGGAATCTGCCTGAAGGAGTTCCATCAACACTTGTCTGCATCCTCCTGGAACGTGACCGATGATGCAGCAAGAAGCCGATGTTCTGGGGGAACTCCTTGGTGTTTGGGGGAGTCCGTTGCCAGCACCAAGGGAGAGAGATCCTGAATCCTGGGATGGCCAACACTGACCTTCAGGAAAGCTGGACAAGAAAGAAATACGGACCAACTGAATGACACTAAAAAGGGCAACTTGAGAAGACTTCTGAACGTTTCCTCTCCACCTAAGGAGATTCAAGTCTTTCACTGCTTGGTGCATCACCACTGGTTTCCTCCTGCTTTTACTGACACCTCTGCAAAGAGCAGGTTTTGACCACGGCAATTTTCTCAGTGTGCTGCACACTTCCAGCAGCTTCTAATCAGTTTTGTGCACATACCGCAGCGAGGCACAGAGCCGAAAGTTCCCTCAGATACAGTTCCTCTTCCCTAAAACATCGGAGATGAACCATGAGGCGTTCAGGAAAACATAACAGATAGGAGCTCAACAAGGCAGCGCTAGTAAAATGCAATGAATAGTTGAGAGAGCTCTGTCAGACTCCTGTGATGAACCACATCAGCTCAGAAATGAGAACTGTCAGTTTTTAAGGTCAGGATGAATTATGATGGTCGTCTCATCTGACCTCCTGCATAGCACAAGCCTCACCCAGCAATTCCTGCATCAATCCCCCAGCGCTGATTGAACTACCCCACATTTAGAAGAACTTGTAGCCTTGATTAAAAATATTCAAGTGACAGAGAATTACATTAGAGCATTAGTACATCACCAGGTCTCAGAAGGACGGGATGTCCACCTCCTTTAATGTCCTAAAACAGACTTCAGGGTTACTCAAACTGGTTTTCTGGCCTCACCCTGTGTATGGCTGGACACCAGTGCTCCTTTTTACTGTTTTTTCTATCCAACTTTTCTAACATTCCAAGCAGGTCAGTGTCTAACTGTGCTGTCCTTCTGCACGCGCCAGATTTAGATGGCATATTCTCTTGCCACCTCCTGACCCACAATAAACAGTGAAGAATAATGGCCAAAATTTGAGCTCAGGCTAAAGGAGGTCCCAGGTGCAACATGCAAAGCTGTGCAAAGGCTGAGCAGCCCGTCAGAAGGGAAGGGGCAAAACGTGAGCTACCACCCAAAGGGTAAGAACAGCCTCCTGCCACGAGGAGCACGGAGCCGGGCAGTGCCCAGTTCCACCCTTGTTCCACAGTTCTCTCCTTAGGAACACCAGGAAGAGGAACACTCGGGCAAGGCAGCTGCTGTGGAGCTGGTAAAGGACAAGGAGGTTGTACCCATCTGCTCCCCAGCATGAGCCTGCTCTGGCTGTTCCTCAGTGTGTGTGTGTGTGTGAGGTTGCTGTGTGGGGTTTTCAGTTCGGTTGGTTTTGTGAGAACTGGAAAACTAATTCTTCCCCAAGGCCTGGCAAGAGGCCATTCCAGAAGGCAGAGACCATTGAACAAGGGTGGTACTGACGGCTGAAGTTGAGAAACCCATTTTATTCTCCCCATCCCTAGAAAAAAACCCACCATCACAAATTAGCCTTATCCCCCCCAACAAAACTTAGCAGGGACCCACCTCGTGTAGTCGGCAGCATGTCTGACAGCCCCTGCCAAGCAGTTACCATCTCCGGGTTCTTTTCCAGGTCTGCAAAGTTCTTCCACACCCTGATGGCACCGTCATCTTGGGGAGCACAGAAAAAGAGACCACAACACAATGTCACTGCTGATGTGACGCTCATAATCACTTGTGCACAACAGAGAACCGAAGTGGAACTGCAGTCATACAAACTCCAAACCTGAGTGTCACCTTAGCTTCATCTTGTTTATTAGAGTTGTTTTTCCTCTCTAACATTACATCCATGAAACCTACAGCACTGTTCTACTGGCAACTGTTCTGGAAGAGCTTAACTCCTTCCCTCTAACACCCGACATTAGATGTCGCTCCGTTTCTTTGACCCAGTCATTCATTTTCTCTAGGATTCTTCTCTGTCCTCCTTGCTCTTGGTGCCAAGCACCACAGAATACAAGCACCTGCTAAATACAAAATACAACCCCGCTGAAGAAGTTGAATCAAAGCCCAGCCCATCAGCAGCAAATCTTTCAAGAACATCATGTATTTTTCCAATTTGTTCCCCATCTGTGAAACTTTTGTGCTAAGAATCAATAAATGGAAAGGAAAACGTTCTGAAGGCCCTCTCAGCTCCTCTTCCACCTCTCTTAATTATACCCAACCTGTACGTTTCAGCACGGAGTTTGAAAAGCTATTGAAAACACTCAGACTGACAGGTTTGGAATGGTTCCTTGGGAGAGAAGCAGATCTTACAGCTTCACAGAGCAATGAATGGGGAAAGGGCTCTTCATGCTGCCTTACGCGATGCAACGGGCCATTCGAGAGAACTGACTCCCCTGGGTGAGATACAGGGACCAGAGAGAACTCACAACTATCTGAGAAGTTCAGGGCTTAAAATAAGCCCTGCCTGCTCTAGGCTTAAAACAGCATAAGTAACAGAATTTGATTTTTTTCTACTTTGCAGCATCATTTCCTTTTCAGCTCTGGACTGCAGCTTTTAAGCAGGTAAAATCCCGAGGTATTGGATAGGAGGAGGTTACCACGAACTTGCAATGACAGGTAAAGACCGGGAATGATGTAACAAAGCTGTGATTGGAAATGCTTTCGGCAACCATTGGATTTGTTAGTCATCTGAAAAAGCTTTGCAGCATGCACTTAAGAGATCTCAGTGCTGCCAGAAACAACTTTCAGCTTTGATGCTGGAAATGCCACCTCAGCCGAGAGCAGGCAAGTCCCAGGGGAGGGAAAGCTCAGGCTGGGCCAAATCCACAGAGGGGAGAGCAGAGCACCAGAACGGCTCACGTGGGCTCCAGTTCTGGAAAGGTCCCCCAGTGGTGCCCTCGTATGTGGGAAAATAGGTTATTTACCTGTAGCTGTCAGCAGCAAGGAGCAGTCCTGTCCATTCAGGTACTCCATGGCTGTGATCCTGGTGTATCGAGGGTTCCCGTTGTGGAAGTAGTCCAACTTTTCCCCTTTCTCCCAGTCCCAAAAACTGGGGAAGGAAAAAAAATACCAATGTCAGTTCTTGGTTCTCTGTGCAAGCTATAAAAGAGATCTACTCACTACAGAGAAACTAAAAATTATTTATGTTGGATACCAATTTGATTTGTTTTTCTCCTTTGGTATTCAGCATCATTTTATTAATAATGTACGCCAACCTCCAGTAAAAGAAACTGAATAAAAGCCCAGTTGTAAGTAATTATTATAAATCTGTTGGAATTCCCTTGCAGCCCTTTAACCCAGCACCTCCCATGGGAAAGGACTCGGTGCCTGGTGCACCCATGGCCCTGAGCTCTGGGGGTGCTCTGCTGTGTCCCCCCAACCCAAGAGAGGGAAGGATGGTCACGGAGGGACGCGGGGAGAAGAAAAGGGGTAACACAGGGCAGTGCTGTCCCACAACAACCCACGCTGCAGGGACCCAGGAAGGCTCTTACCAGATGCTGTCTTTGTCGGCCACGGCGATGCAGGGTGTGAAGGGGTGGAACTTCACCACCGAGGGGACACCCGGGTTCCTGTTGAGGAAGATCTGATCATCCAGCCGGGAAATACCTGCGGGAGAACAGGAGGCAGCCCTGGTCAGAGGCTCCCCGACTTCCCAGTGCCACATGTCACCTTCCTCCTCCTCCCCAGTTCTCACCAACAGAACCCCCGACACTCTCCACCTTCACGAACCTCCTCAGCCCCCAGTTACCGGACATCTCTCCCACGCTGACCGTCCCACCACAGTTACGTCGGCAACTAAAGAGGACGCAGCAAACAAGCACAACCCAACCCAGAGAAACACCATTTGGTGTTGACAGAAAAATCAACGTTATTTTTTCAAAATAAAAAAAAAAAGAAAATACTTTTTTTCAACTTAAAACATAGTATTTCACTTTAGCTTGTGGAGTATTCATTTCACGTTCCATTTCAGTTCTTTTAAAGTTTAGGTTAATTTGCAAATGAAAAGTATATTTTCCACAGAGACATTAAAATGACGGTTGAAGACCTTTCCCATCTTTTCTTTAGCCCAGTTTGCTATTCACTAACAGCTTTGGTACCCCTGACGCTGCCATTTTTTGGCACAGGATGAATTCATCACACAAAACCCTAAGCCCAGGAGACATTTACTCAGTTCTAGTTTGTTTTAGAATGCATCCATTTAATCTAATTTTCATTAAAAGACTGTAAGTCTGTTTTAATTCTTTTTAATATTTCACATTTTCATTTTTTTTTAATGAATACTGGCATTTTAGTCACTCAGGTCAAGCAACTAAATATGAACACTGTCTAGAAAAAGATTTAATGGCTTCATGCAAGCATGAAAAATCTCCTTCTTTGTATTCAAGAAGATCTCCAAAGCCATCTCCTGGGCTTCCATTTCACTTCTAGATGGCTCTGGTTCATGATCTCCTGCAGTTTCAGGACATTAAGCTGCCCATTGTGCTGACTGGAGCCCAGCAACCCTCCAGACAGCGAGGTGCTCGCGGGAGGTTGAGCCCTGGGTGGTTCCTCATTCAGTAAATTGTGATTTCCAGCTCGGCGAGGGTCCCCAGAAAGGGACGGCACCCACCGCACCGCTCTGCCCCGGGACGGTGCCAGGAGAGCAGCTCCCATAAACGCCATCCCCAGGCTCTGCTGATCAAGGCACAACAGCAGGAATAATTCAAGTATGCAAATTCCTGAGGGCATTTCATTGGGCTCCGCTATATTCGAATAAATTCCCATGCTAAAAGAATTCTAGTCCGTATGCCTCATAGAGGCATAAATGTCATAAAACCAGCAATATCAGCTTTCTGGAGAGTGCACCCTAATGAGACGTGAACCCAAGGCTCATGAGAGGGAAACGTGTAGGCACACATAAAGCCACGCATACAAGTATTAACAATATGATGGGATATAAGGAGTAAGCAATCATTCAGAGAGCTCAGCAGAGCGGGGAACGTGAAAGACATGGTTGAGATGTCTTTTGAGCATGGGGGGGTGCTGGTTCACCATGATGGCCCTCCAAAGGGTGTCCAACACACGGCAAACACTCTGAGCCTTCCTGGCCAGACTGCAGCCCCGAAGCTCATCCTACACTATTCTGCCTTCTGTCCCTTTAAAAACCTAACCCACAGCATCCATCCCAACTTTATAGGACAGGGAGGGAAAGCCCAAATGGTGAATCAATACCATCTGTTAAAGTTCTCTGAATTATTGATTTCAGGCTGAGCGCCCTGGCTCTCGCGGAGGTGCCGGCTGCGGTCGGGTCTGACCTCAGCTGCTGCCCAACAGCCCAGAGGGCTCGGGAGCCAGCATTCGCACTGAAAATCGGATGCTCTGTCAATTCTTGTAAGCGGGGAAGTTGCTTTCACGGCAAGCTCTCTCCTCCCTCAAAGAAGTCACTGCTTTTGGGCTCTGGCCGGTCCCGACAGGTTGGCCACGCTCCGGCCGGGCACTCCCACTGGTGACCAACCGCCTGGGTTGTTTGTATCACAGCCCTGTGGTGACATTTTCAAAGGGGAAGGCAGACATTTGGCATTTTAAGTGGTTGCACCCTTGATCTGGTGAACAAACCCAGTAGCTGAGAACGATGAGTGACCCCAGAGCAGCATCTCCTGCCCGCGGAAGCACAGAAGCACCATCCCAGTCTGAGGAGCAGTATGGAACCATCATTGATGGGGGTTTTACAGCTCAGTGCCTGGACTAAGCAGCACCGGGAGGCCGAGGGAGCTGCCTGCAGCGTGGGCAGGAAGGACATCACTCACCCTTCTGGATGATCTTCTGGGCTTGCTTCCTGACACGGGCGTTGCGCAGGAACCGCCACTCTCTCTCCTTGCGGATCTGGCTCTCCAAGTCATGCTCCTCTGGGATCTTTCAGAATACCAACACATTGACAACACAAAACAACAGTAACCATCAAAACTCCATGAATTACCCTTGTAACGCACGCTCATACACATGCACATCAGACTAAGCCATAAATTCTTTAGGGCCTCCAGCTTCAGGCAGTAAACAGAGGAGCTCGTGGGACCTTATGTTATTAAACACTTGAGCATCTTTCTGATCTAAATCTTCCCCATCATCTGTAATCTCTTCCCCTTCCCTTTTGCTGTCCTATATTTTGTTTTAAGTCGTAGGCATTTCTCCAGAGTGACTGACACGGGGTTTCGGAAGAGCCACACGCATTCAAATCGTTTCAAATCACCCGTGGCTGTAACAGCGATGGGTTTGTGAGGAACATTTTCTGCTGCAGACACAGTCACCCTAACTCCTTTCCCCCCGCAAACAGCGTGAGCCCCGTTTCCCTGCAATACAGATTACTCCGCTTAACACTTTTCAGCTGAAAAGCATCACGTAGCAATCCTGAGATTAAAGAGAGAACAAAGCTCTGGTACAGACAGAAAGCTCAGAACACATTAAAATCTTTCCCTGCTACGAGATGACTGCAGGCCAAAAAAGGCATTACTTCACTTTCAAATCCCTGAGATGCTCAAGTTACCAACATCGTATTTTACCCGTAACCGTAACTGTTGTACTCCCCCATAGCAGAGTTGGTTCCAAGCAAACGATGCCCCCGTGTCATCCTGGTTTGATTACACACAAAGTTCCACCTGAAACTGGAGCGAGGCCCTGGAGCATGTACAGCCCCTCTGACCTATTTTATTACTTTTATTCACACCCATAGCTCCAGGCTCCCGCACGGTTTTCCTGCAAAATCCATCCTCCAGCCACAGGCCGGGTCAGGATTCTGCACCAGTGCCTCCGGCAGCTCCTGCCAGGGATCTGGCAAGTCAAGGTGCTGCTCCCGAGGACAGGCAGAGATCCCGGGAATTCCCACCCGGAGCCAAAGCACAGGATCAAAAGGAATGAACTCATCTGATCTCATCCCCACCACCGCTGCAGCAGTTACGTGTGATGTGTCTTTTATTTAATGCTGAAAAAATTATCCAAGGCCAGTAGCAGCACTGCGCTAGAAACATCCTTGCATCAATTAAAGAGCTGAGATAGAGGACTCTAATCCAGCTTCTATTGACGAAGGAAACGCTGGCTGTTCCAAAAGGAGTAACTCTTGGGGAAGGGAGACATAAAAGACAAGGTCCTTTCGCTCCTTCCCCATTCCCCACAAACACACGCTTTTTTTCCTTAATGAGAAAGTCTTTAAATCATCTGTCACTATTATATATACTGTCTTCAAAATGCACTATACCTTGGAAAACAGCTATTACTGAGCTGAATTTCTGCTTCTTCAAAAATAAATAAAAACTAAGAAACCCACCTTCCACCTTTCCTCCTGGAAAAAAAAAACCAAACCACAACAAACCGAAAAGCTCTATTTCAATTTTTCAAGAATACAACATCTATTAGAAAGGCAATGACAAATGACCAATAACGGAAAGCAATAAACAAACCTAAGATAAAATACATCAAAGGAGATCTGAGAGCAGAGAGATTACACCTACACCTTAATGAAAATCCAACTTCTCTGGGAATAAATTAAAGTAAGACCCAAAAGGCCAGGGGAGGAGAAGGGAAGGAATGGTAAATGTCCTGCAGGCACCCAGCAGCTTCCAGAGTTTAGGACTAAGAAAAGCGCCATCATGCAGTTGAGCAAAGCACTCTTCATTCCAGCAGATAAAGAATATCAGATTAAAGGAGTTGCCAGGCTTTTTGGGTCTGAAGAAAAATAACTTCCCTCTCCCAGGGGGGCTGAGCAGGCAGTTGCTTTCATCACCAGGCATCAGTAAAGGAAGATCCCTGCTCTAACGAGATCTCAGGGGTACGGTCCCCAGAGGCTGCAGCACCCGGAGCGGGGCTGGTGCAAGGGGCTGCGGGAGGGGACACTCCGACGAGAGGGACACAGCATGTGTGTGCCTGGAACAGAGGAAAAGCGATGCAAAAAGGACAGAGACACAGGACGGGACAGTCACACCAAGCTCATCGAGACCAGCAAACACCCGTCCGTCCTCTCCAGTTCGCCAGGACACCGTCGGCCTCAGCAACAAATGGGTTTTGGGGGCAGAAACGATCTTTCCATTCCAACACCCACTTGCCTGGGGTGTCCTGCAAACCACCTGCAAGGGAGGAGCAGGTGACACAGGGACTCAGCAAGGAACCAAGACAGAAGTACGACCAGTGCCACCCGTAGCTGGTCACTGATGGGATGACGGATCTCCGGGGAAGTTCTGGCAGGTTGGCTTGTGAGGAATCCCCAGTACCGCTTGTGATGGTGAAACTGTGCATATTGGAGAAAAACTACCAAATGTCCAACCAGCAAAAGTCCAACCACGATCAACCCAAATACCACACACACCTATGCAAACGTGAAGCCCACAGATCGTTTCACAAGGGAGCTTCTGGTGACACACAAGCACGGGCGTCTGTCAGGGTGTGTGTGTAGCAGAGAGCCGAGACCTCAGCCCGGCTGCTGCTGGAAACCCAGAAATTATCATTCAAAAGAACTATTTAGGCTCTACTCATGCCTCTGTCTCCCTCTCAGCCGGCTCCCATCTAAGCATCAGAAAGTGATTTGAGTAACCACCAGCCCGGTTCTGGCTGTTGCTCAGTTCCCCTCGAGCAGAGCTCCCCGAGGAAGGTGGGAGTCACAAACGCTGCCACACGAGGAGGATCCGGCCACGCCACCGACTCCCAGCGTCTCTGAGCTTCCACTCGGACAGAAACCAATTTCCATTCCGAAACCTCCCACCCAGCAGGGTCATCCGAAAGACGAAGGAAGTTTTTCTTCTTTAACGCTCCGTCTCTCCCTCTCCACGTGGAGGTCGGTGTTCGGAGGGCCGCGGGGCAGGTTCGGCTCCGGCAGCGAAGGAGGTTTTTCCCTGGGGTTGACGTTACCGCAGCGATTGCAAGGAAAGCTCCCTTCTCTGCCAGGACTTTGAACAACGGCCAAGGCACAAGCGCTGAAGTGAAAGCAGGGACTTATCAGGAAGGATTTCTGATGTAATTCTCACCTTCCAGGATGCTCACCAGCTCCTGCATGTTCTGCCAGTCCTGGGAACGACAGATGCTGCTCCCGCTCTCGGTGACTCCGGGCTTCCTGACAGCCGGCAGCGCGGCTTTCCTGTGCCGCCGCTCCAAGCCCGCCCGTGGTGACAGCACAGCCTGGTGCCACAAGAGTTTTTGGGAAGAGGAAAGACATTTGTAGAGCTCAGAGCTGGGGTAGGTATCTGTTTTTCCTGGCACGGTGAGAATTCACAATGCAGTACTTTCTTTTTTCATTTATTTGATCAGATAATCAATAAATCAAATTCGGAATGATGGCTTGAAACGGAGCCAGTGATTTACACTGGAAATTAATCCCTCAATCTTTCCAGTGAAAGCATTCTCAGAGCAAGGTCTATGAAGCAAAACTAAATTCATAAATTAAATATGACTAAGATGCACTCACAGTCATTTTATGTTTATTCATTACAGGAGCAGTTGTCTTGTCTTTCCCTGTTTATGATGGTAGGCGGCATCTCCAAATGAAGCACTGGAATTAAACATCAACGTCGTCTTCTTCCATCAGGACCCGGTAGACTTTACTCTTTGCCTTTTTCATGAGGCTGAAGCTCCCCAAAGGCAGCAGCCACCGGCCAGGACTGTTTGTTCCTTGTTTTCCAGGAAAGGAGGACTCTGCGGAAGCTCAGCCCACACCCCGGTTACCGGGCGGCCGGCGCTGCCCAATTACACAACCAGCAATCAAGAAAGACCAAAGAAAGTTCTCACCGAGGGACTTCTCCCCATCCCTTGCGCACACACCACCCACTCCAATTACAAAGATACACAGAATTCCCTGTTAGCGCAGCATAACATGTGAGTTTTTCTGCAGAAACCCTCTACTCGGCCTTTTAAAGCTGCTTTATGGAAGTAATGGGGAAATCAATTCTCTTCCTTATTTTATTAGGAAACACAGTTTTGTTTTGCTCAAACTTCACCTAAAACACTGCTGCTGAGGACAGTCCGTGCTCAGAAAGCTCAGCCCCAGTCAGTGTGTCTTTCCAAACGAAAGCACTTGGGAAACTATGAAAAGAGCCATCGCTGTCACACACGGGAGGGACAGAGAGGGACAGGTGAGGGACAGAGCCTACGTGGTGGCACGCACTGGGCTGCAGCACCTTCATCCTCCTGGTGAGACACTCAACACCCACCAGGATGCAGGGGAACCCTCAATTTCCACGACTCTCCCTCCCTGGCTTCTAGAAATAAGTCCAGGAATTCTCCATAAGTTTTCTTCCCTCCCCTCAAGTAATTTTCTCTATTTTATGCACATGAAAAACTAAACACACACACAGAGCTCCCCATCTACCCACCGAACCTGCCTCGCGTTGGCTGTCTACCATGATCTATTTTATTAATAAAGACACCCCTCTTCATTGGGAAAAGCTTTCCTTAGAAAGTAGACAAATGTTTTTAATAAGAACTAAGAGATGGAACAACATCCTCCTCCTCTTGTACTCTCTTCTGGACTCGAATCAAGACACCAGAACTCATCGTGATGAGAGAAGACCCTGGTTTAGAGCTTGACCAAGCTCCACAGGCCAGATGTACGTCCTAATGAATTATTCTGCTAATGATATAAGAAACAAGTTAATTTGACCAGCAGCTGAGGAAGTGTCGGGCAATCACTTCACCATCCAGTTGTTCCTCCTGGTGATTTTCTAAAGGAACCAAAGCTACACAGAAACCGGCTGCCATCTGACTAGTTTTCTGATACCCTTGAACCTGGGGGCTATCACCTCACCCCATCATCAATTTAACGTGCCTAAAGAGTGGGAGGATGAGGTGACGAATGGCTCAGTGGCAATTCTTGGGTGAGACAGCACATAAAACATGCAATTTCTTCATTATTAAGATTTAAACATCGTTGGTTGGATATAAGCACCCGATGCGGAGTTGCTCGGGTAATGGCATTCACAGCAACGGTGCATTATTATTCACAGAAACTGCAGCCCCTCCACAAAATGAAGCTGAGATTTCTGTTACAGTTTGTGCTGCTCGACTCCCAAGGTACCTGGAGGCTCGCCTTACCCTCTCTGCTTATAATAAGGCAAGATTTACCGCTTGTTTTTATTTCGTACTTAAAATTGAAACCTGATCTTTGGCTAAAAGATTCTGGGAATTTAACATTTTCTGTTTCCAGTCACTGATGATCTTTCCCCATCTCTTAAGAGCTCTGTTTTTATTCTTCCCTAGAACAAGGTTCCAGCGTATCTCACTTCACATAAAGCCAACTTCGTTACCAGAACACACTGGAAATTTTTCGTTACCACCCTCACTCTTTGAAATAATAGAACCTTTTTTTTTTTTTTTTAACTTTAAAAAAGCAACAATGATGCAGCCATGCCCGTGTCCCGCCACTGTCGCTTTCTCTTTATTAAGTGAAAAGCACCTACACGGGGTGCTCAGGGGCAGAGCACGACTCTGAAGTCCCACTCGAGCACAGTCAAGCCCAGCTTGGAGCAGAGGGATCGTTCCGCTGCCCCCGGGATTCCGTGGGATGGCTGCCCCCAGGGCAGTGCTCTCCCTGCTCCTCTGATGTTTTAGCATCACCACAGCCAGAAAATTCCACTAGAGTGTCAGAAAGAAAACAGCACCTCTCTCTCTGCAGCCTCTCGCAGCCCCTTCTGGAATAAAGGGCCTTCCTAAGTCCATTTGTTTATATAAAAAGATCAATTTTAACTATGATGCAATTTTCAGTTTGCAGACAAGCACAACTTTTACAGTGAAACAACTCAGCAATGCAACCTGCAACTGCGCAAAACTGGTGGATCCAGACCAACTACAAAACTCCTCATTTTTACATTCTTTCTGGAACGTGCCCCATGGGATGCAGGGCTTTGTTCTGGCCTCTTTCCCTGGTGACACCCCCCTGTCCCATCTGTCACCGACTCTCCTGCTCCCTCCTGTGATTTCTTCCCCCTTACTCTACGAGCCCAGAGGTCAGGCAGCTCCCCACGGCAGCACGATGCAAGCAAATCCATTCCTCTCCCTGCCCTGACCAGAGGAAAAGGAAGGGAAAAAGAGCAGGGGAAGCCACCAGCCCACGCTGGGGACACCAGCGCTTCTCAAGGCTGCGGTGCCTCCCCCAGAGAGCACGCACAGAGACAGCAAAGCATTACCTTCATCACCGGCTGAGCGAAATACTTGGCGCTCCAGTCACAGAACCCCGTCTGCACTGTGGCCGAAATGAAACTTTTGTGTCCCACGGCATCGTCGGCATCGTCAGTGGTCTGTGCAGAGAGAGAACAGGGTGTTAACTGACAGCCCTCCCCTCCACGCCGCCTTCAACACATCACCGGGCAGAAAGGAGCTCAAACACATTGCCAAGGATGTGGAATTCTTACACCTGGCTTTAAGATCACTGTCATTACGTGAAGTCTTTCAAAATGCGCAAATTCCCTCAGCTGCGCAGACCGAGATGTAATTAAGCTGCCCTATGAATCAGGGCTGAAGCATCAGCATATCATCAAAATGAAGTCCCAGGATGAGTTTTCTCCCTGTCTCCCAAGCATCTGGCATGAGAGACAGTGGAGTGGAGAAGATGGTTCAGGATAAAGCCCGGCCAGACAACAGCTTCACGGCAAGGACATCTAGGGATTGAAAATCTATTACGAAGCCCAAGACATCCAAAAAGAAAATGGAAAGACCACTCCATTCAACCGGATTTCATCCATTTTTTCAGAAACAGGATCCAGGCTAGTGCTGCCATCCCTACGAGAGATGAAGATGTTCCTGCTAAAGGCTTCAAGGTTATTTTTTTTTTGCAATCACCCAAAGGAATTGACTCTCCACCTCTGGAAGCTTCTATGAGATCATTCATTAAAGGCAGAATTGCCAATTTAAGTGAAGGGCGGTTATTTCTCAACAGTCAGAACACCTGAAAGCTGTGCCATGCACTCGTCCTGTGGACCGTGATGCTCACAGAGAGAACCCTTCCTGCTCACAGTACCCGGAGGGAGAAGAGGAGCATCGACATCGTCCCTCCCCCAGGCTTTGTGCAGGAGCACCGGCAGCAGAGCACACTTGCTGCCTCTTCAGCTTCCTCTCACCCACAGAGCCAGCCCCAGAAAAACCCTGGAAATGGGCTGAAATAGAGGGGGAGGGAGGCACCAAACCATTGCCAGATGGTGGAACCCTGAGCGCTGGGAAGTGTCATCTCCGTCTTCACGTGGCAGCCACAAGCACATCCCAGCGTGCTTGGGCTCAACCACCTTCATCCATCCTGACTCATCTGAGGGTGACATTCAGAACCCCTCGTGCACACTAAAACCTGACTGATTGCTCCACTTGGCACCACATCAGTCCTTTGGCTTCTGAAAATGGAAAAGTGCCCGGTACCTGATGACTGTCTTTAGAACGATAAAACGTTTGCAAAGCCCTTGGTGGGTGGCTTTGGTCTTCCCAGCAACAGGCTGGGCTCCCACCCTCCCTCCTGCACAGTGAAAAGGGGCTGCTGGAAAGAAGGGGAATATCCCTGTGCAGAAGCAGCCACCGTTCTCTCCAGAGGAATTCCAGTTTGTGTGTTAGAGGAGGAGGAATCTCCCCTTTTTCCTCCTTGGCCCCTGCTTTGCTGAGGTTGGAGAAAAAGCATCTGAGGGTCACAGATCCGACTGCGCGTTATCACTCAGGCAGACAAGTGTTTATGAAAGAATAAGCAATCAACTCTGATTAACACCCCTGAGTAGCAGCACAAGTGACTAATGCTCCATCGGAAGCTATAAAACAAAATTTATCCTGAAGAAAAAAAAAAACCAAATCCATTTTTATGTTATTGGTTAGAAGAAGCCAACCTGGAGTTAACAGCAGCTACAAGCAAACAAGAGATACATAGAAATAAAATACAAAGAAAAGATGTGTAACAAACAAACCCCAGTGGAGCGGGGAAGCAGCCAGAGCTGAAAGGAAAAATCTCTTTACCTGTTCTGGCCCTTTGTCGAACATTTTTCTGGTCCTGGGGAACTGGTGGGAGTGGGGAGTATACTGCACCCCCATGTTGCCGACGTTGGCAGGTCTCACAGACGCGATGTCCCGACTGACGGGTTGTTTAGTCACGTCGTTTGTCAGGCTGGAGCTGCTGGTACTGGTGGTTGGAGGTGACCCTCTAGAGAGAAAAGAGGGGAAGGACTTGGCACCAAACACGAGACTGAGCTGCTGGTACGTGTCACCTCGGCCAGGCACACCGCAGGGAGCTGGTGTTTCCCACCTTTGACAATCAACCTGGTTTTCTACAGACTGAAGACAGTTCAATGCTCCCTCTGACAGAGAAACCCAGCTCTGCCCCCGCACACACCAAGGGCAGAGGAAAACACAGCTCCAGCACCGCTGCCCGTCCTCACTCCTGCACAGAATGACCCTGCCTTCGCTTTGTTCCTTTCTTGTAAGATTTACGCTTCACTCCGTGCTTCCTCTATAAAACCAAACCAAAGCCAAAGAACACAATCCCCCCACCCCCTGCAAAAGACATCCAAACCCCAAACCAAGAGTGAACCTCGGCTGCGCCAACTCCAGATGAGGGCGAGAAAATTAACATTTTGGGAACCTGCAGAGGCCCAACAGGTCATGATGTCTGGGGATGTCTGGTGTATTTCAACAGGGAGACGGAAATCCCGTCATCCCACAGCAAAGCATTTTAATTTGCATGTAAACTGTGATATATCTCATTGCACAGTTACATTATGCTATCAGAAGACATTAAAAAACGATCACTGTGCAGTTCTGGGCCCTTCATTTCAACTGTGAATCTCACTGGTGCACACTGTTTATGGGATGCTAGACCTAAAGCATGGTGTCTTCTCCTGGAGAGCAGGTTTTGGGCAATAATCACGTTTTCAAATCCTAGCTTTGCCCATATCATCACCTCAATTCCCCTGCAGTTTAGGCACGGCTTGTTGATCATCAGACAACCCTGGCTTTTGTCAGCTGAAACTGCAGAAAATACAGCTCAGGCTTCGATGGGAAATTTGGACGCCACAAAGTGCATCAGTAAAATCAGCAACAGCCAGCTCTTCAATTCACCTTTAGGTAATCAGCGTGGCTTGTTACTCTTTGTCCTACAAAGAAAAACAGGAAGAAACTCCCCACTTTTTCCCAGAGCTTTTGTTTCTGATCACTTTACCAGTGCTAAAGCGAGAAGACAGAGAGAGCTCGGCGCTTTCCTGGTGCGGTTCCCTGGGCTGGCTGCCCACGGCGGGGGGACAGGGACCACCCAAACCCACCCCGGCAAAAGAGCTGGGGTGACAGGGACCACCCAAACCCCCCCGTGAAAGCGCTGCAGCCCCGCGGGAGCTTACCCGACTTGGTGGATGTGCATGCCCTTGTTGGTGGGGCTGGCGGGGGCGGACTGGGTCAGCGAGGAGGTGTCGAGGATGCGCTGGGGCCGGGCGTTCACTGTCGCCTGCAGAAAAAATACACAGCAGAATCCTCAACAGCCAAGAGATGGCAAAACACCCACCGCGGCCGGTTGTTGCCTGATACAATCGCACACCTGGGGTTAAATGAAGTTAAGCTCCCTATCGGTGTGTGCGCGTTTAAAAATGTATATGAAAAAAAAAAAGCCCCTGTGCAGTTCTCTAAACATAGGATGATTTTACTACTTTTTTAGTCAGGAAACACTTACCAGAAAGTACCCGTCTGTTACAGGGAAATGGTTTTGACTAACATACAAGCCTTCTCCCCAGACCAGTTGCAGCCTATGAGCCGTACCAGCACCTTGCACCAAGCTGCCTCTGGGCAGGCAGAGAGCTCGGAGCAACCTGGCTTCCCCTCCTGCCTCACAGCATCTCTCCCCACAACCCCAACTCCTCAGCTCCAGCACCCATCCTGACCCTGACCTCACGGTCCAGCCCAAACTCTTCCCGTAAATCCGATATCTGCCTCAAACTGCCTCCTGTTGCTGCTCCACCTCCCCTAACGAGAGCCGAGCTCTTCTGGAGCTCGTTAGAGGATGCCTTTCCGCTCTCCGGAGGAAGGCAGGGGATTTACACGTTGGGGTTGCTCTGAGCTCGACAAAACACGGCCAGTGCTCCTGCAAAACGGCTCCTGGCACTCGGCCACCAGCTGGGAGACCTGTTTCTGAAAGAGCCTGAGAAGTTCTCGTTCCTTCTCCTGGGGAAGGCCCCAAAGGTGGACCAGGGGAACAGCAGCAAGAAGTGCAGACAACTACACCTCGCACCCCTCCGGGCCGAGCACGCTGCTCGCCCCATGCAAACCAGCCTCCCCTTTAGGAAGGGAGACATCCTCCATTGCCTACGGGCTCTTTTCCTCCTCTTCCTCGTTACCCCACCCGCTGTGAAATGCTTGAAATTTCTCACGTATCGAAATAACTGTTAAAGGCAGCCCCAGACTGGCACAGAAAACCTGGAGGGACAAATCCCTGCGGTTAACCCACAGGCAAGACAACTTCCATCACCCCCCAAACCCTACGAGAGTCCTCATCTCGGCACAGGAGCCAAGAGGGGGTCTCTGGTGACGGCACCAGGGCTCGTATCCAGCTGAAAGAGCCAAGCAAGGTATGACCCACAGCTACTGACACACACAGCACATGGAACGCAACAGTCTTTTATAAGACCCAAGAACCACCACGAACACCAGCATCCCTCTGCCCTCAGCCCACATGTGTCTGCAGAGAGAAACGGGGGGTGCGTGTGTCGGGAGCCCCCCCGTCCGCTCCTCGCAGGAGCTGAAGGGCCCTCGAGATCACCTTCCCTCCTCCCATCCTCTGAGGACCCAGCGAGGTGTCCACCTTCCTCACGTCCTCTGGATTCCAGCCCTCCTGACCATCCTTTCCTTGGCTCCCGAGGGCAGGAGCGGAGGTGGCCATCACCGTAGGGCACCACAGCAGCTCCGGGTGGCTATGGCTGGGGAGACCAGTGCCACCCCCTCCGCTCAGCCTGGCTGCCCCCCAGCCTCCTCCTGCCAGAAGCCTCATTTTATGGGTCTTTTCCCTCCTTTTCACATGGGCTGGGAGGGCTCCTAAAGGCCACTGGTCTCCCCATCGCTCAGGAAGGCAGAGGGGTCTACACAGGGCTGGGACAGACCATCAGGAAGAGGTGAAGACCAGAGAGAAAGCAGGAACAATTTAGCAACTGGTGACATGTTATCCATAACTAGTTTTAATTAGTCACAGAAGGCTCAGATTTAAGATTCTCGCAGTCAGGTCTCTGTCACCTGCAATGGGCCAGGTCACCCTGCTTCACAGCAGAAGGACAAGGTGCTTTGCTGCAGGGGATGAGTGTGGCGACAGCCTTCCTCCTCCTGGGAGAAATAAAAAAGCCGTTTCTTTTCCACGAGCAGCGAGAGGGCTGCAGCTCAGTGATATTTTGCCGGAGGCAGCAGCTCCCCATTTCCCGGGGATTTGCTCCTCTGCCAGTCAAATCCTCTTTTCAGGAGGGGAGCCGGTAATTCATAATTTTGCAAATTGACTCCAGGTTAAAACAAAAAAAGAGGACACTATCAGAATGATAGTTTGCTTCTATTATTGCTTATGCCCAGAAAAACCTGTACCAAGGAGCGATGTCGTGGAGGAACAGCTCCTGGGATAACTCAGCCTCAAGCCTTCCATTAAAAACAGCTGGATGAAGGAACCTGGGAGGAACCAAACTTTCCTTAATTAATTGCGATTTCAAAAAGTCTCAAAAGGCCGACACGGATTCACTGGGTCCTTTTTGTTTGTTTTGGTCCAGGCAAAAAAGCGTGTTTTGGATTTTTTTCAGACCATCAGGCTGGGAATGAGAGCCTGTACCGTTCCGATCTGCCTCATAAACACAAATCACACCACAGCCGCAATCTGTGTGAGAACGAGCCGCGTCTAATCATGAGATAAAACAGCGTATTTCACAGCCAGGCAGCACACCCGGCTGCGCACCCACTCACCGGCTGCTCCCAAACACAGTGCCCTATTTAAAGCCCAGCGGAGATCTCTGGGAGACAAAGATCTATATTCCCGGCTCCTGGATACCCTGGGTAGGGCTGGTCTCATTCGAAAACAAAAATTCTGCTCTTAATTCACACGGTGCCTTGCAAATAACTACTGTACAAATGCAGGCTCTTAAACTGGGGGGATTTGACTTAGGGGAGATCTGATCAATGCTTATAAATACTTAAAGGGTGGGTGTCAGGAGGATGGGGCCAGTCTTTTCTCAGTGGTGCCCAGGGACAGGACAAGAGG